>CM032758.1:1056840-1678447 GCA_019155195.1 Avicennia marina
CCCAGTAACAGCTTCCGGTCCAGCCCAATCTCTTCGGCCCACTGATTTTTTGTTTTAAGCCTGGCCCAATTATAATTTGGTCCAGATCCTGCTTCCAGCCCACTTGGTATTTGGCCCAACTCTTACCTTGGCCCAACTGAATTTTTTTTGGCCCAATCAACTTGGCCCAACGGAATTTTTTTATATATTTCTCCGGCCCAACAATTTTTTTGTTTGGGATCCCAAAATGTTTTATTTTTCTCCCCCCGGCCCCCAACAAAATATTTTTTTTTTTCTTTTTTTTTTTTTTTTTTTTACGAACATCGGGACACCGCTAGTGGGCCGGGCAGGTTGTGGTGGAGAAAAAACCCTGGAATCTCTACGGCGACTTGGCGTGGAATGGCCGGCGTCGGTGGCATAGCGTAGGCTGCAGGGCGGGCCCTACGGCGGGGCGACCAGGCCCCCCCCCCCCCGGCGAAAATTTTTAGGAGCCGCGAATTTGCAGGCCTCTTTGCGGTGGCAGTCCACTGTCTTGGCCGCCGTTGGCCGGGGTCGCTGGGTGGTGGAATGCGGTGCCGCACTTCGCTCCTCCGTCCAGCGGGCGATTCACGGAGGGATGGAATGGCGCTCGCCCTGGTAGGTGGGCTGGCCGGTTGGCCGAACCTTGGTTCGGGTTTGAAATCGACTGAGGTCGGCGACGGAATATGCGGTGACGCAAGCGGCGGTGTTGTGCGGGTGTTCTCGTGCGGCGCGGCGGCCTCGCGACGCGGGATCCCCCCCCTTTTTTTTTTATTTTTTATTTTCTTCCTGCGGCAGCAGCGGCCGGATCGGTTGCTGCCGTGAATCGGTCGAACGGGGGTCGATTTTGCGGCGGCAACGGCGGTGGCGCGGCGGCGGCGAATTTCCCTTTTTTTTATTTATTTTTCTTTTTTTTTTGATAATCCGGATCGTGTATCGAATTAGAATTCGACACAAGATGGCTCTGATACCAAATTGACGTGATCAACGATCGCGTCGGATAGAACGGTGTAACCGGACCCGAATCCGATAACCCCAGGGACGCGAACCGGGCGAAGAACGCCGACCCAACGTGGTAGGATTGGATTGAACCCGATAAGAAACGGCCACAATCAGCACACTGATTGCTGATTGATGCGTTACGAATCACTCGAACCAATTCGGAATGACTCGATTTGGGATAGAAACTCACGAGAAATTGAAAGAATCAATTTCAGGGAATTGAAAGGAAACCTGAATTAATTGAAAACACTCTGTATTGTTCATCTTCAACTGAATAACAAACTACTATTTATACTAAAATTATCAGACTCTAACCTAAAAAGCCCACACGGCCCAATTTATTAATTAAGCCCATTAACTAATAAAACTAAAATTAATAAATACTAAAATGAAATTCGACGGATCCTTGGGATCGCGTCACACAATGTTGGTTTTGTAATGGGCACAATGTGTGAGCCATTGCCAAGAAACAAATTAAGATAAATGAAAGTGCAAGAAACTAAAGAAGATGAAAAACAATTAGCAAAAAAAAATGAACTTTATATTGTTAGAAACTAAAATACAACCAACCATAGCCTAACACTACTAAAAAAGAAAGGGAGAAACTGCTGCAAGTTTCTTATGCCACTGCAGCCAAACATAACCTCTGACTATTACAAACGCCAATCAAAGAGGGCTGCATTCTAAGTGTCATACGCAGCCGTTGAATCATGTACCCCTATTTTATTTATTCAACAAAACAAACCCAAAAAAAATTTAAGTAGTTGACCTAACAATGATAGTTACGATCGTCGGATTCGAGAGTGGCTGCATGCGGTTTACGATAAAAACTACCAAATTGGTGAGTAAATATATATTAAACGACAGTTTTATGAGAGTGACCTTTCTCCTACGACGACCGACATTAAGAAACGAAAAGTATGTACCTTCTAAGTAAGAATCCTCGACGCCGGAAGAAACGACAACCTAGGCCAACTAATTGGTTGGTGTCTCTAAGAATGAAAGTTAAAGCAAGATTTTAGTCCAGCAAGAACAGACGGCTAACGTGTCAAAAGAACTCTTTGATTTTCCATTGTCAAAGTAGTAACTAGCGAGGACGTGTGACTCAATTAAAAAAAAAAGGACACAGCCAACATTTCACCATTATGAAAGTTGAGGGGTAGAAAGAGGAAGGGTCTCGTGATGTATTAAAATTCATACCGAATGGATTATATTTGAATAGTTTTATGTTATAACCATAATTAAATAAATAAAGAATTTTGCCACTATGCTCTCAAGGATTTAGAATAAGATTGTCAAACTTCGTTAAATAGTTGTCTCCATTAATTACGATTTTGCAAGTTTGATCACTCAATACTTATCCCACTAATGTTTTAAGACGTGCGTCGCTTAGGCTTTGGTTAGTTCTTTGGGCTTAAATTAGTTACCAACATTGGTTACCACTTGCCAACTCTACCATGGAACGATGTGTACAGTGTGTTGTCACAATTGCCAATAATGGCTGAGAGTGAAAGGAAAGATGGATGCTGTCTGCATCTCCCTGCTAATTTTCTGTGATACGTTTTCTTACAGATAAAAGTGAATTTCTTTCCCCGTGCTTCATGTATTGATGCGACAGATATTAAAGACAAAAGTGCATTTCTGTCCTTTTGCTTCATGTATCGATTCGACAGATACTAAAGGTTTTTTTATTGGTATATTTTTCAACGAGGGGTGCGATGGCTTTACCGTTGGATTAGGGATGTGTCGCTCCTCAAGCTTCACAGAAAAATTAGAGGCTTGAGCTTGATGACTAAAAATTTTAAAAAATAAAATAAAAATTTGCTCTCTCTAAACAACGATTCCATAACTTCTATATAAACATAAACGAAGAACCAAACGTCATGACAATTATTTTTTTCAAGTTCGTGTTATAAGAAATAAAAGAGAAAGAAATTTTCAAACATAAACAAGGAATTAAATGCCATGTCAATTATTTTTGAACATGTGATCCCTTATATTAAAGTAGCACTTTCAACTTTGGACCAAATACGCCACATGATATGAAATTTAAAATGAATATCTAATTATATATTTAAGTTGAGTAATTCACGAGTCTCAACTCCATCGAAGCTCCACTCGAGCTGGAGAATCGAGTTTTCAACATAAATATCTATTTATATATTTATCACCTTTGCAAATTGTACACTAAACACTGTTGATAATATATATCTATTATATTATATTTGTTTGTTAAGTATATCAATATCTACTATATTTAAAAAAATTTATATTACTATTAAAAATTAAATATGTACTACTTTCATATTTGATGATATATATGATTACGTGAAATAATATAATACTGTTTAGGTATGTGTGTTGGGAAAGGGGGGGGGGGGGGGGGGGTTGAATAATTGGTTTATATATTTAGCATATTCTAGTAATACTATAAATAAAATAAGATACTATATATGTATTGGTAATATATATGTAATAATTATGTCATTTTTACGTAATCATATTTTTGATAATATTGATCTTCAAAAAGTGAGAACCCTCTATAATAAATTATATCAATAATTAAAATAAATAGGCAAGAAAATAACTATTCTATTTTTTAATTATTTTATTTTATTTTATTCAGTTATTACAATCATCATCATCATATTGTCATAATATATTTTTTATGGGTAACTAAATGGAGGAATTCTGTTGTCTTGTGATTGGAGGCAGGAGCAGTTTGAAAGTCTCGAAATTTATATTTTGGCCCTTCTTTTTTTTTTTTTTTTTTCTCTCGCAAAAATTGCATTATTAGTCCATGACAACTTGTTGGTCCTCTTGTAAAATTATGTTTTATTGTATTATTTTATCCACTATAACATGTGCATAACTTCGTGTAAATTCACTAGACATTGGCTAACATTTTAAAAATATTTTTCCTGGATTATGATCTGAAATTTATTTTCATTTAAAATATTTAACTCGAAATTTCGAGTAACTTGTTTCATTTGTTCGTTTACTTTTACTGGTTCGTATAGTTGACATGACAATTTCTTCTTCATATAATTGTGTAAACGAAAATAATATATGAATAAGAAATTTCTTGTTAGTTTCACACGCCACGAAAACTTAAAATTTCTATGAAACAAAAAATGATAATAAGCCTAACCTAATGTCGGCCATTTCTTTTATCAATCCATACCAGTATGCATCTCATATTAATTTACAATTTCATTCTCCAAAAAATTAATTTAAAAAAAATGCCTTTTCTCCGATCATCACTTTGGTTTCAGAAACTATCATCTGATTTAGGATAAACATGACTATTAGGAACAAGACCAAACTACCCACAATTTTTTTTTATTTTTTTATAGTTCATAACCAAAATTCTATAAATTATCAATTTGTAGAAAATTTTAAATTTTGGACGCAAAGTCAATGAAAATATATAGTAATATAATGAATTTAAAGTCACATCACGTGCACAGTTAGGATTTGTGAGAAACGGTAGCATGAGATCCACCAAACATGCTGCCACGTTAACAATATTTACTAAGTAATTTAAATTTTTTATGTGAGAGCTTACTTTTCCTCCTCTGACTTTAACAATTACTCAATTCTTTTTATTGGCGAAGTTTGTAGAAACTTCATAAATTTATTTATTTGTGGGGGTGCGTTGAAGTTGACTTGATGATTCGAATTCAAATTTGGCTCGATAAGGTTCGACTCAACCCTTGAATTATGTTTGTTCAATTAAGTTTTACTACTCCAAATTTAATAGGGAAATTGGCTTAATTATGTTTAACATGATTAAGTTCTTTCGAATAAATATTCTTGGTTGTGTTTGTTTTCGTTTTTTGACTATAATTTTATTAAAAATATATATAAATAAAATAAATTTTACAAAATACAATAATTATGTTATATTTGAATGATAATGAAAACAAACATCGCATTTATAATTCAAACTCTACTTGTTAAGTTTAAAGAATAGTGTAGGATAAAATTTTTGTGTAATAAGAAAAATCGTATAAAGATAGAAACAGTTTGGATCAAAATAAATTTTGTAAATTCTATTCTCTGATTTTTCCTTCAACTTCGTGATTTTGGGGAGGCTTTAACAATCTTTCAAAAGAGTTACCTATTTTAATTTTCCTTGAAACTGATTTGGTATCCAGAAAATGTTCATTGTAGAATTTAACGCTGCATATACTGATCAAACGCTAAATTTGGAAAAGTGCCGCGATGAGTGCCTTGAATTTCATCAAGAGCACCGTGGGACTCTTTTAAAATCATAATTTAAAATTTGAAAAAATATTTGAGAGAATGACTTGTGCTTAATTTTCTTTAGAGATTATCCTTCAATTAGTGTTCATCTATTAGTATAGTAAAGCGATTTTAGATCAAGTACTAAATTTGGAGATTTTTCACGAAAAATATCTTAAAATTGGTGAAAAATATCGTGAATCTCCTTTAAACTTCAAAGAAAATTTGTTGAAAACTTCGTGTGCTTCATTTCTCCTGAGTTTTTAACTATCTGTGTTCAATTGTATCTTTCTCTATAAGATTTGATTCGTATTTATAACTGCAAGAAAAGTAGTGTGACTATATCAATTTATTGATGTAGTGCGATCTCATTAATCGTTATATTTTAAAACTTATCAAAAAATTTAATGGATAAGTTTAATCTTGATAGAGTCATTGTTTTCTATATATCTAACAAGATTTCGTGATTCAATGCGACTTGATTGGTCGATTAAAATATTAATTTTCTATATATTTATTTTAAAAATTATATTATTTTAAATCTCTAAAACATAAATAGAAATTTATTTAATTGATATTTTGATGCTATATTTTTCACGTGATATTATTTAATTAGACACCAAATTTTTTGTGTACCTACACATAGTTCAAGTTCAACAAAGTTGAAGCCAAAATTTCTCTATCCTTAAGTCAATAATTTGTTGTTGTTTTGTAACATCATTATTTTATTCAACCAATATATTATTGTAAACTATTCTTGAGTATACACATATGTTCATTTACTAACCTTGTTTACAAATCAAGAAAAGTTTCGGGACCAAACTTTGAATTTTCAAATTTTATGGGCATTGAAATATAAGGGAAAAAGTTGGAGAAAGAAATAATATTGACTTATATCACGCGTATTCTATCTATGTACTGGGTTCATTCAGGCGTCGTGATTAACCTGCCCTTTGACCTTTCTCCCTTTTCGACGCCGTGTGTTGTGTGGGTTGCATGCACAGACACAAAATGATTTAAGCACATATTTGATTATCGTACCCTTGTCTGCTAACCGAGTTATCAATAATAGTAGTATTAAAATAAAGAGAGTCAACGATAATAGAAAAGTTCATCCTCTCAAGTTTGACCCAATGGCCCACTCAAAATCATTAAGCCACAACAAAGAGGTGAAATGAGACCTTTGTGAACCCCTTTCTGCCTTTATTTATTTAATTCCTTATTTGGGAGATTTTCATACGGCATGTCTTAAAAACTTCCTCAATCTCTGTGCCCTTCCCCCACGCTGGTTATATGTACAAATCATGTCCCATGAAAGATGCATGCCCACTCGACAAAGGCATATCACTATGATATTTACATAGGAATTCATGTTGGAGGGAGAGAGCAAATATTTTAGGAGGACTTGAAGCCTATGATGTCGCCAGAACTAAGTGAAGTGTTATCGCAATCAACGGAGGATTCTGTCCTTTGTCTTAGTCCATAATCCTGCACCTACTTCCTTCTTGTCCGATTGTGAAGTTACTGTTATGGACTATGTCGTGTCCATTGCTCGTCACCCTATTCGTATAATATATTTATTATACACTGGTGTTTGAATGATCAGTGGCGACAATTTAGACATATTTTCCCGCCATTATGATAAATTTCAAATTTTTTTTTATTGGTTTAAATATTTAACTAGAAATATTGTCTTTAGTTTTTGGAATCATTCTTATAATTTGAAAGTTGGGTTACAAATATAGCAAACGCGACAAGTTTAATTTGTTCCTTCGTTTTTAATGTTTCGTATAGTTGACACCACAATTTCTTACTCATACAATTATATAAATAAAAATGTTGCATGAAAAAAGAAATTTCTTATTTCTTTTGCCCGCCACGAAAACTTGAAGTTTCGAATCAAAAAAAAAATTTTTTTTTTATTATTCCATAGCAAAAAGCATCTCATATAAATTTTTCTATCCAAATTTTATCTTTTTTTTTATTCTCCAAAAATTAAGTCAAAAACAATGTCCCTCCAACCGCGATTTGTTTTTGAAACCATTATCTCATTTGAAAAGTCATTTAAATTCACTGACCACTAAATTTTGTTCTTTTAACAGTAATGCTAGACTGTCCACAACTTCTATTTTTTTGACTTTACGATTCTTGTGTTTATATTAATTTTAAAATTTTACATTTAAAGCATGAATTTTAAATGAATTATCTTCCAAAATTTCGAACCAAATACATGCCCTATCAAGATGATTAAATATCAATAAAGCTTAAGACAAAAAATCCATTACTTGTTATAATTAATTAAAATAATAGAAAGTGGTTACAAGGGGTATGTTTGGTTGCTAATTTGAGCGGAGTGAGAGTAACACAGATTTTGATGGAAAATTTTAAGATGATTTGAATTTGTATATTTTTATATGCATTTAACATATTATAATAATTAAATAATATAACAGTAAATATATATAAATGTGAGTATACGTGTCTATATGTATAATGATTGTTTAATAGTAAATAAATAAAAAATTAAATAATTATACATATAATATAAGAAATTTTTGAAATTAAATTTAAATTTTTATAAAAATTTTATAGGATAAAATATTTGATAGCGTAAAAAATAAGAAACGGGCAGTGGGGCAGAGCAATAATGTTACTTTTAGAAATTATATTAAAAACTCGAAAAAGAGTTATTTCACACTTTTTCACCATTTAAAGACAGTACATCCTTGGATTTCGAGTCAAAGTACATTTAACAGGAGAAGTAAAGATACACAGCATGGGATCCACGAAATCTGCTGCTCCCTGGACAATTGTTAGTAATTTAATTTTGTTTTTTTATATGGAAATTAGACTATTGATTATTGATATCTTTTTATTGGTTAAGGTTATAGAAAATTCAAAAGTATACTTTATGGATATTGGTGTTTCCAACTCGAGTTTAACGAGTCAATGTTAAAATTTAACTATACACAGGTATTTGAAATTTATTCATTAAATCAATACTTCTATATCTATTCATACATTTACATTTATATATTTTTTATACTTTCAAAATCAATTATTATTTTTAGTTATGTTTGGAGTTTTTGTTGAATATAATATTTGGTAGGAGTTATGTTGAGATTAAAGTATGTTTAAAAATAATAGTTTAATATGATGAATAATATAATTTATTTGAATATATATATATAATGTATAATAATGATTGGATAATGTGATAATATTTATGGATAATAATTATATTACTTGGTATAAAAAAAATAAATATGAGTATATATGTAATACACATATATGTATTGATTTGATTGTAAATAGATATAATGATTAAAAAATACTTAGTTATATATATAAGAGGAAAATTTTGAATTTGAATTCAAATCAAACATTGTTGAATAGTATATTTAGTAATGTGAAGTTTTAAAAGAGATTTTAGAAGTTAAAAATTGAATACCAAACACAACTTTGATAAATTATTGCATCATTTAATTATTGTTGTATGACTTGCATACATATATCTACACAAATTTAAATAAATCAAATATGCAATCTCATCAAAAGATTATGATAAAATATAATTTTCATTTTAAACAAAATTCTCATGGGCTTCATATCTCAATAAAATCTCGATCCAATTGGATGTTAGCCCTAGTTTAAGTAATCAACTCAAACTATATAATTTTCTACTCAATTATAAAAATACGTTCATCCAACTAAGCTTTATGAGGTAAGTTTTAATAAGAGAATTGATTTAATTATTCTTAATTCGATCGATAAATGTCCTAATCAAGCACAATTTATGGAATTTAAAGAGAGTTTGAGTTCAAGTCGAATTTGTAACAACTAAATTTCTCACAACCCCTGTTTTTTTTTGTCTTGTAAGTGAAAAAAATGTTATTTTATTCATCTCGTATTTTATTATAAAGCATGATTAAATATGCATATATTTTAATTCCCTACTTGTGTGAAAATCAAGGAAACTTTAGGGAGCAAAATTGAATTTTCCAAAATTATGAGAACTTGGTATCTAATTTAACAGGAGAAAAAGTCGGGGAGGAACTTCGCTCATCGCGTACGCATTTCGTCTCCTTTCCGCGCTCATTCAGAGGCTGCGGCTCGCTCTCGCACTGTCTCCCTCTCCGCTGTTGTATCTTGGGTGCGTATTCGTACACTTATACGCACACAGATTGAAGCACGGATATGCTGTGATCGTACCCTCGTCTGGGAGTGATTGGCAGTGGTATTGCGGCTTAGGGAGCGAGAGGAATCGGTAATGGAAAAGTACATCCCCCCGGAGTTCGATTTGCCGCACAAGGGGCGGTCGGAGGAGGCGCTGAAGAGATGGCGTGAAGCCGTTGGGAAAGTGGTGAAGAACCGTCGCAGAAGGTTCCGCTATGCTGCTGATCTCGAGAAGCGCTCGGAAGCTAAGGAACAGATACAAAAGCTCAGAGTACGTATATTCGTTTCTTCTTCTGTTCTGTTTTCTTCTTTTTAATCTAAAAGAGATCATAAAATTCGCAAGACAGAAAAATTAGTGATACTTTTAGATGATTAATCATATTTGCTTGTCTTTATTTATATTATATTTTTGATTTCCCTGTGGACCGTCACCTGTTTTCTGATGAATCTCCAAATCAGTTCAACATGTTTTTCTTCTCTTCCCCAAATTTCTGCGTTGGAAAAGCCCGAGGACCTTACCGAGGAAGCAAAATTTACAAACAAATAGTACATAATTGTATAAAGCGAAATCAAGATCTTGATCTTTGTTTCTTTCTCCTCGACGACAACTGATGGGTTTTATGTGTACTTTAGTGAAACATGAGTCGGCTTTTTTCGGTTTCTTTTTTAACTCCCAAAATACGCGTACTTGTATCATTTAAAGCCAAAAGTGACTTTGTTTGGTTGCAAATTTGCTGGCTCCCAGCAAATTCTTTCAAACACAGCATCGTCAAAATAATACTTTCTACTTCTTTCTCAATTTTATTTTTATATTTTTATTTCTAACTTTTTCTCTGTTTTTTTTTACATTATTCTTAAATTTACTGATCAAACTTTCTATCTCTAAAATCTTTAAAACCGAAACAAACGCAAGGGTTTATTTGTTGTTCAGCCTACTTAGTAGGGGTTTTTGGATGTCAATTGGAAAACTAATCAATCTAGACACCATTGATTTGAGTTCAATTTTTACAACAAATCAATTTTAAACATATTCGTCGTCAACAATATTTAATGCTACATTATTGAAAAAAAAATTAATAGACGCACGCATTTGCTGTGGGCGGTGCTATTGTCTGACTGTTGTAGGGCTAAACCTTTCCGTATTGTTAAAAGAGGCATCATTCACTCCGTTCCCATTTTCGTTGTCAAAATTAATGCCAATTAATTGCTAGAAGTAACAGATTTAGAATTTTTGAAAAATAAATTCTTATTTTGAAATTTTCAGTAGACCAATAATTTGGGATGAAGTGACCCAATAATTACGGCTGCAGTCGTATGGAACGTGTCATCAGAAGTTATTAATCGCGATTAAGGAAAAAGTTGTCTGAAAAGAGAATGGCCATGTTTGTTTTCAAATTATATAATTTTAAAAAATATTTTTAATTATTATATTTTTAAAATTTTATTTTTTTATTTTTATATAATTTTTAAAATAAAAATATTTAAAAACACTTAAAAACATATATAAAAATTCGAAAACAAACAAATCCTATATATTTTCAAATTAATTATTCTTAGTTGAAGAGAGCTTGTGAAAATTGTGCTCCGTTTTTACTGTTCGTTTAATATTTTCTTATCCATTAGTCACAAAGCAAACAATGTTTACGTTACCTTGTTTCTATAAAAGTATAAAATAAGCAAAAATAATAACTCAATAAGAAGTTGAAAGGGAGCTGTTCTATATTAGTTTGTCGATTGTTACTACATCATCATATTTTTTCTACAATTTTACTTTTATTTTTGGGTGCAAAAAAATTTGAATTTTTTGAAGCTCCAGTTCTAGGGAGCTTGGTCGTTACATCAAGTTAAAATAATAATTCTGTCCCTATATATATATATATATAATATTTTTCCCGCTTAAAAGAGGAGAGAACAAGTCTTAAAAATGTCAGCTTTTCCATCCGCAGTGCATTTCCGTGTATTTCCCGACTCACGTTTGAAACTTGTCTGGCTTTGTGTTTTGTGTAATGTCCCATTGGCACGTATTAGCTTTGAAGGCGAAAAGCTCTGCTTTTCTTTTTGTCGGTTCGTGTTTTGTTTAATCTGCTTCTTCTTGTCAAATTAATTGATATATATTGGGCTGCAAAGTAGATTTGTAATTAGTATGGTTGTGCTTGTTTTTAAATTGTGCACCTTAAAAATATTTTTTAAATTTTATTTTTATCTAATTTTGAAGAAAAACATCTAAAAACAAATTCAAAAATAAACAAAGACTGTATTGTTATTAATAATCAGTTAATAGGGCTGTCTCAATAAATAAATACTCTGTAGTTATTATTTTTAATATTTTTTTTCTTTTTTCCTTTTTTATCTTTTTGAGTTATAGCTCCTCGTAAAGATAAACGAAAGGAAATTTCCTCGAAACTTCGATGTGAAAGACTCTGCGGTTGCCGACGTTACACGAGGACGTTACATACGCACAAAAAACTAATAATAAATAGAAATAGGAATATGCTAAGTGCAATATCGAAGAGCAAATTGTGGGCTCCTTTGTCTGCCACTCTATTGATGTAGCCGCATATGTTGTCTGTATTGACCGTTGGAGTTGGGTCTCATCTGTCTGCTTAATTACAGTGGTCTTATTATTGACATTTTTGATATAGAGTATATGCACTGGCATTAAATGCCTGTATATGTTCGTTATCTACTTCACGCGTGATCTCGTCTTCCAGTCAAGTCTTTTTGTGGTGGATCATTATCTTGGCCGAAGCTTGCAAGACCTCCTAACTGCTAAATAGATATTCAAACGACCGGAAAATTGACATCTGAACCACTATTTTGACTTGCTTGGATTTGAAATGTCTATGGTTTTGAATTTCGACAGTACTTGTGTGATGAAAAAATTTTTACCAGAGAACCCTCAATGTATGATGGAACTTGCATTCCATGCCTTCATTTTTATGTAATAATTAAATGAGAAATGCAAATTAAGGATATATTGAGGATCGATTATTGCATAGGATAAGGTTTATAACACAGCCCTCCTTGTGCTCCACATAATGCTAGTATCTAACCATTATCATAATTTTAATAAAGAAGACTGAGAGCGTGAAATTTCCGTAGGGATTGGTTCAGCAACAAACCTTAACAATATTATGGTGCCGGTAGTTTGCGGTATGTTTCTAGGGAGCAATATTTCAAAGCCAAATGCCAATTTCCGATTATTATCTTCCTTTGTTCACGAAGCTGGAGGATCTTGTGTATTAATCTTGTCATGATTTCATGAAAAGCACATGCTCTTCTTTTTCATCAGCATGTTCTTTTTCTGATTTTTTTAATGATAAATATCCTTGCCTAGGTAATTAATTGAAGTTTTTCCTTACCGTTATTAATCTAATTTAACGAAGGAGAGAAATGTTTGACAGACAAAGCAACTTTTATCTGCAGCTAAATTGTTGCAACTTCCACTTCTTTTGATCCATTATTACACAGATAGTTGAAGTTGATACTTTACAGTAGAAGTAACTGTAATTAACTTTATACATGGAACCAAATACCAAATGTTATTGTACTGAATAGTTTGTTGCTTCACCATATGTAAAGTTGATTTTTCTTGAGAAATAACTAAATTGTCAAGCTGTTTATCCTTAGCATATTTTGATAGAAATGAAAATGTAACATGATCAAATTTGTCCAAGTAGTTCATTTGAAACTACCTTGCTCGGCCATCTATGTCCAGGCTGCTAATTTGAATGATTAATTAGCACTTCATGTGGATATTTTCTCTATAAAGTAGCATTGAGAAGGTAAATCTTGGTTTGATTATACTCAGTTCGGCTGTCATTTGTTCACCAAGAGAGTGATGCACTCCTCTCTTCAATGTTTTGGAACATATTTTGGCTCTGGCACCTTTTCTAGCCCAACACTTTTCTATTTACAAGGAAGTATCTACTATCACTAATCTCTGTTGTTTATTTACCAGGAAAATATACGTGTTTGTTTTGTGGCCTATAAAGCAGCGCTCAGGTTTCTTGAGGGTATATGGCTACTGAATTTTATCTATCTTACTTACAGTAAGCAAGACATGCTTATTATTCAGTATCTTGATCTATTTTCCAACACTATCTTTCATTTCACACTAGGTGGACATGGTAAAAACTTGCCGGGCTCAAATGAACCCCTGGAAGAAGATATTGAAAAAGACATTCAAAATGGTCTCCAAGAAGAAGCTAGACTTGCGGGGTTTCAAATTCACCCTGATAAACTTGCATCTATTGTTGCTTCTTATGATATCCAGACACTAAGAAAACTTAAAGGAGTTGAAGGACTTGCTGATAGGTTGAATGTTTCACTAGATAAAGGAGTGAACTCAAGTGATGTTGCAACCAGACAAAATGTATTTAGTTCCAATTGCTACACTGAAAAGCCCCCTAAAAGTTTTTGGATGTTTGTGTGGGAGGCTTTGCATGATTTGACACTTATCATACTTATTGTTTGTGCCGTGGTGTCAATTGGAGTGGGACTTGCCACTGAAGGGTGGCCAAAGGGCATGTATGATGGGCTAGGAATTATACTTAGCATATTTCTGGTGGTCATAGTTACTGCAGTCAGTGATTACAAGCAATCATTGCAGTTCAAGGAGTTGGATAAGGAGAAGAAAAAGATATTTGTCCAGGTTATTAGAGATGGAATTCGACAAAAAATCTCTATATATGAGTTGGTTGTTGGCGATGTTGTTCATCTAGCCATTGGAGACCAAGTTCCAGCAGATGGAATATTTATATCAGGGCATAACTTGTTGATTGATCAGTCAAATTTGACTGGTGAAAGTGCTCCAATAAACATATATGAAAAAAGACCTTTTCTTTTAGCAGGAACAAAAGTTCAAGATGGGTCGGGTAAGATGTTGGTGACAACAGTAGGTATGAGAACTGAATGGGGAAAGCTGATGGAAACTCTAAGTGAAGGGGGAGAGGATGAGACCCCACTGCAGGTGAAGCTAAATGGTGTTGCAACAATTATTGGTAAAATTGGACTGCTGTTTGCTGTTTTGACTTTTCTAGTCTTAGCTGTCAGATTTTTGGTTGAGAAAGGAGTTCGCCATGAATTTGGCAAATGGTCTTCCAGGGACGCTCTGACACTTTTGGACTATTTTGCTACTGCAGTGACTATAATAGTTGTTGCAGTTCCAGAAGGATTGCCCCTGGCCGTGACACTGAGTCTTGCATTTGCCATGAAGAAACTGATGAATGACAAGGCTTTGGTGAGACATCTCTCTGCCTGTGAGACGATGGGTTCTGCTACTTGCATTTGCACTGACAAAACTGGTACATTGACCACAAACCACATGGTGGTTAATAAAATATGGATTTGTGGAAAAGCAAAAGAGATAGATGCTAGCGGGTGCACTGATGCATCAGATAATGGAATACCGGAACCTGTATTAACCATTCTCTTGCAAGCAATATTTAAGAATACAGGTTCTGAGGTTGTCAAGGATAAAGCTGGAAAGATATCCGTTCTGGGCACACCAACAGAATCTGCAATACTAGAATATGGATTGCTCCTAGGTGGGGATTTTGATGAGCTATCCCTGGGCTGCAAGCTGTTGAAGGTTGAACCGTTCAATTCTGAGAAGAAAAAGATGTCTGTGCTTGTGGCTCTTCCGGATGGGAAGATCCGAGCTTTTTGTAAAGGTGCATCTGAGATTGTATTAAGAATGTGCAACAATGTTGTTAATAACAACGGGGAGAAAGTTCCTTTGTCAGAAGAACAAAGAAGTAATGTCATGGATGTCATCAATGGATTCGCATGTGAAGCATTGCGTACTCTCTGCTTAGCATTTAAGGACATAGAGAATGGTTTTCAGGCGAACGGTATCCCTGATTGTGGGTATACACTGATTGCTGTAGTGGGAATCAAGGATCCTGTTCGCCCTGGGGTGAAGGAAGCAGTTAAAACTTGTTTAATGGCTGGAGTAACTGTGCGCATGGTCACTGGTGATAATATTAATACAGCTAAAGCAATTGCTAAAGAATGTGGCATACTTACAGATGATGATCTTGCTATAGAAGGTCCACTTTTTCGTTCTAAGAGTTATGATGAGATGAACGAACTAATACCAAAACTTAAGGTGGACAATGAACATATCCATGTGTCCCTGAGGAATAATTTTATTTTATTTAATCTTTTAAATTGTGGTCTGAAGTATTTAGATCTCAAATTTAGGTAATGGCACGGTCATCACCAACGGACAAGCATGTACTTGTGAAGAATTCAAGGAGCTCGCTTAAAGAGGTTGTTGCAGTTACTGGGGATGGGACAAATGATGCTCCTGCTTTACATGAGTCGGACATTGGACTTGCTATGGGCATTACTGGAACAGAGGTCTGTCTGTACTCTACTTTTGCCATGCACTTTCTCATACTGCAATTTTGCTTGTATATGGGTGGAAGATGGTCTAGAATATCATCGTCTTCAATTTAATGGAAAAACAAAATTTTACAATCCTCTATTCATTCCAAATTGATTCATTCAGACCCTACATTGCTTCTGGATTAATGATGTAACATTTAAAACGGCTTGGTTCTGGATTAATGACATATAACATTTTAAATGACTTAGCCTTACTAAGGATAATTTCTAATAGTCCATCATACAATTCTGCCAGGTTGCTAAAGAAAGTGCTGATGTGATTGTCCTGGATGACAATTTCTCAACAATTGTAAATGTTGCAAAATGGGGACGCTCTGTGTATATCAACATTCAGAAATTTGTGCAATTCCAGTTGACTGTCAACATTGTTGCTCTCATGATCAATTTTATATCTGCTTGTGTCTCAGGTAGATTTTGTTTATGCAGTCATCTTTTATTATCTTATTTGAGCATTCATTTTCTTTCAGCGTGAAACTGTCTCTGGCTGTTCCTTGCAGGATCAGCTCCCCTTACTGCTGTGCAGTTGCTCTGGGTGAACCTAATTATGGACACTTTGGGTGCACTCGCATTGGCCACTGAACCGCCACATGAGGGCCTGATGGAGAGGCCTCCTGTTGGAAGAACTGAAAATTTCATTACCAGGACCATGTGGAGGAATATCATCGGTCAGAGCATTTATCAACTGGCAATCCTTCTAGTCCTCAAATTTGTTGGGAAGCAAATCCTGGGACTTAGAGGTTCTGATGCTTCTGCAGTAGTCAATACTTTCATATTCAACACCTTTGTGTTTTGTCAGGTAACTTGACTGCATTTAAAACCCATGGTTTTTCACATATCACTGAACACCAGAGCTGGAAATATGTGATCCATGCGAGAATACTCATTGTTTGGAATAAAGATTGTTCATTTGTTAACTTTCTTTTGCTCTGTGGCTGCATCCAGGTCTTCAATGAAATAAACAGCCGTGACATTGAGAGGATAAATGTCTTCTGTGGGATGCTTGGGAACTGGATATTCACAGGAATTGTTGCCTCCACCATAGCATTCCAAGTGATTATAGTTGAGTTCCTGGGTACTTTTGCTAGCACTGTGCCATTAAGTTGGCAGCTATGGTTATTCAGTGTCCTACTTGGTGCTGTGAGCTTGCCTATTGCCGTTGTGTTGAAGTGCATTCCTGTTGACAGAAAGGCCACTACTGCCAAACAGCATGATGATTATGATCTGCTCCCAAGTGGTCCAGAGATCGCATAAAGGAGTAGAACACATATTTGACGCGGCACAGAGTAGCTTGAATTGAGCGGTATGCTTTTAGTTCCATTTCTCGATTCTTCAGTGGTGAACCTCAGACTGCCTTCTAACCTTGTCCATGCCTTGCTTTGAACAATAGAGTGTAGGTTCTTTTGTATGGTTTTGATGATAATTTAGAATTGCTTTTCATATTGTAACAGTCTTTGTGAATTCAAGCTATCTTTTGAACATGGATTATTTTCATTCACGTGAAAACAGGAAAGAAGACAAGTATGTTGGTTTTGTGCCATTTAACTACCTCGTGCCTTTGCCCACTTTGGTATGAGTGTGAAAGCCAATGTTCACAATGACTCGAAATCGAAATTTCAGACGTCTCAGATATCCAATACCATGTTTCTGAATGTGTAGCCCTGGCATTTTTCAATCACCCTTCCAAATGAGTGAGCAAAATTCATTTGAGTAAATCTACCTGTAAATGGTTACATTTGAGGCCTACCCGTATTGAGCACATATGATGCCACAGAAACAAACCAATTACCACAGAAACTTGGTAAATACCGACATAAAACCAGCAATGGCACTTAGGTCGCTGGATATGCTGACTTCTGTTTGGGAGAAGACAAGTTCATTTCTTCAGCTACAAGCCACAGTGATGCTATGTATCTCCAGTCAATTTTGCTCAAAAATGTGCAAGATCTGCTCTCTATATCTCTCACGGTCACGGTAAAGGTACCAAAATACAAAAATGAGAGAACAATCTCAATAAGCCCTCTTATGTCACTTCCGAAAATGTAATACAAGAACAGTTCATTAAAATGCGTACATAATCTATGGATATAGCAAAGAAAACACTGTCTACCGGATCTCAGTACCCTTCGTTCTCTTCCCAGAGTGTTTTCGGGTGAAAAAAGAATTGCACCACCAAAGCTCAACTGTATCTTCTCTTCGATTCTCCATAAGCGACCACTCCCATGACAGTCATGGTATAACCAGCTATGCCGATGAAGGTTACAGGGTTTTGGAAAATGAGAATTGATATGACGACAGCCACTGCACCTTTAGCATTGCCTAGTACCTGATCAGAATCCGGAGAGTACAAAGAGGCTTTAGACATATGGATCGACAGATATGAAGACAGAAGAGAATGAGATACAGTATCTCGAGAAAGTTTGACAGAATCTGGCTGGATAGAGATGATTATCCTTTGTGGCCAGAACATTGCATATAATTTTGTAATACACAATGTTCTTAATAATAATACTTCCACTGATGCTTTAGTCGCTGTGCCTATTACAATTTTTGGTGTGTAACATAAGCAAAGAAGAATAGCCCAAGTGACAACAAATTAAAGCCTTTGAGTTGTTGATTTGGACATACATGACAAGAACCTTCCAGAAGAAGGATTGCTCGTTAAAAGAACAGAGTCAATATTGTCCATCTATAATAATCTTCTGCTAGTGGGCTTCTTGGAAAAGCATTCTTTCTCATTCTGTAGTGCCTAAGTCATGTTATTTACATTCTTTGAATGTTACTTCTATTCTTTTCCCACACGATCAATTTTGTGCGTGCTTTAGCATCCAAAGTCAGTGTAATTGTCCTTTAGATTGCAATGTAAAAGCAGCAAAGCTTTTGCTGACGATGACACACACACACACACACACACACACAGACACCGGTGTGCACACAGAGAGAGAGAGAGAGAGAGAGAGAGAGAGAGAGAGAGGGAGAGAGAGGACCTGGAGTGTAAGAGCACTGGTATGCTTAGTGACCAAGAAATTGCACAAATTCGCTCCATAAGCCATTGATGAATTAACGAACAGAAGAAGCCACATGAACCTATGTTGTGTTCCAAGTGAAATAACCGCATTCACTACATTCGGCTCCATCACGAGCGCGGCAGGGAGCAAAACTATAACCGCAATTGGGGCCATATAAAGCAGCAAATTCATGGAGTTCAACTTTTCACTGCAGTGATGAGTGCACGTCAAATAAGCTGATAGTGAACATGCACAGAGTCTTTCGTTCATATGTTGAAGGAGGACGAGCTTTTCCAGATCTAGAATGACCATAAAAGGGCAAATACTACAAACCAAGTAAACAATGATCTGGTTGTGTGATTGCAAATTTTGAAAAAAAAAAAAAAGATGCATTCTAACGGGGAGCTAAAGAAACAAAAATGACTGATCAGTGTGCATCAAGGACAGGGAAACAATTGTCTGTACTATATTCGGTTGCATTATTTATTTCTTCTCCTTCACATTCTCCATCTGTAGATGATTAGAGCAAATGAAAGACGAAGCTTCTATGCTTTAACTGCCCAGAGAAAAGCTTTCTTTTCTCCCCTTTCAACAAGGAAAAAGATGCAGAGAATAAGCAAAAAAAAATGAAGTTGTTCATTCTTTCAATAGGTGAAAAATTAGAACATGAAAATGTATGCATTAGCACACACACAAAGTCAGTTGCTTACCCTTCGTTAGAAAGAAGGACACCTTGAAGCACGGATTTGAAAGCCCTTGCTGCTGTTGCACCCACACACATGATAAATCCATACAAATGGAAGCTCGGCTCACCCTGCAGGCAATGAAAAACTGTCGTAATGCTAGAAAGCAGAACGAAAAGTACCGAGTCTCTCTCGAGAGATTGGTGGATAGGTCACAAGTACCAACTTGCTATACAACTTATATCTGCATAAACATTAGCCAGTCCAAGATAGGCTCAATGGTCACTACTCTTACGGGATTAAGGGCAGGAGATTGATGCAGCACATTTCCACACCGTGCAGTGTATGAAGACTGTAAGGAACCTACGATCCACTAAATGACGAATAGGTAAGGGAAAGTATAATCGAACACTTCGTCTCTCAAGATCATAGAAAACTTGAACCTTCACTGTATGATTAAGAAATCTCGTGGGACAAGAACTTCGGAATCCTTAGTTTAAGGAAATGTAAAGACAAGCAGGCAATAGCTACGTTGTCGAATGACAAGCACAATTGCAATCCCACGTATTCGACGTATATTCCTAGCAAGTCAGATTTCATACAGAGTGGATTGCAACACAACCACATGAATTAATCAACAAGTAATATGCATACTATTGAACTAGAAACTCTTACCAGACTTCAGATCTGATATTCTTTCCTAAAACCAACAACCGACACCACAGCAACAAAGCATAGAATAGAGGAAACCACCAAGAAAAATCAATCTTTTCTACAAAAAGCATAGAACAGAGACGGATACATTAAAGTCAAGCAATTAACTCTCCTTGAACACAGGATGGTGGGATTGTGGGAAGAACATTAAAGATTAGATCTTTCACCAATGAATGCCAATCACCCACCAAAAACATTACAAAAGCCAATCAATCACAAGCATTCATCCGAAAAACACACATAAAAATGAAATCTTTTTAACAAATCATCACCAGATTCAAACTAAAAAAAAACATAAAAAAGAAGAAATCCCCACTTAAAATTCGTAGAGGCGAAAGCCATACCCCACTGGCAATGACGACCCCAGCAACCACAGGCACGAGACAAGTATAAGTCGCCCAGGCCTCCCTCTTAAAGGTCATCAAATAAGCAAACAATGCCGTGAAAAAAGGCGTCGTCGCGCCCACTGCCTGATTGAAGGACACGGGCAAATACTTGAGAGAAATGTTGCCGCCCACAACAGAGCCGCAGAACACAACACTGAGGGTGGCGATCCTCAAGAACTGGGACCTGGATTTGATCCTCTGGAATGGCGCCACTTTGAGGAACACAACGGAGACGTAGCTGAGGACGGAGCAGGCCAACATGTGGCACGTGGTAAGGAATATGGGGAAGGAGAAGCCATAGTTGGAGAGGAGGAACTTGTTGAGGAGGAGGACTCCGATGTTGGTCGAGTACCAGAGAATTATGAGGCAGGTTATGAAGAGCGCTTGCTTCTTGGATGCGGCCGAAGGCATTATTATTATCGTTTCTTAGCTGATTCTTGGATTTGAATTCCTTGTCTTTGCAATGGGTGCCTTTTCATCTGGGCATCATGTTGTTTGTGATGCAATGAGAGGATTTTGCTTTTGTGTTCGGTGTTATTACACCACTATTTTCATGGTGTGATCATTGTTTTGTTGGGTTGTGGAATGCAAGTTTGGATGGTGTAATGATGATATTCCTTTTGGTGTGTGGTTGTGTAGTTTTTGGCGTGTGCTTGGTAATTTTCTCCTTCGGCTTGTATCACATGGTTGTTTGGTTAAAATAAATATTGGCTATGTTTGGAGCCCATTTTTCAAGGTTCCAGTGCTCTCATCTAACTCCACTTTTAAATATATAATTTAATTCAAACTCTTACATATATAATCAATTAATTATTTTTTAATTATTACATCTATTTATAATTAAATCAATACTTTTATCAATATATATATACTTACATTTATATATATATATATATTTATACCTTAAAAGTTAATAATTTTCTCTATATTCTATTATAGCATCTAATTGATATAATATAATTTATATATATGTTTAAATAAATTAAAATTTTTTAAATAGCAAAATCTTACAACCAAATATATATCCTATGATATCATCTAATCAAAATTTCTCCTTTTCAAATTCTTTTGATAGTTCTTTATTTTCTTAGTTTAAAGATTATTTATACTTTTTAATTTTAAATAATTATATTGTTATTGATTAAAACAGAACAACTTTATAATTTTAAATAAATTTAATTATTAAAGTTTAAGCAACTTAAATGAATAATAATTGATGTATTGGTTTTTAAATAACTAATTGAATAATTTATTGACTAATTATAAACTAATTATTTAATCATATGAAAGGTCAAAAGATATGATAGTATTAATTAAAAACAAATATAATAAGAATAAATCTTATTTCTTGTTTATCTTCCCATTCCTTCTTGTTCGTTTCTTTTCTTTTTCTCCTTACCCTTCTTAAAAAATTTTAAAATAAAAATTTAAAAGAAAATAAAGAAAATTTGAAATAAGGCCAACTTGAACCAACCGAGTGCTTGATTCCAATTAAACTTGTCGAGTTGGTGGTCCAATTTTTGTTTAATAACATCATAGGTAAGAGAAAATGTTTTATTTGTGTAGTGGTCATGGTAAAAAACAATATGACCCAACATTTTTCATTTCCCATTTATTTTTTTAATATTTATTACACTTGTGACATCTTTTTTTAGTAAAATCTATATTTAATTATTCATCACTATTTTTAGAAAATATAAGTGTTCTAGAAAAATTTTAGGTAGTACCAAACGCAATAAACAACTAAGTAGGACCCCAAAAAAGGAAGAAAAGAGAACTATTCTTTAAATCACGTGTCATGTTGGACCAAGATACTCGAGAGACCAAAATGGCAATTTCATAGCCACAACGAAATAAAATTTTGATAATAATTATAATAGTTATATATAATAGACAAGCACATGGTGACAAGAATCTTGATATAATATATGTCGATAAAAATTAAAACATGAAGCAATTGAGTCACGTGTTGTAATTACAGAATTATCAAGTTTATAGGAATATAATAAAACAAAGATCCTTCTTTTAAAATCTTTTGGTCACAACGACATATAATATAGGCAACTTGCTAGTGTCATATTTTATAATGATTATACTTAATTTTTTTCTTCTTTGCTAGAAGGAGAAATCAAATGTAAGCATCTCAGTTAGAATGTTCTACCACAAGAAAATAGTGACCAACCCTAGAAATATTAGGGTTGTGTTTGGATGCTTATAGTGTGAAATTTCTGTTTTTTATTTAATTCTACACCTTTAAACATGCTATCTGTCAAAAAAAAATATATATTTTTTTTTATCTCTTTATACTATTAATAAATTATCACACCAACTTTTCTCCCCAACAAAATTTACATCCAAACAAAGTCTAGGGTTTCAAAATTTTGGGCTAATGGTTGAAGTTGACTAGGACATATCTTCTTCCTTTTAAGTGTGTATGTGTGTGTGGGTGTGAGTTTATTAATTAATGAACACATTTTTTTTATAGAGACAAAAATGAGTTATTCTATAAGGGATTGAATAAATTAAGGTTGAATTGCATTTTACCTATCTAAAATTTGAGAAAAGGTGAACCTCCATATATATAATAATAGGTGGATGTTTCCTTTCTATACCTAACCATACCTTTTTCTTTTCCTTCTCATTTTGGCTTCATTCATAATGCTGGCAAAAACTATTTTGGAATATAAACAAAAAATCTTCAAAATTAAGTTGTTAACAATCAATATTTCATTTGCCATTCAAATGAACTTGGCATGTGAGCCATGACTTGTTAATGCATTTGATAGAGATTGTAACTTGCAAGGTTGCTTCTTACCTACTTTGAAAATTTTGAATTCTTGGAACCATCAACCATAAAAGTTGTTTTTGAGAGCAGAGCACCCATTAGTGTTGAAGCAGTCATCATCATGGGTTGGGAGTGTCATTTTTGGTCCTACCCTACTAGTTTGGGACCATGCCATGATGGCCTTCAAAAGACTCTGTAAATGTAAATTATAGTTGAAGAAAAATCTGCATAAAATTTTAAAAATAATGTAAAAATAATATGAAAATAAGATTAAAAAATTATAATATTATAGAATATGTTTGGAATGGAAGAAAAATGGAGGAAAATGTTCATGCAAGACATGCCTGACACTAGTGTTCACACGACCAGCAACTATAACCCTATCCTTTTCTTCATTTGCTATTTTTTTTTTTTCATATTACAACATTCGTGACATTATATTATATGCATAACACAATCTGGAGAATTCTTCTACAATTTGTAATTTCTAATTGTTATTGTTTTAGGGCACAAGTATTGCATTTAGAAAGGATGTCATGATTACCTATTTCATGCCACACTACTAAGTAGGATGATAATTATTATTGTTGTCATTTATGTTTGCTTTGAAAAGTAATTTTTAGATATTCTTTTTTTATTTTAATTACTAAGTAATAATAGAAGTTCAAGAATGCAAATTTATTTCTACCAAATGACTTTATTTTTATTTTTACATTTATTCTATTGTCTAGTCAATTTTTTTTTTCAAGATCTTGTCTCGCACGCATGTACATTTATGGGTACACGGTCGAAATTAAGTAAAATAAGTTTGATTAGTTGGGTGGGATGATTATATATTTAGATAATGCTTAGCTTATACATGTGTGTATGTGAGATGGGTGTGCATATATACACTTATTTATTTAATTATAAATAAATATAATAATTAAAATCTAAATATTTTGTGTATGTGTGTATATGTATATAGATATACACATGTATATATATATGAGAAAGAATATTTTAAATTTTAAATTTTAAATTTTAAAAAAGATTTTGTTCAATATTATGTTTAAATTGTGTAAATTTTGATAACGTCAAGATTGATGTATGTTAAGAAACAATCGCTACCATAAATTTATTATAATAATATATTATTTTATTTAGATTTTATACATGCATAGGTCGTGCATAGTTGCTAGCAATATATTATTTAAAGACATAAGTTTAATTTAATTATTGACTGTTAAATTACTATAATGCCAAATAACTTATATCTTTCTTTCTCATTTCTCTCTTAATACAGTTTTATATATATTTTTTATATGTATTTCAATTCATTCTTTTAGTCTTTTATTTATTTATTTTTATTTTATCAAATGCATTTAATTTTAAACTAATTTTATTTTTATTAAACAAAATACTAATAACTTATATATACTTTTACACAAATATTTCATCATTACTAGTATCGCACTTAAAATAATTAATTTCTAATGTAATTTCACATAACCTAGTGGGAAAAAATAATTTCTTTATTTCACTCCCGTGATTGCATTACAGTGGGCCACCACTTGTCTGAGAAATCGCAGAACGCGGGTCCACAGCCTTACGAAGAAATATTGAGAGGACGTTAGGCAAAATTTATAAGTTTTTTTAGAAATAAATTTTATTTTAAAAATAAATCAATAAAATACTTAAAAATAAAATTTTCTTATAAATTAATATATAAAATAAAATAAACTGAGAATAGCACAAAGTTAGTTTCTTAAAATAATAAATACAAAGAAAAACTATATTAATTTATTTATAAATTATAAAATTATTTTATTTAAAAAAATAGAAATAAAATTATTTTAATTAAAAAATAAAAAATATTAAAAATAATTAAACAAAGATTAAGTAAAATAATTTGAAAAAAGAATAATTTAAAAAAATATAAATAGAAGTAATAAATTAGAAAGAAAAAAGAGAAAAAAAAGGACAGAATAATAAAAATTTTAAAATAAAGATAATTGTATAATTAGGTGTTGTGTAATTTAAAAAAAAAAAGTCTTATATAATATAAATATAAAAAGTATATAAATTCTGCCTCCCAGGACCACCCTCAGTTGTCTTCATATTTACACTAAGGCCATCCTCCTCTCTGCAGTTTAAAACTTCTTCTCTCTGTTGAACTGGCCACACATCCAACCATCAGCTGTTCGATTCTCCAACCTCTCTCTCTCTAAATTCTTGCTACACATCCAGAAGTTTGTCCGGTTGATGAATCCAGGTGCTCGTGCAGTACGTGATGCTTCATTTTGACTCTTTTTCTCTAAATATTATTTTTTTCTAATTTCTTCGATTTATTGTTTGATTTCTATTTTGTTTTTTGTTTTGTTTTGTTTTGTTTGTTTTTTTTTTGTTTTTGGCTCGAACGCTTTTAAGTTCATGTGACTGTGGGATGAACAGTCGAAGATTATATTTTTGGTATCAGTGTACCGCAAATCTCTATTTTCTCCTGTCCATTTTGTATTATGACATGCTTTTGGTATCTCTTACTTCTGCATGCGTATTTTTCTTGGTTTTTGCGCAAGTGTGTTTTTTTTTTTTTTTGTATGTATATTCGTTAAATTTTTTTGTTGTCTATTTGATGTGAAAACTTGACGACGATGTGTACTTTTCATCATTAGTACAGTTTCTGAAGCACACGGTATAACATGTAGTGCAATGGCATTTTGGGCTTCAGAAGCTGAAGCTTGATTTTTCTTTATCAATAATTTGACAGGAATAACCTTGATTTAGTTGATGTTAGTGCTATTAAGGACGGAAATTTTTCTTCTTTTTTGTCTTCAGAAATATTGCTTTGCTAAATACACAGGTTGTGCTGATGGAGGCTTCAGTTATGGATTTACCTCTTTGGGAACCCTCAGATGGTCAACTTAACGCAATGCCCTGTAAGTGGTTCATTTTTAGCTATCTTCAGTGATTGTATTGATAAATTTTCTTGGAGAAAGTGGTCAAATCGGCATTTAACTTATCATATAGATTATACTTTATCCTATTCGATGCTTCAGTAAGTGTCAACTTGCAGTTAACAGAAACTATCATGAGGGAGATGCTTGGCTCTTTGGCCATTATTTTGGTGGTGGGGCAGGTATTCATTTGCTTTTGCATGTCTCTTGTTTTCGTTGTCATGGTTATTTTTGTTAGTTTAATAAATACTTGTCCTCTAGTTGATATCCAGAGCTGCTATTATATCCGAGATGATTGGCGGTCTGAGCTTTGTTTTGGTTACAGGCGTGGTGAGCTGTTTTTGCCTTTAGTCTTTCGCAAGCCTATGAAATCTGAGACTAGTATAACAAAGATGTTCAATTTGCTCACTGTTAATTTCTATTTATTTGTTACTCTTCGTTTCTGAAGATATAATAGAAGAAGATGTCTTGAATGAGAAATCTTGTGTACAAGTATTAAGGATATTGATGGACAAAGCAGATGATGAAATCTTAAAACTTGAAGAAGATGTAATGATGCTTCAGTGCCAGCTTTCATGGAAGGACGAGGATTGGTCTAAATCATGCTCTGCCACTCTGAGAGAAAAGATCGATCATCTTGATAACTTGATACAAATCTTGAAGATGGAGATTACAAAAGATGTGCATTATTCTGATGTTCAATTAGAACAACCCGAGGAATTATTTCAAAGATTACATGATTTAGTGAAGCCTTTGCTGGAAAATTACTTCGCAAAAATTAGGCAGGTACTACTCAACAAACATTTTAAATGCTTCTTTTCCCTTTGCAATTCATTCCTTAGATATTCTATTCAACAATGATATGAAGGCTTCTTTAATTGATTAGATGTACAACTGCACCAGCACTATTGGTCAGACCTTTACATGTTTTGTCACTGCCTCTCTTCCTTTTACAATGAACAGACACAAAGCAGTATTACACAGATGTCTGTCCTATCTACTGTGGGAAAGGAATGCATGAATCTGCAGAAACTAGAAGAGAAGGAATGCATCAATATGCTGAAAAACAATGAGGGAAATAGCCCGTCCATGGAGCCTGAAGAGAGGAAAATAAATGATCCGCAACAAGTAACTTGAAATCAGCTAATCTCTTCATTTTATCTGATCTAGCATATTAATTGCTGGCATCGATTTGTGAATCGTGCTGAAAACATGGTGAAGATGTCTGTTCAAGTGATCCCATCCTAAATGCCTCTAATGTAGCCTTCAACTAGGATATCTTTTTCTTTTGAGAAGTCATTTCAGTTCACCTTCAAAGAATCAAAATGCTGCTACTATCAATTGTTTTTGATATATGCTTTATCCCAGAGGCTGTCCTTATCTCTTCCTAGCTCCCTTTCCCTGTTTGATAAATCTTCCTGCCATATGGAAATTTCCTAATCTCCCTATTATCTTGTTGCACATCTTTGACTTAGTAATATTAATTTACTTCAGCAATTATTGTAGTTGAAATAATAAATGTCTGGAATGCGCTGCATATTTCAAAGAATCAAATTCTCTTCCTTGATCACTTTCAACTGCCAATTAAAATTCTTTTACTTGAATCATTTTGTTTATAATGCTTGATTGAGAATTTGGAGGGAAATATGTGTCTACCTCAACAATTGGCATGATTTTTTGATGAGGGTTCTTTTGTAAACAGATGAAAGATGCCATCATCAGAAAGTGCACAGCAGATACTCATAAAGGTGCAAATTACAAGCTTTCTAAAGAGGAATTGAACAAGTTAAATAGGCTGCAAGGAGGGAGAATGCCAAATTCTGCTCCTGTGAAGTCAGCGGGTAGAAGTACCAATAAATCAGAGGTAAATACAAATGCATATTTGTTGAGCATGGATAACAATGGTTTAAGAGTCACTTGTATCCTTGCCTCCTCTTCAGCCGTCAAGTCCAATGGTAAAAGATTCAAGTGCAAACACTTCTATTGATAAAGGTGGTTCAAGAGAAAAGAACAAGACCAGCAACACTGATAAGGAGGTTATCTCCATCGACAAAACCACTCAATGCAGACTTGAACTTGAAAGCAATGTGACAAACTCACATATGGACTCACAAGAAACAGAAGAAAAGATTGCAGGAACTGTTAAGGTACATGAGATATCTTCACCCTATTAATTTAAACTGGAACCTTATTCCCAATCTTGACTAAATTTTTTAAGTTTTATAAGATACAGGTTTTTAAGCATGTTGATGGGATACATATTGATATGATTTTTATCTAAATTAAGATTGTATTCCAAGAGCATTGTGAGTGTATATTTGTTGTCTGCTTTGAGAAGTGTCTTTCTGGGTGATTTACTCTATTGATTGCTTTTAATGAAGTTTACGTTTAAAATTGGGCAGTCACAGCCAAGTACATATTGTGTCCTAAATTTTCTGATTCTACTTGGGGAACAGTGATAATCATGCAACCGCTAATGCTTGCTTGTGGATATTTATCAGCTTGCAGTTGTAGTCTTGGGGTCCCAGTTATGTTGTGCGAAACAAAATGCTGAAGCATCCAGTCAGACAAAAAAGGCAAGGACTCAGAGACACACGATCAATAGACATATACTCTCTACGAAGCCACTGGCAGAGATGGAAAGAAAAAGCACAAAATTTCCTGAAAAAATGGAGGCATTGGAGGATCAGGCTAGTGAAATTGAGGACTCCATTACAGATTCACTCGGGTTGTTCAATGACACAACAGAACATGCAGGGAAGCCAAATATGAAGTTAGAGTCGAAGATTCAATCGCAACAAATACATGAAATCAACACTTGTGCCATTAACCCGGCCAAGTTAATGTCTCCTTTGAATCCCAAGGGCCAAGGAGTAGTGAAGAACTGTCAGGAAGCTGCAGAGATTGTTGAACAATTATGTTTGGCACAGGAAGTAGAGATGGAATCCTCATCTAACAAAAACTCGAAGGGGCAGCTAAAATTTGAGGTTCTAGAAAAGATCAGAAAGAATGGCAAGAAACAGATTCAGCAAGAATCAGCTGTGATAGATGGTGCATCAGAAATCAAAATTTCTTCAATTTCCTCACCACTGAGGAAAAGGAAATTATCTGTCAGTTCAAAAACAATCAGGGAGAAAAAGGGTCTCAGAAATTTTCTGATAAAGTTGGAGAAACTGGATTATGATACCCCAAATAGCTCAACTGGGGAAGCAACTGCCAATTGTGGTGTGAAGGACTTGCCCCAGAAACCTCTTGTGTGTATTAAGGATGTTGAAAGGTTATCACTTAATGATCTCAAGACCATTGCAAAGAACCAAAAACTACCAGGCTACTATAAACTTCGGAAGGCAGAGCTTCTAAAACGTCTGGGATTGCAGCCATAACACGTGTAAGCAATTCATTTTGTTCTCACCATTTTTTTGAGAAAATCCTGATTATGCATTAAATGTATTTAAATGTTTCTTGCAGGCAAACGCAAATGAGAAGGGATTGTAGGGGAAAAAAAATCAAAACAAAATGGTGTTTTTTCCATTTCTGACTCTTAATACGGCATAGGTACTCAACTGGAATCAAGAGACGGATGCAGCACTACAGGAAGCTAGTGATCCAACTTTTCTGCTTGATTTCAGAAGCTGCTCAGTCTTCTGCTACATTTCGAGCTTTTCTATGTCGTTAAAAAAACGCTTTATTATATACAGAGCATCAGCAGAAGGTAGTAACACTCTACACGTGGAGTCCTGGTACTGCACAATCATATATGCGTGCCTTAGATATGAATTGCATAGTTCTATCTTTGGAACACTAATTCATTGATGATGCATATACCACAGAATATGCATGTTTCTTTAGAAGGAAAAGGAGTCAAGTTTCCATGACTCATGTTGAATTTGCTTGATTTGTACATTATTTTCTAATGCATGCTTTCATGTACAGCATATGCACACCTACCCATGGCTTCGCAGGTATCACAAAGAAGACCATGCAGTTATCCTATCCTCAGAAGGGGTTATGAACCATCAAGTACTTGATCATAGGAAGTTCGTTCCTTAAGGAATTGAGGAAATTTGGGAACAGGTTTCAATATTTACGTGAGGCGATTGGGATGTTCAATATTTATTATTGAACCAGAAATTGTGTTGTTAACTAACGCACCTCTCCATGAATATATTTGGTTTGCAACTTCACTTGTCGACCTCTCACTTTACGATACAGGCCTTTGATTCCCTGCTCTTGTCCCAGTGTCCAAAGCTTCTTGCCTTGTCTCTGGTTCTGTCCCGATTCTCTCGCAGGTGTTTCAATGGGGAGAAAATTTTAAATTAACATTAAATTTATTAATAATATTATAATTAAAAAAATATTATTTTATATTTATAATTATTAATTAACTAATTTAGTGTAAAAATAAATAAATTTCAATCTTTATATTGATTAAAATGGAAATTTTAATATTTTTGTTTACTATAATAAATAATTTGGTTTTTCATATTTTATAATTTTTTATATAAGAAAAAAATATTTGTTTTGTAAATTAATAATTTGATTGGCCTACTAAATTATAAATTTGAATTAGTTAACTCTCAACATAATTAATTTTAATTAAAATAATGTATCTTTTTGTTAGTTTATGATTTATTTAGTTAAATAATAAATATTTATATGTGCATAATAAATATAATTATTTGTATTATTTAATTAATATTGAGAATGGAATAGAGGATGGAGTGTGGGTAGGTTCCTCATCCCCCACTTCATTTAAAAGTAAGGGGTGACAATTTTTAAAATTTCAATTTTTGATTTGGTTTTGATTTTTTTTTGGATTCAAAATATTTTATTGAACTAAATATTGAGTTTTTTTAATATTTATTATATTTTCACTCACTTTTCTCTTAATTTTATATATATATATATATATTATTTAATTTTTGATTATTATATGTAATTTATAAAAAATTATATTATTATGTTATATATGTTAAACGAAAATGTTTTGTTATGATAGATAAATTTTTCTCTTTAAAAAATAATTTAAAATAATAAAATAAAGTATTTAATATTTATTTATAAGTTATATAATTAAAAATTTATAATTTTAAATATAAATTTATCTATTTATATTATTTCTAAAATTTTTTAAATTAAAATTTGGTATTCCCAAATACTTAACCAAAAATACCAAAAAATTTTAGTAAATTATCCAACCAAATTCAATACATAAATTTGATATACCAAAATTTTGATATATTAAAATTCAATTCAATTTGATTCGATTTTATCGAATGAGAGCCTCTAATTTTAGATTGCATTATGAGGAGATTTAGGCAGCGTGAGTACTTTTTTTTCCCTGTTCGAAATACTTATCTCCAACCCTAATTTCGGTGTATTCTTAATTCAAACAATCATATGTTTTCGTAGCGATGATCTCAAAGCTCTTGGTTTAACACAAACCAACTATTGTAAAATAACAATTGCCCAAAAATGCAAACAAGCAATTATTGAATGTTGGTATCTTTTTGCCTCTATTTATGTCTTCAATCATTAAGCCCTTTTTGTAAGTGATAAAAAATGGAAAAGCAAAATTAGCATGGCTAGTAGCCTTAATAATGGATAAAATTATTCAAAGTTCAAGCAGAAATCAATTATTCTATGCTCACAACTTATAATTGAAAACCTCGTCTTCAACACCCTCGTTATTTTGATTTGTCATTTCTTGAATTTTGCAGTCAAAAAAAGCTATAGATTAATTTAAAGAATGTCTTCTCCCAAGCCATATTCACTTTTTGGGGTGGCAAGTTTTGGTTCATATTAATTTTATCACCTGAGGCTACATAAGGCTCAACGAGCAGCAGACATCTCTAACCCTCTAAATTAATGAATGACCGTTAAAGAAAGTTTGGCTCCATCCCAAAAACCTTAAATGCACATAGCTCTGGCACACTCCTTAACCCAACTGTTTCTATCAATGCCATCTCTCTGCTACTTTCTCTAAGACATTCATACATATATGTAAATGTATGCACGTGTTTTTCATGTCGATATTTGCAGAAGGGGTCACAAAAGAGTGTGACCCAGAAACATAATTGCTGTGAAGAGTTCATATTTCATATGTCACGTGCAATTTTAATCCTCCTTTTCTTTTTGATGCACAAGAACGGTGGGAATTTTTGAATGGGTGTTGGAATTTTGACTCGTCCTTTGTAGTAATCGACAAGACAGGTGGGTGCTTTTGCAGAATTTCTCTTCTTTCTTTCTTTAAGAGGTAATCTGCTTGGTAGATGAACAAACTCGGGCGGAAAGCACAACGTTTTCTTGATTTTTTTTGCATTATTTAATTGTGGAAATACGTTGATTATTTGATTGTGCTTTGTCTGTTGCACACTGTAGTGAGGGAGTTTAGAAAAAGTATTCAATCGTAGGTAGGGTTTGAAAATCTGAGTTAAATATAGAGATCATATCAAAAATTAGCTCAGGTTTAGGTGAAATTTTCACTAGTAAAGACTCTTGTTTGTGTAGTCACCCTGAAAATCCGGGAACCCAACAGGTTGAGGCCATTAGTAAATTTTTTAGTTGTTGTTAGATCCAGAAAGTGAATGCGCAAAGATGAACAGAAAATCAGCAACTGCAGCTATATAATTACATGGAATGGTAAAGAGAACTCAAGTCGGAATATGTTTCAGTGACCTGCTATGCTTCTCCTTCTCCTTTTTGGTAATCTGATGTGTTAATTGTTCAGAGATAATTTATCCTTTTCAAGGTTGAATTTTCAGAATTACCGTGCAGTGTAGGGCATTTTTGGTTATTGGGTCTTGATTTTACTTGTAGAAGATGGTTGGCAGCATTGAGGTTGCAAGCATTAACTCATACTTGGATGGGGCTATACCGAACTCCAACGGTTTGGAAGAGAAGCTCGATGAGCTTCGGAGCCTTTTAGGCAAGGCTGATGATGATATTTTGAGAGTTGTTGGTGTAGGAGCTGGTGCGTGGGGCAGTGTGTTTGCAGCTTTACTTCAAGACAGCTACGGTCAGTTTCGTGATAAGATTCAGATTAGGATATGGAGAAGGCCGGGGAGAGCTGTGGATAGGGCTACAGCAGAACATCTGTTTGAAGTGATCAACTCAAGGGAAGATGTATTAAGGAGGTTGATCAGGAGGTGTGCTTATCTGAAGTATGTTGAGGGCCGACTGGGAGACCGGACTCTTTATGCTGACGAGATTCTGAAGGATGGATTCTGTCTGAACATGATTGACACTCCACTCTGCCCTATGAAGGTGGTGACAAACTTACAGGAGGCTATTTGGGATGCTGATATTGTTATCAATGGCTTGCCTTCAACTGACACTCGCGAAGTTTTTGAGGAGATCAGGAAGTATTGGAAGGAGAGACTCACCACGCCGATCATAATATCTCTGGCAAAGGGTATAGAAGCTGAACTGGACCCGTCCCCTCGTATAATCACTGCTACACAAATGATTAATCAAGCAAGTAAGCCTGTCCCTTTATCTTTTTCCTTAACAAGTTGCAGTTAAGAAGAATGTTGGTATCCTATTCTTATCCATTAAATCTTTTTGCTACTTTATCATGAATATCATGTCACACAGTCCATGGGTTTGAAAAGTTAAGTTGTCATGTCATCATGTTATTGATGCTTCAATCCTTCCCACCTCCCTACTACTTAGCAAAAGGGAGGAAGATCAAAATGTTCTTTGACATAAATCAAGCAGTCATGATATGAATAACCCAGAAAACTCTTGTTTTCTTCTTTCATTTTCATTAACTAAACTACGTCTGCCTGGCAGCCGGAGTCCCAATAGAGAACATTCTGTATCTTGGAGGACCGAATATTGCTTCAGAGATTTACAACAAGGAGTACGCCAACGCTCGTATATGTGGATCTGAAAAATGGAGACCAGCTCTCGCCAAGTTCTTAAGGCAGCCTCACTTCATTGTATGGGATAACAGTGATCTTGTCACCCATGAAGTTATGGGAGGCTTGAAGAACGTCTATGCCATTGGAGCTGGTTAGTTTGAACCACATCTCATTACCTTTTCACTTCATTTCCTTCTGTGTAGTTCAAACCTTACAATCTTCTGGGCATTGTAATATAGTCATATTGAGGGTCACTCTTACATTGCTCAGGCATGGTGGCAGCGTTAACCAATGAAAGTGCCACAGGCAAATCAGTGTATTTTGCACACTGCACATCAGAGATGATATTCATTACGCATTTGTTGACAAAAGAACCAGAGAAACTTGCAGGGCCTTTACTTGCTGACACGTACGTAACCCTGTTGAAAGGGCGCAATGCATGGTATGGCCAGATGATAGCCCAGGGACAACTAAGCCTGGATATGGGTGATAGCATCAGCGGCAAGGGGACTATTCAGGTTTGCATAAAATCCTTAAAAAACCTTTTGATGAACTGTCACCTTAATGTTGAAATATGACTGATGCCTAAGAACAATTCGTCTTTCAAGTAGGCGTAACTGTTGCTGCTACTTTGTTATTGTCTTCACAGGGGGCAAGATGTAGACTAGCTTTATGCCCCAAATAAGTCAAATTCCTAACAATTTCTTGAGCTACACATAAGCTTTTACTAATGATCTTCCATGGAAGTCGATTGGTACATGAAGGGAGCTGAGTTTCATTATTGATATGTATCTAGACAACAACTGTCATAACAAAACTTCTTCTTGAATATCTCCAGGGAATTTCTGCCATTGAAGCATTTTATGAACTCCTAAGCCAGCCAAGCTTAAACGTACTGCACCCGGGAACAAACAAGCCAGTTGCCCCAGTTGAGCTGTGTCCCATCCTCAAGATACTGTATAAGATTCTTATTACCAGGTAAATTTGTGTTCATTATTTTGAATATGTTGAAAAGTGGAAAGTGCTAGAGGGCCATGTGTTCTGGCAGCCATGTTAGTTCCTTGTCTGATTCCAGAATGGACACTGTACTCCTCAATTGGCATCAGACTCATGTTATGACTGGCTTTTTCTTGCCATCTGCAGGGAACAAGGAGCAGAAGCAATTCTTCAGGCGCTGAGGGACGAAACCCTGAACGATCCGCGCGACCGTATTGAGATTGCTCAAACTCATGCCTTCTACAGGCCTTCACTTCTTGGGCACAGCTGACATAGTACTTGCTCATAATAAGGCCAATAAATACATAAATAACATTGGTTGTCTGGATGAGAAGAATGTATAGGTGACAAACAGGAACATCTTATACCCGGAATTTGTATGCAAAAATAGTTCTTGGTGACAATTGTTGGATAGGACTCGTTTCATTTGGTGTTGCTTCAGCAAACTTGTCTGTGTTATTTGGTGCTTGAAAGCTCAGATGTAACTTCATTGAATAGTGTCTTCGGGGCATGCTCTGTGCTGTATTTATTTTTCCTATAATAATAATGCTGTCAATTTGGGGTCGTTCAATAAAATGTTTCATTTTTTTTTAAAATATTAAAATTACCCAATTTGCGATATTTTAGTAATTAATATTAAACAATTTGTTTTGAATTCCAATGGCAAATGAAAAAGGTAGAAGTTCTGCCCAACCTCCATTAATACCATCCACCAAACACTCCCTTGAACCCAGCAAAACACAAACGCAGCTTGACTCTCCCAGCACAAACACAACCCATTATTCTTACTGCACACAACATATTTTCTTGCATCTGGAATATTAGTTCAACAATGTTGTTTTGAAACAAAGGTTGAGCTGTCAAGAAATCAAGTCAAACAATCTACAACTTATAAATCAGCAGACATTAAATTCAAATTCAAATTTATACTGTTTTTATTACAATTGGGTAGTAGAACAGAGGAAGAAAAGGAGAAGGCGCGGGCGGGGGTGGCTAGGCAAACGGGGGGAGGTTGGGGGAAGAGAAGGGAGAAAGAAAAAGGGCAAAAAGAGAGAGGAGGAAAGAAATGTAATATAGTATAAAATTAGGGTAGAAATGAAAAGGGAAAATAACAAATGGAAAAAATTTTCAAAAATAAAATATAAATGCAAAAACAGGGAAAAAAAATTAAAAATGTTTCAATAAAATTTTAAATTTATGTTGTTTGAAATTTTAGGTTAAGTAACTAAATTGTAATAGTTTGTTTAAATCCATTGATTAATGTTAATTTACATGAAGTAGTTGTAAAATTTATATGTATTAATGTGTGCAAATTTTTAAATTTATGCAATAAATTATTTGTACAATTTATTTGATGATGATACATTGGGTGTTGATTTATGCAATTATGTGAATTTATAAAATAATTTTATTTGATGTTAATGCAATATTTGTAATTTATCTATTGTAATGTATTTTATGTTAATTTATGTGTCATAATTTATGTTTAATTTTTTAAATCTATGTTTATTTGACATTATTGTAGTAATTGTAATTTATATGTCATTATTTATTTAATGTTAATTTATATAATTTATTTGTCATGATTCATGTTTAATTTTTGAAATCCTTTTGTATGTGATGTTTTTGTAATAGTTGTAATTTATATGTCAATATTTATATTTGAATTTTTATATATTTAAATAATTTGATCATGGAATATTTAAATATTAGTTAATCAAATTATGTATGATTGACGATTATGATTATTTTGCTCTAAAGATATGTCAAATGACAAATAGGGTATAGATTGTTTTGTATCAGGAAGGCAGTATAGTACAAAGTTGGAATTATATAGGATATAATTGCAACCTATGTTGGATTGGTATAATTTTTTGCCACACAAATTTCGACCAATTTTTTGGTAATATTGTATGCCTTGATAGGGTTTGATAGCAGACAACTAATGTTAAGGTTTATGTGAAGCATGTTTTTAGGGATATGTACAAGGGGTAATAGTTTGTTTTATTACCTATAAATAGTGGTCAGAATTTGATTTTTTTGTTGGATTCAAAAAATTATATCAACTATCTAGAGTTGTATATTGATACGAAACAAAGGAGGCCCGATAATGAGCTGGTGGTCTTACTAGGGTTTGAGAGTTATTGGAATGTTCTGCAATTGAATGAATAGTCTTTATCTCAATTCTATATTTGGAACTCATTAGTAGCACATCAATATGCTACAATTTCATACGTTGGTGCACATTATGAGAAGGAAGCACCAGTAGAGAAAGAATCCAAGTAGGCCCTTGAAGATAATATAGAGGAACCGTATAGAGATAGTTAGTAATAAAGAGATAACATTGACACCATATTTGATGGAGCCAATGATATTGAGGATGATGATGAGAAAGTTGAGGGTGATGATATAGATGACAAAGAAGAAGTTGATATCAATGCCTTTATAGAAACACAAAGGGGCAAATATAATAAAGGATATTCTACATGTGAGATTGTACCTTCAGCTAGAGAAAGAATATTATACCTGATGATCCCATTTTTTTTCTAAACTTAATCTTAACGTGGGGCAAGATTTAGGTGACATTCCAACTTAAAAATGGAGACAATTTTATGATTATGATAAGGGGGTGTTTAAAGTAGGTATGATATTTAAAGATAAAAAACGATTACAAGCAGTAGTTAAGGATTTCTTTGTGTGTATTGCCAAGTACGAGTTTTTTATGAACAAGAACATAACAGCAGTTTAGCATGTTAAATGTAAGTACATTATACCTACCCAAACATGTGGTTGGTGTGTGAAGGATATTCTACTAAAGTACTTCGGATTATGGAAGATTACAAGGTGTGATAGTAAGCATGCATGTTTTCCATCTAATCTATCGATGGATCATATTAATTTAAATAAAAATATGGTTGCTGTCATGTTGTTGGGAATAGTCAAGGAGAATTTGGCGTACCAAGCAAATGGTGAAAAATTGGTGTGGATATGAGATTAAATATGAAAAAACTTGGTATATTTTAAAGAGAGCTATTGAGAATGTGCATGGGACTTGGCAGAGTTCGGTGAGGAAGTTGCCATATTATTTGGGAGCTTTGCATAAATTTAATCTAGTCATGATCGTGGAGTGGAGAAATGTTCCCACGGAGTACCTTAATTAGTATATATTGCATTACGTGTTTTGGCCATTTAAGCCATGGATCGATTGATAACAACATTATCGCATGTCAATATGTATGGATAGAACTCACTTATACACGAAATATCAGTATAAGTTATTGATTGCTGTCGCATTGGATGTTGATTATCAAGTTCTACCTTTATGTTTTGTACTATTGGATGAAGAGACTTCTTTGTTGTAGCAGTAGTTTTTAGACATGATTAGCAAACACATTGTAAAAGGGGTTGAAGGTAACTGTTTGATTTTTATCGACATGCTAGCATGATATCTATTGTGCAAGTTAATCGTGATTTTATAGACCTTTACGGTGTCAACCATATCTATTTTAAACATTTGTATTCAAATTTCAGTAAAGAATTTAAGAAAGTGTAGTTGAAAGACATGTTGGAAAACAAGATCGCAGACCAGGCTTATGAATTTGACAGGATTATGGAATAGATCAAGGCAATTGAACCAAGAGCAATTAAGTGGTTGTCTGCTATTAACAAAAGTAAGTGGCACTTGCATACGATGACAATGGTGCATCAGTGTCTTGATAACAAATATGAGTAAAAACTTACATGGAGTGTTTAAAGGAATTAGGTGTCTCCCAATTTGTGTAATAGTTCAGCTTACGTTTGAGAGAATTGTCAGTGCATTTTTGGAGAGAGAGACAATGGGCTTAGGTTTACAAGGAAATGGGAGAGGGTTTCCTGACTGACCTCATATAAGGTGTTTTATGACTGAAGAAGAATCTATCCATCATAAAGTGCAAATGTTTGACAACAAAATGTTATTGACAAATGTGATCACTAGGAATGACACATATGTTATGAATATTAGAAGTGGAGAATATTCGTTTGGACGATGGAGGATCTATGAGATACCTTATTTATATGTGATTAAAGTGTTCCAAAAGAAATGTTTGAATTTTAAAAGATTTGTGAAGGGGTTTTACTGTCTTGGAGCTTATCTACGAATATATGAAGGGAGATTTGAAGTGATACGAGTCTTATTGGAACACTCCACCATTCTAGTGGGTGCATAATTCAAACCCATTGCATATGGAGGAGAACGAGGCAAGATCATACAACATGTACTGAGATGAGATAGATTGGTCATATATTCATGTGAGACAGTAATACATGAGATAGTAGGCAATATTCTCATCTCAATAGTCATGACTTCGTCAGTTGCTAATTTGACATATATTTCTTATGTATTATCTTTATAATACAATTGAGTACTTAGTGTATGCTTGTAATATCTTATGTATTATCTATCAAATATTTTAATTTAGTACTAATTGAATTAATGATAATTTATCGTCGTGATGACAAAAAAAAAATTATAACACACACACATATTGCTTTGCAAAAAAATGGAAATTGATTTTTTTTTATTTTTTTAATATTACTATTATTGAACGGGGTGGAATTCACTAATTTTTTTTGTTTTTTATATTAATTTCGCCGTTGCCAATGGCTAAATTCAAAGGAATTTTTACATATATTAATTTCGCTGTTAGAAACTGCCAAATTAACATAATTTCACCATTTCTGACGGCAAGAAATCCTCATTCGGTAAAACATAGCAAACTCCATTATTTTAATAATTTTTTAAAAATGGAATATTTTATTAAATGACCCGTCAATTTGTCCATCCTTTGGTTTATGAAATTATGTTTCCAATATACAAATGCATGTGATAGATTAATTATGACATTTAAGAATAAGTAATTATAAAATATGACACATACCATGATTTAAATCATTTGTGCAATCTATAGGAACTATAATTGTTGAAGTAGAATAGCACTATGAAACTTTTGTGAACGAACAATAGGGGTGGCTGGCTGCTGGCACTTGCTCTGTAAACCTGAGGTAAGAGTTGGGGCTGATTCCCACGTCATGAGGAATTTGAAGTATAAGGATTAATTTTCATGTCGATTATTAGTAACATGCTTCTAAATTTGCTTTATTATCCTTGTAGTTTTCTTCTTTTATTTTTATTCAATTTTTTTAAAAAAACACACTCAAAAACACCTTTAAAAATGAAAACAAACACAACCGTCCAGATTTTGAAATGATTTGAGGTTTTAAAATGTGAAGTTGTAAATTTTAATGTTATATCATTGACATCAAGCAAACAATTTAGGCATAGACTTGTAGCATTTGCAGGCGAGACGCGTGGGTTTGTGACTGGCGCACGCAGACGCGTAGCCAGTGATGATGGGTCAGGTATATTTTCTTATTCGATGAATTTACAAATATACCCCTATATATACTCCAAATGACACTGCAACCTCGTTGTTGCCGCTAGGTGTCTACTTGGGCCCACGTGCTAGTATTTTTTTGCTAAAACCAAAAACAAAAGCGCGTTTGACGAGTGGCAAAGTTTGAAAATATCCTAAAATCCAGGCCCAAATTGCCAACCCCGGCCCCCCACCGCTATAACAAGACCACTGATCCCTTCGCACTGCAAAATAACCGTTCAACTTTTCCGGTTTTCCCATCTTCCACGCTTGTGAGCTTACGATAATGTCGAACTACCCCCACCAGAACCCCTCCGGCTACCCCTACGGCGCTCCGCCGCCTTCCCATGGTCCTTCTGCCGCATACGGAGCTCCACAACCAGGTCCGGCACCTCCCAACCAACCTTCACCCTACGCTCCCGTCGCTACTCCGTACTCCGGCCACACAGCTCCCCCTGGAGCGCCGCCGCAGTCCTACGGAGGCTATCCTGCCCCGCCGCAGTCGGCGCCGTACGGAGGCCCATTCGCCTCACTGGTACCGTCGGCTTTTCCACCTGGCACCGATCCGAACGTGATTGCGTGCTTTCAGGCGGCTGATCAGGATGGAAGTGGGTTTATCGATGACAAGGAGCTTCAGCGTGCGCTCTCGTCGTACAATCAGAGCTTTGGACTGAGGACTGTTCATCTGCTTATGTATCTTTTCACCAACAACAATACGAGAAAGATTGGTATGCGTTTGTGCACAGGGGCGTTGTCTCTTTTGATCTATTTTGTGTGTTGTGTGCTAACAGACAATTTTTTGAAATTTTCAACTCTATGTTGAGTAAAAAATGCCTGTATGTGTTTGGTTCACACCTATTTTTCGCTGACTTTTGGTTGGTTTTAATTTCGTAGAGAAAAACCATCCTCACTCTTTCTCCTATTTTTTTCTTACCTATTTCCATGCTCTTCAAATTTCAAAATCAAACGCCAATCACATAAATACGTAACTTTTAGATCATATCTTGTCATTGGCTTGGTTTTGAAAGTTGCTTTTTACATTTAATAATTTTGTACCTGCTGTAACAAATAACTTGACCGAGTTGCAGATCAGTGCAAAAAAGAAAAAGAAAAGGTGACCCCATTTAATTTTCAGGATTTTATTATCAAAATTGACTCCACAATGCGTGTTCTCTTTGAAAGGTGATGTTATCCTACGTAGACCTCACTCGTGTCCCACACTATTATAGGGTCCTGGGCAGACCAGGAACAGCGCCTGGTTCATCCATTAAGTGCACTGAAAAGGGAGATCCTCGAGACTTTTTAATGCTATTGACGTAATGGAGTTGTTTGATGGCCTTAAACATGAGATGAGAACAATCTGTTATTGTTTGTTAGGTTATGTTTGTTTTGATCCTCTGGCCACTGGTTTTAAGTGTATTTTATTTGAAGTGTGAATAGAAGTAAGAAAGAGATATTGGTAAAATTAAAAAAGTGTATTGATTGTGTGTCATTTTGGGAAATGAAAACGAACATAGCCTTAATTTTTTGGTTGAAATCTTTAGGTAGACCCACAGAGAACTTTCAAAGTTAACTGTTACTCTTGTGGTTTGTGGAGGCCGTATCAAGACTCACTTGATTGATAATTGAGACACTCACGTTAAGTGATTTTTTAACCCGCATTGTGTGGTTAACCAAGGCAAAATTAGGAGTGTATTTCAGTGTGCAAACAGTATGGATGCAACTATGGATGATGATGGTTATGATTAAGTAATACGGAAAATAGAGAGATTTGCCCCATAATATTATTAGATCAAATCTTTTACTGTTTTTTAACTGTTTTGTGGGGTTAATAAGAATGTGTGTTTTCTTTCACCATAATATCCTGTCAAATCCTTATATTTTGATTTGTTGTCATACCTGAGACAGGTCCAAAGGAATTTACTCAAGTCTTTTACAGTCTTCAGAACTGGAGGGTCAGTCATAATTTCATATTGAGCCCTTTTTATTGCCGTTTATATTGAAGTGTTATCCTTCTGCACCTGGTCTCAGTAGTTTATTCTCTTGTTTGCTTAGGCCATATTTGAGAGATTTGATAAGGACAGAAGTGGGAAAATTGATACATCAGAATTGAGAGAAGCTCTTCTTAGCCTTGGATTTTCAGTATCTCCAGTGGTTCTGGAATTGCTGGTTTCCAAGTTTGATAAAAGTGGCGGAAAGAACAAGGCCATTGAATATGACAATTTCATAGAGTATGTTCCTGATGACCGTTTTCATTTTCTCTCTTTTATCCATGTTACATATCATGAGATTATACATTAATTTGACTAATCTCTATGCATTCTTATCCGTTTCTTGACCAGGTGCTGTCTCACTGTCAAGGTAGCCATTGCCACTGGGCTCCGTTTTTATTGTCAGCATTTGAGCTTGTCTTAATTTTGCTCCGAGTACACTTTCAAGTGAATAAAATTTTAACTCTAAATCTTCTTGTTCAGGGGCTGACTGAGAAATTCAAAGAGAAGGATACTGGATTCACTGGCTCAGCAACTTTCACCTATGAGTCCTTCATGTTAACTGTTTTGCCTTTCCTTATTGCGTAATACAATGTAACCCTTCTCTGTAAGTTATTGGCTGTTCTTTTTGCTCTGACTTACTGCTTTCTGGAACTTCCGCGTGTGAATCGTTCTTTATTTTAGGTGTTTTGCTTCTCCTTATGGCACAGTGCGCTGTAGGTGAATTATCTTATCAGTATCTATGGTTACTCATCTCATTATTTGCAGTTCTTTTTACATTTATATCGAGGATGCTTTTCTCTTCACTTACCAATTGTGTGCAATATCCGTGGATTTGGTTTACAGCGATGCTTCTATTGTAATATGTTTGTCTAGAAAAGTCTGGGATGACGGAGAAGCGGCGAAAATTATAGTTGTATTTGGACAACCATTTTGGTGAACAGTGAATATATTTGACACTAAGTGATACGAAAATTTTCCCACTATTTTTGCATTAAGACTGCCCTTCTCTATCTCCAGCCTAAAAACATCATTTTATTCAACAGAAACCCATTCTAATTTTTTTTTTTGGAGAAACATATCACCACATTTTTATAAATGTATCATACTTACACCATTTTATTCAACTAATCAATCACATTATTCTTACACACGCATACTTAAGTAGGGTATCATCCCAAAACAGTACCATACAGTGTCTTAAAAAACATCGTTCATTATGTATTTTACGGTAGCAATGCGGTAATCGATCCTTCTCGGTTCCTTCAATGCCTCTTCTCTCCGTTGCTAAATTATTTCGGAGCCTTGGGAACGTAAATGCATACGTCTCTTTTCTTTGAAGACTGAAGGGGCCTTGCATTTTCCTTGTTTTCCTGCATTGTAATAACTCAGCTTTCAAGATGAGAGGGATGGACGGGATGAGCAGTTTGTAATGGGCCTAATTAAGAAATTTCTACAGACCGATACAATGTGTGTGTGTGTGTCTGTATTTTGCAATCAGGCTAAGTTTCATGTGTCCTACGTTGGTGAACATGCATGATTCTCCACAAGTGGTTTAACTTGATAAGAGATGTACAATCATGTGGCGGTTGATTATTTATTTATTTATGTTTTGGTCGCGTTTCAAAGGTGGTTATGAGCATTCTCTGATTATAAATTTTGACTTTTATATCCTGACTTACATCATGAACGACCGCCTTTAGTCCTCTTATCTGCTCTCTCGACACTGTCCTCACCTACAAAAGAAGCAGCTTTCAGACATTATCAAAACTATGAAGTTAAATTCCCCAACTCCAACGAGTCAAACCCTTATAAAATTATGATTGGTGATGGGTGAAGGATGCTACAGAGTTTACCCAAGGCCTTGTCCTGAAGACTCACCTTCTTAAGCACTGTCCATACAATGCCCTCGGAGCATGGGGGAGTCGTGAGAGAACCCATGTATTTGTAATACTTTCTGCTCCCAAATTTGATGTCCCATGGGTCGATGACCCCCACACTCTTTCCTTTATGGTCAGCAGTCTTGACGTGGGGTAGGAGCTGCATCACGTGGAGAAATATATAAGTTGAGAGAATGACATGAAGCTGATTCCGGAAAGGTTTTTGAGATCTGAAAGTAACACTCTGAAAATCTGCCTGCTAGATTGGATAAATGCACCCTCATCAATGGATTAATGTATGCGACGGGTAGAAGTCTTGAGAAAAGGTTTTGGTCTTTGAAAGAGACGCAGCATAACAAGCTAGTCATGCAAGTGGTACTTTTGTATGGGATGTAACCCTCATGTCACGTAATGGGTGTAGACTTCCCAAAAACAGGAAAAAAAGATGTGCAGAATTGAACGGTGAAAAAATTGAACAGCAATAAATAATTCAATTGAAGAAAAACAACAAAATATCACCCCTGCCCGAGAAAAAGTAACTTCTTTGGTATTTTTGAAGGTTTTTCTTACGTCAAGCCACCCACCTTTTCAAGGAATGTGTCCGGACGCCCCAATTTGTACGTGATGCCAATGACAGCTGTGCCCCCCTGGGAGTTGTTATGAACCAGATGAATCTCCATCTTGAATCTACAAATCAAAGTAACTCTTAAGTGAGTCTCGACCCTTTTCTAGATGTACCATGTTGTTCATGTATGCGTATCATAGAATATCACTGTATGCATACATGGCTACACGTACCTTTCACCATTCAGAGTGTGTTCCGAAGGAGTATGCCAGTGGCATTGCTGTAAATTGTATTCTGTGCCATTTATGACAACACCTCCTGCGTCTCCTCGCCATTCCACCTGATACAATATCCTCCATATGTGTCGTTAAAGAAGTTCATACAATAAGCTTTTAGGATCTTAGCAAGCAATGTAATCCAATAATATGATCACAGGGAAGCTCACAGATGAAAGGGAAGTAACATGTAAGAAAACCAACAGCAAGGATGAGGTGACAAACCATGACATCATGGCCCCTGTTCTTCACTATAGCTGGGGCTGGTTTATAGGTTCTTTTCAACTTCCCAATTGAAGACACGGCCTCCGCCCTGTCGTCAGCAAGATCAATTGGAGACTGGTGTTCTCCCTCGCCACATTCTTTCCACTTTGGATTGAGGTTAACCCAATTATGTGGTCCAGTTTTCGCGTTCATATCGTAACTGAAGTGAGATTCATCATCTGTGATTACACAACTTTAGTGAGGCCTAAAACTTTCTGACAGTTGAGTTATTCAAGCGAACCGACATACGACATTCTGTTTTAGGGTAAAACTACTTTCCCAATCCACTCATGTTTTCACCTTTTTGCTGGTAAACAGTAGGACTTAATTAGTGTTTGATTGATGATTCTGATGTAATCAAGAATGGTTTATACAAACAAAACATATGTGCTAGTAAAAGATGGCAAAGAACATGAAAGACAGTGCCTCAACAAACTTTCATGACTCCGTCTTAAAATAGGCTAGTGAATTGCATAATGTACAAGAGATATAAGTAGCAACTGCTGCAAGATCAACTGCTGCAAGAGATCTTGCAGCATTGACCATCGATTAGTGTTAAATGGAGGAACTCAATGGTGGACACAAATACAATCAAATCCGTTCTTATAAACAAACTTCGGGTTTTGTGATCCCAAGTAAGAACGATTTATGATCATTGGATGCTTTGCTATCAAATGGTAAGGGTTATAGCAAAAAATGTACTCTAGGTAACGTTGTCAATTAAATAATCATGGGAAATATTGCAGGTTTAAACTATATACATTATGCAGATTAAGGGCCAGTGCTGAATTAATTAATTGGATTTACTACTAATTTGTTAATAAATAAAAGTAGACTTCTCTTGACCAGAATCCTTAGTCTTGACAACTGTTCTATCATGTGACTGGAAAAAAACCAAGAATTGATCCTCGCAGCTGCTTTTATCTGCACCCATCTATTAATTAATATACATTGATAGAAAGATCTCAGTCAAACTCAACATTTAGAAGGGATGCTGGCAGATTTATGAAAGAGAGAGTTGATAGAGAACTCAAAGTGTAATACCTTAACTTGCTCACAAGCAAAAAGACAGAAACAACAACAAACAAAGAAAAGCCACGTCATTGTCACATACTTTATTCCTCAAAAATCTTATGAATTTTCTGTGAAATGATTTGCTCTTCAAAACGGTGTGATAGTTACTCCATGATAAAAGTTGACGAAGGATTCAGCTCCCCCGTTACGTTCTTTTCATTACACATCAAATGATCTCCATGAGAGACAAGATTGAGATTTACGAAGATTCGTTAATGCTAACAAGTCCGTTTCAGACTAATTAATGGGAAAAGTGGCTTAAATTGATTTCTTCCGTTAAAAGATGCTTTGGCCATATTTGGGAGGAGGCATTTTTTTGTTGGATATAATGTTTTATAGTAGTTATATTGAAACAAGTAATATGTTTAAAATGAATGATTTAATGGCATATATAGTGTATGTATTTGATCATGTGATAGTTTATTAGGATAATGATTATGCTACAGGATATAAATAAAAATAAATGTATATATATTGATTTGATTGTGAATAAATGTAATTATCTATCAAAATAACACTTTATTATCTATTTCTTTCTCTTATTTTTACACTATTTCTAAGTTTCCCCACTAAGTTTTCTACTTCCAAAATTTACATACAATCATAACATTTTTAATTTGAATTTGGACGTGGTTGAATTTAGTATTATGAAATTTGAGAGGATGTTATGCAATTGAGAGTTGGTTCCAAACATAACCTCTGTGTTTGTGTATATGTGTGTGTGGTGCATGTTCCCTCCCAAACCAATTAATTTCACACAAACGCGTAAACTGAAATTGAACTTCCCCATAAACGAACCAAGAAACAGAAATAAATCAACACAGATGAAAAATTAAGTGGGATTTTTCAGTTTTATCAATCTTTTTCTCCCTGCCTATATATATATATAGAGAGAGAGAGAGAGAGAGAGAGAGAGAGAGAGAGAGAGAGAGAGAGAGAGAGAGAGATTGGTTGGTTTTGTATAATCTCACCAACTTCGCCTTCGCGGGCATTGACGTTGCCGACGATGAAGACGGCGCAGACGAGGAGACACGTGATGAAGAGATCTGAACAGCGCATGAGGCGAACCATGATTGTCCCAATGCAGTAAAATGCCGCCGTGAGAGGCAGCGGCGCAGCCACTTCCGCTACCACAAGAAGAGTTTGCTATAACTTAAAATATCTGGGAGACAGCGAGCAATGAGAAACTATCTCCAGTGACGAAGAATCACCGAATGCACAGAACCATACATATATATAGACTGCAAGAAAGGGACAGAGAATGTAGTTTTTAAACTGTATGTCAATATAAAATATCGTGATATGGATTTTTTTTTTTTCATTATCAGTTAAATTAGTTAAAACCATTTTAATATTTATATAGTACCTATTGCTATTTTATTTATATGTTTTTTTTAGATAAAAATAATTCTATTAAGTTTGTGCATGCATATAAAGTGTGCATAGATGTTAGGATTGTGTAATGAAATATTAAAACATTGTCTAGTCTATTTTTAAATTAATTTAAAATATAAAATGACTTATGAATTCAACGTCACTAAATTAAAAGTAATTCAAATATAATATATTAGCATGTTAATAATATAGTAATTTTTTCTTAAAAGATAATTAGTACGTTATTTATAGAATTTATATTTTGACTAATTAAAGTTCTTAATATATGGTAACTTAAACTTTAAGATATTATGTATGAAAAAAATCCTCATTAATAGCTTGGCTAATCTTGAGTACTAACTATGGTAAGAAGTTAAATGTCTATATCTTTATTACAACATAGTGTCTGATTTCAATTAGAAAAACGTTGTTGACCAAATTTTGGATTTCTTAGTTTTGAAATTTTACTTTTTTGAAACAATTTTGATTGGTTATCAATTAATTTGGATAAATTTTCTACTTACTTAATTCTTTATCGGAAAATTACACTAATGCAATATATAAGTTACCATTTCAATTATTTTAAGTGAACCAATTACATAAGTATTAATTGGGACATAATGTCACGGATCTCATTTTTAATATTATTGGTACAGCAATTGAAAGATGACCTTCAATTAAAAATTACCACTTTGCTTTTTCCATTACTTTCTTTCTTTCTTTTTTTCTCCTTGGATGAATTTTGAAATATCTCATAAAAATGTCTCATGTCACATCTGTAGACAAATAAAAGTCCAAACTTATACATTTGAATAATTATGGAAAATACATTAAAATTGTTGTTGGATTAAATGGAGAACAAAATATTCACCCCAAACAAGGTGTATCTTGGCTACCATATGTGAGATTCTCCTCACAGAACAATTAAATTATGGAAACAATGATTTAATTCAGTATTTTTCAAATTAAATTAGAGAATAGAACAGTCATAGTATCTTAAATAAATCTCTACTTTTATAAGATTGAAAATATTTTTTTAAAACAAATTAGAAAGAAATAAAATAAATTTCTTAACAATTTTTTTTGTCATTTTTAACAGCTAAACAATTATATAAGTTGACGCACATGATAACTGAAATATATAAGTTCTGATAAATATATAAATATTCCTCTTATAATGTTATTCATATAATTTACATATTTTTCTATTTTTAATTTTTTGTTATATTTTTTATAAACAAAGTAATGGAAAAAGCAAAGTGGTAATTTTTCATGAACAATCACTACTGTCAAAATAATATTTTTTTCATTCAAAGTACCATTAACCCAAGTGATCATTTATTAACGAGTTACAATTGAAATTTTCAAATTAAATGAGTGTATACTTCATACCTATACCATATATTAAGGATATGAATTACGATTTGCTTACCAAAAGTAAATTTAAAAAGATGATACCATTCACTTGATTCATTCTTTTAACTTATAACCTTTTCCATGATAATAATGCTAGAATATAAAGAATAACTACTCTTTATTCTTAAAGTAGCATTACTAAGCTATGCTTAAATTTTTAAAAATTTTTTGTTTATTTTTCCACCATCCCTTAATGTCTTAGATTTTTTTTTCCATATTCTTCTTATCATCCATTTGCTTCATCTTATCTTATAAATGGTGCCAATTAATATAAAATATTTTTATTTATATTATTTTATTTGTGAAACGTTAGTATTTAATTACATACACACGGAGCATATCTACCTTATTACATATGTACAACAACAAATGGCGTATAGTCAATGTCTGTACATCAAAAATTTTGTCCACTTCAATCCCAAACGGATTCTCAAAGAATGGCCCAACAATGAATATGGATTACTCAAACGGATTGTCAGAGAACGGCCCAAAGGCCCAATTTGATCCCACGACCTCTTTATCGTAATGCGGAATTTCAGGGACTTCGGGGGCTACTTCTTATATTTTATGAAAATATTCGCAAACCATCAGAGAGCCCTAATAGCCAAACCCAAGGCGGCGCCGCTTCCCACCTCATCGCGAATCAAGCCACAGCAGAACGGCCGTCTTGATCAGTTCATCGGTGAAGTGAAGGAGAGGCAATGGCGGCGAAATACGACTTGACGCAGCGGATAGCGCCGCATCTGGACAGACATCTAGTGTTTCCTCTGCTTGAATTTTTGCAGGAGAGAGGTCTGTACCCGGAAGAGGACATTCTGAAGGCGAAAATCGATCTGCTGAACCATACTAACATGGTCGATTATGCTATGGACATACACAAATCCCTGTACCGCACCGACGATGTTCCACAGGGTACGCTATATCGTGCATGTTTAAAGAAGAGGCAGTTATATTATTCGCTTTGAGGGTCATTTAGGGTAATAGAATATTGAGCGGTGTTTCTACTTGATGGGTGTGTACATGTTTCTGGTTCGAGGGTGCATTATTGGTTTTGAGTGATGGTGGTATATGTGATTTTGTGGCTACCGGAGGGTAAAATTTTTGTTGTCTCCTAGAATTTTTTTAATAATTGCTGGTGCGTGTTATAGGAGTTTTAGGTGTTTGTCTTGGGAAATCAATACAAGCTCATGCACAGAATAATTACCAGAAATTATTGAATGCATTGAATTTTAATTTTACATATAAACCTAATTGTCGTGTGATGTGGTGGTTACCCTCTACGCATACGCCTAACATAAACAATTCCCTTTTTGATTCCCTCTAAGTACTCCCTTTCTCCCACTTCTGGCAATTTAACTTAAAGCAGATATGCGGATGTGCTGTGTATTAAGAGATTAGGCTTACTTTATCCGTTGACATCGACGTACAGGTCTTTGGCTATGTGTAAATTTTGCTCATGAGAGGGCCGTTTTTTTTCTCATTTTGATTTTCATGTCTTCGCGATGATGCTTTGTCAAGCTTGTGTTTGAGCTAAAGTAATTTAATCTATTTCTGGTTTTCTGTATGCTTTAGACATGGTCGAGAGAAGAGCTGAGGTGGTGGGTAGGCTGAAGGCATTGGAAGAGGGTGCAGCTCCTTTGATTGCCTTTCTGCAGAATCCAAATGCAGTCCAGGAACTGAGGGCCGACAAACAGCACAATCTGCAGATGCTTAATGATCGCTATCAGGTTGAGTTTCAGCTAAATTGCGTTACTCATGGTCATCTTTGCTTTTAGACTTTTAGCTGCACGTTTGATTGGTAGGATGTAAGGTCTTCTAAATAATAGCTAAATTTTGGGTAGGACCTGTCACTTTGACATGTTTAATTTGACGGGTTTTGTTTGGATGTAAATTTTGTTGGGCATGAAAGTTGGTTCAAAAACTTAAGAATAGTGTAAAGGTAAGAGAGTGAAAGAGAGATAAAAGTTATTTTAATGGGACTATGCTTGGAGCGTTTTTATGATGGTATGAAAATTTGCAATCTAGGCTTCCTAATGTAGCTGATTTGTTATTTGAAATTCAGTAACGTGTATATGTATTGTGGTTGAAAATTGCACTCGTTTCTCTCTTACAACGGGTTGTGATTAACTTATTTGTCGACAATTTAAACAATGAAATTAATCAGGTTCTAAAAGTCTTACGCTGAGATTTCTTTATAGTTAATCTTTGACAACATATTAAATAGTGAACTAAACTGGCTATGAAAGGCTTATGTGGTGATTTCATTAATAGTTTAACTGATTGAGATTATGTCACAATTTCCAGATTGGTCCAGAGCAGATAGAAGCATTGTATCAGTATGCCAAATTCCAATTTGAATGTGGGAACTACTCAGGAGCTGCTGATTTTTTGTATCAGTACAGGGCCTTGTGCACTAACAGTGAAAGGACTTTGAGCGCATTATGGGGAAAACTGGCAGCGGAGATCTTGATGCAAAATTGGGATATTGCATTGGAAGAGCTTAACCGCTTAAAGGAAATCATTGACTCTAAGGTTGCTTGACAGACTTATTGGCTTTACTAATTTATGCCCTTGTTCTCTTAGCCAATTTAACTTACAATCATGCATGCCTGTTTTGCAGAGTTTTTCCTCTCCATTGAATCAAGTGCAAAGTAGAATATGGCTAATGCATTGGAGTCTGTTCATCTTCTTTAACCATGATAATGGGAGAACTCAGATTATCGACTTGTTTAATCAGGACAAGTATGGCATTTGGAATCAGTTCATTTATTTTACCTGTTTTGTTATTTGTCTAGTATTCTTGTTTGGATAGAAAATCATATTTTAATTTGCCAAGTAATTGCTCTTTTTTAGTTGTATTGGAGTGCGGACGTAAAGTCTGTTGTTTTATATTTGCTGACTTGTTCTTCTATATCCCTTTCTCGTGCCTCAAGCACTGTGGAATGATTTGTCTTGTTTTACCACTATATATTCTTAAGACGTTACTACAATTGTCATGAATATTTCAATTTCTAACTTATTTCTTACACCTCGTTATGTTATGTGCTTCTTTTTCCTACGTTACATACCAACTTGGGTTTTGTTGATAATTGCTGCAGTGGATATTGAGTAACCCCAAACCTTCCCTAACCCCTCTCCAAATAATTAATCATCCAGCATATTTTAAAAGAAAAAATCTCATACAGGTATCTGAATGCCATTCAAACAAATGCTTCCCATCTTTTGCGGTACCTGGCAACTGCATTCATTGTCAATAAAAGGCGGCGACCTCAGTTTAAGGAATTTATAAAAGTGATTCAGCAAGAGCACTGCGCTTATGAAGATCCCATTGTAGAGTTTTTGGCGTGTGTGTATGTCAACTATGACTTTGATGGGGCGCAGAAAAAGATGAAAGAGTGTGAAGAAGTAAGCTTCTTGACTCCAGATGGTCAACTCATGTTTGTGTGGGAACTTATAGCAACAGAATTATGGACTCTTTTTGTAATTTTATGGTTTACATATTATGTTTACATGTCACTTATTGTTGTATGGGAAATTACGTACCTACATGCAAATATGGCTTGTTCCATGTTATATGATGTTAGTTAATGGGTGTCCTTCAATGAACCAATGTTTCCACTAAACTGGTAATCTGTGCAGTTACTCTGAATCAGCATGCACAGATTTTAGTAAGTAATTATTTTTGTGACATATGACTTTTGTGCTTTATCTTTATTTAAGCTTTTTAGTGGTAGTGCAAATACTGAACTGTTGAAATAACGATTTTGTCGCTCTTAGCTTTATATATATTCCCTTCAGTGTCAAATTATAGCTAGCTGGTTCTTCTGTGTGGTTCTGCATGCTTCTTGTTTGAATTTGTGGAAGCTTTCCTTTGTTGTTAAAACTGTTTGTTCATGAATCATAAAGTGATTCATTTTTGGTTTTGGACATAATATTGCCCCACTGAGCTGAGTAACATAAGCGATTTCATTTGAAGATCTTATCCTATTCCTTCCTAGGATTGAGTAATTTACTAAACTGGGAATTCAATATGTTTCAATATGTAGATAGTGCCATTTCTCATCCTTGGAAGTGTAGTGTTAGGGGTTTCAAATATTTGTTGCATACTAATCTGTATTTTAATCTGTCAGAGTCATGCATTGTTGATATGGTGCATTTTTAGTGGTTACCTTTTGACCAATGGTCTTGAAGTGGTGATTCTTTCTTCTAGTTTCTTTGTCCATGGACTTTCTGAACCTTGTTATCTTGATGCAGGTTATATTGAATGACCCATTTCTTGGTAAGAGAGTTGAAGAAGGAAACTTCACAACTGTGCCTTTAAGAGATGAGTTTCTTGAAAATGCTCGTCTTTTCATCTTTGAAACATACTGCCGTATTCATCAACGCATTGACATGGGGTATGTGCCTGACATTGTTCTCTTAATGCCACCCGGATTGTTTTCTTTCCCTCTGCTTGTTGGCAATGGCCAATCAACCTTTCCAACCTTTTCCTCTCATTGCTATCTATCTTGCAAGCAATAATCAGGCTAAATTGCATAGATTTCATTTAAGCCTTTGAAAAAACTCATAACTTGTGTATTCTGTGTATTTGATTATTATATGGGCATGTTTGGCTGGCATCAAGTTTAATAGCATAATTTGTATCAGCACATCATGATATCTGAGCTGTTATTTATCAGCCCATCGTGATATCTGAGCTGTTATTTATTTGCCCATCCTGATATCTGAGCTGTTATTTGGGATCGCCCTGACAGTGTGCTTGCTGAGAAACTGAATTTGAATTTCGAGGAGGCTGAGACATGGATAGTAAATCTTATAAGGACCTCAAAGCTGGAAGCTAAGATCGATTCAAAGACTGGAACCATTGTTATGGAACCCAATCATACCAATGTGTAAGTTTTCCAGGCGTTCTGATGAGAACTGTTTAGATTTTTCAATCTTTTCCATGCCTGATTGCCTGTGCTCCTCATTGAGGAATTATTTTTCTTCTCTGCAGCTACGAGCGGCTAATCGACCACACCAAGGCACTTTCCGGCCGCACTTATAAATTAGTCAGCCAGCTTCTGGAACATGCTCAGGCACAGGCTGCTCGATAGATAGCGTCGGCGATTGCCCGCTTGTTTTTTAACATTGATAAATTGATTGCAAATTTTGGATTAAGAGCAAATGAAGGTTGTCTTATTATTTGTTGTTTTTATTTGCAATGGAATTTCACGCATCTTAGATCCCATGGTGAGAATTTGCTCAAAATGCACTATTGTTGATGAATGCCCTCCGGTAGTTGATGGTTCGATTACTTGGAGGCGATGCGTAATTTATGTTACACTTATGGTTTACATGAATAGGAGGACATTAAGGCTTGGATTGATGGATTCGTGGGATAGATTTTAAATTTATAATAATAAATTTATCATATTTATTTGGATGACAATAAATTTCAATTCTTTGGGGTTACTTTTTCAAATTATAATTTTAATAATTGGAGTGGATTTTAAATTTTTTTATTTTAAATAATTATCAATTCTTTTACCACATACATCGATCGAATCCAAATCTTTTCATAATCACCCCACCAAAATGCACATGGGAAAAGCAATCAGGGCCAAAATGTTGTTCTTTCGTTACTCTATGATGCTGATAACATAAAATATTTGTGTAAGTATTAAACATGAAGCTAAAGTATTTGGTGGCAAACATGTGTTTTCATATGTATTGAACATTTGTAGAAGTGTTCATTGTCCCGGTAATCGTATTGTCGCAATCTTCTTCTCGTGCCAGCTTTTGTGCAACTATGATAATGGGGTTGTACTTATGTTTCACTAGTAATAAAGGCATATTCTTATTAATATTTTTATCAAATTTTCTTTCTCTTTAATTTTTTTTGATATTGTTATTTTCTTATTCTAATTATTTATAAATTAAAATTACACAATTATTTTTATTTTAAATACTTATATGTTTTGATACTTTTCTTTCTTTTCTTTGAACTCATTATTTTTATTCATGTTTTCTCTCAATTTCATTTCAAAATGTTATGATATTTTTCATGTTAAATATTCTTATAGATTTAATTTTAATTTTTTTTTCTATTATTTAGAATATAATTAATTTATAAGTCACAAATAAATTCATACGCGAAGTGCAATTTTAATAATACATGAACCAAACAGGGCGCCTTTGAATCCAATTGAACAATCCATGGACAATGAATATACTTAAATAAAAAATAAATAAAGTTAAAGGATATTTGACTAATTTTATTTTAAATAGTTCATAAAAAAATTTGAAAATTTATGCATAAAAACTAAATATTTGTGAAGAGTTTATAAATTTTAAATATATTTTAGTGTACATTTAGACTCAAGTACTTGATGAAATGAATTTTAAAATCATAATAATGAACCTATTGTATTTTGTTGGAATTGCTATGTAAAATCGTATCATAAACAATGATTTCTGAAAGATTTAAAATTCTCGTCATTTTCAAATAATTAGAAATTCTTTTCCCAAATTTATTTTTTTAATTCAATATTTTAATTCCCAAATCTGTGAACTCACTCAAAACACCCTTAACTCGTAGAGTCCGAGGATTGCTCCTCGTTCTCCCGACGTTATCCCAAATCCCCCGAGAGTTGAACATCGGTGGCGTCGCACGACCGCCAGCCACGCGTCTAACACGTAGGTAGTTAATAACACCACTGTCGAACGCCAGACACCAGCTGGGAGCTCGTTAGAGGGTGGCCAAGAAACTGGGAAATCAGGGTTTTACTTTTTTTTCAAGAATTCTTCGGCTTTAGTGCAGTAGTGGGCAGCTCTTTCCTTTTCATTCGCAAAGTCACATTCGCTGATTACGGTTTCTGTATGCGTCTATGCACTGAGTATCTTTTCCGCCTTTTTATTGTCAAATAAGCTGTTATATCCTTTAAATTGCTTAATTCTGTCTGACGATGTCGGTGGGATATGTTTTCTTGAACCTCTGATGACGTTTGTGGATTGTTTTATTTAGTAGTTATGTTGGTTTTAGGTTAGGTTTTGAATCTATTCGTTGTGACAGTGAATAAGGGCTTTTGATGAGTAAATTCATGTAGCCAGCTGAGTCGTCTTTTAGGAGTAATACTTTTGTGGGTCCAAGGACGCATGTTTGACCGATGTACTTTGTGTGATTTGCATTTTCTGGTTCTCTTTGTGCAAGTTTATAGTGTGAGTGCGCATCTTGCTTGTGTTGGGGTACTCTTGATGATAAACCGTTGCTCATTGAGGTCAACCGTAAGGAATTCCATTCTAATAATGTATTCGGCTGCATAAACTATAGACAAATAAAAATATGATGCCATGGTCTAGTAGGGAAGTTATTTTTAATGTGACTTCAACAAGTGGAAATTGGGTGTTGCATTTTTTAACTTATGTTGATTTTGTTGTAGAGGATTAGCAACTTGTGTTGCTTCATGGGATTGAGATTTAGTTCTTTAAAAGAACTTGCATCCAAACTTAAATTGACATGTTAAACACTGTTGGTTAAAGAATTAAAGTCTATGATGCTGACTGCTTTCACATGTGCCCCTCTGTAATGATGATTTTAGCTTCAAAAGCACCCTATTGTTGCAGGTTGGGAAGTTCTTCTGCAAGTTCCTATCAACAGATGCAAAAAAGATATAAAGCTTAAATTTGCAATCAGTCATGGAGTTTGGTTCAGATGAAAAGTCACAAGGTATTTCTGAATTATGGGTTTGATCTTGGAGTTCCCGTGATTCTTTAATTTTGACAAGCACAATGAACTTTTTTCTGAAAATTTTGAAAGATTGCAGTTCAGGTAGTTCCGAAATCAAGCAAAAAGTATTTTAGAACAATCTATACTGCAAAATTCAATTGCATGGGAAAGCAGAATCCGTGGACTTACAATTGTAGTTTAGGACTGAATGGTTCTTATTTGTCTTTTGGTCCTTTAATTTAATCAGGCTGACCAAGACTAAATGCAATGTGAAAGAATAGCATGGATGTTGTCCTCTTCCCCCACTCCCCCAAGTGAACAAATTCATCTATGTTCAGTTGAATTACGGAAATGTTTTTACTCTTTTTCATTATTCTGGCTGTTCTGTTGTATAACATAGAAATTTTGAACTCCAACGTTAATCTGCACTGCAGAAAATGCCATTTGAACTGGCAAACATATGATTTTAGTTGAATGTCAAAAGGTTGATTGACCTCATTGGTAACCTTTTCATTACTATCTACTCTTGAAAGAAAGTATATGTAAGTTACTAAATCTTGCATGAGATGTATGTACTTTTGGGGCAGCAGTTAGAGCAGACAAAATTCTGCATGTCCAGATATTGAAAGCATGTCCTTGTTTTGGGTTGCCTAGCGTTGAATCCATTTTGGGAATGAATTTTGTCTAAGTACTTGCCATATTGTGGAGAATAGTTTGACTGCTGTTAAACTACTGGATATTTGAGCTTTAAGGGCTTAGCGGTGTTGTGTTTTCTCATATGGAGCGCTTATAAGTAGAAAAGGCTTTGTGCTGAATGAGAATTCTGTCTCCTGAGTTCAATCTCAATAAAGGTTAAGTGGTGAACAATGTGAGTTTCTACTCCATACAGTTTTACCCCATTTAAAACTTTCCCAGTTTCTCACTGCATCACTTTACAATGCTGCGGCTTTTGTTTTTCATCCTTAAAGAAATTGTGAAAATCCAAATTCATTTGAAATAAACTCTCCTTCTGTAGTAACTTGGTAAGCTTTATGGGAGTCGAATCTTAAATATTTCCACGAAGTAGGACTAAGAGGTTCTCAATAAGTCTGCGAGTTATCAAGTGTGGCTTGAATTTTCTTCTCTGAACTGAACACCCTTCCCTCCTCCAACGAAACAGGTAAGAGTAGCAGGAGCTCAAAACATGGGGTCCGTGAAGATGTTCAACCAGAGGTGGGCCAGGTGGCCATGCCTGAAAACCCAAAAGAGCTACCCGATCCTTCTGCAGCCATTCAAGAAGTTCACAATTCCAGGAACCAAGAGGATCCTGTGCATGAGGATACTTGTGGAGAAGCAAATATGGAAGTTTCTGTTACTGCCGGCGAAATTGTACGGGCTGGAGGCTTTGGAGCTACTGATGATATCAGATGTATCCTTCCAGTTGCAAGTGATTCCTCTGGTTTTGAGGACCATCTTCAGAAAGTTCAGGGCTATGAAGATTCAGAGGACAAGAAGGCGCAAGGTCTGTCTGATGATAGTCCAGAAGACAATGTAGAAGTAGGCAAAATTGATGTCAAAGATGGCTCTGTAGCAGTAAATATGGAGGCATCTGTCACTTCCGATGATGTGATACGGGCTGGAGGCTTTGGAGCTAAAGACGATATAAGTAATTTCCTTCCAGTTGCTAGTGATTTCACTGATTTTGAGGCTCATCTTCGTGATGCTCGAGATTATGAAGATCTAAAAGAAGAAATCACTCGGCATGGCCTTGGCTGGTCTAGTGAAAGAAAGTGAATGGCTGATAACTTATATAAAGTCATTTTATTTCTTCTGGTACTTATTGCCCCCGAAGGCTTAAAAGTCCTGTTCCTTATGGTTGTACCTGTGGGTAGTGTTGTGCTGTTTTGAATGCTTTCCTCGGATATATTTATATAAAGATAATGTATTATTGCCATCACATGGACTTATTGCATTTTCCATATTAACTTGTTGGCAATGCCTGATGTCTGTTATACCACTTCCTAGATGCCAATTCTCAAAGAACTAAACCACACTTGTAGCTTGATGTATGAGGCCTGTAGTTATGGTGAAAATGGAAATCTAAAATTCTACGTAGTTTCAATGGTAAGATTCTCAAATTAGAGGAGTGCATATGTTGCTCTGCATCGGGGACATGAAAGCGCATGTGTACATTTAATGGGTGTTGCTTATTTTCCTTAACAGCAATAACACTGAAGATGTTTCAACATACTGGTCACCCATTCCATTGGCGTTGCCTATTTTTCTTAATGCAATAACACTGCATGATATTTCAACTTCTTGGTTACTGGAGTCCAAAGGCCTTTTCTCTTCGGAATATTCTTTGTCCAGGAGCTAGGATTGACATGGGATCATAAGTCAATTTCCACCTGGAGAAAACTTCCCAGTGAGTGCCAAAATGAGCTTTCCACTCTTCTTGAGTGCTATAATGGGGCAAATATTGTTTGATTCCAAGATGCTGTCTTCGACAAAAATTTAGAATTTTGTTGTTTTGTGCTAAAATATGTTCCAGGCCATCTTTTCCAGTGGACGATGGTATTGCTGAAGGTAGGAAGCCGACAAGGTAAAAGATATCCTCCTCGGGTGTAATGAATGACGTTCCTTTTTTCCACCTGTGGCACAAGAATGGGATGAAATCAGAGGTTGAATCTGATAGCCAGCCATATTTGTCTTTTGATTGATTTGTCAAAGGGCTGATACCTTGATTTGTTGACTGGGTAGATAAGGACAGGACCATTGTTGCTATCCTTGAGAATGTTCCCAAACACTTCTTGGGCAAACTCATGAATCCTGCTTCTTGGAATAAGAAGATTTAGCCATGGGTGTGGCACCTCCCACAAACCTTTTTCGCGGAGTCTGATTTCAGATATGTGTACTCTATCCAGAAAATCTACATAAGAAACCTCTGACTGGAAGAGAGTGGACTGGATGTGGCTCAGTTCTGACAAGAGGGCATCAATGTCCTGCATGCAGTTACCAGAGGTTGAAGAGGTAAGCACCTTCTGATAAATTTTCTGTGGTTTAGGTTGAACAAATGTGTCAAACATCTCACCTGATCAATGTGATTTGATTCTTTAGGATCGTAGTATTTTGCAACTTCTAGGCAATACAGAACCTTGCCGTCAGAAGTGAGCTGGTCTGCCTGAACTGGGTCTTTGGGACTGAAAGATGATCTCCAGTTGTTTGATAGACCAGTTTCGTTTATAATAACAAACCCTTCTACATAATCAAATGAACTTTTAGAAGATATGAGATGCTCCTGGTCTCTGGTGAATGTGGAAAAGTCTGAATAAAGTGCTCTTATCCACTTAACCTGTAAGAAGACTCAAAGGTTATATAATGAATCTTGTGCAGCAATTTTTATATTGATAGTTTTTGCAATATAAATACCATTTTGGGGGCCGGTTCAAGGGCAATTCTAGCCCGGGTGATGATGCCAAACTGTCCTAGTCCTCCAAGTACAGCATGGAAGAGATCAGTGTTCTGCTCCTCCGAGCAAGTAGCCACTTCCCCTCTGCCTGCACACGGAAATTAGATTTCTTGTTCTACTTTCTGTGATAAATTCAGGTGTTGGGGTCTCTGTTTGCCGATGTAAATCTAATTCAAGATATCATGGCAATATATTTTCTGATTGTAGATTAAAGCACCTGTTTTTCTTGTATAGAGACATATTTTTGGAGGAACAGATCTGAATCTTTATTAATTCACAGCTCTAAATTATCTTTTGCTTTCTATACAGTGATCTCTTCAGGCATTACCTATCTAGCATAGCAAAGCATACTCATCACATCTTGCTACACAGAAATAGAAAAAAATGTGATTTTGCATGTAACAGTAAGTGACCTGTGACAACTTCTAGTTGGTAGACATTGTTGATCTGTGGCCCATGTTGGAATGCTTGCCCGCTTATTCCTGCATTTGATAAAGTGCCCCCAACTGTGAGATGAAGATAATCTGTCCATGATTTAGGTGCTAGACCCTGTTTAAGACTCTCATGCAGAATATTTATCCAAAGTTCTCCAGCCGATACATCAACATAGGGATGTTTTCCAGTGTGTAAACTCATTTCTGGTACCCGAAGAGATTCCATAGCGATCACGACGCCTTGATGTGCCTGTGCCTGGCCTTCTAGGGAGTGGCCATGGCCCCTTGCAGCAACTGTAAGCTCTGAAGTTAGACCCAAATCAAAAACATATTTTATGATGGATGAAATATCAGAAACTGATTTCGGGTGTAAAACCGCCAATGGCATGAGATGGTATCTGTTTCCAAAGTCTTTTGCTGCATAATCAATATTTGAAAAACATAGCTGACCATCAAGTGTCATATTTGCCGTGCATGAACTTATGAATGTGTGAGGGGACGCTGTAGGGGTGACCAAAGGTTGGTTAGAAGAAAAATGCCCTGTGTTCACCATGAAACTAAGTAAGAGAACTAACAGGACTTGGGCTATGGTTTTTTGTTCTGCACTGAACATCTCCAACCAGTTTTTATTGGAATGAAAAGGGCATTTTCTAGAGGTTTCTCCTTTTGCGTATGCTTCTCTTTCACTGTGAATCTAATAAATGAGTGGGTGAAGGATTGGCTCAGAAAGTGCGTGATGCGAAGAGGAGAATTTATAGCAGGATGACTTGGGCTGTCACGAGATTATTGAAAAATATGGTATGCTTTTTTTGCTGAAGGGTCTTCCAGGTTGTCTTTTAACCCTTTTATTTTCACTTAATCATTTGTTTGATATGTGTGTGTCTGCGAGTGCATTTATGTGTGTGTATACACACGAGGAAAAGAAGATTTATGGCTAAATGTTTCTTTTAAGTGCTTATAAGACTTCATAAGATGTTTTTGAAGCTTTTAAGTTTATAAATTTTATTTTAAAAATAAATTAAAACAGTGTTTGGATAAAAATAATAAGACTATCTTACAATATGTTGTTGAATTTTATAGTTACAAATGCTGTTTTTTTTTTTTTTTTGTGTGTAATAATGATAAAAATAAACTAAATGTTATCAATATAATATGATTAAGGATATTTATGTCATCTTTTGATTACTAAATAAAATAGTTTACAAGTTGTTTTGAAATAAGATAGAGAGATTTAATTTATTTTTGAGGAGTTGCAAATATCTTATTTCTAGAATTTATGAACTAATTTGTCAAAAAATTATCGAATATTTTTTAAAAACTTATAAATTCTTAAATATCTTATATAAAATGATTTGAAAAAGTTATAAACTCAACCAAACAACCTCTTAATCATCCTTTTCCATCCACAGACTCATCTTCTCGTCATTCTCCCATTAATTATATTATTTATTAAAATATTAGTGCTCCTGGACCAATTGCTGGGCAGTCCACATCTTGGGAGCTTTATGAAATTCATTTTTGTTTTTTGTGGAAGATGATCTTTTGATGTTGCAAAATATGCACTGTTTTTTTTTTTTTTTTCTTTTTTTCAGGGGGTGCACAATAATTTATGTTAATTTCTCCTCTGGGACCAAAGTAAATTGCTAACAATCAGTGGCTATCAACTATCAGCTATCAGCTATCAGTTCGTTCTGTGGTTTTTTTTGCTTATCTTTGTGTAATGCTATTCGGCAGGAGATGTCTAAAGGATTGATTGAAGTGTACTAAATTCTCTTCTTGTGTTACTGTTACTGTGTGCTGCATTCTATGTAGCAGTTGATGAGTTCCTCCCACCCAATGGGAAATCCCAAAAATGGAAAAGAGAAGTAAATGGATTCAAGTAGTGAGCATTTCAGTCCTGTGTTGGAGAGTGAAAACTCGGGCCGGACCCCTACTGGAGGCCTCTCTCTTGCAGCAGAAACTAAGGTTGAGATTAAATAATGGTTTCTGTCTCATTTTTAATCTCATTTCTAATTTTTGTCAAAATCATAGTTCACTTTGGTCATGTATCTAGAAAATTTTTCAATTTTTTTATATCTCATTTATTGCATTATTTTAACACTATTCCTGCTTCTCCATACACCCCTATATTTTTTCTTATTTCTCCTATGTACTCTCTCAGCTCCTCGTATCTCTCACCCACATGTATATAATATATATTATATACATGTATAATATATATATATATATATATATATATTTCATACATATATCACATTATCTAATATATAATTTATGTATGTTGTAATATTAACATACATATATAATATAATATGTTCATTTTTTATAGTAATTAAAAAATATCTATTTTTACATAATCAATTATCTACCTCATTAACATAAATTTCTATTAATAACTACATGTCATATCATTGCATTTATTATATTGTTTCTCAAATATCATTTATTCACATACAATTTTTCACTGTTTATATCTCATGCTTTTAAAATATATTATCTCACGTTTTCTCATTGTACCTAAGTCTCCTCCTTTAGCCCTTTAGCTTCTTGTGCCAAGGTAAGCTTGGCCAACCGGGCCTGCCTATTATGGTTCTTTTTCTTGCCTTTTTCTTGGAAAGTAACCAGCAAGGATGAACAGTTTCTTCTGTATTGAGCTTCGCAATTGGCACAGCAGTTCGATCAGATATTTTATGGAGCCATTCACAATTAAGCATACGTGAGGCCATGTTGGATGGATGATATGTGAGGTCATGCATTATACCTTGACTGAAATGCTGCTGTTGCATTTCCATATAATTTGATGACAGGCTGAAATATGTCCACGTGTGTCATGTTTTGGTGAACACTATGAAATCTGTAATAACAATCCACTGAGAGTTTGGGGATCACTGATCCGCACTGGAAGAATATCGTGGGGGATGAGGAGGATACTTTCTATATGAAGTCTGATCAATGCAGTCAGATACAAAAGTTCAAAGTCCAACTCATGACAGGAGACATAACGCCTGACATCTTTTTGGGGATTGTGCATGTTTGGGGACTGATGCCCAGCGCGGTGTCTGTCTTGGACAAATCTCTTGCATTATTAATTTTGATTTGACGTTCGGGTTTTCTCATGGAAAAGGAGAAACTGTACTTTGGGCGTTTGGGGTACGTGTTAAGTGGGATTGTTTGATGTAGGGGTCAAGTGAGGGAGGGTTGAGGCAGGTGTAAAGAGGGGTGGCCCAGAAAAAGGGCTGGGAAAGGGGTGGGGAATGGGGATGACAGTCTGAAATCCGAATTGAGATGACAGAGGAAATGGTTTCCTGTCAGTTCATGGTTCATTTTTATAATGTGCCAATTCGTGCTTGGCTTTTTAATTTCCTTGTTGAATAAAAGATTTTGATTGGATAAAAAGTGTAATTAATTTGATTTTTATGTATTTATGTATGTATAAAATATATAATAATAATATATAAATATATAAAGATTTAATTATAAATATATATAATAATTAAATAATAATTAATTAATTATATATATATAAAATAGAGAGAATTGATTTCGGATAAAAATTTAGTTACATTGAATATTTGTTAGTGTAAAATTTGATCTGTTATAATGAAGTATAAAAACATGGAAATAAATATAGCTTTGTTACTAATTTTAGAATAAGTATTATTTATTATATTTTTAAAATTTTTTCTGTCTCTATTTTATTTTTATATTATTTTTAACAAAACACACTTAGAAAACAAATTCTGGGATTCTCTGTGTGTGTGTGTGTGTACACTAAATATTTTTTGTTATATTATAAAAAGACATTTATCTTCTTAGTTCATGGTTGCTATTTTTTTAGATAGTATCAGGGTTAGACAGAATTACTTTATTACAACCGTCGAGTTATTCGTTCAACATTTTAACTATTTTCTCCCGCGCTTTTATTTGACTTCTTAGAAAGAATATATTGGGATATTTGAAGGTGAATGTGATCTCAATTAATTATTATTTAAATATTTTTATTTATTAATGAAAAAGATTACTAATAGAATATTAACTTAACCAAACAACTTATATAATTATTTATGTCATTAATTTGCGAAATAGATCAAGAAGTCTGAAGTTTTTTAATGCATATAATATTTAATAAATAATAAAATTGTATAATTAATAACTATACTATATACTTCTGAACACATGTAAGCATTTTGATTTTTTGTTCAAAGATACGCGTATCTTTTTTAGGAACAACTATAAAAACAAGACAAGATACTGTGGTCAATAAATTTAGAGGCTTTTTGATTAAACTTATTTTTAAGAGTTTATAAAATTATAAAACTTATAAAATATTTGTAGATCTTATAAGTTCATAATTCTTGTTTTTGAAATAAGTTAAATGCCGTTTGGTAACGTCATCTTGTAAATTTTCATTAAAATTTATAATTATAATTGATTATAATTTTTTGATATAATAATAATGAAAATAACTCAAATACTATTAATAAAATATAATTTAAAAATATTTATATTAGTTTTAATATATAAAATATTTAAAAATAAATCAAGAATAATTAATTTATTTTTAAGAGTTTATAAACTCAGAGTATCTTATTTAGAGCTTATAAGATCTTTTATCAAAAAAATTTTTAAATAGTCAAGAGGAGTTTATAAGTTTCTAAACATCTTATAAACTATTTTGAAAAACTTGTAAGCTTATCCAAACACCCTCACAGTGTGTTGCATCAACTATATATATATATCTTTTTAAGCTACTCGACCCTATTTTCAACAAAAAATATTTGTTTAATTACGCTGTATTATTTAAAAATTAGATAAACCAAACTAACGAATTGATGTTATACAGCTTGTTTTCTTATCAACAAAATTTGCATCCAAGCAAAGCTTGACATTTACGACAACAATTGATGTTAATATCCTGATGGGCGTCTGCTGCTTCAATGCAAGGCTGTTTGCATGCAACAAAATTCTCTCCGTATAGTGGTCTTGCTTTTGCTCCAATTGTAGACTCATTTGTTTCTTACCAAACATTAGTACTTTGGAAAAAAACATCTATGCCATTGTTCATGAAATTTTTTAATAATAGTAATAATAGCACACTCCATATGCGTGTGCCCTAGCTCCCCCCCCCCCCCCCCCGCAACCACTTTACATGGGGCCCTAGCTCCCCTTTTAATATTATATATATATATATAATTCTTATATATACTTATATTTTTAAAAAATAAATTATATAATATAAATTTATGTAATTATTTTAATTTTTAATTCCTTTATTTGTTAATATTTTCATTTTTCTTCTTTTCTTCTAATTTTTTTTATTTGCATTTTATCTCAAATTTTCTCTTTTTGCAACTCTTTTAATATTTCTTTACTATTATACTTTCAATTTTAAATCATGTTATTTTTATTATTTAAAATACAATAACTCTATAATTTGTAAATAATTTTACACATACAAAAATGTGAAATTTATTAGTTAGAATAAATTGCAAGTCAGTACTCAGTTATATATAGTGTTTAGTAATTAATTTTATATATTATTTTATACGTGGTTAATTTGAAAATTAATTAATTTAAACTATGTTTTGATCATTATAGTAGAAAAAAATTGTTTACTCCTATATTTTAATGTTTTTTTACATTAATTATGAAAGACGTTTATTATATTTATTATTTTTGTAGAATTAACTAATATCACTTAATTTTGATAATATAAAAAAATAAAATTAATTTTTTTAAAAAAAATTAGATATTTTTCTTCTCCAATGAGCCACTCGAGGGGGAACGGGGGCGGGTGGGGGGCGGGGGGTTGATATTTGATCATGGGGTGGGGGGATGAGGGAGCAAACCCCCACCCTACCTCTACCCCGATGCCACCCCTATCAATAATCTTCTCAAGAGAATATCATTTTTTAATATTTTATTTATTTATCACTAAAGATTTCATGTTCCAACAGATTTTTCCCCGAACACTTGTGCATGCAAGGCTATTGTTACTACACTTTTGTGACATGAGTTTGCATTAGTAATCAAGGCTTTTTTAATTCCCCTTGTGACCCAAATGCTTGACATTGTGTTAGGATAGTTTCCACATGGTGTAAGATCATGTTTCTACCGGGCTATGAATATATTCATGCACAATCAACCTATTTTTCAAGGAATGATAACCCTCTTGATATTCAAATTCCCAATACAAACATTCTCTTTTCCCCTTTTCCTTTTCTCTAATTTGGTGGCTTTAGGTACTTTACATCCCATTATGGTAGGTATGTCTCCAAGGTGAAGGGCAAGTGTCTTGACTAAATGTTCCAATTCCGTTGGTGTCCCTGGACTTGCCTCATCAAGCATCTCATCAAACATAAATTCTCTAAAGTTCCATTATTTCTCACAACAAATGTATTACATGCAAGCTGTAAAGAACACCATAATTAACCCCTATCTCATCTTGTCCCTTTTTTGATTTGCACTGCCAATAATGGATTTTGGGATCTACAAAGCTATCTTACTGACCTATAATTACACCACATATTACGCTTCACTTAACAAAATTGAAGCAACTACATAAAGATGTATATGTTTGTTTCACAAATAAGGGTGTGGACTACCAAAAAGTTAGGCTTTGCATTTAAATTTTACTAGTTCATGTACTTCAATCAAACGGTTTAATAACAATTATTCAATACATATAATGATTTATGGACATTGGTCGGGTAAGGAATATGGCCAGGCAGACAATAACATTGTGACATTATATGTTAATAATAAATTAAATTTCCTATGTCTATGGGACAAGTATAATGATGGAATGGTTTGAAATGAAAACCTTGCAGTATGTTCCCAATCGTGTTTACAATCTAGTCTAATCATTTCTCCTTTTATTCCTTGTTAATTAACTTTGCACATACAGGCCATTGACAATAGGCTTGCCTTTTTCTTTTCTTGGCTCCTATTGTCAACATTTTGTGCTTCTTTCTCATTCTTGTTTGTCTCCATCTAAGCGTTTACATTAGTTAAAACATTGAGTGCTTCGATTATTAATGCAACGATTTGGAAATTCCAATAGATTGTTATTTGTTTGTCCCAACAAATGTATCTCTAGACACTATATTTCTACTCGTGGCTATAATGAAATGCATGTTAAAAATTGAAAGAATTAACTTGTATGTGAAGAGATCGAGATGATGAAATATAAAATATGAACGACGCAATTCAGCTATTATTTACATAGTTCAAATATTCTCTCTTCTCTTTATGTATCCGACAGATGCATTATAATGATAATCTATATATACATGAGACATGAAGCATATAATAATGTAAACAATTGAATCATATCACATCAAATGCTCTTAATCAGCACTACAAACATGACATGGTATGATTTTATATGAACAAATTAAATTTATTTTTATCATATAAATAATATTTCTTCCTAGCAATGCAAGAAAAAGGTTTGAATATTCAGGAACCCTAGCTAGCTCTATCAATGTGCGTAGCTATATAAGCCCAAAGTTCAAACTTTCACCAATTATGTGATGCCTTTTGGGTGTTCAATTGTTAATTTACTTCTTTGGAGTCAAGAAAATGACTTCCATCAATTGTGACTAATCCACGAGCAAAAGAAATATCACCCGTGTTGCATTATAGGTGCTGCACTTAGTGTATTTATATTAAATAATAAAATTATAATTATAATTTTTAATAAATTATTTTTTTATTTTTAATATAAAATTAAACTATTTACCATAATTTTAAACATTCAATGTAAATATATAAATCACGCATTCAAATTGGCCTATATTGCAATTGTGACTGGTTTTTGTACCACCACCTTCAATATAGATCCCTTCATGTGATATGATGCACCAGTTAGTCAAGAAAACTATGGGCTGGCAAGATCCTGTTGGCACTGCTTTACAGGGGCATTGTCGTAGCCAGTCATTGTAATTTCCACTTAACATTTTGTAATATATGCTATTTGGAGACCTAGAAATATGAAATCACAGCCTTCTTTAGGTTTTCTGATTGACCCCTCACTAACGAACTGTAATTATTTGACTTGGACATTTAGATTGACCAAAAAACAATGGCGTTGTTTGTTTACTTGTTTTGTACTGTTTACTCTTACTTAAAAATTTTATTTATTAAATATTTTATCAAATAAATTTTATTTAAATTTTTTTTCTCTTATCTTTTATAAATAATTAATTACTTTTAAATCATTGCATATATTTCTATAATTTTTCTATTCACATTTATTTTTCTCTTTTAAATTTATATACTATCACATTATCCAATTATTATTAGATATTAAATATATATATATATATATATTTATATAATTTTTTACTTACTCAAATCTTAATATCAAACATAAATTTTCTATTTACTCAAATCACCAAAATTTTACTACTTACCCTAACCGAACATACCCAGTGAAGTACATGAGAATATGTATTTCTTTACATCATCATCATCATCGAGCTTTTTAAATATATGATATGGTTCATAGATTGATTAATCCAACACAATTCTCTTAATTAAATTTCATCATGATCCTATCCATTTGAAAGCATAAACCAATCTGTTTCGGGTTGTTTATCAATTTCGATTTGAGTGACGTAGATAGCAACTAACAGATACATAATGAACTGATAAGTAATATTAAAAACCCTAGCTAGAGAGCTAAGTCTTGCTTTCAAAAAAGTTTACAGATCATTGCTTATTTTTTCCAACTGAAGATAAGTGAATTAATTATTATACTAGATCCATTTTTACAGTACTAGAAAAAAAATTTAAAATAAAAAGAGCTTCTAAGAAATGTGACCATTTTTACGTTGTTCATTTTAATAAGACAGGAGAGATTCAAAGAATACAAAGTAGTGGCTATTCCACTTAATCAAAGATTAAATATAATTAAGTGGGGAATGTTTGAAAATCAGCATTCTTGATGGTTCATTTTCAACAATGTCATCATCTTCTTGAGTGACTTTCAGGTGTATGTGTATTATAAAATACACATCAAATCGTGAAGGAATGGGTAAGGGGCATAATATTTGTAAATATACTTAAAAGGTGTTTGGGTGGTGAGCTTATAAGATGTTGAGCTTGTAAATTCTTAACACTGTATTTTATAATTTTTTGTCAAAAAAGCATATAAATTTTAAGAATAAAATATTTAGACTTTATGAGTTTTTTAAAAATAAATTAATTTTTCTAACTTATTTTAAGCATTTTATTAGTTACTTCATTTTGTATATAAAAAATGACGAATAATCTTAATTATATTATATCAATGGCTTTTAATTCGTCTTTACCATTGTCATACCAAAAAATATTATAATAATAACTTATATTTATAAATTTTAATGAAATTTTATAAGCTGATCTTATTATATTTATCTAAATATTTTTAACTTATTTTAAAATAAAATTTATAAGATTATAAGCTACAAAAACATTTTATAACCTGATCTTATTAGTTTTCAAAAATAAACTTAGCCAAACATCCCCTTAAAAGCACTGCTCCGGGGAACATGGCTTTTTGGGGCTGTGTAGGTTGTTGGTAGAAATGCATAAACGATTTACACTTCACAGTCAATTGGCACTATAAAAAATAGAAAAATTTATTTATGAAATATAAAATTATTATATTTTAATTAATAAAAATAAAATCATTTAATATGAAAAAGTAAAAAGAGTATTTAAAATAATAAAATAAAGAAATATGTAGAGAATTTGATTAAAAAAAAAAGAAGAGAAAATTTGAGAAAAAACACATATAAAAAAGTTAAATCAAAATAAAAATTAAAAATTAAAAAAGAAAATTATGTAATTTGACATTGTGCAAAAATTTTTAAAGTAAAATCTGGTGAAAGAGAGAAGAGTTTTAAGATTATAAAATTTGAGAGAATATATAAATATAAATTGTAACTTGAATGAAAGAAAGACGAAAGCGATAAAAAGAATAAAAAAATTTAACATAAAGATAATTATCTAAATTCACTTTGTAGTATCAATAATCTTTATTGAAATAATAATACATTATAAATAGATATATACATCAAGAAAGGTTAATTTTTGATCGATAAACATGACAACAAACTTAGTACTTTCTTGAATATTCATTAGAATGCGAATGAAGCATCATTGACTCCCTTCATATCGACATTATTAGTGAATAAACGTGGCGATGCATGGCATGCATGCATATTGATTTACTGTGGGAGATAAATTAAATAGGGTTTGTAATGTTTAATTAAGATGTTATTTAGGCAGATTCGAACTTCTTGCTTTTCCACTTAAACTTTTCAGCATTGAAGAAATTAAATTATTTAAGATGCAAAATTATTACTTTAGAAAATGACTCCACATACGTACGTATTGGATGCATGGTGCTTGATTACATACATGGACATTGTTATAACTTATATTATACTAAATTTGATTCTTATTTAATCTCTAATAAAGATGTTCTTTATTTTGTAGATAACACTAATAGATTGTTAGTCATAGTTAACAAAATCAAGTGGAGGAAAGAAGTGTGTGTGACTTTCCACGTCTTCGTTCTTCATTTTCTCCACCACGACAGGCAAACTTTTGAATGGAGAACATGACAAGACTCACCAAAAGTGCAACCCTATATCTCTTTCTGTGGGTTCTATTCTTTTTTATTTATTTGTACGATCATAATATAAGGATGGAATTATTAGCTATCTAATGGGTGATTAAATTTTTTTCGCATATATCTATCTATATGTTATATATAAGCATTTCAATATCAATTCAACATTTATTACTCAAATGATTAGTTTCTTTTTAAGGAGTCCGAAAATCACAACGGTTCATTACTCAAAAATAAATGTTTTTTTTTTTCCATAAACACTTTTCTAATAAATTTAAGAAGAATTTAGAGGGGAAAGGAAGGCGATAGGGAAAGGAAATGAAAATCAAAGAAATTCAAAATTATGTATAGTGTTTAGTTGAAAGGATTTCAATAAAAAAATGAAAATTAAGAAAAAAGAAATCAAATCAAACAAAAAATTAAAATTGAAATTTTTTATAACTTGAGAAAAAATAATGAAGAAATAAATAAGAGAAATAGAATTGACGAAATTTTTGAAGAAAGAATAAGACTTAAAATTATTTTTCTTCCCAAAACTATAATTTCTCTCTAATTTTTTAAAAAAATTTCCTCCTTACCTAAACAACCAAAATCATTTTCATTAACATTTTCTTTTCTTTTTCTTGTCTAAATTCTAAGAACCAAACACAGTGTAAAGTACTAGCTCCGCATATTACTAATTTTCTTCATACTAAAATAGAATATTAATTTGTAACGAGATATAATTTATAATCTCCTTTCAAGTTTCAACGATGTTATTATCAAAAAAATAATTATTACAAAAAAAAAAAAAACAAAAATCCACACTTTTAATGAGATTGAAACTCGTACACTCAAAGAAGTTGTCGTTACGTGGTGCAGGTGAATGAAACAAAGAATGAAGAGTCGGTGGGCGGGATTAGATACTAAAAGTGGGCTCCGGCCCATTAGTGTTTATGGGCCATCACAGTTACTAACTCTGCTTGGCGGCCCATGCTTGCTTGCCATGTGGCCACGTGGTTCACTTCTCGAAACTTGGATCTCTTTTGTTGCTCTCCCTCCAAAACATCCAACATTACAAATAAACAAACCTTTCAGTCTTCGAAAGATACTGAGTATCGAACATTTGTTGGGAAATCATTTTGGGACGAATCCAACACCGCTTTATTTATTTATTGATTTTCTTTGTTCCCTTTTTCTCTTTATATCAAATCATTGTGATATTGAATTATAGTTATTGTGGTGATCATAAACACCTAATCCATCAACAAGGATAGTGCGTAGAAGAAGGAAGATAAAGCTACTTGCTTGTTCATTGAGAAGTTAATCATACTATTAAGAAAATTTTCGATGATTTTACGCTTTTTATAAAACAATGTATAAGTTTGGCTAAGTGTAAGAAAGCAATGCAATTTTGTTCCCTTGTTCAGTAACTTTCTAAAAATAATTTCACATCGTTTAGACATAAACCTGTTACCGATTACACTATCTCATCATTAGCAAGTCATATCCAATCCTCAATGAAGACCTTAGGGCAAGGTTTTACATTATGTAACAAGCCACTGTTTGTTATACGAGTAATTTGTATTTGTTTTATTGGAATTGGAATTAATTCCAACCTCAAGATAAACGAAGAGGTGCAAAACAAGTTGAAAAATAGTGAAGACAAGTCATGTCCATACCCCAGTGCATGGAGGTTTGTACTTAGAACATTATCCTCCCGTTTTTGGAGTGGATGTATACCTAAGTGGAAATCCAACTTGCTCCCAATGTAAAATGATTCTGGGACTTACTTTTGCCCATTAAATGTCTAAATCGCACATGAAAGTAGTTGCTAGCAACTAATAAATCATATAGGTACGTCTTATTAAGGATGACATTCTATTTCCACTCAAGAAGTGATGATGGTTTCTGCACCTGTCATTTCCATAATAACATCTACAGGTGTCACTGATCTTCTAAGTTGTCCAGAAATGGCACCCCACACTACCACAAAAATTACATTGTAACGCAAGGATGCTTGCAGGTCAATGCTGATTTTAGTATGGATTTGATAGCATGATAGCTCAGAGTAGAATATGAAACTTATATAGACAGGTTTCTTACGATTAATTTTTGTTGCATACAAACAACAATCTTAAGTTCCACATCCTGACGTCAAAGTCGTTCGCTCCTATATCAGCATATACTTTTGGGCAATTGAAATTCACGCATGATAAGCTTCAAAGATGATAAACCACGATGTTACTCACATACAAATGAGCCTCCAGGAGCAAAATAGCAATTAGTTTCCAATTTAAGAAAAGGCTTGCCTCACCTTCTGAAAGTTCACAATGATTCAACAGAAGCGGAAGATTTCAACTTCTTTGGTGGAGGATTGCCTCCAGATATCACCACATATGAATAGAAGCAGAGCATTGCGGCACTGGTACATTTTAGAGTGACGGGACAATTCACAACAAATATGGATAAAATTAGAAAATGAACCCTCTCAATCAAAAAAACAAAAGGTGCAGTGATAAAAAATATAGTTACCTTATGACAATATAAACGCCTGTTGGGAAGAGTTTTTTAGTCTGTATTGATGTCAAACATCCTGGTTAATTATGGTACAATAAGCAGTAGATGAAAAAAATAATGCATAAATCTGACAGTTTACCAATGAATAGGCCTGAAGATTCTTCCATAGCAGGGCCACAGAAAGGACTGCATGGTTAGAGTGGGTGAAAATTATTAACCGTCAGATGACTGAAAACATAAAGAGAACACTAAATATCAAGTATATTCCATCGCAAAGCATTCGATGACCAGCATTATAAATGTGTACCCTCACATTAAACTACTAAGAGATGTCAACTGCTTTTTGGCATTACAAAGAACCGAATGAGATTTTGTTGAAGTTTTACAGGCAAGTGCTATATTTGCTAGAACCGTTGGAGAAAAGCAAGGTACACTGCCATCCTACAGAACTAAAAAAGGGATTCCCACTGCACAATCTCAAAGTAAGTCGGCATGAGCCTACCCAAGAGTCTAGAGGCTAGAAAAAAAAACATGGAGAGATCTTGGAACAGTGAAAGGACTAGGTTGGCATGTAACAAGTAATTTGAGCTGATGCTGATGTATGCAAAGATATTAACAGAAAATCAGATTAATAAAACAGAACAACTGAGGGAATATGCATGAAATGACATCAATATCTGTGATAAATGGCAATGTTTGGTGTTCAATTTGCTAACACCTAACCCACTGTAATCTTTACAGGTATCCGCACGAACTTTATGTAAGATTTGAGAATTGATTGTTTTGTCCTTTGGATGTGTGCTATAAATTCAAGGTGCAGACACAACTTCAATAAAATTAAGGCCTGCTCGGAAAATATGAAACTACATGGTTTTCAAATGCACAAAGTTAGAGCCACAACATTACTTGAATTTTGATTAAACTGCCTATTTCCCAAATCCATAGAAGCGAGAACTGTTGAAACAATCCCTTAAACAGGAAAAAATTAAGCACCTGCTTGACCCAGTATGAACGGTAAGCTGGATTTTCCTCTTCTCCATACCTTCAAACTAAAAGTGCTAAGGGCCAGTAAAGTGCCTCCAACGAGCACACCAGTGCTTAAAGTAGCAGTGTTTCTTGAGAACATAAAGCCAACAAGGCCCCCACTTAGTACAAGCGCACCTATTATTAAAACAATGTAATAAGGTAAATGAGTTTATGTGAGATTGATATGAATAATTTTCAATAATAAAATAACTAGCAAGTGATATAATATTCATCGCAGGATGCAAAGATACTTACCTTTCAATTTCAAATTTTTTTTAAAAAGTGATGAATATAACTGCTTTTTAGCAAAATTAGGTAGATGAATTTGTCGTCCTGCATACTTCGGCTGCACTATACATTGTCAAAATAGTACATGTACTGGAAAGATCCAGACATAAACAAGTCACACCCATTACTTAATTCCCTGAAACAACCATCTGAAGTCCCATCAAAGTTCATTTTACAAATCTTGATCAAAAAATCTTCAAGTCCACAGATTTTTAATAAAAATATTGATTTTTTTAATAATCAACGACTTTCATTTTCCTCTTACTCTCATTTCATTAGAGGGGTGGGAGTGTGGTGGGAGGAATCAAGCGAGGCAGAATGTTTGAGGTTGAAAACAAGGGGAAGCTTCAAGAGTCCAGACTCTGAAAGATGGTCGTTCCCTCTTTCCACATTTGTGATCAAACAAAGCAAAAATAATAATTTGTTGCAACATTATTTGGCTTGAATCTGGTTTTATAACTATTAGCTTTTCATCTACCCGATTCTGCCAAAAAAAATGATGATTCAAGTACAACAGGGTTCAACTTTCCATGTTTTAGTAATTCTTTTAACTCTTTAAATTGTAGATTTCCAGAGCAACTCTGGAGAAACATTGAGCTTAGTGAAGAAGCAAGCAGTAGTTTTCCAGTACATGTTAAAATAGATGGCTCTAACCAGAAACGCAAAAGGGCCAGGATGCAGAAAGAATGTGCAGAAACTGGTTTATTATTAATTAAATAAAGGAGATTTGAGATCAATATTTACTCACCAAAGGGGATTCCGAAGCAAAAATCGTGGATCTTGGCCGCCCTTTTTGATTGTACAGCCTGATCCTGAAAGTGCCCATTTGATGCTCCCACAGCAAAACCTTCTTCTGAAGAATGCAACTTTACAGAGCTTCCACCATGTAATTTTGATGCATCTTCTACATAATTTAGTGTGGTTTTATTGTCCAGGTTTGATACTTCCAAGCCACGTTCATCACTGCTTGTAGCATTTAAAACCTGAAGATAAAGTCGTGAAATTGGCATTATTTCTGCTGCAATTAGCAGACATCTTTAAAGCAGCCACAACATTTTAAGTCTTGAACACAACATTAGGACACCAGCTACCAGTACATGTACAGCTGGATCTAATTTATTCACTATGTAGAAGCAACTATGAGGGGACCAAAAATTAGTAGTTAACTTGAGCCAGGCTAGCCAAAAACGAGTTCGACATCATTCATTGTCCGATCAGTCCAGGACTCAACAAAAGCTTAGGCTCGCATGAAACCGTGAGAGAAGAACAACTACCAGTGCAACTCATCGAGCTTGGAAACACAATGGCATCATATAGGGGCATATTTTCCATAATGATTATACCATCTTACATTAAACTTGATTTTCCTCACAACTCTTGATATTTAAAAATCTAGTACCGACAGCACATATAGTCAAAAAAACCAGATTATGATACAAACCTAACATATGTCTCACAATAACATTCAAAGTTAAATGTCCATCCATAATTCCATTTTTCTTCTTTTTATGTCTGCGAACAGAAATGACAGAAAAAAGGCAATTAAGCCACCGTATGTTACTTTCAAATAAACTAATACAAAAAGACAACATTCACATTGGTGATTGTTACCAGCAACAACTGATTTCCCATTCGAATGCTATGGTACTAGACCAAAATAAGAAACAAACAGAAATCAAAATTTCAGTTCCATTTCTTAGCATTTCTGGGCACCCAAATTCACCAAAACTAGAAAATGAATCTTGAATCCGAACAACATTTAATTTAGCTAAAAACGATAATGAACCACAAAACTTTAATGCATCATCAGAAATAACATCGAACATATCAAACTAATAAGTAAAACCATTACAATTTAAGAAAAAGTCACGATTTCGAAATAAAGAAATGCATAATTAGGAAGAAAAAAAGTGTTCCTTTACGGGGCAAAAACTGGCGGTGCGGGAGTTTGATCCGAAGTGGAGCTGCAGCCGCCGGTTGTTGATCATGGAAGAGAAACATGAAAGTTGATTAATTGCCGACGACATCCTTGTTATTTTGCTAATGTCAGAATCTTAGTTACTTCTCTCTTTTTATTTTCTGCAAATTTTTGCAAATTTAAATAAACAGAGAAATTAAAGAAGAAAAAGACGAGATTTCTACGTAACTGCAATCAAAGTCGCATTAGTTGTCTGGCGTTTTATGGCATCGCCTCTTTCCTTAGCTTCTTAGCAATCAAAGTCGCATTAGGCTTTTCCAAGTTCTCTCGCGAGGTAAGCACGATTTTAGTGCTCATTTCCCAATTGTTCGTAAAAATGGCGCCATCCCTCTTGAACTGGTATTACATACGCTGTATGCTTCAAAGAATAACCCTAATTTTTAGCGTTTCTTAAAAGATTCAATAAAATCCGTGGACAAAAATGGTTTCTTTTGCACGTAAATCAGTTAAAATTTTCAGACTGAATCCCTTTTCGATCTCTTGCTTCTCTCCTCTCGTCTCTTCCAAACTCCAGGTATTTTCTGTTTGCATAGATGTTCGTATCTGTTGAAGAATATTGTTGTGTACTTTTTATCTGCTACGCTTTGCTGTGATATTTGAACTGTGTTGCTTTTGATTGGTGTTTTATGTTGATGTAATTGCTATAACTATTCTCAATTTTGTTGAGTTGTTACTCTTTTTCTTCAGAATGAATTTGCTTGGAGAAGGAAGCTCAGTACTAATGCATCGTCAACGGGTAAAGATTACGTTTTTGTTCATAATTCCTATTTTTTCTGTTATTATTTTTTTCCCGAAAACTACTGTAAGTGTTTTCTCATTTGTTTGTTTGTTTTTGGTAGACTTGATATTATCAATGTATTGAGGTATTATTCTGCTGACAGTTCCTTTTTGTTTTGTGGCAATTTGATCCTTTTTTCTTTGTTTGGATCTTAGTTGAAGTTTCCGAATATGCATATGACGACCATATTCCGGGCGATTCCAAGCTGGCAGAGAAAGATACTGCATTGCGAACGGCTCTGTCAAGACTTTCAGGAGAATTTGGTAAAGAATCAATGCTGTCGTTGCAGCGATTCTTTGGTGCTAGACGCTCTCCTGTGATATCCACAGGCTCATTGCGGCTGGATCAGGCTCTTGGTATTGGTGGACTACCGAAGGTTTGCATCTGATAAGTTAATTGCATCCATGGTATTTCTCATTTATTTTTCTTGTGAAATTACGGACAGACTACAGACGTATGCCTGTGTTAGGGAATCAATTCTAATAACCATTAGTTGTCATACCATCATAGTACATTCTTGTTCTGCAATTGATATATTGAATGTGAGAAAGAATTCTCTTCTTCCTTCTACGTTTTTTAGCTTCACCTGGGAAATAAAATGGCCATGACAGACTTGGTTGCTTTTATCAGGGAAGGATGGTGGAGATTTATGGACAGGAAGCATCAGGGAAGACAACAGTTGCACTACATGTTATTAAAGAGGCTCAAAAGCTTGGAGGTTCTCACAATAATTACCTTCAATTTTTGAAGTAGAAGACTTGCGGTCTAACATGTATGTAGAATTAAGTTTTGGGGAGCATGATGATATTGCTAAAAGTAAAGTAACCTCCCACTTGTAGGCTTTGAACGCCAAAGATTGTCCACTGATGAACAAGCTTTTCATGTTGTGTAAGGGGTGTCTTCTTATTTCTGTATTTCATGTGTATATCAATCTATCTCTGAATACATATTCCTTTTTCTAACAATCACATGTTAGTTGAATTAAAATCAATTTTGATGCTGTTATGGATTTTAGTTATTGCTTAGCTACCAGTCACTTCACTCACAAAACAGTGATGATAGAATTTCTTTCGTCTCATATAATCTGTCTTACAGTTACTTGGCTTTTTGTGTTAAGACAATGCAATATAATCTGGTAACTTTGGAAAGTGGGGGAAAATTCTTTGTGGATAAAGTATGGACCTTCTGAAATATGCTCTATGCTTTGCCATCATATATTTTATAAAAATGTACACATTATCTTATACACTCTCTGACCTGATGCAAAAGAGAAGATAGACAAGAGCTGAAGAAGTTGGGCTTTAAAGTTACCTTTGAATAGATGGCCAGTCATTTGGGCACTTTATGTCCTAGTTATGTTATGGTCTAAAGATCTAACATAAAATATTGCTGATTTCTTTTGGAATGCCATCCTGTTCTCAGAATAGTCCCATCTGCAGTGTCATACCATGTGGATCTGTCTGTATCACATTATCGTCTCTGTATTTTTCCTTTAAACTGATATATTCCTTTGATAGGTTACTGTGCTTATCTTGATGCGGAGAATGCACTGAACCCTTCACTTGCCAAATCAATTGGTGTAAACACAGATAACCTCCTTATTTCACAGCCAGATTCTGCAGAAAATTTGCTGAGTATGGTGGATACACTGACAAAAAGTGGATCAATTGCTGTAATTGTTGTTGACAGTGTATGCATCCTTCCAATCATTCGTACGTTTGCAAAAAAATTCATTTCTTTTTTTTTTTTCTTTAAATTTTCTCTGAATTGTCCTGTCATTTCTTTCTTGTTATGAGTTGTAAGTGTCAATGCATTGAGTCAATTTTTGATTGATTGATGTAGTTACCCCCATCTGAAACTGAGCAGAAGCTCAATTATTTTGGACAACAAGCTTCACACTAAAGTTAAATCATCCTGCTCTTTCCATGATTGAGAAAAAAGGCACAATTTTTTCTATGCTAATTGTGGCAAATAGATTGGTCACTGTCTTTATGTTTAGGTGATCGTATAATTAGAAACTTTGAGAGATCTTGTAAAATATAAATTCAATTCTAGGCTGTAGTTCTGATTTAAAGTCATCTCCATTTGTGCAATTAATTTTATCCTCATTAGCCCCTAACATTATTTGACTTTCACTTTGACCAGTTGGCTGACATGGTCAGAAGTTTTTCTTCTTGGCCTTTTTTCGCCAAATACATAATTTGTCCACTAAATTTCAGCATCTGTGTTTTTTGCCCCCTTAACAGTAAGGAAACCTTGGATATCATTTTATTGTTTTTGAAATATTATACCTGCATCACTTTTGCAGGTTGCTGCTCTTGTTCCTCAAAGTGAACTTGACACTGTGCAATGCATTCCCTCTAGAGACCAACATTCAAAAATAATGACCCAAGCACTACGGAAAATTTATTATTCTCAATGCAATTCCAGTACTCTTATTGTATTTATTAACCAGGTAAGTACCTTTTTGCTAGAAACTTCAATTCTTATAGATGTTGGATCTTGTGCATTTGAAATAAATGTTCCTAATCCTTATAGATAAGAAAAGATTTGAAATTAGTTGAAGGTTCTGTTCATGCGGATGAGGTAACAAGTGGCGGAAATGCCTTGAAATTTTATGCTGCTATACGGATGCGAATTAGCAGAAGGGGATTGCTCAAGACAGAGGATAAGGTAAAGCCTCATGAGCATAGCTGATTAGATTTCATGTACACATCTTCTTTACTAAGGCATCATTTGGATTTTTATGCTTGACTAGATTAAATATGTGAAAATCTAATTTCTTTGCGATTTTTGGACTTGTGGTTTTTCAACTTACATATGGAATTCTTAGTGTGAATGCTGCAGATTTTTTTTTTCACTGCCTGTATATTAGTTATGCTTAGTGTCATCACCCACTCCGACCCATACAAATGGAAAATCTGATGGGCAATAATCAGTGCATGTTTTCCAATGGATTGCCTCAATTACGTGCAGATCAACTTATGAATTTGGTTAAAAATTTTCAGTGTTTTTATTTACCCAAAATTAAGGGACACTTAGTATTATATAGATTTTTTCAGAGGGTGGAGTGGGGTTTAGGGTTTTTAGATAATTTGATTTTTTTTTCCAAAATCATGCTTTTTTATATTGAAGAGGGAGGCATGGAATTTGTCTCTTCAACTTCTTATTTTTCTTTTTCTTTTCTTCCCTAAACAACCAATACCAAATTGGGAATAGTATCATATCTGAATGTTTTGTTCCATGCCAGGCTACTGGTCTTGGGATTTGTGTGCAAGTTGTTAAAAATAAGCTTGCACCTGCAATGGCTAAAGCTGAGTTGAGTATAAGATTTGGGAAAGGAATCTGCCGTGTATCAGAGGCCCTGGATTTGGCCTGTGAACATGGTGTCATAGTGACAGATGGAAGCAGCTACTTCATAAAAGGAAGAATCTTGCACACTAGAGATGAAGTTTTAAGGTATCTGGCTGCCAATGACGGGGCCTTGGATGATATCATCAGAACCTTAAGGTGTCATTTGTTTGAGAGACAGATATCATGAGGTTACCATTGATTGCAAAACCTCGATCCAAACATTCCTCTATAGCCACTTCCTGCTTTTGCTTCCAGCTAAAAGGCTCTGCAAATTCACTGGACTCGACTCCAAACTACAATGAAATTGTTCTAATGTATCAAACTTCTGCAGGAATGAGTTTGTTATCCAGTTATTTGGTTTATTTGAGCTAATGATGCCAAAGAAATTTGTGTATTGTATAGTAAACATTTTCATTGTGTTCTCTGTAAGATGACGTTCTTTAATTGTTGGAATCCAGTCCTATGTTTTCTGAAGTTAGTTCTAAATTAAGGGATCTCACTTGCACAGTAAAAGAGGCAGTACGGGGTCTTAATATTTGCAAGCACGAATATCTTAGCATGTTAACCACTGAAATAAGTATAGCTAAGGCATATTTTTCAACGCAGTTGTAGAAAGTCCAATCCTGGAAATGTTACCTCCAACTGGTCTAGAGTTGTCACAGAATGAAACTTACCAAAAACCATTGTTTCAGTATATATTTCCTTTCGAAAAGATAACTGGTATTCGGGAATAATCAAAGACCCATAAAACGCAGACACAATCTTGAGCTCACTGGCACAAACAGAAAAATGATAAAATTCTGGTGAAGAAAACATATGTAAAAGAACCATCATGAACTTAATGCGTGCCTTGTTGGTGTGTAAGAAAAGAAAAAAAAGTACTGCTGAATCGTCTTAATCTCGGATCAGTGTCCCAAAGGAAGAAGGTGTGTGCTGAGAAATGCTGTTTCTTTCGCTGCTGCTAGTTATTTCACCACTAAGTGAACTACAAGTAGAAAGCTTGAGCATATATGGAGAAAGTTCGCCTGAGTGTGTGTCACATAACCTCAGCCTTTGTTTCGGTGTGCTCAGTGACCTAGACTTGGCCTTGGCAGATTTTGTGGCAGCCATGTATGTTGGGAAAGCTGGAGAGTTGAGCAAAGCTCTATCTTCCCCAATCGATTTCTGTTTCACATGACAAAAAGATCTCCTTGGTAGTGAAGAAGATGAGTCTAATTCTTCTACTCTTTGCTGTTTGTGTGCAGTTATCTGCTTCATCTGTGATAGCTGAATTGCATCAACTGCTATGGTATTTGGATGAATCAAATGTTTCAACTTCTCTTTATCTTTATGCTGATGAACCTCTACAAATTGATCAAACCGGCTGCTCTTTCTGTTTTCTTTGTGGTTCATTGATTCTTGCAGGCGTCGGTTATTTCTTCTCTCCTGGAACAGAAGGAACAAACATAAGAGAACCTTAATGAAATTGATGATGAAATATACTTTCATTCATCACAAGATGAGGCTAACTTGATCATATTCTCTAGTCTATTTTATCCCATTTTATGTTTAGAAGCCTAGATTTTAGCAGAATCAAGATTACCTGCTGGGAAAATGAATACTGCCTCATGCGGTCCTGTTTAGCGATGGCTTCCTGCTTCTGTAGATACAAGGCCTCCATTTCTTCCTTGGAAACCAAACTCAGATCCCAATTCCTGTGGATGTTGCCTCGATGCTGCAAGCAAACAGAACGTGGTAACTCTTTCTACTTCAACAAAGAATTCAACTCAATCAAATTTAAGAGAATATAGCACGTGATTCATATGAGACTGGTTTTCTAGCTTTTAGTTCAACTCCAATTGTCCTAGTGTCTGGATCTAATTCATCAAAGAACTTCAGATTTGAGTGGTAGAGTTAAATTTCTCAAACAAGCATTACAAGAATTTGTTGCTTGCAAGAACAAAACTATCTACTGAATGTCAGCCCAACGATCACTACTATGCTGCCTCTTCACTTACCCTTAGTTCTTCAGATTTGCTCCCTTCCTTCAGCCCAAGACTATGTCTCTTTTCACCATGATAAATATAATCAAGCAGAGTAGGAACTCTCTTTGTTTGTACTTGCGATCTTGTGCTTGAGATCAGAGACATCGATGGCTGTGTTTTAACAACACTGCTCCTCACTAGCTCGCCCCGAATAGCTGCTTGAAGTTTCACCAGTCCTTTCAGTGCACTCAGTGCTTTCCTAGCCTGCACAAGTCCAAATGGAATGCATAGTTATTTATTTGTAGTGTTTTGTTAGGTTGATTAATGATTTAGTTCTAAGTTATCCCGATGTTATCCTTTTACAACATTTTTGGCCTTTTACAGACAGCTGTAACAACCGTGGATTTTGTTTTTCATCATGAGAATTGAAGGCACAGCATATGTGGCAGAAAAGTTAATTTTCAAAGATTGCCAATATGATCATAAAGTTTATAAAAACTCACAAGATGTCCTCTGTAAGCACTTTGAATTTTGACGGCTGCAAGGTACTGATTTTTCCTCTCGATTTCGTGTGGGATATTAGTGAGACGGACAACCTTAGCTGCTGCATTTGCAGCAGCCACAGCAGCCTCTGCCGCTGCTGTAGTTGCAATGGCGACAACCATTGCGTGCTTTCTCTGTTCCTCAGTTGCCTCATTTAGTGCTTCCTGAGGGGCTTTTAGCTCAGGATACTGTCTGAACTTGAAACTTTTGAAAATCCATCTCCATTTCTTTAATTTCTGAGTAGTCTGAAAGCCAGAAAATGTTCATGAAGAACACAGAAATCCGAAAATGAAGATCAAAAGAGAGAGTGGCGGAAGAATTTTACCACTTCAGATCTTGGTTTTGACTCAGGAATGAATAGCCTTTTCACATAAGTGAACCAGCTTTTCTTCTTCTCCATGTGGATGATTCTGTCGAGTTAATTCAGAGACAGCATGTTTTTTCTGAATCTATCCACAAAAGTGTGGCCCTGTTTGCTATAATTTAGTTGACCAAGAATCATTTATTCTGCAAATTCAGCTGAAATTTCAAGAGAAAATGAAATTAAGAGCTCAACCTTCATTCACAATCCACGGATGAGTTTGAAGGGACACATTAGGGGTCTCGCATTAATTGGGGAAGAAGAACAAGTAACCAAAATTCAAGATGATCAGAATGAAACCATACCTCTGTAACACCTCCGTAATACTGAATTAGAGTAAGCAGCAGCCAAAAGGGTAGCACATCAATCTATAAATCCATGTATTTTGATAAAATAACCAACATTTTCTAGGATGTCATTCATGAATGATGAAGATGATGATGCAAAATAGCTTCGGCTTATTCTGTTTCCCTGTTGAAAGTTTCAAGCTATGACATTTGTATAATGCGCTTTCAAGGCTATCATGTGCATATTGATGATGATTGTGAGAGCAACTTGGGGGTGGTTTAACAAAAGAAGTTTCAATTTTTTCTTTTTTCTTTTGATTACTTTCTTGTGGTGACTATCCTTGACTTCAGAAATTGTTTTCTGGTACAAAATCTCATTATTATTTTGAGCTCAAACGAGAAAATACTACACACTGATCAAGTAAAATTCAAAAAATTGTCAACTTTTTTCCACTCTTTTGCTTGGTGGCTCTTTATTGCATAGGTCTTCCCATCCTGAAAGTCTTCCTCTCTTAAACAATATCAGGTCCAAGCAAATGACCCCAAATTTCAGAATACCACCATCTGTTCACACTGGCAAGGGATTTGGTAGATCTGTGTTGAAAGGTCCCTTCTAACAAACAAGCCAAATCAAGTCTACCAACCCACTTAGAGATTGGTTCTTATTTCCCCTCATTCAAGAGATGGGTTCTAACGAATTTGATCCTTCAAAATTGTTCGATTGTAGGAGTGTTTCATGGCTGGTTTCTGTCCCACAGTCCCACTCAAAATTTTCTTGACAGTTTATGTCTTACGTGGCACATTCAAATTGATAGGACGGTGTGAGTAAATTTTTTTCTGGTTGAACTTTACCAATGTCCACACAAGGTTGTTCTTCTCTTACAAGTAGAATAAAATAATGACTTGGACCAGCTTTGCCCATTTTCCCTTCCAAAACTTTTTGACTTAAATCATTAGTTTTTTCTGCTTTTACAAAGGAGGCAGGTAATGAGAGGTCCTGGAAAATGGGCATCCATGGTATTGTATCTTTTGGATCCCCACTCCATGTCATGGCCCATCCTAAGGCACAAAAACAGGAGAATAGATAGGTAAATAAAAATAAAAGGCATAAAGTGTTTTCTTGACTTACTAGCTGTTCAAATGATCCATAAAGAATCATCAAGCATGAAACTTTGGCTCGGAAAATAACCAAGTAGGTAAGTTTTGGAAACTCTGCTTAAATCTTAATTTTAGAGCAGCTTTCTTAGTAATGTATGTTCTCTGGGACCTATCAAAATCATTAAGCAATGAAGAGAAAAAAGATTTAAAAAATGTGTTGGTCTTGATACCCCATTTTTTGAACTTCAACTGGCAGCAACTGTCAGTGTACATATCCATCTCCTTATCTTAAAAATTATGATATCTTCATTTGAATCTTCACTCTCTCACGGGAGTTTAATAGAAAGTATCTGTTAAGTTTCCACAAAGTTCAACAATTTAAAGTTCTTTATTGACTTGAAAATGGACAAACCAGTCTTGGCCAAAGAAAGGTGGGAAAACCCATCCATTTGAAAGGGAACAGTGTGTGTCATTTTTCCAACCTGCAACGGATCAAAAACAACAAGAGAACAAACTGAAATACAGTTGGATGTGCAATTATGAGCTGCAAACCAGATTAAGCATAATCAATCTTATATGTTCATCAATTAAATTAGACTGCTTAAGCTTGGTCATTGCCAAAGCCATAATTGCCTTAGCCAAGAAAATGATGTAAACCAGTTTACACATTCTGCTCTAAAGTATCCAATCTTTGCTCTCTCTGCTTTGGCAGCAAAGCCATCATTATAGCTCTAAAAGCACAACCCTTTAGGCTGACTTAAATTTAGCAACCTCTGCTTTTGCAATTTTTGTTATTATTAAACTGTAGGTATAGTAAGATATCCCTGCAATTCAGCAATCATATTCTGACCATTTTATACTGGGAACCAAAGAACTTTCCAGATCTCCAATATATTGCATAATAAACGAAAATAAGAAAGAAAACAGGATTAACATGCAGCTAATCTGACTGTTTTAAGTGCAGAGAGTGTGGAGTAATAATTGATTAAAGAGTCGTGGGAAATTATCATACTGTGCCCGTCCCACATCCAACCAAAAGGAAGAGGATTAGTTGCTGAATCCATTTAAGTGCCTTTTTTGGTTAGGCTAATATGAAAAAGGAAACAAAGAGGCCATCAGAAACTTATTAAGAGATGGGTTGAAGAAATTTGAATGTATTTACACTTAATAATCAATGCCAGCAAGAATGAGCATGTCTCAATGAATTTGACACCTTGTGTCGTGTCTTAGAAGACATGGTGCGTTGTGAGCATACTCATGAGTGATCTTGACAATTGGTTTTGAGTTTATTAAGACATTATGGTTTTGGGCTCGGTGACAGGCCCGAAGCATAGACCCAGATTCTTTGTGGAACCAATACAATGAGGGTATATAATGCCCTGAGGATCCATTGTGCAGATGCATGGCTTCTTTCAGTATTTCCTCTTCAGCTTCTTTAGTAGCAAAATTCTCCAAGAAAATTGACAAAATATAACATTATAACTACAGGATTTTCATGCAAGAATTTGAGCATCAGATAATCCAAAACATTCATGTTCTTATGAGGCCGAATTTATTCCCATTAAGTGATTATCGTTTTGAGCATCAATATTCATGTCTTGTCAATTATTTTTTTAGATTTCTCTGTGTCTCTCACACGTAAATATATTTAAAAATGTCATTATAATTTTGTATATGTATTTAAATATTAAATATAAATTGCTTGCATTCATATTGTAATTATATAAAATAAGTTTGATTTTTACATAATATCTATCATTAACTTATTTATAAATTTTTATTACGTCAAAAGATTATTTTATTTTATTTTTTGGGAATTGCATAGAAATGTTTTTGTTGGGCTCCAGCCCGAAAGAGTAATCTATCAAAGCCCTTAAGCGTCACTGCTTAATTCAGAACAAAACCAACTGCTACTTCCGCCACCGCCGCCGCCGGCAGCGTTCCTCTCATCGCTGCTAAATTCGGGGATCCGCCGCCCCCATGGAGCCTACATCTTCCGCTGAGGTTTCTGCTCCACCTGCTAGCAGTGAAACTGTGGTTTCCGCCATTGATGCAATCTCGCTTCAACCAGCACAACCCCTAATTGCACCCGCAATTGCAAACCCTGTCGTACCTCCTATCGCTCCCATAGCTGCTGCTCCTCGTCCAGCTACGGCTACATTGAACCCGATACCTGTTCGTCCTCCCGTCCTCAGGCCGCCTCCGGCACAGAATGGAGACTCAAAAGCTAGTGAATCCGGTTCAGATGAGGAAGAGCCAGGGTCGAGAGGCGCTGCCGCTGGCGCGAATCGGGAATATGAGATCTCTGAAGAAAGTAGACAGGCTAGGGAGAGGCAGGAGAAAGCAGTGCAGGAACTTTTGATGAAACGTCGTGCGGCCGCATTGGCGGTTCCTACTAATGATAATGCTGTCCGAGCTCGGCTTCGACGTCTTGGTGAACCTATAACTCTCTTTGGAGAGAGGGAGATGGAGAGACGTGATCGATTGCGGGCGCTTATGGCAAAACTCGATTCGGAAGGTCAGTTGGAAAAGCTGATGAAAGCTCACGAGGATGAAGAAGCTGCTGCAAAGGCGGCACCTTCAGAACCTGAAGAAGATATTCAGTATCCCTTTTTCACTGAGGGTTCACAAGCGCTGTTAGAAGCCCGTCGAGACATTGTTAAGTACTCTCTTGTGAAGTCAGCGTTGCGCCTCCACCGGGCAAGGAGGAAAAGGGATGATCCGGACGAGGATTTGGATGCAGAGATAGATTGGTCTCTGAAACAGGCAGCAAACCTGGCCATGGAGTGCAGCGAGATTGGTGATGATCGCCCTCTTTCTGGCTGCTCTATTTCACATGATGGAAGGATGCTTGCCACTTGGTATGTTCTCTTTGATTTTAGTCCTGCCATCGCCCTTTTTATGCATATCTTGGCTGGTTGGAGTTGAGATATCTTCAAGTTTGTGTAATTCATTCAGACTATACCTTTGGCCATACAGTTATCCATGTTTTGTTTCTTGTTCATATATCTCATTTTGATGAGTTATTCTGTTATGATTTACAGAAAATGTATGGAGAGGGGAAAACGTAGAGTGGCATTATCAATCATTGCAATAAATTGGCTCATCAATGTGAATTGTTTTATTTTATTTATCTAAATTTTTTGTTGCACTTGTACCTTTCAAGGGCCATACACGAAGTTAAACATTAGGCATCTGCCTTGCAATTTAGGTCTTTTTCATCTGTTACCTTGAAATTGGTAATGTCTACTATCCTTTACCGTAACCTTTTTTCTTGAAAAGTGTTCTCTGTTTACTTCCTGTTTTTGGTCATTCTGCGGCTTATTACTTGCTCTATATCTCTTTGATGCTGTGTTTGAGCTTCGGTTATGTTCTTTTTACACTTTGTCGTTTTATAATGTAGGGTTTACTTTCCATAATTAATTTGGTGAATGCGTTTATTCTTGCTTTTCCCTTGTTTACTTAGCTCTCTAAGTGGAGTTGCAAAGTTGTGGAGCATGCCTGAAATAAAGAAGGTGTCCGCACTAAAGGGGCATACTGAACGAGCTACTGATGTTGCATTCTCTCCCATCAGCAACCAATTGGCTACTGCCTCTGCTGACAGGACTGCGAGATTATGGAATCCTGAGGGGACTGTCCTAAGGACATTTGAGGGCCATTTGGACCGTCTTGCTCGTATTGCCTTCCATCCAACAGGAAAATATTTAGGTACAGCTAGCTTTGACCAGACTTGGAGATTATGGGATGTGGAGACTGGCGAGGAGTTGCTTCTCCAAGAAGGTCATAGTAGAAGTGTATATGGAATCACTTTTCATCATGATGGCTCCTTAGCAGCTTCTTGTGGGCTGGATGCTCTAGCTCGCGTATGGGACCTGAGATCTGGGAGAAGTATTCTTGCTCTGGAAGGCCATGTCAAGCCCGTGAGGCTCACATTGTTTTGACCTTATTTTCTGCTTTGTCTTTTACAATGTAATGTAGTTGTGCTTGAGAATATTGTGCTAGTTGTTGAATCACTATTTTTTTAATTCTTTCTCTTTCAGTTGCTCAGTGTCAATTTTTCTCCAAATGGTTACCACTTAGCTACTGGTGGTGAGGACAATACTTGCAGGATATGGGACTTGAGGAAGAGAAAATCTTTGTACATAATACCTGCTCATGCTAACCTTATTTCACAAGTCAAATTTGAACCCCAGGAGGGTTACTTTTTAGTTACGGCATCATATGATATGACTGCTAAGGTATTTATGTGTTTGTGAAGTGTGTTTAAATGATTGATTAGGTCTTTTTTCGTTTTTTGATCCTTATACTGAGTTTTCATGCAGGTCTGGTCTGCGAGAGATTTTAAGCCTGTGAAGACATTATCTGGTCATGAATCAAAAGTTACATCGGTGGATGTCCTTGGAGGTCAGCTCTCCCTTAATTTTGTGAACCAGGCTACTAATTTTCTAACTATTAACATTTTTCATTCTTGTTTTGGGGACATTGTATTTCTCTTTTATCCAGCGTGTTTGTTTTCTGAAATAAAAAAAAATTAAAAAATGCATGTGCCTTTGCTTGTTTTTAATCTTGTGCGGATGTGGGTTATGTGTATAATTTCTTGTTTTTCCATCGTTGTCGTCTTCTTTGTTCTTTTTTTTTTCTTTGGAGGGGGGCGGTAGAAGTTTCTAGAAGGCAGTGGTGGAATGTGGGTTACGCGTGTGCCTAATTATTTCATGAGTTTTTTCTTAGATGATATCCACAACATATGTTCTTAGCATCATTGTTGGATAAGACTCAATATTTATGCTAGCAGTTGTTTCGAAACACGGCTTCTAGTTGGATTTGTTGGTGTCATGCGTTCCACTGCATCTACTTTCTAAACTATCCTACCGCTTAATTGTTGGTGGGCAAACCTTTTTCTTTCTGTTCTCACGGTCAGCATCTGTGGTAAGTGTAGGACTGCTGAATCTTTTATTTAACTTTTTTATCTTTCAATGGCAGATGGACAATGTATTGCAACTGTTTCGCATGATCGAACAATCAAGCTATGGTCGACTAGAGAAGCTGAGGGAGAGAAGGCAATGGAAGTTGACTGAACCGAGACATGGATTCGATTTTGGTTGCTATTTGAGTACACAAAGGCCTATCACATTGACAGGGTTTGAACTCCTCTCTTGATAGGGATTACATAGCTTAGCATCTGAAGTTTTTACCTCACCTCCAACATGTAAGCAAATGCTCCTGTAATTTGTCCTCCATCTATGTGACAGTTTTCGTACTGAGCATGTATGAGCTAAAATTGTTACCCAAATTCCTCATGTGCAATGCATGCTTACTTTATTTGCTGGTTGCACTCTCGCAGCAAGGGGCTTCACCGATGAATGTATTACAAAAAAACTTGTCTTCGCCTTCCTGCCGTTGCATGACCGAACTTGGAAATAAAACCGTGTCAAGATACCTTAATGCGTTTGTCAAAGGTAACTTAATGCGTCGGAGACTATGTTTGGAGTGTTTGTTTCACACAATTGTCATTCAATCAAAATTGACGCTTTCGAATATATGACTTACCAAAATTCTCATTTTTGCCTTTTTTCTTTATCTAACTTTTATATTATTTCCAAATTTTGCATTAACTTTAATTTTCTACAAAATCTACACCCAAACAGACTAGAGCAAAAATTTTTTGTTCAATCCCTTATTTATTTTAATTCTTCATTGCTTGGATATATGACCTTTGAAGGGCATCGGATGAAAGACAGACAACAAATTACTTGGGGTATATTCCATTGAAATCTGCAGAAAATAGCATAAGTTACATCCATACGAGAAAAACAAACAAGATTGAAGGTGAGACCAAAATGAGAAGCGAAATAGTAATAGTAATAATATTCCTATCTATGTAAATCTTCACTAAATGAATTCTCCACTGAAATGGAATATAGCGTGTTGGTTTTTTGCTCTCGTGGTCTGTATTGAGAGAATATAAGCACAAAGATGAGCATCAAGTCTGCCCATCCGCTTCATCACAGGGAATTATTATCCTGTTGTTTCCTCAAGGTGAGCATCATCCATAAGAGGAGTGATTGAGTTGGAATAGTGGAATATAAGTAAATTGCTGATTCTGCAACCTTCCTAGCACTGTCTGATGAGCCTAAAATTTTGCCTACCTTCATCTAATACTTATCTTGGTTCTTGTCCCACGATGCATTTTTACTCCCTGAGGATATTAAGAGCTTTCAGTCTGATATAGTCTCCTGTGCTGATGCAACGGCAGAACTGAAAATTCCTGACTCCCTCAAGCTTTGAATAATGACCTGTAACCGAAGGAAAGAGAGTTCTTTTAAAAGCACAGGCAACCATAGTCTGATGCAGTCATAATCCTCCACATACAAGCAGTACATAGTCGTCCATGCACGGGGGGCAGGAAAGGAACGTGCCATTGGAGCTTATATTCGCGTCAGGACTCCTTCCTTTAAGAGCTTCAAGTTCACTTCCCTCTCTGTCCAGACCACATGCTTGCGGTGCCTGGGAAAAGAGAATCAGGGAAAGAAAAGATACTCACAAAACTTGAAATCATGGCATGCTGCCTGAACGAAAATCTGAATTTTATTTCTCTTTGTAGACGTTGCGTTGGAACACGTTGAACAAGATACCCAAGAAGTATAGAGCGTCACAAATTGCATGGCCTCAAAGAAGTGAATATCAAGACCAGGTAGGCGTTGATAAAAGTACATTCCAATGGCAAGATAAGAAAAATGAAATGCGGGTTTCTGAAATAACTATCGGACTGAAACGTGCTAAATATACGAAGATTTTGTGTTGGTGATCATTACCACGGAAGCATTTCTTCTTCTGTCCCAGTTGAATCAATCACAAAAGCCTGCATTATGAAACCAAATCACTGCAATGAGATGATTTATGGTTGGTGCAATGCATGAGAAGTTGCAAGAAACAAAGTAAATTTATATAAAATTAAGGAAGATGGAAATTTAGGTGGCAAAGAAACAAACTTTATATTGCATAAGATTAAAACTCCAACCAAACAAAGCCTAAAACTATCACAAAAGAAGAGAAAAGGGCTGCTGGACGTGGTGCGTCTCTCTAATACTCTCTTGTATAATGCATCAACTACAGAAATTCTTAATTCCCTAAAGTCTTTGCGTCCAGTGTCAATCTTTTATGATAAATTGTTCATTGCCAAGATCTTCTTTATCCACTTACTCCCAATTTTGAATCATTTCCAACAATGTGGAGAATACAACTCCGACATCCACCAAGATCATCCACTTGAGTCCTGAGAGAATAAATGAGAGAAACGAAACAGATGAATACTATAATGCCTATGATTACTCAAAACTTACATTCCTACCAAAGTCTAACAAGAAACATCTTTCGATGTCCTCTTTCGTAAGTTTGCAGTCACACCGTTGGCGTCTTGAAGTCAGGTCTGAGAACTTCGAATATGCATAGTGCAAAACAGCAGCTTCTTCCGGTTTTATTTCCCTGTGAAAGAACAAGAAATGCACAAAACTCAAATGCATTCATGCTGGAACAGACAAGGGAAAGGATGGCAGATAGCAGCATTCTTGGGAGCGGATGACTACAATATATTGACTCTGTATTAACACAACAAGAAATAACCGTACTTTGGAATCTTCACATAATTGTGCCATCTGTGTGCGCCATTTGGACGTAAATGATCTTGTACACGAGCAGCTGATTTTCCATTTCCATATGTTAGAAAATAGCTCGGATTACCACGAGACGCTTCGTTGTAATACCCAAAATGCGTCTCTTTTGCAAGGTGGTAGAAATTCTTCTTCAAACATTGTCACCTGCAACAACCTCAAGTGTATATTCAGAGATTAATTGTAATTTGTAAGCAACCTGAAATAACACTTAACCAAACCAAATGACTGTAAGAAGTGCAATTTAATACATTTCATGGAACACCAAGAAAAGTTACGCACACATATATTCATTTAATCTATTACTAAAGGCTAATTACCTCACTGAATGGTTCTTTTATATCATCTCTCTCGAGAAAAATTTATTTTGTCATTATGAAAAACAAGTTCTTTAGTCTTAAGCAAATAAAGATGATCAGCATTGTTCTATCGACGGGCATGCATGCGAACGGACTCACATAGTTTGGGAAGACAACCATGTCAACATCTTCAGGCACATCTAACAGAAGTTTTTAGATGGAATACACTTGACTCCCAGCTGGATACATCAGCTCACCAGTGTCAAGATGGATTATCCAGTCCATGCCAGCTTCCTTAAGCATAAGACACACAGCTAATCAAGCGATCGATAGAACATAACTTCAAACCGTAGGTAATAAATTGAATACATACTCTTGCCATGACAATTCCGCTTTCCATATTCAAGGTTTGCTTTACAAATAGCTCATAGTTGCAGGGTTTATGGAAGAAAGGTTCCGGCCAAGGTTCGTTCCAGATACGACCAAGTTTTATGAACTGTATGTTAGACACAATGTCATTGATGATAAATATGAAAATTACAGAGACGATGTAGCAGACAAATATATAAGTATTTAAAACTTCAGAAAGCAGAGAGGCTAATAGGTTCAAAATATTGTCTCAAACCCTAAAAATGGGTACTGCCTAAAATAAACTTTCTTTCATGACAACTTACACTGAGCTCACCTGTTAGCCCAATGGTCAATGAGCTCACCTGTTAGCCCGTCGCATCTCTAAATCCCGTGGTCTGTTAGTTAATTTTACTCCCTGCAAGAAATGAAAGCATTAATAACAAATGAAATCAATGTGAAAATTATTATAGCTGAACGAAATTATAGAACTACTTTAGAAGTAAAAAGAAAATAGTAAACGCTTGAAATGCTGCCACCAACCGGAATGGCTTTTAGAACTTCATAAGATTCAACTGATGCTGCTTTCCCTTCCACAAAGAGAAAAAAGTTTGTAATTCCGATAACCATATGATAGAATGTCCAAGGTAGAGTCTGCTCTAAGCCAGCAGAAGTACTTGAAACTATGCATATCTGGCATAACAACAATAATTGCCAGAGAAAGCAGGGCATCAAATGTTTGTTAAAGACAGCTGACAATGTCTCCAACAATAAAATAATTAACAAAAGGGAATTTCCATTATCTGGTTCTCCGTCCTCCGAAGGGATCAAAATGTTGGAAAAAGGAAGGCAAAGGATACAGCATGAGATGGTAAGACTAAGCCTGCAGGAAAAGACCGGCAAAAGGCTATAAAATTTAATGTACATTCAATACTTCCTGTCTGAGTTACTGCCTTTTGATTTGAAACTGGCAGTCTGAGAAACTAAGCCTGAGGTCAAAAGCATAGTATCCAAAGCCACATGTTTTCAAATATCAGTATACAACGGAGGAACTGATCACAACATACACATGTTCCTTATTAGCATAAATTGAATTACTAACAAACAACAAGCAAAAACAGTACATGCACGTAAATCTTGAATATATTTGCTTACTTTTCTCCTCTCAATTCGTTCTTATATTCCTAAAAAAGTTATTTTATGCATGTAGCATACCCTATTTTCAAAAACCTTAGCAACATGCATGTTTAACCAAAATATTGATATACTAGCTGATAATGTCAAAAATATCATCAAGAACCACAAATATAGGAAACCCATGAAAGAAAGTAACATTAGAAAACTTGGAAAAAGTCCAGACCTTGGGGTTGAAATCCGAGCCAAAGTCGAACTTCCAGTCCCTGTAGTAAGGAAACGAGACGACGTCGCTCTGCTGGACGGACATTCTCGCGACTGGCGGGTCTTGTTTGACGTTCGGAAACCGGGTTACCGGGTCCGGCAAACGGAGGAAGAAAGCGAAAAGTGCGAGGGAGAGGAGGACGAAAGTGCAGAGCCTCCTTAGAAAGGAGGTGGGCGGTCCAACTGCCACGTCGATCTGAGTTGGCTGAAGAACGTGTGTTCTGAGAAGCCTACGCGCTGTCTTGTGTGTTCTGCATGCAGAAGAAACCTCTGTGATTATGGGTGTGTGGGCAATGGAGACCGCAGTTTGCGAGAGACAAGGGAACTTCAGGTGGAGCCGTTATGTAGTTGGACTTGTGTTTGTCACAATACCTGTTATTTATTTTATTTATTTTCTCGTATTTCTTCTCATCTTATTTACAAACTTCGCGGTTACATTACTACATGAATTCTTTCAATATTTTGAACATAGCATACGTAATGAATGGAGTTGTGTTTAATATCATTCTTATGTTAGATATGTTTTTATTAAATTAGTTAATCACTGACTGTTGCGTTTCAAAATATTATAAAGAGCTTGTTCTGAAAGACGAAAAATGAATTTATGAGAGATAAAATAAGGATGTACGACATTAATTTACTTGTGATTAAGAGAATGTTCAAATGAACTTATAAGCTTTTTAAAACATTTAATAAACTATTTGTAAGCTTATGAACTTTCTAAAAATGTTGGATAAATTTTTAAATTAAAAAAATTATAAACTTTGAAAATAAGATATTTAAAATTTATAAATTCCTTAAAAATAAATTAATTTTTCTCAATTTATTTTTAAATATCTTATGAACTTCTTCATCATAAATATTAAAAATGACATAAATATCTTCTATGTATATTATATTAATAATATTTAATTTATTTTAATCACTGTTACACCAAGAAATATATAATTAACTGTAATTCTAAATGTAAATGAAATCTTATAAAATATTCTATTCAAACACTTTATAAGTTTATTTTAAAAACAAGATGCATAAGTCCATAAATTTTAAAAATATCTTATAAATTATACAATCACGCGTTATTTAAAATAAGCATAATAAAACACCAAGGAGATATTTGTCCTTGGGGATAGAGGTGTAACTTCACCCAAGATCGTCCTCCCACAAAACTTCAAGAGTTCTGTCATAAGCATTGGAATTAAAGGGGCAGCTGTAGTGATCTTGATAAGGTTTTGTTGGCAAGTTGGATTCTTGCCAACCTAACTTTTTTGGGTCTGCAGTAAATGAGATATGGATATGGTGCCCTTTGCTGAAAAATGCTACGTTGGTCGCGGCCTGTGAGGTGGGTGCACAAACACACACACACACACACACATATATGTATGTATGTCTTAGATGATTAGACAAAGTTCTGAGCATATGATCCAATAGTTACTACTGTCTCCAATGTTTTTATTAAAATCGGATCAATGATCAGATCGGTTAATTTGTTGAGTCTAGTTCAATTGGTTTAAAAAAATCGATTCACCCTAACTATAATATACAAATATTTATATTTTAATTTGAAATATAATATAAACGAGTGTGTGTGTGTGTGTTTTCATGCATTTGAATTAATTAAATAATAAAAGAAAAAATTAATATCGAATCCTATAGATAATAGAAGCAATTAAAAGTGCGTGCTTTTATGATATAATTAAATATGTAATAATTAGAAGGAAAAACACGACGTTCATGCTGTAGGATGATGGCTTCATATTTAAAATTTGGGAAGAGAAAGAGAAAAATAAATTAACAAGAAACAACTCAAGGCAGCAGTTTTTTTAAACATCATTTGTACACTACCTCCTATTCTTTCTGCTTCCTCCACTCCACGGTCCACAAACGTACACTTTTGTTTTGATTTTTAGATGTATATTTTTTAGTATATATTTATTAAAAAACGTGTAAAAATAATAAAAAAAAAAGATAGAAATAAAATTTTAAAAATATAACGACACCGTGCATTTTTTTTAAATATATGGATGAAAACAAACGTTGCCGTAACATTTTGTAAGCAAATGTCCTTGGGCCGCCAGTCATAACACACAACCCAGGCCAGGAGTTCGACCCGTTCCCAGTTAAACCAGTCCCACGGGCCGGTCCAGATTTAAAAACATTGCTGTCTCGTAATGCTTAATTCGGCTAGTTGCTTATTAATAATGTTTAATCCGAGCCTGCATTATAGTGTTTATTTTATTAACGCGTTATGATTGTAGCAGTTGTTTCGAGTTCTTCTGGCATGGCCACCTCGTCGGCAAAACCATATTTTTGCCTTTGGGACACGGTCACTGATTTGGCATTCAGCTTTAATTAATTAATGATTCAAGTGGTCGGTGCATTCTAGTCCCTGTCGTCGGAGCGAAACAATGTAGTTAATTTCCCAAAACAAAAGAACAGTAAATAAAGGTTAAAAACAAATAAAAACTCAGTTCAATAAATACACACACAGTCAAAAGTAGTTGTACAAATAACCATGTCTTTGTTCCTAATGAATGTGAGTGTTGCATTTCTCCTCCCCAATGATTGTGTTCAGTCAGCCACAACTTTTGAAACAAACAAGGCGCAAGGTCTCCACAATTCATTCATTCATCTTCTCATCTCCCCCTGTTTCTTTGGGACTAGCTGTTCTAAAAGTCATCGCTTGAGTGTAAAGGTGTAAATGGATGGAATATTATTCTACTCGTATCCATAAAATATTATCTATATTTGGATCCAAACCCAATTTAAAATATATTATTCATACCCATTATTATTTATGAGTATTTTAAATAAAATAACATTATCATTTTCTAAATCTAATATAAATAAATAGTCATAAGTATTTGAAATTAATATTTACGTAGCATGCTTTAGTATTTTTTAAAAAATATTTTTTTTTTAAAAAATTAAAATTTAATTTAATTTTTGGATTCACATTAGTCTTACTTTTGCTTCATTTTTTGTAATAGCCGTTGGCATTTTTTTATCTGTTAAGCATGTTCATGATTGCTGTCCATTACTAATAGGCATGGGTGCAAATTTCGTTGGGAAAGACAAAAACTAGAAATTATAGAAAAGAGTGTAAAATTAAGAGAAATAGAGAAAAAAAATTACTTTGATAAATTATATGTTTAGAGGGTTCAATTTTAGTAGAAGAAAAATATTGTAAGGTTTACATCCAAACATAGCCTATAATCTTCCGAACTGCTACATGATCATGGATTTCATTTTCTATCATTTCCTTGTTGTACAGATATAGGGAGTGTGTGCTAGTGCCTTACACAAAAGTTTTGAGGAATTGAGAAGTATATATGTATGTGTGTGAGTGCGTGCGTGTGTGTGAGTGTGTGCACTTTTAATTTGATATGATTTTTTGGTTATGGTCCGAGTCCAACTTTCAATCACAAAATATCTTAAACTTCATATTAACTAATATACCATTCGATAACATTTTTATTCAAATTCAAATTTAAAATTTTCTTCTCTAATATATTTAACTAAATAATTATTTTTCAATCTTTATATCTATTCATAATCAAATCAATACATGAATTTATCATATATATGCTCACATTTATTTTTATTTATATCATATAACATAATTAATATCTTTATAAACTTTCACATCATTATTATTATATATATATATATATATATTCAAATATATTATGCTGTTCATTTTATTAAAATATTCTTTTCAAGCATATTATTCATATCAACATAAATTTTACCAAATATCATATCGAACAAAAATCCCTCTCCCAAGCATAGCCTATAAGATAAAAAATAAAATGATGTCCATATATAATATAATATTGGTAACGAATCAGATATATTGCTAAATTCAATTATTTTATTATATATTTTTATATAATTTAAAAATAGATTTTAGATATTTTGTATTACAATTGAACTTTTAAAAACAGTTTAAGTCATAAAATTAAAAAAAAAAAAAACATAACAAAACATTTTTGAAAAGTTGACCCAATATAATAAATTTTATCCATATTCAATGGGTACATGCCAATGGGTCTAATGTTGATTAGGGTATGGGTATTTTTGAGTATAAGAATGTATGAGTATGGGTATGTTTAAGTATTGTAATAATCAATATTTATGCGTGTAGATATAGATATGGATGGGGCAATACTCTAATCGCTGACAACCTACTTGAGTGCTTAAAGAGGGGATTCTTGTCAGTAGTAGGGGTGCACATCAAGATCCTTGCTGCTCTGATGAGCTTGTTTCAGATCACCTCCTCAGCAGTCTTAGTACATCTCCAACCAGATGTAGCGACCCCGTCACAAGAACCTGTAATTTAAGAACCACAGAGAGACAGATGCAACAATCAGCATTCCGTAGTAGGGTGCCATGAACGAGCCATCCCCTCTTTCAGAGTCCAAGAAAGCTGACAAACAACACATGCAATGGTTCGGATGTTTACCTGAATTCTACACGAAGGATTTTGTTTAACGTAATCTCTTAACCATTTGATAGTCATCGGTAATGAAGAAGCCACAGCGCTGCAAGCAAAATGTCCATTGGCAGGGCAGCAATTGGAGACACCCTCACTAAGGAACCAGCTGGGTGGGGTAGCCTGAGGAATTTGCATCTCATAATTCTTGCAGACAGCATCTGCTCAGGCAGAGAGAGGACATTTCAGCATGTCTAAAAGTTGAGCTCTACAAACTGAGCATATGAATGTCTATATCAAATAAAAGCTTCATAAAACTAGTTCACTCTGGCTTTTGGTCTCTATATATATATATATAAACAAATTTATGAGAACCTAATCAGCAGCCAAAAATAAAGATAGTTATGTGAGTTTTGAAAATATACAACATAAAACAGCGAACCGTTACTGTTAAGCTCTTAAATATAATTCTAACACCCAAAGCAACATCCAAATTAAAGTTTCCTCGTTATCAGCCAATAATATTCTCCACTGCTAAATGCCATCCCCAACTTATTCCAGCCGAAGGAACCAGAGTTTGCCAGTTAACTCCCAGCTTCAAACCCCAAAAAAATTTCAATTTGTTTTATTAGGAGTAGATTATAACACTACACTTGGAATCCTCCTCTAGAAGCTCTTCACTTTATATACATTTGATTTCTTGTAGTCATGTGACATGGGCGATTATAAGTTTGAAACCAGTGGTCAATTCAAAGGTTTGAGCAAAATGAGGAAAATAATGAAGACAGAGAGAAGGTGTGAGGGAAGAGTAATCAATTCACTGAAGTACTACAAGCATTTCAAGGCTGTAAATTAGTTGAACTGATTTCAAAAAGAAACTAAATGAAGGCAACCTTTTCCATGAATAATCTTCTCCCATGCTCTTTGAAGGTTGAACTGCCATGTCAAATCTTTGGAAGGGTTTACTAAAGGGATGGCCGAGGAGCCAGAAGTGACCTTGCTGTAACTAGAGATACTTGGAACAAAAATAGCTTTTGCAAGATAAGTACCTGAAACAAGGCATGGCAAATCTCATACTATGAATGAACCACAATAATGAAATGGAAATTTTATAGGTGGTTAAATACTCGATTTATTATATATTTAAGAAAAATTACATCTGAACTTGACACTGCTCAAGTACAGACAAGAATGCATTTAATTTCCAAGATGATTCTTAGCACACAGATAAATTTGAATATTTTAAATCATAGATCTAATTTTTTTGTAGGCTGAAAAGCATACCAATTCCCTACATTTTGCCAACAAGATTAAAGAGGACACCTAGAATGCATACAAAAAAATCTGATGATTTAGCATTGCATGAAAAGGATAAACATGATGTGATATAAGGGAGTCGTGCTTCTGAGTTTTATCCATTATGTGTAATAACAAATCACAAGGGAGATGCTATGTATGCTCGATACCTGATGAAGCACATGTATTAACAAGTGTTGGAAGCAGAATTTGGGGATCTCTCACGTCCATACAGTTGAATAAGAGAATCTGCAAAGTAAGTGCTACATATCAGAGTTGGTGCAGAAAAAAAGAGAGATCCAGTTTAATAAGAACTACCAAACTGATGATCCTGAAAAGAGACATATAGCTCAATTCACTTGCCATGTACAAGGATTATTACGAAAGCTTACCTTCTTGGAAATTTTTTCTGACTCAATCTTTCCTGGTGGAACATGACCATTACACTGAACTTCTTCAGAACTTAGAAGCTTCGAAAAGAATGATGGAACTGATGATTGGCTTGGGACCTCTTTCGCAGCACTAGAAAACCACCTGGCACAAGCTTCCAGGCTTTCAGGACTGTGAGCCCCATCCAAGTAAAAGATCAAATCACCCAAAGAATTGACAATCACTCCATCAGTATCAGATGGCAAAGAAGAGTCATACACAATCTGAGCTCTTCCAGGAAGACATGCAGTTGAAAGACCCCTCAAAAATGCCTCAGGCACACTGTCTTCAGTGTCAGCCTGATCAATTACCAAACAGGATTACAAGTATCATTGGGATGGCCATATTTATTAATGTAACAACGCATCATGACGCAAAATGCTTTTCAGATTATCAGGAGAGGAGTTGACGACTATCCTCGGAAGAGGGAAAAACAATCATGTTGAGAAAAGGAAGAAAAAATCAACTCCTCTTTCTTTGTTGATTTTTGTTTTCAAATCGAAAAATAAAAAAGCATGTTTTATAAGGTGCTTGCCCATGGCATGATGTCATTAGGCCCACACTTTAAGGTCCTGGAGCCATGGTGCACACCAACAACTATGGGCATGGCATATGCCTCAAGTTAAAGAAAATTGGACCTAATAGGACAGTAACAGAGTTTACTAACATGTTTAAATAGCTTTTCCCAATTTCCAGTACTCCGGAGCCAACTTTTGCAAAGGGCAACAGCAAGACCAGCATTGGTTAATTGGTGGTCACCAGACAAACTTAGTTGCTTCCCTTTTAGTTTTCCACGATCGAGAGGGACAACAACTTCCAAGGGAACCTGCAGCAAGTGAAACATGAATTCATGAACCCTTTGAAACTCATACTGCCTTGCCACCAGTTGAATACATTGCATTACTGCATTTCAAAAATGTCCTGGTCCCAAGAAAGTGGGCAGCCCATACATGATTAATATAGAACTGTTTCAAAGGTTGATGTCCACTCAAAACGCATGCACATCCCCATGCGTCCGTGTAATCCCCATTGCATTTGCTTCTCTCAAGTACGAACGCATGTGCCAACCCCTTCTTCAAATCACTATGCATGATATTACACTTGCACCAATCCCCTTTTCTGAGTCGCTACGCAAGGGGTCCCCTCTAATTTATAACATTCTATCACTTCCTATTTGAAGCTCAAGTAATTCAGTTGTGGATTTAAATTTAACTTGACCATGCACAAAGGTACGTCTTAGAGAAATTACAATGTTAACTCAAAAACAACAGATGGTATATGCAGAAGCTTGAATGTGTATGTTACAGAAACAATGATAATGAATCTGAACAATTGTGAAAGCTTCAGGTAGGAGTCTCTGATCCATTCAATAATAAATAGATGCTTAAAATTTTAACATTTAGATACACTTACTCATTAGAAGTTATAGATGATGATGCAGAAATATGCAAAATTTTGCTCACTCTGACGTATCCCGAAGTCATCGAAATTTAACCATATGTAATAAAAAAAGGGGCAGTATAATGCTCGATTAAAATCTTGTCAACATTTCTTGTCTGTTCATCCTCTCACAAAGCTAAGTGGAGATATGAAACAATGGATGTTTTATATGCCCCAGTTCTGAGAAATCATTAGACAACAATAGACAAAAGTTGAAGGATCTGTTCCATTTATGTTTTTTTTCTTAATCTTTTGGTATTTCATCATACATTTTAACAATCAGGCACAAAGTAGCATAACAAAAAGAAAACAATCTGCAGGAATAAGATTCAGTTCGACAAATCAGAAACACATAACAAGCCATAAACTGCAGAGTATGCTGAAATGAATACTAAGACTTAACAGAAGGTTGAGATACCATCTTTTCCTTGGCCATCTCTTGAAGCACGTCCATTGCTTCAGATGATTGTGGGACAGTGAATGCGGGAACTTGAGGCTTCAGGAACAGAGAAGACATCAACCCATTTCAGAAAATACTTGAAAATGGAAACTGCCAATCTGAATTTAAAATGAACTAGGTGACAAATAATCTTTGACAAAGATAAAGTAGAACATACACCATGTTGGTTTCATGGTAAAGGGTTTGCACCTTAAATATTCCAGCTTTGTGGGAAGCAATCTGCCTCAGTGTATCTCCTACATATTATTAAGTGAGGCAAATTAATTAACTGAGAAAAGGAAATATCAGAAAGAACTAAAGGCATCTGAGTGTAATCGGATGCAACATGGTACAATCTGAAAATATTAAAATCAGTGAGAATATCAATTGAAGAAAAACGTACCCAATGTTTCCATATGATCCATGCCCAGAGGACTAACACCACACACAATAGGATCTTTGATCTGCCCAATCCAGCACCAAAGGATATGATCATGACCACAAGTATTAAAACAAAAGGAAGCAACTAAAAAGCTATCAGCTTATGCATCTAAAATTCATAAAGTTGATCAAGAGAACATGAAAGTGAGTAAGGTATATAAACATTACCACATTAGTCGAGTCTCTGGTCCCTCCAAGACCAACTTCGATGATAGCAACATCCACCTGCAAACACAAGTATCATTTAAAAAATGCAAAAATAGATAAAATATCATAGTCAATTGAATAATGTGCACAAATTGGCCTCAAAATTTATTCCTTATTTTGAAAATGTCGTAAGTTAAAACAAGATACAAGGATTAAGTAAAGGTATGTCCTCCTTTGATTAAGCCTCCATTAACCAGTGGATCCATAGAAACAGAATAAAAAAATGGGTAAGGTGAAGTCAGATGATACAATGATGTAAATTTTGATGGGTATAAGTAGAATACACAAACGTGCACCAGTTTTGCGAATATAATCCAAATAACCAAGATAGGTGAAAATAACAATTATATCCTCTTTCTTGAGTAAAATATACAAAATGTCACTTTGGGACCACCATAGTAATAAAATCCATTCATTTATAATTAGCATAAGAAATGGAGAAGAACTGAGATTGTGCTCATACAGGACAATCAATCCAAAAGGTAAAAACCACATTAATGATAGAAACAGGTTTTTGAGTATCCAAATGAAAGTTTTGTAAGAAGGTGTAGTATATAAATTACTATTTTCTTGAATCAAGGATCGATTAGTTTCTATATATACTATCATAATAATACCTACTTAGTTATTGTAATATCTTTGCTTCGATTTTAGATAAAAATTTTCAAAATCTATTCACATGCATTCACACATATGAATCGGTTCTCTCTGTGTTATCAAATTAAACTAAAACAATATATGACCTTTTTGCATTTGTTTTTGGATACAAGCCTAACAATGGCTTATGTTATATACTTGTGTGTCATTGTATCTTCACCTTTCTCAATCTATTTACATTCATAACAATCCTAATTTATAGGTATATATTTATAACATAGATTTTGTAAATATTTTTCGTATTTCATGTTCCAACTCTAATCTTATGTTAGTTTCTTCAATAATAGTATGAATTAATATTCTTCAATTCAACATGGCATCAGTACAAGCTTTGATCCTACTTCTATTTACTTTTATTTTGATTCCACTACTACCATTACTATTGTTAGCATATAGGACTTCTGTCTGCCTATTTGTCATTGATAATGCATAATTTTCTCTCTTCCTCAATGAGTGATTTATATTAACCAAATATTGATTATTCAAGTTAACTTACTCCAACCAATATTTCTGTGTTCAAATTGAGAGGGATTAGAAGAATCAAGGATGGATAATATATGATTTAGACTTTTGGCACTTATGTAAATAGAGGCCTAATAGCCTAATCATGTAATATAATCGTGTTAAATTTCATTGCTTCTCTTCACATTTCTCAATCTATTCATTAAATTTAATACTGTTCTTTTCCTGTATTTTCTACCACCAACAATACCTCGAGCTTAGTTAAACTCTAGCTGAAGAAAGTTTGTTTGTGTGGTGTCTTTTCTGTGTCCTTGTGTGTATATATGAATGACGGATACAGAGATAAGAAGCTTGCCAGAGGACATCAACATCCTACCTTTTCACATGCAAATATTTTGAAGGCCAATAATGTGAGGAACTGGAAAAGTGGGGGCATAGGCAAATCATCTATCACATTCTCCTGAAAATAAAGACTTCCATGATTAGGCAAGTCCATTCTGGAAATTGTTGCATAATTGTTGAGAGAGTAAAATCCAAATGTTTGTCAAGAAACTACTAGAATCATAGGCCATTCAGATTTAAAGAGTATAACATGCTTCTTCAGAGTAATATTTCTATCTTGAACAATTTCAAATTAAATAATTTTAGCTCAGTGCCCACTAATATGTATGATCCAACAAGGATGATGAAACATGAATCAACCATCTTTTACAATTCTTAGCTAGTCCATAATACATTCAACAAAATCCAACTGACTCCGAACTTGGTATATTCCACACCTCACCATTTATCTCCCTATTCCCTTGACATGGTATCAAAACATTAACCATCCACTATTTGGCTTAGGAATCAAGTTACTAGGTCTCCAGTGGAAAGGGAGCATCAAGAGAATAAAAATCACAAAAACAGAGATAAATGCAACCTACATTTACTGGTAGCATGAGATGCTCAAACCACAATATCAAAATTGCTAACTCTAGGAATAATTAATTTATAATATGACAGAACCAACAAGTACATTAAGTTTATTATCATACCTCCAGCTGATGCCAACATTCCCAGAAGTAATGTAGAAAGTTTTCTTCAGATATATCCAACCTACGAACCAGGGAGAAGAGAAGGGATGATAACAATATTGAGTATTGACCTCAAATGACAAATAAATATCTAAGAACACAAGAGCAAGAAATTGCACAAAAGAATGTAATTATATTTAGCTAAAAAATCTGGGTAAACAATTAATAACTCTACTTATAGGCGAGCTAAATACCTCCATCAAGTTTCTAGTATTGAAAAAACCTCCCTTTAGGTATCTCTCAACCAAACTGTTACCAACGCAATTTTGTTTATGTCCAAATTTTGAGTAATTTTTTAGAAAATTCTGGACTTCGTGGGTGGAATTTCACAAAATTTAATAAGGTAACATCAAAATTAGAATTATATATGTTATGAAGTAGTAATGAGAGGAAATACAAGAAGAAGAGATAAATGGGACCCCATTTTCACAATTTGGTTAACGGTCTACCTGGAGGGGCATTTATGCAATCAAATAGCATTTCAAAAGGAAGTTCAATGTAATTCAAGAAACTGAAGTTGGAAAACAATGAATTGCCTAAATTTTAAAATACTAATAATCAACACGGTTTTACAATTGTAAAAGAAACTAGACCCCACCAACTAATCAATTATTATACCCTATGCGGGACATGTACTACTGGAGCCATTAAATCCATTGATAGGTTTAGCTATTACAAGAAAGATGACACTACACATGGCCATTTCAATGGGGTACAAAGAGTTATAAGGGGCAATCTCTTCTACACTCCCTTCCCCATTGTTTACCGGCAATATGGATTTAAAGCAATTTAATTTTTACTTATCAAGTACAATATAACTTATACAAAAGCATTTAAATGCTAACCCATCCACACGAAATCTTTCTCTCACATCAATTAAATGTGGAGAAGTGAACAGTCCAGTTCTAAATCCACATTCTCTCAGAATAGCCTCACAAAATGTGCATGTTGAACCCTGAAATATGAAAGGCAGAACTTAAACAGGGAAGAGAGATCAAGAAAGATGAAAAAGGAAAATAACATTTCTCCCTTTTGAAAAATAATGAAAGGATAAAAACAAAACATTAACCCTGAACTCGTTAAACCTGTCATTTCTCTTGATGACCTCATGATAAAGTACAGTAAAAATGAATCACTAGGAAAAGAAAATAAGTTCTTAAATGAATTATTAACCCCCTTCATCCTAATATCACTTCCAGGAAACAGGAACAAATCACAATCCAGTTGGACCTCGAACACTAGTTTGATCTAAAGCTATTAAATTTTCCAAGCATAATATAGTATGATTTTCATCGAATTTCCAAACCCAGCAAAAGCAGGTGGCAGGAAAAATCCCAATTCACTTGACCAAAACTGATCCATCTTCCTAAGAATTCCAAAAACATGATTGCATTTGCATACATGATCCCCAAAGTGCAGCAAATTCAAGGAAGATATAAAAAATTGAAGTGCTGGTATTTAATCTAAGGGATAAAAATGAAAGCATGTGCAAACAATCTTTTAGAAGTACAGCACCATATTTTTAGAAACTTGGTCATTTCAGAAAGTCACAAATGAATGCTCTTTGTTAATGTTCAGCGAAGTTTTGCAATTTGATTTTTGTTAAACTTATCAATCAAATAAGAGATCTCATAAGTGTAACATTAATACCTTTCCTTTAGTTCCAGCAACATGGATAATTTTGAGTCCAGCTATATGTTCTTCCAAACCCATTATCTGCCAAGACAACATGCAGTTATTTGTGAATTCTAGGGAATCTCGTAAATTTTTGCATAATTTCATATTTCTCATCCAAAATAATCATCAACAATAAAGCTATCTTATATATTCACAGGTAAAAAAAAACCATTAACAAAATATAGAAGTTTACAATAATGGTAGAAACTCACAATACAACTGCTGCAAAATGTCATATAAGAGATAAGTATATTTCAATTACTAATCAAATGACAAGAGGTCCAAATTGTTCATGGCCACTAAATGCACTGATCCAGAAATGAATTATAAATGCAAACATATCTCATCACATGAAGAGTCAAAGGAAAAATGACTTAGCTCCAGTTGCAATTCCTATTTTGTCTCACAAAAAAGAACCAACCAAATAGAGAAATATAGAATTTATCTAGATGAGGATTAGTATTGAAGTCAGAAAATTAGGCCAAGTAAAATCAAGCACTTACATAGCACAAAGCTTTTGAAAAGGTCAAAATTTAATGCTTGATTGAAGCTAAAACAAATCCTTTAATATAAAGGAACTCTGGAGGAAAGTTGGTAAGTCAGGCAGGCACTTCTAAGAATACAAACCAAGCCTTCTATTAATGAGAATGAAAAGTCAGGTTTCAGCTGGCTACTCACCAAGCGTCTAAAGAAACAAATAACAGAGTAATTAAAACTAATAGATTACTCTAAGAGAAAAATTAATATGTTAAAAATGGCATAATGTGTCAGTGCATATTGTAAAATATTCTTAACACCTTCCAAAGTTCCTAAATGCAAGATCATTTCGTCTCAGAAATCAGAGTCAAATTGGTGTTCAGACCAAACAACTGCAAGTTGATACATCATTTTGCCACTGCATAACATCAAAATTAGAAAATGAACTGCCTCTTCTGTGTTACCTTAATATACATCCGCATCCTGTCCAACTTGTCATATTTACCACTTACTGTAGATCTTTCTCCCCGCTTTTTGCTGGTAATGAGAGAGGAAAGTGCCTCCATGGCAGTATCATATGCAAGTGGAAGATGCGAGTTGTTTGTATTTTCTTCCAAGATTGTATTGCTATCCATGAGTTCCAGAAAATGAGATGAAAGCTTCCTATCTTTATAACCTAAAATAATAAAAGATATGACTTGAGAAATTCTTGATGGCTCAATTGAAAAAATTATCCAGCAATCTTTTTGATTAAATTTGAATTCAGAATACATTTGAGATTTTCTAACTACATGCACCACAAATACCTTTTTGTCCTATTGGTACTTGACAGTGAAATCGTTTGGTTAGAGTGAGATCAATTGCATTCCAGCAAGCAGGCAAGCACGAAGCTTTCCATGTCAACGTAGAGAAATGTAGATATTCCCTCTGACGAAAACCCAAAAAGCCAACTAATTCTGGCCTCAGAAAGAGGCTTTTATACTTTAGCATAGGTCAATCAACTCACGCGAACCACAAGTGTGCAGTCCTGGTCCCCTGAAGTCTGAACCAAACAGCAAAAGGGCCAAAATTTTTAAGTATATTATAATCTACTATAGCCTTTATTGCAACTTCAAAAATAAATAGACAGAGAGGACTACCACTGCAGTATATGCAGGGCTTCCCAGCTTGAATCTAGTAACAATATGATTTTTCGGACGATGTCAACATTTACAAAGAATACAGATAAATAGAAACTTCTTTATGTTCAGATAATATTGCATTTATTGCTCTCTTCTTTTAAATATAAGCATGTAAATGTATGCCCATCAGCATTTCATGTTACAATTCAACTTAGGAATAGAAAGGGATGTTCGCAAGCTAAACATCAATGGGGTAATGGAAGGCCTATGGCCATCCATTTACCTTTCTTCATATATGAAACACAGGCCAAAATGTTTTCTAGATTTGGAAGGCCTATTCCCAAATTTAGGCAGATATATGCCTAGTCCCATATGAAAATCCAAACACACAACAACCTCTGATAGCATAACAGGCAAATCGGTGAAGAACGGATATAAGACCATTCTGTGGCCTCCTTTTCAACTATAAAATTATTAGTAGATCTCTTCATGGACACCTCAAATAGCTGCTCAACCTCCCAAAGCATCCCCTCAAATCAATGACAACACCTTCCAAATCTCCTTATCCAATGTCAAAACTGCACGCCAATCTAAGCACTGTGATTGAAAACATCTCTACTCTTGTAACATGCCCGCTATTCGCTTGCAATCTCAAAAGCCAACAACATAAGGATATATGTGTGTGTGTGTGTAACAAAGGGACAAAAATAAACAAGTTTTTCATTAATTCCTATTGCCTCTTGCCATATATATATATATATATATATAACGAAGGGACAAAAAAAGAAACAAGTTTTTCATTAATTCCTATGATCTCTTGCCATCATCAATGAACCATGACTCTTCAAAAAAAAAAATCAGTACAAAGAGAAAAGCATACCGAAGCAAAGCAAGACACCGTGAGCGTGTGTTTGACGTATTCGTCGTGGAAACTTACTTTATAGTTGCCCTATTCCTTTCTTACTGATTTCAAGATTCGAGAGTTTCAGTGCGTGTGTCCGAACGTCTCGTCAGTCCAATAGTTTTGGGGCAACGGCTATATATTTGTGGGGGACGCCGAGCGGACTCACAATAACAGCTTCAAACCTTTATAGCGCATGCTAGGAATGTTTTTTAGGGTTACATCAACGTGGGAGGGACACCAATCCAATTTTTTAACATTCTCCTTATTATTATTTTAATTCTCGCTATAGTTTTGGATGTAATTGAAAATTAGAAATAGAGTAAAAAAACTAAAAAAAGGAGACTGTAGATTTTGATAAAATAAAATACAAATACAATCTATATATTTATATATAAATGCATAAAAATGTCATGACACTGTAAAATTTAATTTTACATGACATATAACATTAATAAAATTTAGGATTTGAATAAATAATTTTTCATTAATTACTTGAACAAAATATTGCATACTTGATACAAAAAATGACATGATTTTGAAGAATTGAAAAGCATCACCTTTTCTCAAAATTGTTCTCTTTCTAAACCTTTCTGTAGAGATTTTAATGAAAAATATTTTTGTAATCCTAATAGGTAGAGAGAAAATGAATTTATATATTTACAATTTCAATTTGATACATCCATCAACACCAAAATCAACAGTTGAGACTTGTTACATTATATGAAACATTAACCTAGAGAAAATCTTTAATTATATAGAATACCTCTATATTTTGTATCATGCTATAATATGTGTCTACAATATCTGGACACAATCTTATATTCTTCCACTTAGCCCGATATTTTAAATTTTTATTTTGATAGTATAAACATTAAGTGTGCGTAAACAAATGTCTTTGCATCCTCATAATTTGTTATAACAAAACAATCGCATAATATAGGTTATGACGGTCATACACTATAATATTACATATTTCCTACCACATACCACTACACTAGCAATTTATCAAGTTTGGAATCATAAGTAATATATAAATAACATAAATGTCCATATTAATGTCCCATGGATGAACAACAACAATATTGTATACACAACCATAATGAACAAGAAAATTTGCCAAAAAGTTAGAAACCCATAATTGAATTCAAAAATATCAAAACACCATCGATAACAATCACTAATACAACCAAGACCCATTTTTTGAACATGTTCTTTAAATGTTTTTGGTTGTAAACGTTTAGTTAAAGAATTTGCAATCATGAGATCCGTCTTAATGTGTCCAATGCACATGCTTCATTTTTAAACTTCTTCCTTTACAGAAAAAATACTTCAACCCCATATGTTTAGCACCGTTAGAGTGCTTGTCCTTCTTAGAGAAGAAAATTATTGTAGGATTATCACAATAAATTTTCAACAGCTTACTAATGATGTTGACAATCCAAAGTCTTGAAATTAAGTTCCGCAACCATAATGCATAAAATGTAGCCTCAAAGCAAGTTACAAATTCTACTTCCATGGTGGATGAAGTAATAACAGATTGTTTGGTATTTTTTTATAAGATTGCTCCTTCTACTAATAGAAACAAATAACCAAACATTAACTTTTTGTTGTTAATGCATCTAGCAAAATTTGAATCCGACTATCCAATCACTTCTAATGGATCAAATCTTCCATACATGAGCATTTAGTCTTTTGTTCTTTAAAGGTATCTCAATGCTTTCTTTGCAGCTTTCCAATGCTCAATCCTAAGATTGTTTTGATATCTTCCGAATATTCCTACCACGAAGCGAATATCAAGTCTCTTGCATGTTTGTAAGTACATAAAGCTACCAACAACATAGCCATATGGAATAGATTCCATTTTCTTTCATTCCACATCATTTTTGGGACATTGCATGAGACTATTCTCAATGAGTCTTTCTTTGTAACAAGTGAAAATGTTTCTTTATAATCAACGCCATCTTTTTTAGTATAATCCTTAGCAACAATCTTACTTTATATCATTTAATATTTCCATTTGAGTCACATTTGGTCTTAAAGATCCACTTACACTCAATTCGTTTGGAACCTTCTGGTAATTCAACAAGTTCGCAAACATTGTTTTGTGACATTAACTTTAGCTCATCTTTCATGACATCAATCCATTTCTTAGACTCATCACTTTCTATAGCTTATGAAAATGAAACAAGATAATTGTAAATACCACAACCAAATTCTGACTCTTACTAATAAACCACGTGATCATCAGGAATAGCTGATCTTCTTGTCCTTATAGGTTTATTTAGAACTATGCCACATGGCTCATTCATGCTAGATGGTTAGGAGCTAGTTCCCTTATAATGTGTTATTTCATGCAAATGTAATCCAAGATCACTTTGTCCTTCAAATACTAGGACAACATTTGGTGTAGGTGTGGTCATTGGAACATATATAGGTGATGGATCCTCATTTAGTTAATATCCATAGTATGTTTTTTAACTCTCCTACTAACTTCCTCGTTTTCAATAAATTTGACATTAGTTGTTTCAATAATTCTTGAACTATGGTTTGGACAATAAAACATATACCCTCTAGATTTCTTAGGATAGTTAATAAAGTAGCCACTTACCATTCAAAAATCTAATTTTCTTTCTTATGGATTATAATCTCATGCTTTTGCTTGACAACCCTAAGCATGCAAATGCCTCAAATTACATTTCCTTCCAATCTACAACTCAAAAGGTGTTTTTGAAACTGTTTTACTTGAAATTCTATTTAGTAGATACACAATAATTTTAAGTGCATGCATCTAGAAACTTTTGGGTAATGAGGAATTACTCATCACAGTCCTAACCATATCCATTAATGTCATATTGCGCCTTTCTACCACACTATTTTGTTGAGGTGTACTAGGTATTGTATATTACGTGCACGTCTTATATTTTTTGAGAAACTTTGCAAATAGACCTGGACATTATCCAGGCTAATCAAATTTTTCATAATATTCAACACTTCAATCAAATCTTACAATTTTCACTTTTCTATCTAATTGTCATTCAACTTCCATTACAAATATTTCAAGAGCATTTACAATTTGAGAGTTTTCATTAAGCAAATAAACATATTCATAACGTAAAAATCATCTATAAAGGTAATAAAATATTTTTCTCCACTTATGGGTAGAGTATCAAAAGGGCCACATATATCAATGTGTACAATTTCAAGGAGCTGAGTGCTTCTGGTGGCACGTTTCTTGCTATGTTTGGTTTCCTTGCCCTTAATGCAATCCAGCATATGCCAAAACCAATAAAATCTAAATTTGAAAGAATTTCATTTTTTACCAATATCTCCAACATTTCCTTGGATATATGACCCTAGTGTTTATGCTGTGAGTAAACAAAATTATCATTTACTATGCTACACTTAGTTCCAATGGTATGCAAACAAAAAAATAGGGATTCGAAAAAACCAACATCAAGCTTCAATTTATATAAACTATCCATAAGAATTTTGAAACCAATAATAGAATTTTATTAAAATAAATTGAAACAGTTCAAACTTTAAAGTAAACCCAACAGCGTCAAGTTTTGAAACAAAAATTAAGCTTCGAGAAATTAAAAGTACATAAAGAGTTTGTATTAGATCTACGTGATAGCCAGTCTTTAATACTTGACAATAAGTCTTTATGCTTTCTATTGGGACCTTCTTATGGTTTCCCATGAACCGAAAATTCTCAGTTAAATTTATGATTTAGATCATAAGGAATCTCTGTACCATAATAAAAACATGAGCTATAGTATTAGAATCAAGCCACAAATTATTGAAAGAAACTTTAGCCAAATTTAGTTTGGAACAAACAAAAAGATTAGGTGTACCTTTCTTTTCGAGCCAAGCTTTACATTTCAAACAATCGTTCTAATAATGTCCCTCTTGTTTACAAGAGTGATACTTATCTATCTTTCATTCCTTCTCTTTAGCATTTGTAGGAACCTGTGTTACTGTAGCAGGAGCTTTCTTCTTAAATTTCTTGCCTTGAGACTTGTGAATCTTCTTGGCTTCTTGACCCACAAAGTTGATAAAACGAAATCCTTGATTCCTCAACTCCATCGCCTCCAAAGTGAGTACACTGGACAATTCATTTATATTCCACTTATCCTTTATAGTATTATAATTAATTTAAAAAGGCCCATACTCAAGAAGCAACGACTTCAAATGAATTGCACGAAAAGGAGTTATCAACTATCATACTAAGGTCATTAATTTTGCTAGGATATTTGTTGTCTTGAGCACATGTTGCTACATACTTTGTAACCCATCATACCTTAAGAACGTGGGCTCAAATATTAGTGTGCTAACAAGAGACTTCTCCACAAAGCGAAAATGTTCTTCCACAAGCTTGAAGTATTCTTTGACACTTTTAGTTTGTGTAATGGTGGTCTTAATAATGTTGGCAATGGTCATTTGCATAAAATTAAGACATAACTTGTTAAACCTTTCTCATACTCTATAATTTTATTTATTAACTTCCCTGCTTGTGTCCGTGATGGCAACAGGTTTTTCTTCTAATAGTGCTAAGTCAAGATTATAAACACCTAAATGAAAATTGACTTGTTCACATCACTCTGAGAGTTTCAAATCACTAAAGTAACAAAAAAAGCATACGAATGGAGAGAGAAAGTTGCAAGCACATGAATGCTCAATAAATTACTGAATTTAAGTGTTTAAAATATATTTCAAATTTCCTTTAAATAAACTTGATAAGTTTAATGCCTCTAAATTTTATTAGGCAATTGAAAAAAAAAACTCTTCTAATATAATTAGCATCTTTGAATACCCAAATATATTTGACAAACAAACATTGATTTCCTCCATTATGTTTATTATACATAGAATATTAATCCACCTTTAGGTAAATCCTAAAATTCTAATAACTAATAAATGTCATATATCCATATGAATTTAATAATGGGCATTAACCTTTATAAATAAATAAACATAATGGAGGAATTAAACGTCATATGAATTAAACATAACATTGCATACCTGCTTAAGGAAACGACATAATTTTGAAGAATTGAAAAGCGCTAACTTTTTTTCAAAATTGATTTCTCTCTCTAAACATTTCTTTACATTACAGAAATTTTAACAAAAAATATTTTTATAACCATAATAGATGGAGAGAAAAATAATTTATATATCTACTACTTCAATCTAGTACATCTATTAAGTCCTAAAATCAACGGTTAAGATTTGTTTCAATATAAGAGACATTGACCAAATGAGAATCCTTAATTATATAGAATATCTCTATGTTTAATATCATGTCGTATCCACAATATCCTGACACAATACTTACACACGTCATAGTTTAATCTCATAAGGAATTTCATGTTTGAGAAGGTTGAAAGTTTGGGCCTTGTAATGTTTCCGTTTCTACAAAAATAAAAGGAATATATTTCAGTTGTTAAACTTTTAATTTTTTTTATATCTCTTTTCTACTCTTATACAATCCTCAAGAATTATATGTAAAACACATGCTGAAAAATGAAAAGAAACAGAAAGCATATGTTGACCTTTATTATCTTGTGACTTTGTAAATATTGGTTAGTAGATTATTAGTAGTTTGACTATTTAGATTCTCAAAAGATTTTACCATTAAAAAAGATGTATATTATTTGTATATATCTAAGCATCATAATACAAAATCCTTATAAACAAAGATAAAATTTCTCACTTTAAATTCTACAAGTGAGAAGTTGCACATTGACTGGCAATAAATTCTTAAGTGTATTAACTTGTCAATTTTCACAACAATTTCTTTGACTGTGGTTAAATTTGTCATTTAATATTTTTACCATCTAATGGAGAAAATAGAAGATATTAAATGTAAGACTACCAATATGATAAAAAGAGGATGAAGCTGAACTGCCCAACCATACCCACAACGTTTGATTTGGGATATGCCACGACACTCAACAATCTTAAAATCTCACATCTCAGTCCACCAGAAGTCAAAAAGGAAAAGAAAAGAACAGGACAAAACCAGGAAAACGGCACGATGGAAACAGATACAAAAATGGCAAGCAATGCAACTATCTTGTATGAATTGGCTCATCAACCATTGTGATTCTTGTTCAACAATGTGCCATCAACAATCTTAACAGAGAAGTTGGTGTTTACAATATAATTTACCACCATGTATTTGGACAGTGAAACAATGTACGAAGCAGCTCAATTGAAAGTACTAGTCTGTCTAGAGTTAATGTGAGCAGCAATGAGAGGGTCAAGATTTCCATTTAAAACATCATCTACATCAGGAAGCTGCAGACCAGATTTCAGATCATGCACCATCTTGGTCAGCCCAAACACATACCTGCGGGCCTCTTGACTCCAAGTAGTCCTTGTATCACCTTTCTTGATGTTTCTTATGCTAGGCACTCCAAGGTCATTCTGAATAATGAGAAGTTTAGCCTTCATACGGTTAAGTGCCTTTATCTTGTTTGCAAAGTGACTCCTTTCACCTGTGTAGCGTTGAATCTAAATCACAAGAGAAGTAGGAAGACTAATGATGGGTAGTTCCAGACTGCTTTACTTACTGGTTGATTGGACTTCTAAACCTGTCGGTATATGCTTAATGTGAACTGCAGATGAAGTCCTATGTTGATTGTCCTCACAAGGTAAAGGATATGAAACTAGGATATCCTCATCACCAATTGACAGATTAGGAGATGATTCAACGAATAGAGGAATCACATCCACAGATGCCAAGCTAGCCTGCAAAGCATTTGCAGTAGGAGAGGAGATAATGAGCCTATTGAGGAACACAATAGAGCAAACAACTATTTCATTGGAACAATTACTATTGCACATGAGCTTTAGTTGATTAAAAGGAAATGAGGCAGTCTTATTGAGCCTTGATGGCCGGTTCATATTATTGGAAGCAACAGGCAATAATCAAAGAGTTGGAGCATCCCAGACCACAAAAGGTGAAGTAAAAGGGTGAATAATATCAGGATCAATAGACATTGCCGTTCATGTGAACAATTACCACATTTACATACATGTGCATATGACTGCTTTCATAAGTGAATAAATATGAAGAGAATATTCACCGACTTTCTGAATAAACTTTAAGGACGGGCCCTTTCAAATGAAACATTGTTTAATTAAGAAGAGAATTTTATATCTCATTCCCTACCTCTTTTGGATACATACAAATACCCTGCCCATGCACACACCACCCATCCCCAACCAAAAAACAAGAAATAATGATAACAACGACAACAGCAATTATAAAAAAAGGGGATAATGAACAAAAAAAAAAGAAAAGAAATTCTGTCCAATCACAAAATATTCAAGACAAATTCTGCCAACAGAAGTTGCTCCACAATTACCTTATACAAAGTTTATTCTAACCTAGGACTTAAGATAAAACAACATATTTTAAATGAAAGAGACAAACTAATCCAAAAGGGCATGGATTTATGGCTTTCCATTAAAAAAAAAAAGGATAGTGAAAAATACAGATTTCCCCTAATTGATTTTGAAATGAGTTGATCATTTTCATCATCACCATGCCTAACCGTTATCATTGCAGGGTCTTGTTCAGGGACCATCACCTAGTTAAATTGTCTGATATGACATCAAAATATTCATAGAGGTCTTTCTTAACCTTCAAATAAACAGAACTAGTCAGGTTTATCACAAGTCACAGAACTTTCAACTATCTACAGATTTTTTAACCAGGGAGTGCATCAAAGTTATTACGGTTCATAAGGCAAGTTGTGCAATAAATGAGGTCCCAGCAAAGGTAAATCTACAAAGAGGTGTAGATGTTTGGCAATGCTTTTCTATTTATACGGTGATACACAGCTGTTTATACACACATTTTGCAAATTATGCTTGATTCAGCAACTGCAGTGAAAAAGACTTTCTATGGAAGTTCACTTGTAAGATGTTCGATCAAAATTAGCAAAAATTTCTTATAAGTTATTTCAGAAACCAATCATACCTTAGGATGAACATCATTACTTTCAAAACTTCGAATTATAGAGTGGACACCTCTTTCCCCTGATAGATAGCCATAAGCAAATTTGAATTCTAATTCAATAGTAGTAGACTTAAGGCCACCATTATTTGAAGGACGTCTCTCTACTATCCTCCCTGGATAACCCTGCCTTTCAGCCCATTTCATGTACATCTGCGTGAGCAATCCGGCCCATCTCTGGATCAAAACTTACTCTTAATAAGGGTTGTACCCAGAAATAAATTAAACGAAGTAGCAAAAACAAGCATCTGACAGCTAACAAACAGAACAATGCCTTCTCAAGAATATATACTAATTTAGTTGTTGGTCATAGGTTCACTATCAGACGGATGCCCAAGATCCGAATTGTGAACCCAGTTTTTCAGTGGGACAGAACAGCACTTAAAAGTGATACTGACGTTTTTAATCAATCATGGGGTAATTCAATGTGCATGCAAAAAGTGGAGCTGATTTCCAAAGAAAACATATGTAATGGTAACCGGCCAAGAAATTTATAAAATAGGTCATGAATAAAAATAGTTGAGCGTTTCTGGACATCTGCTAATTAATATTTATAAGGAGAAAGAACAGAATTAAAAATAATAGATAATGGATACACAGAGCAGACAAGCTAACCAACCATATATACAAAGTCAGATAACACTACAAACTCTTAACAGTTGGCAAGTCAAGCGCTCCCACAAGAGATATCCACAGCATCAAATTTCAACAGAGGAGGAAAATGTTACATAATACATACCTCAGAGTAAATGTCTCCACATCGAGATTCAAGGGTGATGCATGCTCCCTCCATGTCGTATGGTTCCTCAAGAAGCTTGGACATTTCATACTTATCCAAAAAATTATTTACATCTAAAGAAGCACTATATGCTTGCTTGAAAAGCTCATCATTAATGGCATTCAACTCTGCAAGCTCTGTGATAAGCTTAGCCTCCTCCGCCTGCATCAAACATAAATAATTTCTCAACAAACTATAACCATGGACCATCATTTTTATGTTATTGAACTTAAATAAATTCATAGAGAATAGCTAAGACAAAACAGTTGATACATATAATTCATGATCACCCGGTTAACATTGTATTATATTAGCAAAGTTAAGCAAGATCAGTCCTGAACATAAATGACTGATGCAAAAAGTCATTACAACTGAACACAAATGCTGTAGAAAGTAATGCCTGCGTCAGATACTTCCAGTTTAATAGAAGGTTTCAATACTCATGCGCACCTTATACTTAAGATCCCTAAGAGTTTCAACCACCTTGGCACTGTCAGCCAGTTTAATAAGGATCTGATTTGATTTGCCTAGGTCATCCCATAAGTCATGGGCACGAATAACTTCTTCCTGATAGCCAAGTTTTGCCTCTTCAAGTTCCAAAGCTGTTGGTGTAAACATGTCAGCACGAAGAATGGAATCTTCTATTCTCATCCTCAATGAAAGCATACCTGCAGGAAGGCAAACCAATGCTTATGCAATTGAATCACGGATTAGAGGAGATACACAAAAGTTTCCTTCAAAAAATTTTGTTCAACTAAAGTATCGTTATTATTATTACTTTTTTTTAGCAAAATCTGACAATAACAACTCAAATTGTGGTTCCTCAGAAGAAAGTACAGAGAATTGAATGCGCAGAAATAGCCAATTATCTATCTTGGTAACGTGTCTCAGCTAATGAAAGTACTTGTCACAATATTTGGGAAGGTGACATAGGGAAACCTGGGATACAAGCACTGAGCATGTTATCCAAAGAAAATGAATCTTATCCATCCATTAAAATTATCCCATCTGCCACACGCTCCTAGAAGCACGAAAACTCTTGAAATATGCTAACAACACGTGCAGATAATCTCACACGGGACAAGCAGAAAGCCCAATTTCATGTCAAGTGAAGGGAGAAGAGCAAACCCGGGTCTTTGTTGGACTTGTTCTTGTCCTCATCGAGGGGTTCTTGAGCAGCTCGCGAAGCTCTTGAGCGGAAATTCGCAGAAGCGCGAAATTTTGGATAATGATTTAGAATGCCCCCGCAGTTCTTGAACTGGGTTTCACAAAACAATCCTCCGCACAAAGACTCGGCCGCCATGGGTCGTACAAATGAATGTTCGCCGCCGGAAAACACACCCTAGTGTCTCAAATCTTAAACGTGGGATTTCTATGTTGTCCTCTGCTTTGAGTGTAGGATGTCGGAGTGTAGGATGTCGGGAGTTGAAACTACTAGTGGCGCCAGGCTTCCAGGCTTGGGGCACACGTGCCGCCACTTACGTGTTCACAGTTTAACTAAAGATTTCATTTTTGTAAAAAGTAAAATGATGTTATATTATGTTATTTACTAATGAAAAACAATTTTTAAGTTGGGATTTTTTGGCCGATATTTGTTATAAATTATGAATTCGTACCTATCTATCCAAGTGTACACAATTAAGACATATTACTTAATAAAATTTTTATTTAAATTTAAATTCAAATTATCTAATCTTTTACCTCCGTTTTTAAATTTTAAAATTATATTATTACATTTAATCATTTAATCACCTGTTAACCTTCAAATCAATATATCTATATTATACACATACACCCACTCTTCTGTGTATATATATATACATATATATTCATATTATAAAACATAATTATTATTTATATATGCAATATCATAAATCATTATTTCATTGTATATAACATTCAAATTCAAACAAATTTAAATTTTTATTTATCAAAATTTTACAATCAAATATAATTCTTATACTCAACAAAATCATCATCATTTCATCTCCTGACTAAAACATAACCATTGTGATTGGTGGATTTTAAGATCACAAAATAGTTTAAAATATGTTTGAAGGACATTGAGCATGGCATTTGTTTAAATGACACCAAATTCTCCAAAGAAAATGAGCCCAAAATGATGCTTGAATCATCCTCCCATCCATCAAAAAATTAGAGTGGGTAATTGGATTTAACACAGATTTGTAATTCTGGACTGCATCCCCACTGTGGAGCTGCATATACACGTGCTCCAGATGGCAAGCCATGAACTTGTTACAGGGATTCTGCAAACTGAGGGGCCTCAAAATCAAGCTCTTGCCTCATGATACAGTTCATAAGCCAGTCACCGCTGAACGTCCAGATCCCCAGCTTCACGGCTGACAGAGCTTCCTCCATGTCTTCCTCACACGCCACAAAGATGGTTTTTGATGTGTTGTTTATTTCATTCTGTGTGCGGATCACCTAAAGATTCCATCAGAATAATGTTAATTGTAAGGAACGGCAGTACCTTGTTTACACTTTGAAAAAAATGTTTTGCGGAGCCAAATACACAGCGGCAAAACTACCAAACTAGCAAAGGGAGAAAAGGAGAGAGTGAAAAAGGAATACAAGATAGGCAGTCAGAGCAGATCAAGATAAATACAATCTGCTAGATAGTAAATAGATACTCAGCCAACTGAGACTCGTTTCGGAAAGTTCTCCAGGTGCAAAACTTGATCAAACACCCAGGAAGAAGATAAATCAACCACAATAATACCCCAGCAGCCAGCCAACACGTTAAGGGAATTCGGCAAGAGTTAAATGAGTTTTGTGCAGGAATTACATTTCTTTGTTCAGTCTCACAAACTTGAATGTTTTGCATAACACTATCTAATAATAGAGTTTGACTTACATTTCCTCCGGCAGATTTAACAATGGCTGACAGAATTTTCGCTGGAGGTTGGACATGAGTTGCCAGCCATATATCCAGACCTTTAAGCAATGCACTGGGACTTGCTTTTACTCTAAGAACTGCACTTTTCAACTCGGTTCTGTATTTTATCCTGTAATCTTCATCCATTAAAATGAAAGGCATTTCATCTGCAGATAAATGAGTACCATGTACAGATTCAGTGGGAATAAAAGATGTGCAAGTAAATATTAAAACTGAATTTGAGACATACCAACAAATCTGCCCATCTTGAAGCTTTCCTTCAACCATGCAGATGAGATAACCCAAGCTCTGTATAGCACATTCATCCATATCAGAACAGCTAAAAGAACTAGTATGACTCTTAGGAAATGCTACTAAATTGTAGTGTGAAGACTATGTTAATGTTGTTAACATGCTGCCATCAAAACTACCCAACCCCATACCCCCCCCCCCCCCATAAAAATAAAAAGGATCAGTTGAGTCCTAACTATGGTTTTTCCTTAACATGTTTTATGGCATTAACTCATGAAAATTTTGAACATTGAGCTAATCTATCTAAGCAAACTTCTATGTGTAAACTCTTAGCACAATTCTTCAGCACCATGCTATTATAATTCAAAACTTTTGTGATGAATGTCAGAAATTCTAATTCTGTTGTGCCATAATTCTCATGGAAAGTGCCAGCTCATTTCACATACCACTTTAATTTGACTATTGATCTTTAACTTTCTGTAAATGTAATAGTATAAGGATAATGGAGGTCATGGCAATAGAAGCAAATGAAAATTAATTGCCAATTGTTGATAATGCTTGGTCTTAGAACTCATTTTCAACATCAAGAACATACCCTGAACAGAGAGCAGTGCAGAAATTCAATGTCTTTCTAACTTTCCCTGTGACAACATGTGTGCTTTCATTTCCACTGGAAGCAACAACTCCACCCAAATCTTCAATTATCTATATCAGCAGAGTAATCATTATAGTCAAACAAAACTGTCAAAGAAAAGCAAAGATAAAAACCTTAATATCGCAACTTCCAAGTTCATAAATTAGGCTGGAGAATGAGGTTATCAATCAGAAGTTTACAAGCACGCATGCAAAAATACACACAAACACACACACACATATATATATGTAGTTCTTAATATTATCTTAGGAGGACAACTGACTTCTATAATCATAAATTATTAACATCAAGAGTCACTTGTGCATCTCATTTTCCATATTCAAATCTTAGAAACAGTTAAATAGCAAAGAATACCTTGGAAAGACGTGATTTCTTATCATCATCAGCAATGTTCATCAGCATAATTCTACAATGTTTTGCCATGGATGGGATTACCTGGCAGCCATAGCCTTCACTTGTGATATTACCTGCTCTGCATTCATCATTTTTCTCATGCATGCTACTACTCCCAGATTTTGTAAGCAAAGTGTCAGCCAGTAATTCATCTCCACAAGTTACCAAGCAGTTTCTAATATGACAATTGACAATTCTCCCATCACTAGTCCAAACAGGACAGTCAGAACCCAACTGACAATCTTTTGAATGTGTTCCCTTCACTTTTTTTGACTTCAATGAGGTATGGGAGGCTTCCCATGTCCTTTTGTTAGTTCTCATTGCTGAACAAGAGCAGCTATCCACATCTTCACCCACACCTTCTCTCATGCCAGAAGCATTAGCCACACTGTCACATAATGTGACCGGAAAAAGGCTTACATCCTGGCCACCTAGGTTAACAAAATAAGAACTTGTTACAGAAAACCACCAAGGGAAAACATTGCAAGAGCAGCACTATTAAAATACAATTTAAAATTTCTCAACCTAGCACACTATTATTTAGCAAAGATAAACTCTAGTTGTGCTTGTTTGGACTAGTGGACTGGTGGACAAAGACTAGACAGATTTAAGACACATCTAACCTAAGTAGTTTAAATCTTATCACCCCATTCCATATCTTTTACTAGCTTTTCTACCTGTCTGAGCACCTACAATCAATATAACACGTGCACAAAGAAGCATTACAAATCATGCATTGTTATTTTCATTGCCAAAAGCTAAGAAAACATTAATAAAATACTTTAGCCCCAACCCTTGACTGAATATACTTACCATCAAAGGACAATTTTTCAGCTATTAATTCCTTAGACTCTGAAACTCCCCTCTTAGCTATCTGATTATCTACTTTGGGAGGTTCACAGCTCTCTGATACATGCCTCAAGTCATGGTTTTTATAATTCAGCTCATGAGGCTTTGTTGGTAAGCACTGCATCGGAAGCTCTAATGATTCGGATGAGCTATCTTTGAGAAGATGAGACACCATCAATTTTGAACCACCAGGAAAGCATAACGCTTTTCGAATATCAGCCTTGATTGGGAGTCTGCGAGCTTTACCCTTTTTATCCACCTCACCAATCACTGTGAACCCCTGAAATTTTTTATTTAATTTCACAGATATGAAATTCCAAAGGATGATGCATGGATTTCCTAAAAGATGTATAAATGGCAGCCTATGTGCTATTCATTATTATGACCTACAGGTCTAAACACTGCCTTGCTTCCAAAGAGATGGTTTTTTCAATATGACAAACTGGATGCATCAGAAAATTCATTCACGTGACAATATGACTGAAAAACGAGCATTATACTTGGGCAAAATTTAAAACTTTCTGGTTCAAGAATACCTGTTTTAGCCAAAATCCTTCTGATTCCTTGTCTCCCCAACAGAACAGAGTGGAAATACCTACACTCTGTAGTCTTTTTCTCAATTCCAAATATAGAAAGCGACCAATTCCCTGATATTTAACGTGGGTAAATTCAAAACTAAAAGTCAAGTATGCAAAACTCATATTAAATGAATAAATAAACCTTGATTCAGAAAGAGTGGCGAACATTTTAGGGAGCAAAGAGGTCACTGTATGTTCAGTCCTCTTTTAAAGAAACAAATCCTTATGCCATGTTATCCTAAAAGCATTTTCAACTAAATTTTGAAGTAAGCAGTTTTTTTATGGAATATACAAGTAAATGCCAGAGCTTAAATAAGCAAGATGAAAAGGCCATAAACCTTTCTTTGAAAAGTTGAGTTAACAGCAGCAAGAGGAACCTCTGCATATTGTGTATCTGCCGGAATTACTTGAAAAGTAACTGCTGCAATGACCTATTAAAGAGAGGAAGGGAAAAAGGGGATAACAAAAGTAAGCAGTGGAAGTAATAAACTCTCCGATGAATATAAAGTTGCAATAACAATTTCATAACAAAACATTGTGTGATACACTGCCAATAAATTACAAGGATTGCAGCCACTGAAAGCACACCTCTTCAGATTGTTTATCATCCTTGGACTTGAGAAGCAAGGTGCAATACTTCCTATAAATAGAACAACCAGACGACAGGCTATTTCAACTTCCGCTAACAAATTAAATTGCAGGTTGCAAACTTAGCAAGGCAACATGAACAAAGAATATGTAAGTGTCTTTACCCATTTGTGACACATCTTTCAAGGAAAGTCGATTGCTTTCCAGTATTAGCAGCATAATTCATTGCAGGTAGTTCATTCATGTACAGAGTTAATACCTCCTGCAGCAACATTCGGCAATACATACAGAAACAGATTCAGACAATTCACCTGTTGCTTGAAAATGGTAGGCTGATATTCACATAAAAGCATAAATGCAACTAAGAGCACAAAGACACACATGTAACTGTAAAGAACACAAAGCAGCATAATTATTCTCATAGTTCAAGATATAAGTAAGTGAAGAAAGCTGAAAATAAGACAAACTTCCCTTATCCTCCTTACAGTCCTGCAAACTAATTCTTGTACTAATTCTATAGAAAGTTATGCTGACTACAAATTGCAGAGCCATCCAGTTCAAGGGAGATGAATATTTTCCGAGTTAGGTATACTAACAAAGAAATTAGCTAAAGAATCTGACAGCCACGATCTAGCAAATATAGACAAGAATACATTATTATGTCATTCTTTCATATACTGCAACTTGCTGAGGCTTCTTATGGTTTGGGGACCACATCAATTTAGCATAGTTCACATGTAGCATTAACAATAGAAGTACTTGTCTGAGTACTTAGTTGCTGAAAAACAACTTTCACGTGTAATTCACTAAACCAAAATATCACACTTCATATCTCTGCCATCTTTCCCTGTGTGAAGATTGCAGTATATCATTTTCTTGTTCATTATTGAACGATATCTTTCACTTATCCAACAAAAGCAACTTGCCAAGTTGTGGGCAAGCAAATACAACTTAATTACTATTGTTTTAACTGAAACATCCTGAAACAGGTTAAGCCTCTTTAAAAATTAACAGCATATTGATAGACAGACATACATATATATAAAATAATGAACTACCTGAAGAAGAGACTTGGTCCGGCCATCTGAATGTTTAGGATTAGCAAGCACAAAATAAAATTCACCTAGCAACAGTAGGAACCATTATGTATCAAATTTATCATCACATGCAATGACACAACGCAACGACGTGGGTGTGCGTGCGTGTCTGTGTGTGTGCATGTGCGTGCGTGTGTGTATTATGCATCAAAATCGTCATCACATGCAGTCATGCAATGACACAACCCACCAATACACACACACACACACATAACTAACAGTAAGAGTTGAAACCAACTTAATAACAAAATGAATACCACATTTCTCAGCTCCCGGGGCCTCAAAATCATCACTTTCATTTATCTTCCCCACCACTACCACAAAAAAATTGATATATCGTCAAGACAGTAGCCCAAAATTAAAGGAAAGAAAATAAAGCCATCCCCATTCGGGACAACAAGTAAAAGCCACCTTAATACTAAACACAATGAGACACATTAACGACCTGAAATTCTGATTTTGGCACTTTTGGATAGAGAGATTTGGACGCTTTCTCCATTCGATTCGGATGTGAAATTTTTGGCTTCCACAGTGACTTCACAATTTCCTGCGCAACCGAAAATAGAAAAACACCGAAATCAAAAACAAGAAAAAAAGTAAAATTTTGAAATCATCTGAGAAATTTAAACACTTTTTTTTTTGCATACCGATGGAGATTGGAGTTGACAAGGGAAGTGGAGTGACTCTTCTTCTTCTCCGAGCCATTGGAAGGTAAAGAAATGGGAAATGATAGGAATTGGCTGGGTTTTATGAAAGGCGGGGGGCATTTGTTTTGATAAACAATTGAAAACGCGAAAAATAAGAGAAAGTAAAACTAGCGAAAATTTTATTTCAACGGCGGGAAATGTGAAAGGCGGGTGGCTTTGCCAACGTTGTGCAAATATTATTTTGGGCAAAATACAATTTACCCCCAAAACTATACTTTATATAACATTGATCCCTCTAGATCATACAAATCGTCACTTGCGCCCAAGTCCACCTAATTGTTCTTTAAAATATTTTTTGTTTCATTTTTTTCTTTTTCTTTAATTATTTTCTTTATTCTTCGGTAAGGATAAGAAATTAGGAATATTTTTAGTGAAGTATTGTGTCGAGTGGAATAGTAGAGTACGTTAAGTTTTATACTTTTTTATTCTTCAATACATGACAAAATAATTAAATTCAATATATAATTTTAACTTTTTGAAATTCTATCAAGCAATAACATATGAGCACGAAAATTTTGGAAAATATCTAACATATATTTTTACTGATTTAGAAAAAATATGTTTGGCCTTGATGAAAGTTAATAAGAAAAAATTTTAACAACATAATTGCATATTCATTTTATGATTGACACAAATATCAATTGTTGTTACTATAGTCCTACTTTATCAAATCTGGTTCATACGTACACGAAGCAAGGTTTAGACAAAAGGATTGTCATAGCTCTATATATCGATAACCTTGCAATCCTAATTTTATAATTCGAAATAAATAACCAAATTTGTGAATCCAACCATACCATAATGTGTTAAATAAACAAAGTTGTAGTCCAGCCATAACATCAGTTGTTAGCAGTACGTGTACTTCACGTTAATTTAAAAGTCCAACAGTATGCGTCAACACATATATGTTATGTTTGGGAGACAGGGTTATTTTTTGAATATGATATTTATTAAGAATTGTATTAAAATAAGTAGAATATTTTAAAAAAATTAATGGAATGAATAGTATGATTTATTTGAATATATATACAAAATATATAACAAATGATTAGATAATATAATAGTATATAAGAATAATTATTAAGTATTAAGGTATAAATAAAAATAAATGTGAATATGTAAATGATATGTATAAGTAATGATTAGATTGTAAATAAATATTATGATTGTAAAATAATTAATTAATTATATATTTAAAAAAAATTAAATTTAAATTTAAATAAAATTTGATTGAATAATATTTTTGATAATAACTTCGTGGGCATGGTTTATTTTAAACGTACAAATGTCCCTGGGCCGATAATGTCTTGACATAAATGCCTTCCAGGTATTGTATTTAACATTTTCAAGTAAAATTCACAAAGTTTCAATCAAATCGACCACTTCATTCATTTTTTCTGAAACAAGTTACACGAGATATCGTCTACATTTTCTGAAAAGACTTACAACGGTTAAATCTAAACGAAGGACGTCAGACTATGAACTAGATACAAAGAGTAAGCAACCTTGCTCTATACGGAAAAGTGACAAGGAACATAACCCTGCTGCTTAGCCGAATGCCGAGCCAAACCGCTAACCGAGGGCCTAAATAGCAAACACCAACACCAAACCTTCAACGGGGCTGGTGAATGAAACGGGGGCTGCACTTGGGACTGACATGTTTGGCTGGCTTCTCCCAGTATTTCATCGCTTCCCCAGGGGACTTGGGCCCTCTCTCCTTTGGCATATGCAGACTCTTCACTATTGCACCAACATTGTTGCTGGAACCTGTGAACCATAGTGTGCAATTAAATCATTTATTATGAGCAATCTTGACAAAGTTGGTGCAAAAGATCAATTCTGTCGTAAGATTTTTCAGCATCAAGATTGCAGAATTTGCCGGTATTTGAAGAAAGCAATGTTAATAACATGCTTATCAACCATAATACCGGTCGTTGCTCCTTTTTCTCTTCTAAAAGAATTAGGGAATCATGCTCCAGCCGACAAACAGATCATTCCACAAACCTTCAAATTTCTAAATCTATTCAAGTTGCTTCGTTGAGCCTTTATATTAACAAATAAAAAGCAATCCTAGTAGCAGCCATATTATTAATGCCAGATAATTACCCGACACCGCCTTTAATAATAAAAAGAAACAAATAATTCTTAACAAATAAAAAGCAATCCTCAGTAATATACCGTTCTCTATCACTCCTGCTGCCGCCTTACTCCCATGTTCAGGATGAGATGACTGAAGAAATTCCTCAAACTGCGCCTCCATGTTCAAGATATCCTCATCCACATCGAGATCAATGCTATCGGGCAATAATTCAACAGCATCGTCTCCATAAATATCACATTCATCCTCGCCGAAAATATCTTCTCCCTGGTGCTGGCTGAGCCAGTAGTCCCGAAACCAGGTTGCGGTAGTAACAAGCTCCCACCACTCCGGTGAGAAATCCTCTATCTGACGCACGATTGCTGGAATGAACAGGGGTGCATTTGGATTGAGGGTTGACCTCCCGCCAGATACCAGAGCCATGATTGATTTGCCTCTCAAATCAACGTCACCTGAGATTGAAAACAAATTAAGTTTCTCTTTAGCAAGTGATACGTAAGTTGAAATTACAGACACAGTTCTTCCATTCAAAGTCGAATCCGTTTTTCATCAACTGCAAGCTGGATCCCGTGGATCCAAATTTCGAAAGATGAAATGACTTTCAATTATTAATCCAGAACAGAAGTAACAAAAGAAAACTGAAAGTAAGATTATTTACGCCTGACAAAAACTCTTTTCCTCCTTTATTTCTCTCTTCACCGGAAAATACTTTCAAAAACGGAACTCGCATAAAAAGACTTTCCGAATTTACTTTAAATTAAACTTTACGTTTATCCACTTATCCAAACTAAGTCAAGGATTCAATTCGGTAAAATTAGCAGATAAAATCAGTATTTCACCAAAAATTACTGCGCAAATAATTGACCAAAGATCAGAAGAATCCGAGCTCGTTTCCGAATAACAAAGTTCACATTTTCCAAATCTATGCATCATCTAAACAAATTATCTCAAATCTATCAGTTCAAAATCATCGTACCGTTAAACGATGTACTTCACAATCTAATGAACTGAAAATTCAGACGAGAATATTGGTAAGAGAGAGTCCACAAACAGTACCTTGCAGGTAAGATATCCCTGTTTCTTCAATACTAATTTCCAGTTTATACGGAAATAACACCGTCTCGGCCTGCAGAGAACGGCAAGCAATATATAGGGCTCCAGATCATCCGAACCTAGAGGTCTAGAAAACGAACCTTAGATGTTGTCACTCCCGAACCTAACCACTGATTGAGGACTTACGGTTACCGATAAAATACGTATGTAGAAAAGGATAAGCGCAGACACATACAGGGGTCGGTATCGCAGCATCGGGCCCCACCACGCCAGGCGCGTTCTTTAACATTCTTGCAATTGTCGTTTTATAGGAAAGGTGATCAGACGGCTAAGGGACGCGTGTTGGGATGATCGGACGGTGAGGAGAGTGGTAAATGGATTAATGAGCGAAAATCGATGTGACAGCGGGGCCGGATAATGAGCGAAAATCGATGTAAACCCGCGCCAGGCACATGGAGACCACCTAAAAAAGTAAAAATCATTACACATCAAGTAATAATAATAATAATACTGTGTCTCCTGATTGCTACTTAGGAGAAGACAATGCCTGATAATTGGACCTTTTTTTAATGAATGAATAGTGAATTTAAAAAATGACGATAAGTTTAATGGAAGTGATGATTATGTAGCCAAAATAATAATAAAATATGAACATTTGAATGTCAAGTGATGTGCTGGTTGGATAATTGGCAAAAGTAAAAATTTGGTTGGGTGGGGCTGGGAAGTTGGAATGGACCTTGCATCATCATTAATCACACTTTAATAATTCAATTAACTTTAATGCTCTTTTTTTTACTTTAGAAAGAGATGATAGAGTAGCGTGTTCCTTGTGGTATAGAGATTTAAAATTGATTTAATATTATTTGTTTGACAATGGCGGAGATTTTAGATTACATGAATAGAATTTTGATTCTTTATTTTTTTTTAATTCGAAAATGAATCTCAAAAAATTAGAATATATCGTCTTTAAAAATTGGGGACGTGGCGAAAAACCTCGAGAGTGACTATAAAATTTGTATTGAATACTTGCCACCAAACAGTTCAGGTAACTTTGCTCGAAGTTTTATTTCTTATTTTTGGGAAATCCTAATATAAATTTTATTTTTCCATAACATACCTACAACAATAATCATTAAATGTGTATTTAGATTGATGAATTCAAAGTAGGATTTCAAATTTGCAGTTAGAAATCCAACATGCTTATTTAGATAATAATAAAATTCAAATATTTGAATTCTCTTTTTAAACTATAATTTTAATAATTGGATGAATTTGAAATTTCTTTCGGCTAATTTAAAATTATCTCATTTAAATCTTTTCTCTAAATTCAAATTCTTTCATTCAAATTGATCCTAAAGACATTTCTATTATTCATGTAATATATGGTGTCTCAACTAGAAGATAAATTTTGTCGAAAAATGAAACTTATATATTTTAAGTATCAAAATTTAAAAACAATGTAAAAGTAAGAAAAACAAATTATTTCTGATGAATAATTATATTGGAATGCATCAAAAAATAAAACGATGAAATAAAAACTTATGATAAAATGGTCTGTTTTTTTATTTCTTTTATAAAATATATAAATTTGTGTGTGCGTGGGCTGCCATATGCCTTTTTACATATTTAGTTGCGATTGTTTAAATTCTAAGTTTTCTATGCATCAACAAAATAAAGACTGCAAACACATAAACAATTAATATTTTTCTATTGCTTTTCTCAATACATTTTATGAAAACCAGTTATAATACACATCCAAAAATTATAGTTTTTGCCACAATATAGCATATGATAAAATCAAAGATTTAAGAGTTGATGTAGCGCAAGGAACACTAACATACATGAAAAAGAAAAAGTGGTGTATGTGGACTGTGCCCTAAAAAAAAATTTTAATTGAAGACAATATCAAATAAGACATGTCATAATACTAAACGAAGTACCAATGTTGGCGACGACTATATTGCAACAAACAAACAATAAGCAAGTGTTTCCAACCGAACTACTTGCTGTTGATTGTTTTGAGCAACTAAGGAGTTAGGCATATCCTTACTCTAAAATACCTTTTAAGGTATAGTGATATAAGAAGAGGAATGATCCATTTTTCAAAAAGAATATTCTCTTGAAATTGTACCAAATCTTATTTACAATGTAGAAAAGAATCATTATGGAAACAATCCCTCTTTCCTTGTTGATAATGATCGAGTTACATTGCTTCTTCGGTCCGAATCGAGGAAAGGGTAGATCAGAAACCTCTAGTAAAATGCCCGCCCGTCACCCAGCGAATAAAGTATATTACATAGTCTAGGGATCGAGAAAAGGGTTTTGTTTCCACCGAGCTAAAACTTCCTATGTTATACTATTCAAGTCTCGACAACGAAGTTATCAAAAATTTTCTCTAAGACTTTAGTTCAAGGGGACAAGTAGAGTAAGTGTTTACATAATCTTCTTCTGTCTGAAGAAATGATTCATCGAAATATGCCCAGTCGTTTCTCGTGGATTTTCATAACCCTGCTACGCAAGAAATTCCTAAAGGCATGCCATCAAAAAAACTTCCTTGACCAATTGGGTAGATCAAGAAGGAGGGACTGTAACGAATCCGGGGATTTGGAGTTACGAAGGTGTAGTTGGGACACATATTGTGTTTTCTATATATTTTTTTTTTAGATGAAAAATGGAAGAATTGGCGTGAATTGATTCCACATTGAAGAAAAGCTCCCTTACATGCCTCATTTTAGAGGGACCCTCAAAGCGGCTTTATTTCATTATATGAAAAAAAAACAAAGAAACCGATGCTAACGAGCTTTCGATGGATTGGGTCAGGAATCCAAATTTGGATTCGGTACCGTAATTGGTGCATTGGTCTTTGCAGCGTTAATGCTTTTTGCTGGATGGGGAATCGTTGGAATTTTTTTGAAATATTAGACATTTTGATAGAAAAGGAAGTGACCCTGAATTCGTTAATTCAGAATGAATCAAATCTCCCCAAGTAGAATTTGATTTTCTGAACTTTTGTTTTGAGAAAATAGTATTTGGCTCACATCGATCTCATACCAAATCCCATCAATCGAATCACTTTTTTGAGAAATACGAGACATCTAAGTCATAATGGAAACAACAACGCTAGTCGCCATATTTATACTTGCCAATAACAATGTCCATTGACTAGAAACATTAAACTATGATGTATAGAAAATAAGGCACGTGTCTGCGAAAATTTTTTTGCACCTATTTTTGTTGTACAACTATTGTTACCTGTCAAAACATAGCTTGCTACATTTCTTGGTGAAGAAAACAAGCATGAACGTAAGTAGAGGTCAAAAAGATATTTAGTTAATACATAGACACTAGAAACTTATCTTAAATGCACCTACTAATTGACGTCGCTGCAGTCAAGATAGCATGTTTATTATGAACTTGTTGTAAAATCACGTGTATCATGATAAAACTTTCGAACAGTGTAAGGGCTTGTAAGTATAAAAATAATTGAGATTCTAAATTACATGAACAATTTGTATGTTGCTCATTTCCTATTATGTGTTTTATCATGTGTTTGAAATAAATGGTATAATAGATTTTGATTGCATTAAAATATCTAACCAAATGGTACATGCTCATTTATAAGGATTCTTGGATTCGAGAACGCGTGCTTGACTGGCAAGATACATATATATGGGTATTTTTTGTTTCCATTGGGTTCAAGTAAGCTCTAATCTTGAACAACCAGCTTTGAAATTTCTAAAAATTCTAGTTGTCTTTATGAAATTTCTAAAAACCTCTAATTCTGATTTTTGAGATATCTCAAAATTAAAAATACATATATATTTCAAACGATCCTTTTACCACTAATCCAATTTTATCTTTTTTTACAAAGAAATTATACTATTCTCCCATGAAGTTAGATATATATACAATGACCTCCCTTCAAATAAAAAGAGTGACGAAGACCTTCATTGAATTATTTATTTGACTAACAGTTTAGTCCGTTCCACAAGTGACTAGTTGGAAAATGATGACGTCATCTAAAAAATAATATAAAAATTTAATTTTATCTTTAATTGACTTTATAGCCAATTAACCAAAATTTTTTGAGAGAATATTATGCGAAAAACCCAAACCTTAAGGGATGGAGCCATAATTATTTTATTTTAATTTCATAAAATATATTTTTATATTATTTTGATATTATTGTTGAAAAATATTATAAAATTTTAATTATATATTTTTTAGAAAATATAAATCTTTATCTTCAACTATTCAAAAAAAGTAAAAATTTTAAATTAATAAGGTAGAAAATCAATTTTTAAGATTTTTAGACAATAAATTAAAAAATAAATATTTCTATATTTATTATTTACATTTTGTAAAATAATTTTGTACTTTTAATATTTTTTTATATATTTTAAGCATTTTAGAATAAAGACATACTTCTAACATTTATTTTCACATAGTAAAATGATTTTTAATTTATAATTAAAACAGAAAATTAATTGTAAGATTTATTTTATACGAGCAAAAAATATTTTCTAATTCATAAAAATAAATTTAAAACTTTGATTTAATTTACTAAAACTGAAAAATAAAGATTTATATTTTATAAAAATTTTAAAAATTAAAATTTATATTTTAATAAAAATTTAATAAAATTTAGAAAATATTAATTTAGAATATATTCCAATTAAGATATTATAACATATTTTTTGAAATATATAAAGTATTTTAAAATCAATTTTATAAAAAATATAAAAATAAATATTTATATTTTTTGACATGTAAACTAAAAAAATATAAAATATATACTTAAAGGGGTAAAAAATTCATTAAAAAAATTCTAAATTTTGGTTTTTGTATTACACTTTATTCTTTTGGATTATGGGCATTTTGATCTTTTCATTAATTTTTATTAGAATTCGGTCAACATTGGGCATATTTTATAATTCTTCGTACATAAGAAGAGCTGCATATATTCCTAACCTAAAGGATGGGCAGTGCAATTATCTCATTTTATTATTATACTTTAAGTCCTTTCTAATTAAGATATTTCAGTCATTCCATCAATTTTTATCAAATTTTGGTTAACATGAACAATATAGAGAACGTCACTGTAATTAATAAAAATTGAAATGAGATATTTATATTTAAACTAAATGTCAAGGAAAGTGGTATAATTAATCCATTTTATATTATACTCTTTCAATCAAAATAGGAATTATAATAAGAGGGTTGAGAAAGCCCTTAACAAAAGTAGCCGCACATTTCATTTTGGCTATGTATCACAACTTGTTTCGGCTTTTGAGGTTGTTATTGGGCTAAGCCCACAACAACTCCTTTGTTTTGATGTAGTTTGGATGAAACATTATTTGAGCCCAAAGTATCTCTACCCGGTGTGTGTTCGAAAGCTTGCACTGTCACTCTCTGTCTCTCACTACAAAAATCCTCGAAGGCTTGCACTTTGTAAGAGGATAAAAAGTTGCATATTTTAAGTGTAAAAATTTAAAAAAAATAGAAAATTAATAGAAAAATTGCTTTTGATAGGTATTATCATTGACATGCACCTTTTTTTCCCTTTTTTTTTCAGGAAACAAAAATTATGGTAAGATGGATATTCTTGTCATTTTATGAAATATACAATGTGCTAATAAGTTGGTTCAAATTCCACTCAACTCAATTGTATAGAGGTTAAACTCAAGTGCAAACATGAAACATCATGAGTCAAATGAAAATACCGAGTTCAAAAAATTTTCAAATTTCGAGCTTAAGCTTGATGAGGCACAAAACATATTTTCAAATCTAAAACGTCAAATCGAGTATTGTCATCACTCTCCAATTCCAACTTTTGTCCAACCCCGTGTGTCTGTGCAGCCTGCCGTGTGCTTTTGGGCTGACCATCCCTGAAATGGCCATGGATGGTGAAAAGATATGGGGTATGATTGTTTCTAATTTTTCTACCCAACCACTTACCATAATCGACACCCTAAACATGGACATCTCTAATCTTCTTTTTCCTCTTACTTTTTTGCCTTGAACATTGAAACAAGCGATCCAATTGTTACTTTCCATTTTTTTTTTAATCATACAAGACAACTACAAATCAGAACAACAGGAATTTACATTGTTGTGAAAATTTCCTTCAGTATCCGTACAAAGAATCTTGAATCAAGAAAACCAAGAACTAGCAAACTCATCAAATCTTGGACACCAAGAAACGATCGTAACAAAACTAGGATTACATACGTACAGTGATTAATCTTTCCGTACAAAGAATATTACGTTCTGAAGACAAAAACTGTCACTTCGAAACGGCACGTCTGAATTATACAACGTAAGCAACGACCACAGTGATATCATCGTGTTTCCCTCCGAAGTGAACAATCCCGGCCTCATAAGCCGCCACTTCGAACGGGCTGACGGTGTTTTCCTCCAGAGATTTCTGACGCGCCGCCCTTGCCAACGTCCACGCCACGACCTCCGGCATATCCTTCCCCTCCAAGCAAAGCTCCACCGCTGTCTCTATATCCTCCGTGAACAGATTGTCGAACAACCCATCGGTGCCCGCAACTATAATGTCGTCCCTCTCCACCGGCACCACTATCTCCTCCGCCTCGTCCGGGCTGTTCCCCGACGAGTTTCCTAGTTGGTACGGATAATTAAAACTATACTGCTGCACCGGAGACCTGTACAGGGTCTTTCCTCCCCTGATCACGAGAAACCCGCTGTCGCCCACGTTGGCCGCCCGGAGACTATTCCCGGCGATCGATATGACGCAAGCGGTGGAACTGCCCTGAGCCTCCGTGTTCGAGAAAGCTTCTACAAGAACTCGCTTCGGGTTGACCTGGGCGGGGCGGCAACCCTCGACGGCTTCAGCTGCGTTCGTTATGAGCTCTCTTGCGTACTCCCCCGCGTCGATGCCTTTCCTCCCCCACCCACCGACGCCGTCCGCCACCACGATCACTTGCGCCTCTTCGCTGAAAAAGTGGGCGTCTTCTCCGCGGGGCCTCGCCGGATTTTCCTTGGGAAGGTAACACGCCCCGGCGAAAATCTTCATACTCTTTCGACTAGCCAGCATGATGAGTTTTCGAGTTATGAATGAATTCAGTTATTATTTTTGTGTTCTTCTGTATTTATAAACGAGCTATTCGTTATCTATGGAAATTCTAAGATGAATAAAATTCGACTTCGCTGGAAATTAAAGCACCTACAATAGTGTGAAATTATAATAATCTTACAGATAAAACCCGAATTCGCGGGAGAGTGCAAATATATAAATATAAATTACATTGATTATAATAACTTAACGGTAGGATTGTTTATTGTATTTGAATAACTTGTTTTAGACCTAGATAGTTTTTCGAGATTAAAAATAGTATGCGTGTTTTTTTTGTATGAAATTTTATGAATAATGTAAAAATAATAAATTTATATGTCTGATCAATTATTTTGTATTTATTTACAGGATGAATTACATCTAAATCTTTTAAGGTTTTGCTTAAAGTACATTTAAACCTCTCTGGGTAGAAAAATTACTATTTTTCCAAGAAAAACGTGAGAAGCCTTACCACAAGGATTCTAGTGAAAAATTTGAGCGAAATACCAAAATGCTCTAAAGTCAATCAAGTTACAAATTTGAATGAATTCATGGACCATAATACCATTGGGTTTAATTATAATATGATGCAAATACTAAAAGGACCAATGTGTAATATATGTAAATTTTTAACTTACCTTTGTCAATTTTTAATTTCTAAATATAATAATAACTAAATGGCTTTAATTACGAATAATCTTTTATTATTATTATAATGCAGAACTTAATAATTTATAAATAATGATGCAATACTACTATTATTATACATTAATCATAAGTTTATACTTCCCAATATATGAGCTATAAATTTAAATTACCATAATAGTCATTTTTTATATGTCATTTTTATTCTAATATTTTTTTGTTAATTTATTTCTATTTTTTAACTTTCTTTCATTTTTTTAAAACTCTGAATTTCCATATCTCCTCTGTTCTTTTTCAATTTTTAGTAATTTTCAAACTTTAAATAAATTTATTTTCATTATACTACAAATTATCTTATCCCCGTCAGATAACTAAGATAATTCAATTGAACAAATTAAACAAATATCCTTTCAGGCACACAAAAACAAAAATTAACAATAATATCCTTTAGACACACCAAGTGAAGAGAAATGATGAAAATAAAAACAGTATATAAATTACGGGTATAAAAACAAATGTACGTTGCACAAGCAAAATAAATATCACGATCATAATATATCCTATCATTAATCCAAAACATTAGTGCCTCGAGAAGGTAGTTAACTATACATAATTTAAACAGAACTGTAACTAATGTTAGTGTTGGCATGAGTTCACATTCTCCCCCACTCGAATCCCACACAAGTCCTCGTGCGTGTGGAGTAATTCCCTTGGCATTTGCCCTTCTCAAGTACGAATGCATGCGTCGACCTTCTTCTTCGAATTGCTATGCATGAGATTACACTTATACTTAACTTATCCTCTAAGTCGATTGCAAGGGATTTCCATTTGGGCACCAATGCATTGGATAGATTCTGATACCAAAAATGTTATGGGATCCGACTTGTTCCTAAAACATTGGTATCTAAGGAGGTAGTTAGCCCATATATAATTCTTACATGATTGTCCCTAAAGTTGGTGTTGGCAGGATTCACATTAGACACTCTCTGCCCATCCAAAAATATTTCAATATTATGATAATTATGACATTTTCTAGATATTAAATAGAAGATAATGTAAAAACATTTTTAAGTAGCTGGCATTGTTGTCCGTATGTAGACATACTTTGTGTTTGGTATTAAGATTTTACAGAAGAAAAAAATGTTAGAAAAAATATTTTTAATTGATTGGATAATGGGAAAATTTTTAAAGTAAAATAACACTAGAAAGAAATTATAATATAAGAAACAAAACCTCATTTTTCTCGCGAAAAAGGTTAAAAAATTAGAGAAGAAACTAAGTTAATTGTATTCTCTTCTCAAACACTTCCCCTTCTCTCAAACTAAGTGTTGTAGGTCTAACCTCATACTCTAATTCAATTTGTTGGACTATGCGATGGGATCTAACCAAATTGAGAGTAGCATTCAGAGACAACTACTTCTTGTGCTTAGAGTTGGCCAGTTTGTATTTTAGTGTATCCTAGTACTCTTTCAATGCCTTATTCTCAACCTTGAGTCTATCATGTTAATACTGGGCCTCGGCCAATGTAGTAGCTATATCTCGTAGCTGGGTCATCATGGTGAAAAGGTAGTCTATGAGCTCCTTAGGTAAAAGTGTTATAGTTGGAGAGTGCCTGCTCACTGGAAATGCTAGCCTCGTCCATTTCTAATGTCAAGTATCAAATCTTTAAGGCAAGGTAAAATCAATTTTATAACTTATGCATATATGAAGTGAACTACTAAATTCTAAGTTCTCGTGATGTGATTTCCCATGTTCCAGTCTATATCATATGTTCTGAGTTGTCAATGTTGAAACCTAAGCTCTGATACCATTTTTTGTAACACCCTCAATCTGAGAACGTAACATGGTAGTACCCACAATACGAACATCTGAATAGATATCAAGGCCCAAATATCAAAACTTGCTAAACTATAAAGTGTATTTATTGTAATATGATGGTTTAGTACATCATAACAAAAAGTAAGGTAGTACTAGGTTAATACAATCTCGCTGTCTTATTTACAAGGAAAGTAAAGCAACTTAACTATTACAAGTTCATGTCTTATTTGTTGAAAAATAAATGAAATCACTAGAGCTTCTAATGCGCCTATCTCTACCATCCCCAAGTGCGTTCACTCTTCTTAGCGTTCTCTGCAAAAGATGTGAAGTAACACGAGAGCAACGAGTCGCCTAATAGCTGGAATCTACTTGCCTTATTCTTTTTTGTAGGATGTGAGTATTACAATAAAATACATTTGCATGAAACACTTTTTGTAATAGAGAGTAAAACATCATGTCACATTCATGCTATAGTATTTTTCACATGTTATATAATTTCACATATCCAGTTGCTTATTCATGGGTTATGGACTTCATGTTAATTTTTCATTGATTAGGACCATAGTCTATACTCTTGATTAAGGAAGGTCACATGCAATTGGTTGTGCCCATCGTAGGCCTCAGCAATTCAATACAAATTGGAATGTATCCCAATCTATACTCCCAATAGGTGGGTAGGGTCATATATCAACCCTACCCGTTGTTGGCTTCAATACTTCTACTTTGATTGGACGGATTCCAATCTATTATCCGATTGGTGGAATGGAGCTCGTTTCACGCTATTGTTGGTTACCAATCATGAGAGCCTTATTACATTTGTCACACATATCTCATTTGTCTCAAAATTAGTTCAAAAACAATTTGCAAGTGGACTCATATCCAATTTTAAGGAAACAAACATTTTAATTTCATTGTAAATAATTATGTCAAAATTTGGCTTTAATAAACAAGAAGAGTTTTCCAAAATAATTTCACATATATAGTAAAAGTTCCAAATGTATCATAAAAGAAGTTTTAAAAACATTTAGTAAACTTTGGTAGAGTGTATCCGCTTACCTGTTGCTAGTCTTGGTGTTCTAAAACCTCATTGGTTATTGACCCTTAAACTCTTATTTAAGTCAAAACAACACTCACTTAATTTTCATTTAGTGAAAATTTAGTCCCTATATGCATTTGATGCATTCCTACAGATTGTTCCTTTTTTTTCAACATTCAATAGTTATATTTCCTTTAATTTTAGCTTGTTCAAGTTCCAAAATGATAAATTGGGCATTAAAGTTGCAAAATCAACTTCTAGTCAATTCCCCTTCCTCAGGTTCACGATTGCAAAAAATGACATTGCGGCTGTGGAAGGCTTCCTTACGCTCGTGGCATTAGCCAAAGAGAGTTCTATAATTTTTGCTTGCATAGCGGTTGGGGCATCTACCGTGTGATGCATTGGTCTGCCCGCTATTTCTCCCGGTTGGGACGCATGGCCTCATAACTACAGATGTCAGACGCAGATGTCCGCAATGCTAGTCTGCCTACTCACAAATGTTGCATTTGGCCTCCCTTTTTTTTCCACCAAATCTTAATCCCTTTTCTTAACATGAAAACATGTTCTAAGGTTTCTAATTCACGTTCTTAAGATTAAAAAAAATCTTAAAGGGTCCCCCTCTTTACTAATTCAAGAATCCAAATTTTGCCAAAAAAGTGACATTTTTCTATATGCAAATTTTACTCAAATTTCCTATGCATGTTCATCCAACACAATTCTAATATCACCATTGGATTTTAATCCTTATTTCCCTACACTTTTTACATGCTTTAAGTCTCTAACATGCAAAATAGAATTTTCTAGGCATGCATGAATTCTACTAAGTTTTCAGACTGAAACTCACCTCAATCTTACGGGCTTTTGGCTTGAAACTCATTTCTTTTCTTCTGCCTCTTGCTGGCAGCTACAAAGAGTTTTTAAGGTGGGAGAACATTTTTTTTTCCCTTAAACTTGAGTCTATATTTATATCAAGGGTAATGTGTCTATACATGGAAGCTGAGACTAAAAATCACACGAATTTTCTGCTATTTTTCAAGCATAATTTGGCCCATATCTCCCCAAATTTGGCTTTTCTTAGGCATAATAAATATCCTCCTCCAAGGCACTAATTTTTTGGTAAAGTCTTCCTTACACATTAATACACATATTGCCTTCCATCCTTGCCATAAATATTGCACTTTTATTTCACACGAAAATTTTCAAATAAATCATGGAATTATACATAAATTTCATTACTAATATTATTTACTAACACTTGTTCAATATCGTCACCAAGCCTCTAAATTTTGGGGTATTACATTCTTTCCCTTTGCAAGAAGTTTCATGCTCAAAACTTGATCTATCCTATTTAATGAACAGATCGTGGTATTTATTACTTATTTCCTCCTTTAACTCTTAAGTTGCTTTTCATTTGGTTTGGTTCGTCCACTAGACCTTCACATAGGGTATTGTCATTATTCTCAAGTTCTGCTCCTTGCGGTTCACAATTTTCATTGAGTGCTCCTTAGATGTCAGATCCACCTTGATTGTTAAGAGTTTCCGATTCCAGCACACGGTTCACTTCTCATTCGGTGTGGTTTGTCCACTAAACCTTCACATAAGGTATTGTCCTGGTTCTCAAGTTTTGTTCTTTGTATTCCACAATTTTTATCCAATTATCCTTGGACATTAGATCCTTTTTGATTTTCAAAGGTTTTGGTTCCATCACATGGTTTGGATCTAATACATACTTTCTTAGTTGCTATATGAGAAACACATTATGCACCTTGACTAGTTACGAGGGTAATGTCAACTAGTACGCCAGCTTACCTATCCTTTCTAGTATTTTGAAGTTCTGCATATCGTGTGTTCAACTTCCTAATCTTTCCAAATCTCATTATTCCATGCATGGAGGAAATTTTGAGGTAGACCTTCTCTCCTTGTTGAATTGTTTGTCTTGGGTCTACTTTAGTCTCTCTTATATCATGGCCACTTTCTCAGTTGTCAGTTGGACTAACTTTGGGCCAGTCACTTTCTTCTAGCTTACCTTATCCCAACATATTGACTGACAGTTCAGCCCATATGGTGCCTTATAGAGAGTCATCCTTATACTATTGTGGTAATTATTGTTGTTGTTGGATTTCGTTAGGGTTTAGCCATAAAAATCAAAACTTTAACACATGAAATATTAGAGAACATGCAGCAAAAACATTTAGAACAAACCCCATTTATTTTTGCTGTAAAACATGCAAGATGTTGAATTTAAACCACAAGAAACAAAAGTTGTACCTTTGAAACGCTTTCAATCTTTTCTTGTGTGATCCTTGAAGTTATGACCCTTGAATCTTGATCTCTAGATCATCCACATAACTGCAAAGCTTGTGAACTCTTTCTACACTCCATAAAACCCCTTGCATGAAGCTCTTGTGTGAACACTTCGGGTTAGAAAGACTTTGCGACCAAAAGAATGCAATAAAGGGTGGCTAGGTGTTTGTTTTCTTCTGGCTTGATGAGGCACACAATTTTTCTAACATTTTTCTGCTAGGAAATCTTGGCTTGCATTATTCAAGACTCCTATTTATATTATAGATACTAACGTTAAGTTTATGGGTTCCATAGGCTCTTCTACATGGACCTTTTTTAATTGAATGATCCATGAACTTTAATTTATTAATTTCATTAATCAATTAATCTATACATATTTGAATTATTACTCTCATTAACAATTAAAGTCTCATTTGTGTTTAATTAATTTAATTTAATTAATTTTATTAATTAAATAAAATTCGTCATTATACTTCTAATTAATAATTTCATCATTAACAAATATTATGGTAATTTATTTATTTCAATCCAATTATAATTAAATAAATTATGCACTCTATCAATTTAACTTTCACAACATTTCTCAATCTTGTGCATGTGATTCTCTATGTTTATTCTTATTCAGCAACGAATATAGTTCAAAATATGTAGATAAACTTTTAGCGTATGGGGCACACATAGCTTAATTAAAATGAATTGATCAGATCACAATAAATCCTTCCAATTATAATTAACACGCCGCATATACCTTTGGACACATGACCCTTGATATACGAGAGCTTGGGCAATGACTCGAGCTCCTTGAGAGAGGCGTTCCTTCCCTCTACTATATTTACCTTTGCTGATTCCCATCCACGAAATCTGTTCAACATCTTCAACTCCTCCAATTCAACTCTTCTTCTAAGCTTTGGGCATCTTCTAAACTAGCAACCTGAGGTGCGTTAGCCTCCTTATCTCGTAAGGCTGTTCTTTCCTTATCTCGTAAGGCTGTTCCTCAATCTGCCAACACCAAATACAACTGAGAATTGCGAGACTTGATTACTCAGCAACAACAGTGATATTCTCTAACATGCAATCCTCAAAAAGCAATGTTCGGAGATTTCTCAATGTTTTAGCTAATAATTTGACTGAAGCTTGTTTGAGACAACACATTAAGCTTCCTCATTCCTTCAAAAAATGGGACGTCTTTATCTTCAGGGTGCCCCTTTTTTCTGAGTGATGCATGGCTAAAAGTCGAACGCTTGGAAAATTAGACCTCGTAAGACGTACTGGAAGCTCCTGACTTGTGTTCGAATTGATAACCGAAATCCATTTGTATTTTCTACTAGAATGACCCACCGATTTAAGATTGACATTAGCCCAACGTTCCGCGAAAGCAATTGTAATGGCTACGTCACAGATGACATCATGTATTTTGACATATATATATGTAAAAGCAAAGACACTGCTATGAATGGGGTTGAAGCAAAACACAAATCTCTATATAAAAAACTTAAAGGAAGTATAAGATAAACATTTTAAATAAAATTAAAATAAAGAGTACTACTCTTTTGACAAGAATGAGAGAGAGAGAGAGAGGGGTTAGTATCATCTAAATCAAAAATTGAGAAGGGCCAATCAACTATTGAGAATGTTGTGTCTCTCTCTTGCAGCATACTACTATTTCCTTCAACCAAGTTCTCTTTGGACAAGAATAAGAGAGAGAGAGAGAAGGAGAGGAGAGAGAGAGAGGAGAGAGAGAGAGAGAGAGAGAGAGAGAGAGGTTAGTATCATCTAAACCAACAATTGAGAAGGGCCAATCAACTATTGAGAATGTTGTGTCTCTCTCTTGCTGCATACTACTATTTCCTTCAACCAAGTTCAAACCCAGGCAGTAATAAGTCAACTCTGAGATACCGATGCAATAATCTTCAAGAAACAAGCAGCAGAGCAAGAAAACAGAATTTGCTTGATCGTTTAAGAAGTCATAGCTTAACTTCAAGGGATGAAAGACTTGGTTCTGAATATCTTGTCTGAATTCCAGATGGAGTCGTTTCAACTGATGTAGTGCATCTCTCTATATCTGTACATCTTTTTCTTTTAATGCACTACCCATAACTACTAGAGGGATTGGAAGACCTTTGCACTCTTTTGCAACTTGTTTTGCTAATGAATCATGCTCACAAATCGCGGCTTTCACCTTAAAGAGAGACCATGCTTCATCATGGTCTAAGGTTTTCATTGTAAAAACCTTAGCATTCATGTTAATTAACACCTCGGCATCTCGAGATGTCAGAAGCACAGTGAACCTACTGAGTCCACTTTCACAAGGTATCCCTAAATCCTCCATTTTGAGTTGTTCCCAAATATCATCCAGAATTATGAGCTGGGTTTTTCTTGAATCCAACAATCTATTGTGCGGTGTCCCTGCTCCAGTAGATATTGCTTCCAAGTCTTTCAGCTCCTTCAAACTCAATTGATCAGCAATTTCTCGCTAAATTTTAAACATGTCTGCTTGTTGACTGACTGTTGTTATTGCAATTTCATCAAAAAATTTCTCTTTCAGCACCTACTGCATGAATTTCTTAGTTATAGTTGTCTTCCCGATGCCTCCCATGCCACATGTTCCCATCATGTTGACCTTCTTGTCTCTCAAAGCTACCATGACATCTTTTTCAATCTGTGTTCTAGATTGAAACTCATGGAATGGCTCCCATGGAATTGGTACCTTTGATGCTGGGGGTGCAGGATGGGCCATGGTATAAAACTCACTGCTTGGAACTCCAAGCTCCTTCATAGATGCAGCTGTCGTTATAGCTTCCTTGCTCACTGAATAACGTGATATGATATTCAACCAACCACTTTGTACATTTGGAATTTTGGTCTCAATTCTGCTCCTTTTCGCTAAAATCTGGTCAGTTTTTGTTAACCAATCCTCAACTTGAGTGAAAATCTCTCGTGTATTATAATCGGCTTCAGCTACTTGGCTCTGCATCCTTGCTCTTGCATTCTCCAGTTTTTGAGCTTCATTCTTTAGGGTGTGAATGTTGCTGTCGGAGCAACACAAATAAATAAAATGATCCTTGATAGCGGGAGAGAAAGCTGGAGCAATGCATTTCACAAGTTCTTCAGCTGGTCCAAAGAGGCATGTCACAGTTTCTGCTATTTCCAGCACTTTCTGAGGATACTTTCTGCTTTAAATTTTCTTACAAACGAGAGAATTGTATAATTAGAAGCACCTGAGAACAGAAATTTTTTTTTTTAAATCAAGATATTGCTAAAGGTAAGAGTGACTATTGCAGAAAATCAACACAAGTAAGAACTTTAAAAAAGGATGTTCGTTAGCATGGAAGCAAGTGGAGGTTCGGATTTATACATACTAAAATGAGAGAAGAAAGCAATATTTAAGATACAGCAATTAAGTCAAAAAAAATTGCAGATCAAACTAAGATTTCTAGCATAAAACGTCAGGCTTGTAATTTAAGGTACTTGGGCTTACTGGTGCTCAATCACTTTGAAAAACTGTAGTAGCAACGACAGAATATCACCCCTAACTGCAGGATAGAAGATATAAATAGAAATGTGCTTCAAGCTTCAAATTTCGTGTGATCTGAGGAAGCACAAAAATCGAGAAACAATATCTGAGGTTTCTACAGTTTCAATTGGCTTAGATTATTGAAGTACTGCAGTTCTCCATTTCTTCAATTATTTTCCAGGAACATGACAAAGATAAAGCTGTGTGGCATCAACTTTAGAACTAATTATTTATTTATTATTATTATTTTCTGCTATCTAATGCCTCTGCGTTTGCAGATGATGAGAGAAGAATGCAAAATCCAAGACAAAGCTATAGAAGGGTGAAATTAGAGGAACTGCTAATAAAGATGAGATTTGTTGATACTTACGGCTCACTGCTGCTCCCGTTTGCTCAAACCCTTTCAAAAGCTGCGATATCAGTGGCGAAATCTTACTATTACCAACTGCAGTGTGGACAGCTTACAAAGGAGGTGGTCTCAGTTTCAAAGCTCAACAGATCTGATAGATCTGATAATGGTTAGGATATTCAAGAAACAATATCTGATATGTGTTTCTACACTTTCAATTTTCCCCAATATTATTGAACTGCTGATTGATTGATAACACCGTACTCCAATAATTCTCCAGGAAGCATACAAAAATGATTGGGGTAGGTGGGGCATCGACTTTAAACGAAACTATTGACTTCTTTGTGGGAAAGAGAGGTGGAAGGAGACATTTCAAAGGCGGCCACCGCCCTTTGCGGGCTGGGTGACGGAGACTTGACGATGACTCGTTGGAATAAAAAATTTCGTTCCGCGGCCCCCACCTCCTTAATTGTTTTCTTTGATTGTTGGAGTAGTTGGTGTGCCGTCCACAAATTAATTTACTGTTGTTTTTTTTTTTTTTTGCTTTGACAATATCTATTTGTGTTGAATCTTACGTGAAATTGTTCGATAAGGCAATGAACACCAACTCCAAAATAAACCTGTATAGAATTATGAAAAGCTTATGATATGATTAAAACTGATTAATTGCTAGATGAGCTCATTAATTTTGTTTTGAGAATATTGAATGTACTGATATTACTTTTGTTGTCTGTATTATATATACGATTTAATTAATGTAACTCGTATAGGCTATGTTCGGAACTTAACTTTGAACTGTAACGTATCATTTCCAGCTTTACACTGTTAAAATGTCATTCAAAATTATTTTTATTTAAATTTTAATTTAATTTTTTTCTCATATATATATATATATATAACTAACTAATTATTTTTTAATTATTATAACTATGTATAATTAATACATATATATATATATATCACATATATACTTATATTTATTTTTACTTATAGTCTATAATATAATCATTATCCCTAAAAATTGTCACATTATCTAATATTATTATTTATATTAAATATATATATATTCAAATAAATTACATTATTCATCTTATTAAAATATTTTTTTCAAATATATTACTCATCTCAATACAAATCTTACTAAATATTATATTCAAGTAAAAATGTTCTCCCAAACATAGTGTTTGGGACAAAGGTTTTGATGAGATATGATGATTAGTATGAATTGTATTAAGATTCAAGATAAATAATAAGTTGAGAATGAATATTTCCATTAAATAAATAGTTTTGTTTATTATTATTTCTATATTTATATATATATAAAATATAATAATTATTATAAAATGATACAATAATATGTATGGATAATGATTATTTTTTATAGTATAAATAGATATAATTGCGATTGTATGAGGATATACATATATATATATATAAATGTATCGAGTTTATTATAAATTAATATAATGATTGAATAATAATCAATTAGTTATAAGTATAAAAAAATAGAAAATTTAAATTTAAATTTTGATGAAATTTTTATTGAGTAATTGTAAAATTTAACGAGCTGTGTAAATTTAGAATGGGATTGCAAACATAAATAATGTCGAATAGTGCGTCGTTTATCCAATTGGTATTCTTTGTATTCTTTTATCTTTAAAACTATATATGTGTGAAATTGTTAAAAAGATAGAAGAAAATAAAACAAGTGATTTTTGTATTTCGTGGAAGGGATCAATGAATTTTCAATTAAACCAACTTCAGAAATTATTGCTGCTTTGTCGGAAAAAGAGGCTACAACGCGTGCGTGGTCTATGAGCTGGACGACACTTTGAGCGCCAAGACAAGAGTTTCCCCGCAACAAGATCTTGTTTGGAATCCAATTTCCTCCTCTATTTTAACTTCTGTATTCACCCATCCCATCCAATAAGTTGTATTTAAATGCTCAACCTTTACTTTAAAGTCAAGAGATTCGGACCAAGAGGCCAGACACATCTATGCTATATGCCCACACTTCTTTTAAGTGTGGGTGTCACGTGACTGATGGAATGGCAGTCTCAGGAAAATTGTTAATGATTGATTATTTATATAGGATTTAAATTGAGTAATGGTTGCTTATTATTAGGTGAATTAGGGTTTTATTGATGTACGATTTTTTTATTTTTATTTTTTACGGACGGCACTGAATTAGTTTGTTAGGGAAGTGATCCACGGACGGCACTGAATTAGTTTGTTAGGGAAGTGATCCACGGACGGCACTGAACACCCTATCTAATATCTAGCCACCCTAATTTATCAATAGGATTACAGTGATATAAATGTCAATTTCAAAAGCAAAAGTCGCGAGGTTATTCAATTATCCTCACTTGGATTGTAAATACAGCATTCAGCAGCTAATGGGAGTCGGAGAAGCATGATGTAATGGGAGTCGTGCATCTAAAGGATGGTGTTGAATTGGAGTTTTTGTTAAATTAATCATTAATTATATAAATATATATATACACATGGATTGTTCAGATGCATCCTTAGAAAATCCTTTCATGATTTTTTGCTTTTTAAATTTTCTGATCAAACCAAAAACAAACTTAGCTGGGGTGACCACTATTAAATTTTTTTAAAAAATATCATATTTTGTAAATTGATTAATTTTTTTATTAAAAGTAAATTTATATTTTTTTATTAGTTAAAGTGTGTAAATTTATATTAAATCCTACACACAATATTGTGCTATAATAATTTTAGATTGCGTATGATAAATTTTCACAAGCGCCAACGTAACAAGGATGATAGTAAGAGCTAATGATATATATAATATAAATTTTAATTTAATGGTAGAAAAATATATAAAAAAATTAATTTCAACTAAACATGTGATTGATACATACAAGTAACGAAAGAATAAGTAATTATATAAAATATACTTAAAATGTATGATATTATAAGGGATGCCAAGTGTTGCAACTTGGTGGCTGCATCTAATGTCGTAGCCTATGTCACTGCGGGTCCTATCCATGTCGTGCTGATTGCCACTCAGAATTAAGATTGGTACCACTATCATGACTCTACAATACTCCCATCTAATATGGTGAGAGAAAATATCAACGAACAATATAGAAGACCTGGCATAGTGGTAAAAAGTGTCGTATTGCATGGGATAAGTTGAATCCTAATCTTACCTATAAATTCAGCGACATGTAGGAAAACTACTGCTGTGAGGAATCTAACCCCATCAGTGAGTATGCAGACTACATGTTAGCGTTTGGTGGCGTCGATATGGAGCTATTCCTTCCGAGCCTAATACTGATCGATGATCCCATGTCCAGCATATTAGTAAATGTAGAAACATAGAAGGAAGGCCCGACCATATTTGGATGAGTGGGCGGCTTTGATGGCCTAGGCATGGCTAGATGAGGAGGTGGATGTGACAGTTAGCAGATGTCTGGACAAGGAGAGTGTAACGAGCCTAGCATGCCTTGATGATAAGGCAAGACCTGGCAGTAAGGCTTGAAATCTTGAGTTAATCGCTATAAGGCCATAGTCTTCAACTATCCAAACATCATCATGTTGCACCCTGCTTAGAGCATCTCTTGCATTTGCTAGGCCTGTAGCAAAATGTCGAAAATCATACACTAATATGCATGTACTATGTGATTTAATAAGATATATGCAGATAATGTAAGGAGGCATATGGATAAAGTCTCCTATCAAAGCTTGGAGGTATGGGGTAATGATCCTCGACTACCTTAAACAAGATCATGAGACCAAAGTATGTCCACCAAACACTTAATCTAACATCAATCAATGCCGCAAAGTCTTGCTCATGGTACGACTACTATACGAATTGCATATAATGAAAACCACATATGTGTAAGTGTATTATAGAGGACATTGAAGTTTTATTCTATATTGAAGTATAAACGTAAACCTAAGCCTGGGCTTCAGAGTTGAGAATATCACAAATTATGTACAGGGAGTGGGATGCTATCTCATGCACATCGTGGTCAAACTTAATATACTTATATTAGGATATTGTTCAATAAGTTAATGCACCCAATGTCAAAATCTATATTAATATATGTTGATCGCCACATCGTACACCCAAAGGGGACAGAAAGAAGCACTTGACCATTGTCTAGCTGCATCGGTCCCTCATCTACCCATACATCACCGAAGTAGGGGCACAAGCTTAGAATCCGAGACTATGCCTAAATCTGTACCGAATAGGGATTGTCTGTGATAAATAAAAAGATGTAATGTGTGATCTGAACAGAAATGAAATTGGAGTTGAGTTTACCTATATTAGCTTGATTGCATTGGATATAGTGGAATGTCCTTGGATGCATACGACACAAAGGTTTCTATATAATTGTGCCAATACAACGCTGCCCTAATGTAATGACACACGCGATCAAAGTACTTAGTGTAGACTAACTCAATTGTCTGAGGTGTCATACAACATCATGCATCCCAATATCAGTAATGCATAGCTTTGTGCATGTTGAGCTATCTACTATAGAGCGCTCCCCGCATATATTGTATTGGCCTTCAAATGCTACGTTACATTGATGAGGTTGAGGTTGGTACCTTTGAACTAATCGGGCAATGGGGTAAAACCTAAGTACCGTTGCAAGTATGCCTGCAACACAACCTCTTATCAATGGGGATCGACCCTTCTAATTGGCCAACTTAAAATAGATAGTTGTCATAACATAGTCACATCTTAGAGAGTGATTGTGGTCTCTTTTGACATCAAAGAGAAGATATGGGTCTCTCGTGATCTTAGTCATGTGAAAAATCAAATATCAATTTATACACAATTGATCCATATATAAAGTTTAAGACAACAAAATTGACTTACTATCATCATAACCAGTTAATAAGAATTAAAATATGTAATGAAACATTGGAAAAGGTTTTTAAAAGAATTAAAATTTTATATAATAGTGAGTATACACTAGAAGTATTATATATGGCAAGTTTATTTTTAAAAAACATCCATTTTTATTTTTATTTCTTCTTGAATTTGGAAACATGACTTTCACTGCATATTTTAATCAAATTTTAAATTTAAAATATTTACTTTTGAAATTTAAATATATTTGCTAAAGGAGCCTAAATAGTTCTAAAACAATATATAACAATTAAACACTTGTTTAATTACAAACAAATCTCATTTATTAATCATGCACATCAATCCTAAAGTTTTGAACTTATTCATATATTAATATTAACTGTAGTTACATAAAAAGTTTTGGATGAGCTATTAAAATCAATTCAAAAAACATTATATCAAGATAAAAATTATTAATGGTCCTTTGTTCTTTACTCAATATCTAGAATAAATTTGAAAAATAAATTTTTTAAATCAAAAGATGATGAAAAAATTAATTATGCTATAGATGGGAAATAAAAATATTATGCTTATGCTAGATTATTTATTTTATTTGTGCAAAGAAAACTTAATAAACCAATTATTTTTTAGATTGGGTATTTGTTCTTCACATTTTAACATAAATTTATATTTAAAAAATCACTAAAAATTTTAAATTATTTAATTAAGTAAATTCATACATTTAGAGACATGAATAGGTCCTCTTAAATGACAAATACTGTTACCCCAAAAAAGAGTACGAGACACTTCCCGCAAATAAGCGTTTGGTCTGCTTGCGATCATTCATTTGCTCGGGACAGGACAATGAAACCAAACAAATAAGGCGATGGAACTAATTCCAATCCAAGCGTCCACCGTTGCATCATGGATCAATCTGCCAAACAGGATTTGACAATAAAGAAAGAGTCCCAAACGTGTGAAGAAGCAAGGGAGTATCTTTGGGGTGAGCTCCGACATTGTGCTCACTCCCTTGTCACCTCCCCTGAAGACATGAATCCCTCCATCAGAAACTGGCGAAGCACTCGAACTCCAAACAAACATGTGAAGATCTTCTCAGCCTTCAGTCCTGTTAGCCTTCTTCTTCGTCCACGGCCCCAACAATGGAGAGAATATTCCGGCCCCAATAAGGAGTACCTATCCACGTACCCTAAAACAATCTTAATACTAGAGAAGTTTTAAAAAAGAGTACTTACTCCCTTATATTAAGTTGAAGAACCTACAACGAAGTGGTCAGTTTAAAAAAGAGTACTTACTCCCTTCTCTGAAGTTTGGAAGCTTGATTGATTCAGTTCTAATGATGCCCAGATTTTCCCTGTAATTTGCTCGTTGCTAAGGATCATTGACTTTTGGAGATCACACACTTGACTGGCAAGATGATATGCTACTTTGATTAACCTTTGATAGGATGAAGTAAGGTTAGGTCACTGGCGTAGCATCCATAGTTTTGCTGTCCTTATCTCTATAGAAAGTGCCAATCCCTTTAGAAGTGTGAGAAGTTCAGTAATTGTTTTTGTAGTGCATCCAAGTGGTATTTGAAAGGTCTAAATGACCTATACAGGATGGTCTCTTAAGATTCCTCCAACTCCTCTTGATCCCGGTCACACGTGTGAACTATTTGTATCAAGTTCAGACAATATTCAAGAGACATTTTTTTCCAATTAAAAATTGTGGGCTTCAAACCGATCTGAATTAATTACCACGGCTTGCACAATTTGCATTTAGTTTGAGCCAATATTCGAAATAATTTTTTTTCCAAATAAAAATTCTAAGCCTGGATGGCTAACTGTTGAAGTTCTATAGTCATTTGAAGTGCCACAAATATTTCTCATTTCGAATGAAAGGACTCACAGAGATGGCAAGTGTTTAATGATGTTAAATGTCTCTCCACCTTGTGGATGACACAGGTGTTAAATGTGTTTGGTTCGACAGTAATTCCTTCAGTATTTTGCATCATTTTTTGCATGCCATCCAATCATATTAACCAATATAGTTTATTTAAATTTAAATTCCTAATATTTTATCTTTTATAAAAATAAATAAATATTCAAAATTCAATCACTACATTAATTAATAATTAAATCAATATATTCACATATATTTACATTTATATATACTTTTAACTTAAAAAATTAATTATTATTCTTAAAATTACGTTATACATTTAATCATTATCACATATATAAATATACAAACTCAAATTTTTATCTCATCAAAATTTTAAGAACTTACATAATTTTTGTCCCACAATAAATGTCCAACCAAACATAACCACTCATTTTCTCTCGCAATAAATAATCTCTGTTTTATAACAACGTATGCTCGCTCAAACTAAGTGGGGAATGTACCTTCGGCCCAACGTCATTACCATCTTTATAAGATTATGAAGTCAAATTTATTAAATATTTAAATTAATCTATAATATTTATGTTTTCCTTGACAAGTTCAACATTATTAAGATTCTAAAAATAATTTTTTTTGTGGTGTTCTATATTCTTGAATCAAATTTGAAATAGAACGATATCTAACTTATCGTTTTCAAATGGAAAACTATTTGATGGCAATAAACGTGATATGCCCACTTTTGGAGGATGGCTATTGAATTCCAAGTGGGACATATTGTGAATAATTCAACTTCACCTTCATATTTTATGTTAGAAATAATATTGGTTTCTACATGAACCACAAGAAAACTCAACAATCCAAACTCCTTTAGGCTATGTTTGGAACCATATTCAACGTTCAATATACCATGAAACAAATATTATCAAACATATTATTTAGTAAAATTTTAATTTAAATTCAAATTCAAAATTTTTCTTTTTTACTAACAAATTATTATTCCATTATAACATCTATTTCTAATCAAATTAATAACTATACATATATATACATATATTCACATTTATATATACTTAGACTCTATAAACTAATCAATATAATTTATACTATTTTATTATCTAATTATTTTTATATACTTTATATATATATATATATTTAAATAAATTAAAATTTTTAAAATATTAAAATCACGTTACCAAAACAAATTACTTATCGTAGAACTTACACCAAATATTAGTATTCACCAAAACCCGACTTACAACCGTAGCCTTTAAAAATGAAGAAAAGAAAAGCGATGTGTTCCGTTGACTATTTCCTCGAATATGCTTTAACCTTTTTGCTTATTTTCTGTTTTTTTTTTTTTGTTTTTTTTATACAAGCCTAAATTACGGGGGAGTGTCTGCAAACATTAAAGAATTAACAAGCATATTCTTGAAGCACTTGGATTTTTCTGATGGATTTTGGATTTTCATCAAATTAAATAAATTTAATATCAATATTTCAATCCTAACTAAAATTTTTTAGTAAATTAAAAAATATTATTTTTCTTTATAAAATAAATACTGAAAACAACTGCAGTTTCTAGAGTATGCAGAAAATCACATGTTTGCAGCCCAAGATTTCATAATAGGATATTCCAGGTTAGATACGTGGAATATTCTTCCCATTGTGGAACATGTGCGATTCCATATTCCATATTCCATAATCCTGTTGGGAATTTCTCCAAGTGTCTTGGCCAACAGTTGTTTCAAGAAAAGCCATTCATCAAAAGAAGAAAAGCACGAAACAGAAATTAATATCTAATTAACGAAATGCATAATAACTAATTAAGGCTTTGCTCTAAAGCTTTGAATACAGATATTAAATAATTTAATCACCCTTCGAACATGCGAAACAAAATATCTAATCGAGGCTATGCTCCAGTTTGAATCTCACCAGATATTTAGACAAGAAATCCTCGTATTGATCAAAACTATATATATATTGCACAACACAATCATCCATCACTTTGCTTTGAGAGTCCTTTACAAAACTCTTAGATCTCTTCAATATTTTTCATAATAGAAGTCCATCCAATAGAGTTCTGCAACAAACTATTTTTATTCTACATAATTATATGATATTTCAATCAATCTAGCTTGTGAACGATGGGAGCATGGGAAACTGATGCAGAAGGAGAAGGAAGTGCTTTTACAATCTTGCCCTTGGTATTGAGGGAACTGGGCTGCCTCGGATCATCCGATTTGTCGCTATTTCGGGGATTGACCAGAGAAACCTGCCGTGTCGGATTGTCTCCTCCTCCGCCGGTGGTGGCCGCCGCCGCAGATTGTTGGAGAGGGAACAAGAAATCAGTGGGGAAGAATTTGTACTGAAGTCCAGCCATGTGATATGTCGAAGAGCTTATTATTACAAAACAGAAGGGAGAATAGGGAAATGTTTTTGACGCCTTTTTGGTTGGTTTATAAGTGCAATAACCTCTCTCGTGTAATTTATAGAGTCAGGGATGGGATTTGGGTGGGCAGGTGAGGACTCTTTGCACATGCCTAACTAAAAGTCCAACTTGGCTTTTAATTTGTATCTATATTAATTTTTTAATAATTGTGTTGTGATTGAATTAACATTTTGTTTTGGAGATATTTCTTTCAATGAAGTGAAAAAAACCAAAACAAAAACAAGTGAGATAAGAATAATTTTAAAATATGAAATATGTGAATGTTGTTTTAACGTGTGATGGAACGATGTTTGATAGAGAAAAACATAATTATTACAGTAACGTGATCAATTAATATTTGTCGAAAAATGTGTTAATGTGACATTTATTTACATGGAAGAAAAATAGAGAGAGTGACTTAAATTTGTGATGGAAAATAAGAGAAAGGAAAATGAAAATCTGTGACATAAAATGGAAGGGCAGTGGAAAGAGTGGAATTTTTTTATGAGATATTTTTAAAAAATATGAGAATTTGAGTTAAATTTCAAGAAAAAAAATTCTCTAAAAAAATGAGATAATGAGATTTGAGTGACCATCCAATCCCTGACTTTGTATTTGGGAATACTCTGTTCAGGCAGTGAACCCACGCTATGTGTGAACTGTGCAGTTGATGGGGTTCGCTTAAAACAAATTTAAAACAGAGCCATGAACATGAACCATGAATTCATGACAACTTGTTTGAGTGGTGCTTTAATTTTATGCAATTATTTTAATTATTTATTATGTGCATGACAATTCTGGTCATTGCTTCCATCATCAAGCTTATGTATATTTGAATTATGCCTGATCTTGCATTATTGCTTAGTAAATGAATCTTTTAGAGACAAGTTGACAACGAATGACACAATCTGGAGTATAATGTTCGAGGTAACTGTGCTTAGTTAGTGTTAAATAATATATAAGTGCAGTAGTCATTGAAGGGTTTTTGTTTTTCGGTTATGTTCTGACTTCAGATTTTTAATCAGCTTAGCATATTTCTAGTATTTGTCATTATCAATCAAAGCCCATCATGAGTTAAATGTATGTGGGTTATGTTTGTTTTGATTTTTAAGAGTGTGTTCTTAGTTCTAATTGATTTTCTAAAATTATCTAAAAGTAAGAAAAAAAAGAGTCAAAATTCATAAAGCAAGAAGATAGAATTGTACGTGAATTATCTTAGTTAAAACCAGAACGAAGATAGCCATAATTTAAACAGGGTAATTATTATTTTAAAATTATTTGACACAGTAATATGTAACGTAAAAGATTAACTAACTACAATTCATATTTTTCTTACAAGGTATATAGCAGAACTATGAATTGAGTTTAGGGAAGATGATTTTTTAGTCTTCTCCATACTTTTTTTGATCTAATTATGACATTGTTCGGGTAGCACATCTTGTCATTTACTAGATTAATCCTTATACTTATGGTAGGAAAAATTCAGCATTTTTCCTATATAAATTGGGTTGGGCATACACCGAGTCATCATTCAATTTTTTTAAAAAAACTTAAAGCTTTATAAATTTCAAATTTTCGGTTTTAAATTCAAGTCATTTGGTCCTAAAGTAATGGAGATATAGTGCTCAAATTTCATTGCATTATTGACAGAATACATTTAAAAAAAAAAAGAAAAGAAAGAAAATAAGCCATTATATAATCTTGCAGAAGTTGTTCACAAGCAAACCGATTATCATAGTTTGTGGCATCAATAAGAAGTATCAGATTTAACAACCCCAGACATGCTGAAAGCTTGATCAAAACTACAGAAAAGAACATGCAAGGAACAAGAAAGCTGAACAACAGGAAGAATGGAACAGCGGAACTCTAAAACATTACACATTACAGAGTCACGGTTGCTGTTGCATTGGAAATTTATATCCAAGCATTAGGGAACCGCCTAGCAGCTAATCCACTACTTCTAACTACCTTTAACCACTCCCAAGGCTAACTAACCTAACTTCTAATTGATCTGTTGAGTTGTGGATCCATCACCATCCAAGTCATTGTCCAATTGGACAAAACAAAATGGTTGGCAAATTTCTTAGCTTGGATCTCTCTTGCATTTGTTGTATTTGTTCTAATACTTCTCCTCAAGATGAGTGTGGATGTTGCATTTGTTGAGTATGTTCAATATTTCCCCTCAAAAAGAGTGTAAAAGATTTCTAAACTTATTTTGCCAATCAATCTACTAAAAGGTCCAAAGCATAACAGTTTGGTTTGTATATCTACCAACTGATCATAGCTCTTTACATGATTGATCTCCACTAATTTATCATGCACCTTATCCCTTGCAAAATGTAAGTCCAAATCAAAATGTTTTGTCCTGTTATGGAACGTAGGATTCTTGCTATTTTGCACTGCACTAAAGCTATCATAAAACATAGCGATTGCCCCTCTATGATTAACTCCAAACTCCTTCAACAGGTTGAGTATCCACATCACTTCACATACATAAGATGCTAGAGTCCTACACTCAACTTTTGTAGTGCAACTAGCCACCGCACCTTACTTTTTGGACTTCGAACTAATCAAAAAATCACTAAACAATACATAAAGCCTGACACTGACCTTCTAGTGTCACAACATGACCTCCAATCAATGTCTGAGAAAGCTAGTAGCCTTATTTTCCTTGAGCTTTTTAGAAATAGCTCTCTACCTGTGGAACCTTTCAAGTATTTCAGCACCCTATATACAGCCTTGAGATTACCATTAGCTAGCTTGGACATGAATTGTAATAGCACATTCACTTCGCAACTAATTTCTGGCCTAGTGAATGTTAGGTGTATGAGCTTCCCCACAAGCTATCTAGAGAAGGTTGCATAAGTGTTCATCACCTTTACTACTTCATTGTGATCATTTCCCCTAATCAACATATCATTTATATATATAAGGAGAATCATCTTTTCTTCTTTTTCTATCTTTTTGAGAAATAGTGAGTGATCTAATTTAGATTATTCACATCTATATTCCATAAGTGTTTCAGTGAGCTTTACACTTCATTGCTTTAAAACTTGCTTCGGACCATACAGTGAATTCCTTAGCTTGCATGCTAACTTTTTCACTAAATTAGAGGTCTTCCCCTTAATTTGGTAGCCCTATGAAAGGTTTATGTACTCATCTTCATCCAAATCACCATTTAGAAATTCAATTTGTATGTTCAATTGTCACAATTTCCAATCATTCAATACAACCAGTGACAAAAATAGCCTGATGTTGTTTGCTTCACTATAGGGTAGAATGTTTCACCTTAATCAAAACCCTTTACTTGGCTATATCCCTTTACAACTAACCTAGCTTTGTACCTCTCAACCCCTCCATCAAATCTCAGCTTAGTTTTGAGTACTACTTGCATCCCACACCATGTTTTCCTCTTAGTAATTCAATCACATCCTATGTATGATTCTCTTTTAGTGCCCTTAAATCCTCAAGCATTGATTCTTTCAAGTGTGGTTGGTTAGCAACCTTTACATAGGAACTAGGATCCTTCACATTGCTTAAGGCTAACAGGAAACACTTGTAATTAGGTGACAGTTGGATGGTGTTTAGGTGATTGGCTATGGGGTGTTGAGTGCTTCGTTGATTTGGCTCATTTAAGTTGTGCTAATAGATTTTCAAATACTTCGAAATTCTTCTAATCCTACCTGTCTTTCTAGGCTCAACTGGTGTAGGCTGAATATTAAGAGAGTTAGTTGGTGCAGGCTAAATGTCAAAAAGAAGTTTGCTAGTTACTCACATGTTCATAATTGCTGCTGACATGGTGTTGTGTATTGTGTAGTAAGTTTGTGTCACTAATCTCATTAGTTTGACCATGTTGTAATGGAATAGAATCAAAGGAAATGTCATTACAAAGTGGTTTAGGAATGCAAGGAAGACTATAACACTAATCTAGTGCATTAAGGGACTTGGAGAAGTTCTTGGGAAGGGAACTCATGTTCATAGAAAACTACATCTCTTGAGTAGAGGATCTCATAAGCTGTTAGGTCATAAAGTTTGTATGTTTTCATGCCATTAGGATAGCTTTTGAAGACACATCTTTTGGCCTTAGGATTAAACTTAGTTCTACCTCTTTTTAGTGTCAAGGCAAATGCAAGACAACCAAACACTCTAAGATGTTGATAGTCAGGTGGTTTACCAAAAAGAACCTTAAGACAAGTTTTAAAGTTCAAAATTTTAGAGGGTGTTTTATTGATTAGATGGACAACAGATAGCACAACATCACCCTAAAAAGGTTTAGGCATTAAGGCTTGGATTAGTAAGGGCCTTGCAACATTTAACATGTGTTGGTGTTTTTTTTTTTCTACAATAGAATTTTGTTGAGGTGTCTTTACACACAAAAGTTGATGGATGATGCCAATTTTAGTGAAGAAGAATGTCATCTTGAGTTTAAGGGCATTGTCACTCTTAATGGCCTTAACTTTTGTGTTGAATTGTGTAAGGATTAGTTTATGAAAGGCTGGAATTATGTGTTAGAGCACATTTTTGTTACAGAAATCATTGTTGTTGAGTTATTCAAGGCTACACCTCCAATCCTTTCCTTGAACCTTTGTGCCTTTCCACTGCTATTGCATTATAGGTCTCTTTTAAGGTTGGAAAAGGCCTTTGCCTGGTAATTGGAATCTATTGAATGAGTACATATCATCCAAACCATTGAGAAATTTGTAGGCTATCCTTCTTTTGCATTTTACCAAAGGACCTAAAGCAATTCATGTTCCATCCTCCACACGTACAATGTGGAGTAGGTTTGTATTCTCTCAACTCTTCCCAAATGGTAACTAGCTCAGTGTAATACTCATCCACGCTCTTGGAATCCTACACAACATTATGTAACTCCTTCTGGAGTTTGGACATCCGATGCCCCCTACAAGAGAAACTACTTGGACAACATTTCCCAAATTTGTGGTGCCTTCTTCATGTAGAAGACTATGACTGCTAGTGAAGGAGTCATTGACCTCAGTGGCCATGCAACAATCAAGTTATTATATCTCTTCCAAGCTAGGTAAAGGGGGGCATTAACAATTGGTTCTTAAACGGTGCCATTAATGAAATCTAGCTTGTTGTGGATGGATAGTCCAAAGGTGAAAGAGTGGCACAGAGTGTGAAAATTTGTATCAGTCAACTCAAGCTAGGCAATAAACATCCCTTGATTATCACTTGAATGAACATAGAATGGAGAGTTAGGATCCTCTAGTGTGTGAACTAAAAGAGGCTGGTGGTTTGGAGGATTAATTGATCCTGAAAATGACTGCATTAGAAAGAAAATCAATGATAGGATATAGGTGATGCTGCTAGGGACAATTAGGCACAGAGGAGAATCAATGCAATGGAGGCTACCAGATCAAGATTGGATCTGATACCATATCAGATTAAACACTCACAAACATGCTGAAATCTTGATCAAAACTATAAGAACAAGCAAGGAACAAGAAAGATAGACAGCGGGAAGAATGGAACTGCTGATTTTTGAAAAATTACACTGTCATGGTTATTGTTATATTGGATATTTACATCCAAGTATTAGGGAACGGCTCGACAGTTCATCCGCTAACTTCTAACTACCTTTGGTTACATCCTTGGTTAATTAACTTAACTTAACTTCTAACTGATTTGGTGAGCTATGGATTCATGGGCATCCAAGACACTGACCAGTTGGACAAAACAGAGTGGTTGGCAGATTTCTTCGCTTGGATCTCACGGGCATTTGCCGTGTGTGTTCTGATAAGAAAGCTTCGGCAAAACAATTATGCCTCGACAATTTTCATATCCCACTAACAATAATAAAAAAAAAGGATCCAAAGTCCTAAACAAGCCTCATTAGACTGGCAAAATGAAAATACAGTTGTTGCTTTTCACGTATAGTTAGTGCCTTTTTAATGGGAACCAAGGTCACGGACGAGGAAGAGCTTTCAGGCATCAGCCGACAATCACTCGTCACTTTGCTTTGAGAGTCCTTTTACGAAACTCTTACATTTCTCCATTATTTTTCAGAGTAAAGGTCCATCCAATATACTTCTTTCGACAAACTATTTTTATTGTACATAATCATACAATATTTCAATCAATTTTGCTTGTGAATGACGGGAGCATAGGCAACTGATGAAGGAGAAGGAATTGATTTTGCAATCTTGCCCTTGGTGGTGAGGTTACTGGGCTGCCTCGGATCGTCCGACTTGTCGCTATTTCGGGTATTGACCAGAGAAATCTGCCGTGTCGGGTTGTCTCCTCCTCCGCCGGTCGTGGGGACCGCCGCCGCAGATTCTTGGAGAGGGAACAAGAAATCAGTGGGGAAGAATTTGTATTGAAGTCCAGCCATGGGATATGTCAAAGAGCTTATTTTTATTACAAAACGAACGAGAGAGTGGGGAAACGTTTTTGAGGGCTTTTTGGTTGGTTTATAACTGCACTAACCCCTCTCATGTATTTATGGAGCCAGAGTTTGGGTGGGCAGCTGTGGAATCTTTGCACCTGGCTATCTAAAAGTCCGACTTCGCTTTTGCTTTCTATTTATTTCCTTAAAAATTATTTACTTGGGAATATTCTTTTCATACTGCGAACCTGATCTATGTGTGATGTACCAGAAAAGTAAATGCTTACAATAAATTACATAAACAATTAGCAGTATCGTAATGAATTAAACAGAACCATGAACGTGAATATTGAATTCACGATGACGTGTTTGAGTGGCATTCAATTTTGGACCAAGTATTTTAATTATTTATTGTATGTGTGGTCATCGCTTTCATCATCAAGTTATGCCTTGCATTCTTATTTAGTAAATGATTCTTTTAGAGGCAATTTCAGAATGAATAAAACTGTAGTCGCCATGAAGAGTTTCCGTTTGTCAGCTTTGTTCTGAATTTTTTTTTTAACCAGTTATGCTTATTTGATATTTCTACTATTTGTCATCATCATTTGAAGTCCATCATGTTCTAAAGATACTTCAAACAGCAATTTCGTGACTGATTATTTTTAAAATTATTTAGCACATTAATATAGGACATAGAAGGTTAACTATTATTCATATATTATTTTTTGTACAAAGTCTACTGAATTTTAATGTAAAGAAACTACTGAAACAGCAAGCATATCATATTCCTCAATTTTTTTGAACTCAAATCAATAAAATTTTAGAGCTGAATCATGAGCTGAGATTTAGAGTTCATGATTTTTTTTTTTCTCCAAAATCTCTTAATTTCAATCTGATCCGTGGATTAATTCACGTCAGCTCACCTTTTCGTTTTCTAGATTAATATATAGTTGGAAAGCGTTGGCTAAGTTCATGTCACTATTTTGAACAATTTTCTCAAGAACCATAATTTTAAACATACTGTGTTAATAAGTCAAGTTATTTGACCAGGAATTAAGCTTGACAATATTTTTTTAACCCACTTGAATTTGAAATTAAATTTAAATAATTTTTTAAAACTTAATTACACTATTTAATACAAGTTTTAACTTTATTTGGAACTTTACAAAATTGGAGTAAGTAAAAATTGAATAATTATTATTAAGTTTAAGTTACTTTTGAATTCAATTCATTACACTACCACATATCAAAATACCCTTTTTTAAGTCATTCTCTCTCTTTCAAGTATCAAATTGTTAAATTTTTTCCATCAATTTTTTTCCTACCCAAATTTACTCTATCCCTATTTTTCTTCGTCCTTCCGTCCCTATTAGATAATTGTCATGTGTAATATTTATTCACAAGTGACAATTGTATAAACATATAGTCACCATCTATTCATGGGAAAATCGGAATAGAGTAGACAAAGAAAAAAACAAAAAGAGGATTTGATATGAGCATAGCAACGTTTTTCCAATATCAGTTGGGTTGAGCATACACTAAATCATCAAACTTTTTTTTAATTAAAACCTTATAAATTTCAGAATCTTAAGTTGTAATTTCAAGCTATTAATTTGGTTCTAAATAATGAAGATGTCATGCTCAAATTGAATTGCATTATTGACAGAACATATTTCACGAAAAAAGAAAGCAAGAAAGAAGATAAGCCAATATAATCTTGCAGAAGTTGTTCACTAGAAAACCAATTTCCTCTGCCTCCTGGAGATTAGGGTGGGTAAAAAGATTTTTGTGACTTGAGTGGGTGGAAAATTTATATTTAATTTGTAAGGTTTGATTGAGTAGGAAAAAAATATTTTTATATATATATAATATGAAATAATGATTGAAAGATGTGATACTTTATATATTTATAATTTAATAAAAAAATGAATATGAATATAATAATTAAAAAATTATTAGTTAATTATAAAATGTAAGAGAGTAAATTTTTAAATTTAAATTTAAATAAAATTTATATATTAAAATATTTAATTTATAAAATTTTTAAATCCTAAGAACTAATAAATAAGGTAGAAACAAACATGACCCCATTGTCGTTCTAACCAACCCCTTGACAAGAAAGAAACCCTTCATTAATTATTTAGATTCAAATTAATAGCTGTTCAGGAATCATGTGGTGGGGAAAACCTTAGTTTGGTTCTTCATTTTGGAGGGGTTCTATCCCATCATAATTTAAAGACTCCAACCATATTTCTTAATAAAATTTTTATTTCTTACATACTATATATATATATATATATATATATATTTAAAATTAAAATTCAATCATTATATTTATTTATAATCAAATTACTATTAGATATATACAAACACACATGTAAACTTATACTAATATATTTATACCTTAAAAAATACTTATTGATAGTATCTACTATAACATCATCTAATTATTGTTATATACTTTGTATATGCATAAATACACAAATTCAATTAAATTAAACTTTTCATCACATTTTACAATCAAACATAATTTTAATCCCAACAAAATTTCCATCATTTCCATCGCACAACAAAATCTCCAACCAAACATAACCTTATTCTCTTTATTTATGACAACGGTTGGCTAGATTGAGCAACATAATTGAGGTGGGCCGCGATACCGAGTGAGCCAGACATTTGTTCGATGTTTGTTCATTCAACAAAATATCTGTTTTCTTTTAATATTTGAATGTCCTAATTAAAATATGCCTTAGTTAAGTGGCTCTGAGGTTACAAGTAAGTAGGCGATACGAATGTGATTTAGTTCGAATGGTAACTGGAATACAAGATTACATATACGTTGTTAGATCTTTGGTAAGTACAATCACGAATCATCATACAAAAAACATTTTAGTTTGATCCACCATGTGCATTGATTAAAGTTAAAATCTTTCCTTGGTTTCTAAACCCTTGGCTTAACCAGAATTTTTATTAGATTAAAAAGTTGAGAATTCCTCCCATTTGGAGCCTGCTTGTGGACTCTTGGAATCTTCAAATGCGTACCCTTTTTAAAGGATGAACCCTAATTGACCTGGGCTTAGGAAGATTGAAGCTAACAGACCACACAAGCCATGGTTATGTCTAGAACCTGACTTTGGAACTTTCTAAATCTTAATCTTCAAACCCTAAACTCTAAAACAACGTTACAAACTTTACACTATGAAATATATCATTCAATATCTTCATTCAAATTTCAATTTAAAATTTCTATGTTATATATATAACTAATTAATTTACACCTATATCTATATCTATATGTATATATATATATATTATATGTATACTCACATTTATTTTTATTTATTTATTATAATATAATAATTATTCCTATAAACTATTACATTTTATACATATATTCAAATAAATTATATTATTTATCTTATTAAAACATTTTTACAACGCATATTACTAATCTCAACACAATTTCTACTAAACATCATATCCAACCAAAACTTCTCTCCCAAACATAGCCATTGTTCTTTTATATCATCAATTTCATCTATACTTAATTGTCATATTTTTAAACTATTGTCACGTGTAATGTATTATTAAATGTTATAGGCATATACTTAATTAGGGCATATTCACTTTTAAGATGGAATTAAAGCACTTTGGGATTACAAAAATTTTTAAGAATTAATTATGACGTGATCAACGATCGCGTCGGATAGGACGGTGTAACCGGACCCGAATCCGATAACCCCAGGGACGCGAACCGGGCGAAGAACGCCGACCCAACGTGGTAGGATTGGATTGAACCCGATAAGAACGGCCACAATCAGCACACCGATTGCTGATTGATACGTTACGAATCACTCGAACCAATTCGGAATGACTCGATTTGGGATATAAAACTCACGAAAAATTGAAAGAATCAATTTCAGGGAATTGAAAGGAAACCTGAATTAATTGAAAACACTCTATATTATTGTCTATCCTAAACTGAATAACAAACTACTATTTATATTAAAACTATCAGATTCTAACCTAAAAAGCCCATATGGCCCAATTTATTAATTAAGCCCATTAATCAATAAAACTAAAATTAATAAATACTAAAATAAAATTCGACGGATCTTTGGATCGCGTCATACCCCTCCTCTTGAAGGCTTTTTGTCCTCAATTCGAATCTGTGTCCTGGGTCAAACACGAATCTCTGGAAGTTCTTTAACTCTTCATCGCCTCGCTGAAACTTCAGCTTTATCTTCCTATAAGTCCAGCATAGAAATATCGGCAACAAACTATGTAAAGGAATATAAAAAGGCACTGACGACTTATTCTGATATGCTTGTGTAATCTCTGCAAATAAAACTACCTTTAACTCTTGTACAGTACAATTGGATACAGAATCTGCTAGATAGTCGAATGGATCAATGTACACGTGGCTCTGTAGAAGTTTAATCTCCCAACCCTTGGCTTGTTCTTCATGCTTGTGGTTGTCCTCAACTTCCACTTTAATTTCTATGGCTTCTTCTATCTCAACTTTATCCCTTTTAATTTCTACTGATTCCGTTACTTCTTTCCGTTCACTTTTCTCCTCAGTTTCCAGATGTGTGTTATCACTGCTATTATCTTCATATTGTACTTCATCCAATGACACCTTTTCTGCAATTTTCACTCCAGTCAAAGATGGCGTCTCGATGGATGGGCCTTTCTTCTCTCCCAAAACTCTGCTAATGCCGATATGGGTATCAACTTCCTCGTTTCGACATTCACTCATGCTATGCCTATGCTGAAAGCAATTAAGACACATCCGAATTTGACTTTCAATAGGAGAATCTGATACCTTGGATGGCTTGTTGTACTCATCCATATTCGATGCATAATTCCTGATATTATAATGACTTGATGGTGTATATTTATTTCTTGTCTCCTCGTAGCCTCGTCGATCTTGTCTTACTGGCCTGACACGATGCCCATGTTCGTCCCTACCCTGAGCTCGGCTTGGCACGGGACTGCCTCTGCGTCCAGTCGGTCTGGACAGTAAACTGTCTCTTTCTAGGGTTGCAGCTTGGGACGCTTCTACGCACCCTAACCGATCTTGCATATCTGTCATCCTGTCCTGCATACCCTTCACACTTCTGGTGAGCTTCTTCAATTCATCAGAGAGAGAATTGAATAAGAACTTAGTCTCGTTAGGGCCATTACCTTGGTCTGAGTATTGACTGGCCATTTAACGCAATTAAAGTTGAAATGCGGGCCTAACACATCCCCAAAATAATTAAATAGATAAATAAATAAACTCTTCTCCCTTTCTTTTTTTTTGTTGCTCCCCTTTTTTTTTTGGCCTCTTCTCTTTTTTGTTTTGCCTCTTTTTTTCTTTTTTTTTTGGTCTCTTCTCTTTTTTTTTAAATCAGCAACCAAACAGGCCCTTAGCAGAAATAAAAATTTTGCAGCCAAACAGGCCCTTAAGCAGAAATAAAAGTTCTGCAGCCAAACAGGTCCTTAAGCAGAAATAAAAATTTGCAGCCAAACAGGCCCTTAGTCTGAAACGAAAAACTGTAACCAAACACGGCCTTACCACGTCAGAAGGTCCAGCCCGGCAACAGCTTCTGGTCCAGCCCAATTCCTTCGGCCCAATAATTTTTTTTTTCTCAAGCCTAGCCCAATTTCAATTTGGCCCAATCCTGCTTCCAGCCCACTTGACATGCGGCCCAACAGAATAATTTTGGCCCAGACAAGTCCTCCTCTTAGGACTGAAATACATTCTTTATTTTCTTGTCTTTTACATTTCCTTTAGTAACATTATCATCCTAATTGTCATTTTGAACAATTGGGGTAATCGCTTGAATTTTCAAATCGGGAGGAGTCAAAGCGCCAAATTGCGAGTGCTATCTAAGAGAAAGGTTGCTGGTTTCCTTCAAACTAGAAATATCATAAAAGAAGAAAGAGAGCTTTAGAAGCAGCCAATCTTTTCTTTATGCCCAAAGACTCCCATGCCTTTCTTGGTTGGACCAAGGCGATTCCCGTCTTCCTGAATTGGGAGAGCAAGTCTCTCTTCATTTTTTGGGGGGAGCAGAGCAGTCAAAGAATGAACCAAAGAAAATGATTGTTCTAGAATGTCTATTCCTCACAATTGTTCCTTGTGATGCAGCAGAACCATGGCCCAATAGAAACTTTTTTTTTTTTAAATATGAAATCAGGCGGAGGCGGCGGCGGAGAAATCCCTGATTTCACCGGCGATTGTCCGCAGAATTGGTCGGCGTCGACTCCCCGAGCGTCAGCCAGCCCTGGGCGGTCCTCAACGACGGCGGTAGACGGCGGTAGGCAGCGGATCGGGCGGAATTTTTCAGACGGTGGTCGCAGTGGCTCGGGGCGGTTTGCAGTGGAATTGCGGCGGATCCGCTTCTCCGTTGGAGACGATTGGTGGTGAGATGAAACGGGCTCACGGCGGCGGTGCTTTTGGTGGTAGTCGTGGCTGTGAATCGGCCACGGCGGCGTCAGAATCGCGGCTGCGGCTGTCGGCAGTTCGTGGCGGCGACAATTTGACTTCTTTTTTTTTTTTTTTTTGTTTTCCCCGGCGGCGGCGGTGGCGGCGGGGTTGATTGCGGCCGTGAAACAACTGAGCGGGGCAAATTTGCGGCGGCAACGACGGGGGCGCGGCGGCGGCGAATTTCCCCTTTTTTTTTTATTTTTTTATTTTGATTTTTTTTTCTTTTTGATACTCCGGATCGTGTATCGAATTAGAATTCGACACAAGATGGCTCTGATACCAAATTGACGTGATCAACGATCGCGTCGGATAGGACGGTGTAACCGGACCCGAATCCGATAACCCCAGGGACGCGAACCAAGCGAAGAACGCCGACCCAACGTGGTAGGATTAGATTGAACCCGATAAGAACGGCCACAATCAGCACACCGATTGCTGATTGATACGTTACGAATCACTCAAACCAATTCGAAATGACTCAATTTGGGATAGAAACTCACGTGAAAGAATCAATATCAGGGAATTGAAAGAAAACCTGAATTAATTGAAAACACTCTGTATTATTGTCCATCCTCAACTGAATAACAAACTACTATTTATACTAAAACTATCAGACTCTAACCTAAAAAGCCCATATGGCCCAATTTATTAATTAAGTCCATTAATCAATAAAACTAAAATTAATAAATACTAAAATAAAATTCGACGGATCCTTGGATCGCGTCAAATTAATTCTTCATAATTAGGTTTAATAAGTTTTACTATTTAAAAGTGATTGTATTTAGTTTGTTTTTATAACCTTATTATACAAATAGTTTAATTAATTATGTAAAGTCAAAATAGAATTTTGAATGATTTATAAAAGAATTATGAAACCTTAATTATTTTATCACAGTCTTCAAGTAGGATCATTAATCCTATAATTATGTAATTCCATACAAGGTAATTAATTTAATGGCATTAATCAAGCAAGTTGTCCTACATAATCAATAATAGTGAACATGGTTTGATGTACAGAATTAATTATTTTTCAATTTAGTTATTTTATACCAAGTTTGAAATTGATTAAGGGTTTCTCTCTATCAATATATATATATATATATATATATATATATATGATTAAGTAAACATAACCTTAAGAAGGATACAGCAGATGCAAGGGCTTTGTTTGGATATATATTTGGGTGGGCTGCAAATTAATTTGCACAAAAATTTAAGATTAATGTAGAAGTAAATACAGAGTCTTATTTTGATAGGGAATACATCAGAAATATGTATTTTGATAGGCCCAAAAAAGTCCATAATTGGTATAAAAATGTACTCTAGATTTTTTGATAGGAGATTCCAACCTATTTCAATTTTCCATAATCCCAGGAATTGATGACCGGTCAAGAAGCTCATTACTATAATCTCCCTATGATCTTTAATTAAGTCTATAATGGTAATTAAAAAAAAAAAGTTCCCATGAAAAGAAAACCCCGACCTTAAATTGTCACTTTTTATAAGAAATACAATGAAAGGTTCAAAACACACCCATGATCATTAGAGCTACCTTGGGGAGGGAAAACAAGAACGCTTGTTCTTGAAGTAAATTTTAGATATTAATTACATATTTACATCAAATTGCTGGCACAAGGTTTAAAAACGAAGCAGTGGAAGTATACTGTAATGTGTATACAACTACCATAAATAACACCAAAAAGGAACCAACTATTGTACATTCTGAGTACTCTATGATAACTCATCTCAAACCGGATTAGAAAACATCAAATCCTGGCCTATACCATTGTCATTCGTGCAATACATTCGCTTGGCTTGCTAGATTGTCCGCAACTTAAGTGGCGGAATCTTGGCAATCTTAAAACGGAGGGAGTTTCTGTCACCTGATTGTCTATGCTCAGCTTTACTTTTCAGGTGGGCATCAGCAGCATCTGTTTTGTCGACGGGCGTAATTTCTTGACGATGCTGATTATCACTGGTTTGGCTGTTAGAACTAGGCGATGGCTCAGGATAAAAGAAATCAGTGGGGGAAGAAGTAATATTGCATGCCCGCCATGTCTTCAGATTCATGAAAGCTTTTGATTTGGAAGAGAAGAGACGTTCAGTTTCAGGAAGAGAGGACAGGTCTTGATGGGTATTTACTGTTGTAGATGAGAATATTAGAACAAGGTTCAATAATCTTTATGTCTAGCGGTCTACACAAAGGTATCAAAGCATGTTCCAGATAGATTCTTGACAGAATAACTAAAGAGTAGAAGCTTCCTAATACTGTGTTAAGAGATTGAGGCCAATGAGGGTAGCAGGACTCTAATCCCAAGTCCAGAGGCGACCACAATTTCAACCTGGATCAAACAATCGTATCCCTTGATGAGCTCAATAGACTGTCCTGTAAATTCTTGCAAACCTTAAGCCCAACAACACTAGCCTACGCTGTTTTCAGTTTGGTTCTCAAGATTTTCTCCATTTACACACAATTGAATTTTTTTACTGGTGAAGAATGACCCCAAAAGTGTTGATTTTGCAAAGGCATGCATGCTTAAGAGGGCCCAAAATCTGTCAGAGCAATTTACGGTGAGTTGGAATTGGTTGGTATTGAAAACTGAAACTGACACAAAGATGCTTTAACATTTACATCAAACCAAAGATCAAGCATACACATCACACCGGATACATGATGCGTGTTTAAAATTCATATACAAACACAAGGATTGTAGAAAGGTAGCCTTATTGCTTCAAAATAAGGTAAAAATAACTCAAGCCATACCACAAAGAACTAAAGAAACATGCTCTGTATTCCCTAGCAAACTTCTGGGGTGACATATACAGCCACCGGCATCAATATGCTTATACACAGAATCCGCTTCAATATTTTCTTTTTCTGAGTCACGTGATGTTGGACACAGAAATTCTGCAAAAAAGAATTGAAACCGTGAATTTAGAAGGATGTAAAGTTCGCTAGACAGCCAAACTTTCTTCCTAAAAGAAAACAGGTCTTATGTGAGTAAACTGCATGCCTTAATAACAGTAAACTACATCCGACAAAGATTTTATAAGTTTGAACCTTCTCGTATTATCATATATCAGGAAATGGAACGACTGCTTCAAAGGCTTCAACAAGCATAGACACCCTTCGCTTCCGAGATGGAGTTAGTTTAGTAACAATATGCTGAACTGCATAATCTAGCATCCACTTCTCAGCCTTTTTCCTTTCTTCCATTATTCGATGCCCCACGTCAATTTTCTCTGGTTTGGGATCACCAAACGTCTGAGGGAACGAATGGCGGGGCTGTGTTTTGAGTTTTCTAGCTTCTTCCAAGGCTTTAAGGGATCTCTTAAGGAGGATGAGCTTTTTCAATTTGCTCCAGTTCTTAGATTTTGGAAGCTCAGATTTTTCGATGACTTGTGATTCTATTTTCCTGTCTTCCATTTTACTGATAATGGCATGTCCAGATCTTTCTTCTCCTTCATTCTTCAAAACTTTACCTTCACTCGACATGCTTTGTCCTCCAATTTCACTAAAATTTCTTTCAGAAATGTCCTGTTCAGAAACAGACTCACTTGTGACTGCTTGAGTATCAGAAGAGTCATCCTGAAGTTTGGCATGCAGAATTTCATTAACTGCATCTTTTATGAGCTTGAGAGCATCAGATTTGCTGAAACCACCACTCAAATTGATTGATTTATCATTAGGCTTTGAAAAACCATCAGAGCAATTGCCATCTTTTACAGCTGGTGATTTATCATTTTCCCCTTCGCCATCCTCCGCTCCATCAAGGAGCCGGCTTCCAACCTTTTCAGCAATATCTGATACCACATGCTGATATATCACGTGCCACATTTTGAAATGGTTTTTGCCATCCATTTGCATGTCGCGTTCACTGCTGTCTTTTGTCTTTCCATCTAAGCAATCAGATGTTGCATATTCTAGAGGACTTTGCAATGTAGTCATTGCATCTCTATCTGCCTCATCTGCCAATTTCTTTTCCTGGCTCACTGAATGAGAATGAAAAGCTGGATCAATAGTGTTCTCAGTTGCCCTTGGTTTTCCACTACCATCAAGAATTAAGCTTTCTGCTGCAGAAAATACAGATGATTCACCAGAACCATCATTCAAATCAAGCTTCCCAGCTTTCTTGGTCATCTTGATCCCATTTTCTTGGTTTTCACAGCCCAACATCGAAACTTTATCATCGCTAGCTAGCACTGCTTTTCCATCAGCAAGTGCCTCATCTTTACCCCTTCCATGTCCTTCAGAAGTGGACTCATTCACATTGTGGCTAGTGCTAATGATATCTAAATTGTTAGCTTCGAGCCTGGGGATTCTGACTTTAACTTGAGGCTCTTCCTGAGGTGGAACCACCGTCTCAAATGCTTTTACAAGCAATGCCACTTTTCTCTTCTGAGTTGGGGGTAGCTGACTGACTGCCTGGCTAATTGCATAATCTAGCATCCACTCCTCTTCTCTTTTCCTCTCATCCACTGTCTGAGGTCGCAGGTTGACCTTTTCTCCTTCAAGGTTAGGGTCTAATGGCTGCTGCCGTGGCTTCCCGGGGTTAAATTTTCTCATTTTCTCCAGTTCTCCCATGAACCTTCGAAGCAGAATCCATTTTTTAAGATTACTCCAGTGATTTGGCGCTTTCTCCTGTGATCTGCATGAAACCATTTTCTCAGTTTTCTTGATATCTAGACTTGGAGAATCATCGTTTTCCTTGATCACTGGACCTGAAGCATCGTTTATCGCACAACTTTCCTCTTTCGGATTAGATGACACATTACATTCCCCTTTATCAACACCAGACTCTCCACACTTTTCGTACGAGGGCACTGCAAAGATGGGTCGATCAGTTCCACACCTATAACTGGCAATGCTGTATGGGAGGAAGAAAGCAAGAATAATTTTCATTCCTACCTTTACTTTGATTCTTTTCGAGGTGTTCTGGCCATGGTGTGCTTTCGCTCGTAATTGCCTGGTCATCACATGCCTGGTCTTGAACCTCAGGAAGAAGAATTTTCTCAATTGCCTCCTGGACAAGCTTGACTGCATATATTTTGCGCATTTCAATCTCTTGAACATCAGGTTCATCCTTCTCTGTTCCATTATCTGAACTACATACACCTCCGGATGAAGCTGAACTCTTTGCAAGCATAGAATTGGCACCATCCACTGGGCTTTCACCATCAGCACCTTGAAGTGGCTTCTGTGTGGTGTCAGACTCAGAAGCCAAATTTGAAGACAGGTGTTGATGTATCAGGAGCCACATACTTAAGTTTGCCTCCATTATTGGTGGGAGAATTAGTCTCAGAATCCTTCACCTGCACAACTTGATCAGATTGGCACCCATTTTCTCTAATTACTATGGAACTTAGTAAATATGTACCTCAAATTTGTACAAGTTAAGATTAGTTGAATTTCATTTACATGCGATTTAAGTATACATGCCTACCAGGCATATATGAGTACTGAAGAATTTTTGAATCCATTGCTTAAATAATATTCACAGTTAATTCAAAGTTATTAAACCAATAAACACATATAATGATCAAAATAGTGATGATCTTATAGTTTAATAATGAATTGTGTGTAAACTGTTTCGCACTGGATCTGTTTTTGTTAACCTTATATTCAGACATGACGTTTTATGCATTGACAAAGAAAAAATATGATTTTCATAGCGAATCATGAGTGACTATATTTTCAGGGTTTAACATTTCCTACATAAGTGAGAATCTAGTTCGAATTCCCAAAAAATATTCCTGTTCGATGTGTGTTAATTGGTATGTATGGTTTAAAATATTTTATATTGAAAATGCTTTTGGACATAAACAATTACTATATAACTATATTTTAAATTGTTTCAAATATATTAGTTGTGTACATTGGATTATTTTGAAGTAAAGTTTCGGGATCAATAAAAATAATATAAAGAGTTAGTTCCACACTTTCACCGGGTGATAGTCGTGATAGGACTAAATTGAAGGGGGTTAAAGGTTAAGATAAAATCTGACTCAACTGGAATTAAGAATTGAGATAAGATTTGACTCAATTAAAATTAAAGATTGGAATAAAAAATAAAACCCAACTCAACTGAGTTAAAAGTTGATTAAGATCCACTTAATCAAAATTAAAGATTGGGGCAAGACTTTCTTTAGCTGAAGAATCAAAGAATGGTGCACAAATTGCTTCTATCTCTGAACATATCGGGGAATAAGACAAATGTTATGAATAAGTGGTACTCTACATATGAATTTCCCTGTTATCTTTTCTGCAAATTTTTATATAAATGTTTGGATATTGTCAAATATTTTACTATGTTTGCATTCTGACAAAAATACTGATAACTTCTTATTAAGTGTTAGTCACTAGTCTACTTTTGAAATTTCTTTTGCAAAGAACCTAAATGAGGAGAAGCAAATGTTGATATGGTAGAGAAAGCAAGGGAAAGATGAGAACATAAGTTAATACTTTGATTTGCGAATAAGTTTCTAATGTAATGGAGTAGGCTATTCATTTAATTTCTACTGCATTGTAATAGACTTTCATTTTACTAGAAACAAAAGAATTTGATAGGTTAATTGTTATGATACATGTTTGTTTGGGTATTCACTAAGATAATTTACCTTGACATAATTCTGGATTTAGGGAGTAACAATATGTACATAATTTTTTTCATCAATGATGATGAAATATAGATTAATCATATTTTTAAAAATTATTCAAATGAAAATTATTATAATAAAACTTAAATTTAATATATTGTAAAAATTATTGGTAATAAAAATAAGTTATAAAAAATAAAATTATATTAGACAATTTCTATCAAATGAAGGAGAGAAAATGAAGAAACAATGAAATAATAAGTAAAAATAAAAAGAGAAAGTATGAAAAATTGAAACGAGAAATAAGTTTAAAATGGGTATTTTAGTAAATTAACTTTGATCAACTATCTACCCTTTTCACATTCTATGTAGTATAGAAGTATGAATAAAACTTAAATCTAGTATATTTTTTTAAAAAATAAGTTATGAAAAATAAAAATTATATTAGACAGTTTCTATAAAATGAAGAGATAATGAAACAATAAATAAAAAAAAGAGAAAGTATAAAAATTGAAAAGAAAAATAAGTTAGAAAATGGCATTTTAGTAAATTAACTTTTGATGTACAATCCACCCTCACACATTCTATATACTAGTAAATTTGACACATTTTTTGTGTGTGTAAAATTATTTGTAAATTATAAAATTGTTGCATTTTAAATAATAAAAATAGTATTACTTAAAATTTAGGATATAAATATATTTTTAATAAGAATATAAAACAGATGAAAATAAATTGAAAGTAAAAAATATAGAAAGAAAATATAGATAAAGATTACTTAAAAAAAAAAGCGAGATATAAAGGATACAAATAAACACAAGAATTTTTAAAAAAAAAAAGGAAAAAAAAGTAAATGTGTGATTTTGTATTGTTTAGTCAAAAAAGGGTAAATCTGTCATTTTATTTTGTAATGTCAAAATAGTTTCAAACTCATAACAACTCAGTGTAGATAGCATAGATTGACCTTCAAAACTCCAAGTGTGCGTGCGTGTGTGTCTTGACTTATCTAATTTTTATAACAAATTTTTTGGCAAAAGAAATAAAATTTAGCAAGAAACATGCATACCAGCTAACTAATCTTTATATATAATATAATATAACAAGAGGGTTCTGTTAAATTCCAGTTGTCAATTTTGACCCTGAATTTTTAAGCTATATTTATTTTTCTTAACAAATTATTGAAGAATTTGTATTTAATACAGCATATTAAATTAGCAAATTAATTTCTTTAATTATGGTTGTCATTAGATTAGCATGAATTAAGATACCAAAAAAGTTCAAAGCAATGAAATCAAGAAACAATTGTAAATAAAATAATAAAATAAGTTTGTCACCAAGCCAGAAAAGTAAATTATTAATCCATTTAATAAAAATAAATTTGTTATTAAACCATAATGAGCTAAAGTCTCAAAAATGAGAAACTTAACATAATAGTTAAAATATGGCCCTTGGAATCTTCTAAATGCAAACGAGTATTAATGAATTTGAGATTATAGACTTTGATTTATAGGTTAGTGTCAAGTAAAGATTGTACCACATAATAATAAAAGGCAAGGTTGCTGGTCTCTTGTGATGAGCTGGCAACATGTGGTACAATTTTAGTTGTAAAAGTCTGAGTCACCTGTAAGTATTGTAGGATTTATTTTCTGACGTGGTGAAATAATATTCCTATTATGTGGAGATACGGTAGGATTTGTTTATATGGACACATTGCCATGAAACATTATGCAACAAGATGTAAGTTGACAAAACTAGTTGAAAATTTTTAAGTGCAAATATGGAAGTTGACCAACAAGAACTAACAAATTACCTTATAGTATTATAATATTAATATTTTTAAAATCATATTAGGTCACGAATTCAACCAGTTATATATATGTATATTATACATATATGCACCTCCAAATATATATAATATTTTTAATATAATATATGTATTATATATATATATAATCTCATTAGGATTTTCAAAGTTAGGTTTTAAAATCAAGTCTTATAGCATTAAATTATATTGAGTTCCCCATAAATATATTTATTAGTTGAAAAATTAATTTATACAAAGCCCCACATGAACGCGTTAAATGATTGTGGGGAATTAGAAAAGTTTAAGCAATATAATTTAAAACAAAATATTTTAATTATATATAACTAAAAGTAATAAATAGATTATTATAATCAATTATATAGAATTATGGTCCAAGCGGTTTTTACTCTTGCCCAAGCCAAACACGTGGCCAGTTTCTGGTTAAACGTTGTATAATATCTTTCGCTTACAACAGTAATAGTAATAGTAATAATAATAAATAAAGAAGTCAAAAAGTGTCATCCCGTTTTATAGCCATAGTATGCTTTAGCGATTTCAATCTAGAGTTTGGTTTCATGGATTTCTATAAAAACAAAATTTCCCTCTCAAAAATAATTTTTTATTAGTTTTTAATTTAAAAATAATCTAATAAAATAGATCTCTTTTGACTCGACGTCTGAATAAGGTGAAAACATATATCCAAGATCACTTTTAACATTGTCCAACATTTTCCGCACTTACTATAGATATTATTACTTTTAATTTTTTTTTTTTTTTTATGGATGTCTAGTTGAATGTTGCTCCTCAAGGAGGTCATGATCTTTCCAGCTTTCAATTGATCGTGAAAGCCAGAAAATTGAAAAAATTGATACAGCTAAATTGTAACGGAGTTGAGACAAAAATGTAAAAAGAAAATAATTAAACAAGGGATGGAGTCATAAACATGAAAGAAAGCAAGAGAACAGATGGCCTCTGTACGTGTATGCAAGTGAAGCAACAATAGTTAAGACAAAAGTATGTATAGCAAGAGACACAGAGAAAATAAGAATAAGATTAAGATTTGTTTAAGTAACATAATTGGAGAGTGCATATAGACACACAAACCTGTTTGTATTTCCTACCGGTGTACAGTCACTTTAATCGCGGTAAGTGATGGCAAAACACAGTGGAGCCTTACTACCGACTTCAATATCTGCTGGGGAGGAATATTTTCAATTTTAACTTTCAAGTAATGTGATCTGAAGATGGCTCCGAATCTAAAATATTGCTAACTTGCAATGAATCCAGAAACACAAACACTGATGTGACTATCTAGAAACAAACTAAAATGGGATGATGGCAAGACAAAATGAAAGAGGGAAAGGCTTGTAATGCATTTGTAAGCTCTCTATTTTGCAAGTGATTAAGACTTACAGTATATAGTATATATGCAGATGATGCTATAACATCTAAGATAGAAATTGTAGCAGAGAAGTTAGCACAAGAAATTTCTAACAACGACGATATTACTGAAGAGAGGGAAGAGGGAAGAGGGAAGAGGGAGAGATGCATACCCTGCTCAATCGCTCAGAATGCTGTTATGTCAGTGATGGAGCTTGCCTCCTGTTCTTCAGTACATATATAGGTGGCTGGCTGGTTTCAGCCTCCACTTTGACTCATGATCTGATCTGAGGGTGGCTGCGGATGAAGGAGCATGTGAGGTTACAACTGTTTCGTTTACCTCGGTTTATTAAATAAATAAATAATGTACCGTTTCTCGTTTGCAGAGATTACATATGATAAAATGACTTGGAATCCTATTAGTTTATTTTTTTAATTTGGATCTCAACAGTAATTTATTTTCGAGTGCTTCCCATCCAACTCATTGCACTCTAGATTAAATTGCATCCTAACCTGTACGAGCCTTTCATTGTTCATGTGAGTGTGCGTACCAACGACGGATTTGAGTGGCATTCAATTTTGTACCAAGTATTTCAATTATTTATTGTACGTGTGATCATCGCTTTCATCATCAAGTTATGCCTTGCATTCGTATTTAGTAAATGATTCTTTCAGAGGCAATTTCAGAATGAATAAAACTATATATAGTAGCCATGAAGTGTTTCTGTTTGTCAGCTTTGTTCTGATTTTTTTAACCAGTTACGCTTATCTGATTTTTCTACTATTTGTCATCATCATTTGAAGTCCATCATGTTTTTAAGATACTTCAAACAGCAATTTCGTGACTGATTATTTTTAAAATTATTTAGCACATTAATATATGACATAAAAGGTTAACTACTATTCATATATTATTTTTTATACAAAATCTACTGAATTTTAATGTAAAGAAACTACTGAAACAGCAAGCATATCATATTCCTCAATTTTTTGTGAACTCAAATCAATAAAATTTAGAGCTGAATCAGGAGCTGAGATTTAGGGTTTATGATTTTTTTTCTCCAGAATCTCTTAATTTCGATCTCATCAGTGGACTGGGAAAATGAAATTACAATTGCTGCTTTTCACATAAGTGATGCCTTTTTAAGGGAAGCCAAGGTCACGGACGAGCAAGAGGTTGCTTTGAGGCTTTTACTTGCTTTCAGGCAGTGGGTTTCCTCTGCCTCCTGGAGATTCACGACAGGGAGTTGCTGGCGGCTGCTGGCGGCGGCGGAGGTGGAAACAGGAAATCTGTAGGGAAGAAACTGTACTAAAGTCCGGCCATGAAAACAAGCAATTAATTAGTATTAATTGTGGAGGGGTTTGGTGGAATCTTATGAGGTTTAAGATGAAAATCTAGGTTGAAATTTTGCTATGATAAGTGTTGGAAACAAGCAAGGTCGCTTAGTGCGCGCATTTAATTGTAATAATTCATTAGGACGGGGAGGATGAGTAGAAAAAAAATGGCTTGTGATTAGGGTGGGTCAAAAAATATTTGTGATCTGAATGGGAAGAAAATTTGTATTTAGTTTGTAAAATTTGATTGAACAGAAAATTTTTTTATATATATATTTAATATGAAATAATGATTAAATAATATATAATAATTAATTACTGAACATATTGCAAACTTTACACTAATGAACATTGCAAACTTTCAACATTGCAATTTATATATATAACTTCACTTAACTTTCAAACTTTCTAAATCTTAAATCTTAAATCCTAAATTCTAAATACTAAACCCTAAAACAACATTGCAAACTTCACACTGTTGAACATATCACATATGTACTCACATTTATTTTTATTTATTTCTTATAATATAATAATTATTCTATAAATTATTACATTTTACACATATATTCCAATAAATTATATTATCCATCTCATTAAAATATTTTTACCAAGCATACTATTGATCTGAACACAATTCCTATCAAACATCATATCCAACAAAAACCTCTCTTCCAAACATAGCCATTGGTCTTTTATATCATCCATTTCATCTGTACTTAATTGTCACTTTTTCTAGTATCGTAATTGTCGTATTTTTAAATTATTGTCACGTGTAATGTATTATTGCATGTTATAGGCATACACTTAGGGCATATTCAATTTCAAGATGGAATTAAGGCACTTTGGGATTACTAAAATTTTTAAGAATTAATTAATTCTTCATAATTAATTTTAATAAATTTGACTATTTAAAAGTTGTTATATTTAGTTTGTCATTATAATCTTATTATACAAATAATTTAATTGACTATGTAAAGTCAAAATAGCATTTTGAACGATTTATAAAAAAATTATGAAACCTTAATTATTTTATCATAGTCTTCAAGTAGAATTATTAATCCTATAATTATGTAATTCTATACAAGGTAATTAATTTAATGGCTTTAATCAAGCAAGTTATCCTACACAATCATTAATCGTGAAGATGGTTTGATGTACAGAATTAATTATTCGTCAATTTAGTTATTTTATACCAAGTTTGAGATTAATTAAGGGTCTCTCTCTATCATAAAAAATATATATATGATTAAGTAAACATGAACTTGAGAAGGATATAGAAGATGCAAGGACTTTGTTTGGATACATATTTGGGTGGGCAGCAAATGATTTGCACAAAAATTTAAGATTAATGAAGAAGTAAATAGAGAGTCTTATTTTGATAGGAATACATCAGAAATATGTATTTTGATAGGCCCAAAAAAGTCCACAATTGGTATAAAAATGTAGTCTAGATTTTTTGATAGGAGATTCCAACCTATTTCAATTTTCCATAATCCCAGGAATTGATGACGGGTCAAGAAGCCCATTACTATAATCTCCCTATGATCTTTAATTAAGTCTATAATGCTAATTAAAAAAAAAAGTTCCCATGAAAAGAAAACCCCAACCTTAAATTGTCACTTTTTATAAGAAATACAATAAAAGGTTCAAAACACACCCATGATCATTAGAGCTACCTTAGGGACTTCAAGGGAAGGGAAAACAAGAACCCTTGTCCTTGAAGCATCTCAAACCGGATTAGAAAACATCAAATCCTGGCCTATACCATTGTCATTGGTGCAATACATTCGCTTGGCTTGCTAGATTGTGCGCAACTTAAGTGGCGAAATCTTGGCAATCTTAAAACGGAGGGAGTTTCTGTCACCTGATTGTCTATGCTCAGCTTTACTTTTCAGGTGGGCATCAGCAGCATCTGTTTTGTCGACGGGCGTAATTTCTTGACGATGATGATTATCACTGGTTTGGCTGTTAGAACTAGGCGATGGCTCAGGATAAAAGAAATCAGTGGGGGAAGAAGTAATATTGCATGCCCGCCATGTCTTCAGATTAATGAAAGCTTTTGATTTGGAAGAGAAGAGACGTTCAGTTTGAGGAAGAGAGGACAGGTCTTGATGGGTATTATTGTTTTAGATGAGAATATTAGAACAAGGTTTCAATAATCTTTATGTCTAGCGGTCTACACAAAGGTATCAAAGCATGTTCCAGATAGATTCTTGACAGAATAACTAAAGAGTAGAAGCTTCCTAATACTGTGTTAAGAGATTTAGGCCGATTAGGGTAGCAGGACTCTAATCCCAAGTCCAGAGGCGACCACAATTGCAACCTGGATCAAACAATCGTATGCCTTGACGAGCTCAAGAGACTGTCCTGTAAATTCTTGCAAACCTTAAGCCCAACAACACTAGCCTACGCTGTTTTCAGTTTGGTTCTCAAGATTTTCTCCATTTCCACACAATTGAACTTTATTTACTGGTAAAGAATGACCTCAAAAGTGTTGATTTTGCAAAGGCATGCATGCTTAAGAGGGCCCAAAATCTGTCAGAGCAATTTACGGTGAGTTGGAATTGGTTGGTATTGAAAACTGAAACTGACACAAAGATGCTTTAACATTTACATCAAACCAAAGATCAAGCATACACATCAAACCGGATACATGATGCGTGTTTAAAATTCATATACAAACACAAGGACTGTAGAAAGGTAGCATTATTGCTTCAAAATAAGGTAAAAATAACTCAAGCCATACCACAAGAATTAAAGAAACATGCTCTGTATTCCCTAGCAAACTTCTGGGGTAACATATACAGCCACCCGCATCAATATGCTTCTACGCAGAATCCGCTTCAATATTTTCTTTTTCTGAGTCGCATGATGTTGAACACAGAAATTCAGCAATAAAGAATTGAAACCGTGAATTTAGAAGGATGTAAAGTTCTCTAGACAGCCAAACTTTCTTCCTAAAAGAAAACAGGTCTTATGTGAGTAAACTGCATGCCTTAATAACAGTAAACTACATCCGACAGAGATTTTATAAGTTTGAACCTTCTCGTATGGTCATATATCAGGAAATGGAACGACTGATTCAAAGGCTTCAACAAGCATGGACACCCTTCGCTTCCGAGATGGAGTTAGTTTAGTGACAATATGCTGAACTGCATAATCTAGCATCCACTTCTCAGCCTTTTTCCTTTCTTCCATTATTTGGTGCCTCACGTCAATTTTCTCTGGTTCGGGATCAGCAAACGTCTGAGGGAACGAATGGCGGGGCTGTGTTTTGAGTTTTCTAGCTTCTTCCAAGGCTTTAAGGGATCTCTTAAGGAGGATGAGCTTTTTCAGTTTACTCCAGTTCTTAGATTTTGGAAGCTCAGATTTTTTGATGACTTGTGATTCTATTTTCCTGTCTTCCATTTTACTGATAATGGCATGTCCAGATCTTTCTTCTCCTTCATTCTTCAAAACTTTACCTTCACTCGATATGCATTGTCCTCCAATTTCACTAAAATTTCTTTCAGAAATGTCCTGTTCAGAAACAGACTCACTTGTGACTGTTTGAGTATCAGAAGAGTCATCCTGAAGTTTGGCATGCAGAATTTCATTAACTGCATCTTTTATGAGCTTGAGAGCATCAGATTTGGTGAAACCACCACTCAAATTGATTGATTTATCATTAGGCTTTGAAAAACCATCAGAGCAATTGCCATCTTTTACTGCTGGTGATTTATCATTTTCCCCTTCACCATCCTCCGCTCCATCAAGGAGCCGGCTTCCAACCTTTTCAGCAATATCTGATACCACATGCTGATATATCACGTGCCACATTTTGAAATGGTTTTTGCCATCCATTTGCATGTCGCGTTCACTGCTGTCTTTTGTCTTTCCATCTAAGCAATCAGATGTTGCATATTCTCGAGGACTTTGCAATGTAGTCATTGCATCTCTATCTGCCTCATCTGCCAATTTCTTTTCCAAGCTCACTGAATGAGAATGAAAAGCTGGATCAATAGTGTTCTCAGTTGCCCTTGGTTTTCCTCTACCATCAAGAATTAAGCTTTCTGCTGCAGAAAATACAGATGATTCACCAGAACCATCATTCAAATCAAGCTTCCCAGCTTTCTTGGTCATCTTGATCCCAGTTTCTTGGTTTGCAGAGCCCAACATCGAAACTTTATCATTGCTAGCTAGCACTGCTTTTCCATCAGCAAGTGCCTCATCTTTACCCCTTCCATGTCCTTCAGAAGTGGACTCATTCACTTTGTGGCTAGTGCTAATGATATCTAAATTGTTACCTTCGAGCCTGGGGATTCTGACTTTAACTTGAGGGTCTTCCTGAGGTGGGACCACCGTCTCAAATGCTTTTACAAGCAATGCCACTTTTCTTTTCTGAGTTGGGGGTAGCTGACTGACTGCCTGGCGAAGTGCATAATCTAGCATCCACTCCTCTTCTCTTTTCCTCTCATCCACTGTCTGAGGTCGCAGGTTGACCTTTTCTCCTTCAAGGTTAGGGTCTAATGGCTGCTGCGGTGGCTTCCTGGGGTTGAATTTTCCCATTTTCTCCAGTTCTCTCATGAACCTTTGAAGCAGAATCCATTTTTTAAGATTACTCCAGTGATTTGGCGCTTTCTCCTGTGATCTGCATGAAACCGTTTTCTCAGTTTTCTTGATATCTGGACTTGGAGAATCGTGGTTTTCCTTGATCACTAGACCTGAAGCATCGTCTATTGCACAACTTTCCTCTTTTGGATTAGATGACACATTACATTCCCCTTTATCAACATCAGACTCTCCACACTTTTCGTACGAGGGCACTGCAAAGATGGGTCGATCAGTTCCACACCTATAACAGGCAATGCTGTATTGGAGGAAGAAAGCAAGAATAATTTTCATTCCTTACCTTTACTTTGATTATTTTCGAGGAGTTCTGGCCATGGTGTGCTTTCACTCGTAGTTGCCTGGTCATCAGATGCCTGATCTTGAACCTCAGGAAGAAGAATTTTCCCAATTGCCTCCCGGACAAGCTTGACTGCATATATTTTGCGTATTTCAATCTCTTGAACATCAGGTTCATCCTTCGCTGTTCCATTATCTGAACTACATACATCTCCGGATGAAGCTGAACTCTTCGCCGGCATAGAATTGGCACCATCCACTGGATTTTCACCATCAGCACCTTGAAGTGGCTTCTGTGTGGTGTCAGACACAGAAGCCAAATTTGAAGACATGTGTTGATGTATCAGGTGCCACATACTTAAATGCCTTTGTTCGCTGAACTTAAGTTTGCCTCCATTATTGGTGGGAGAATTAGTTTCAGAATCCTTAACCTGCACAACTTGATCAGCTTTCAAATCTGCAGCATGTGCAAATTCGGCCGTTATTTCCCCTTCTTCATCAGAATTGCCATGGCTGGAAGTCAGGCTACCCGATTCTTGAATCCCATCTCCGAGAAGATGAACCTCCTGTTTAGTATGGATTTTCTCATAAGAATCCACACCATTCTTATCTTCAGCAATTACTTGGCCTTTCTGGAGATTCTTCTTTCTATCACTGGAGTGCTTTGCTCCAGGCCTGGACTCAGGTTTAGGCCTTATGCTCCTTTGCATCTTCAACGACTGTCTTCTTCTGTAAAGAACGCGCTTTGGCCAGGGAACGGGATCATGAGTTCCCTGACAATGCCCATGTAGAGAGCAATGATGGTATAGACACACGTTCATGGCCGAAAACTGCTCAGATTCTATTCCTTCAACAAACTTCGAATCCTTTACTGTTGAAGCGTATGTTGCTCTATCAACAGCAACATCCTCAGAAACCTTATAGTGATTCAGTGCAGGCCTCTTGGGCTTGAAACTAGTTTTCTTCGCAAGGAATCTCTCATTTCTAAGGCTGGATGCTCCTGACAGAGTTTGCAAAGACTCATGACTGGGAGAAGCCAACTTTGATTGTGAAGAATGAGAGCTGTTTTTGTCACTGCTGTCAAAGGGAGATTCAGCATGCTCAGGACTTGAATGAGGCGAGTCCCCGGAGGAATGGACTAAAGAATCACAGTGAGAGTTGGATGTGTCACCATACACTGGAGCAGGCGACCGAGCAATTCTTGATTTTGATCTCCTCCTGAATGACCTCACACTCCCAGAATTTTTCAGTGTCTTCTTGTTGTTGCTTCTGTGCTTGATTCCAGTTTTGACAAGTTTGAGTGCAAAAGATCCACTAATTGCTGATCCACAAGTTGAACAAGTAACGGAAATGATGCCATCACATTCACTTCTTCCCTGCTGCTGAAATAAAATATTAAATATGAAATATGAAATCCCTAATTTCAGATTGTGCCATTAATCTACCTCTAATATTCGTCAAGATTTGTGCATTCCCAATTACATCAAGATCCCAGCCCCCCAACAACTCCCCCCTCTCCAAAACCAACAAGAAGAACACAACTTTCCAACCCAGAAAAAGTAAACACTTTTCTAGCCATGTTATTGCAAAATACTCTTAAGACATGAATGTAACCATCAACATCTTTTTTTGCATACATGAAGTACGATTGATTTAAGAACTGGAGACCCACCGGAGAATTTTCTTTATTTGCATGAAAACTGCTTGTGGGCTTCAGAGCACTTGGTGATGAATCGAGAGAATCCATGGAAATGGACTGCCGGCTGGATCAAAACACTGATGGGTTGAGGGTTGCTTCAAGCTGAACACTTTGCGAGCCCGAATTGATTTCAGTTTCTTTTAATCCTTTCCTTCTCTGCTTCTAATTTGAACTGTTTTCACTCCTTTGGTCTCTGCAATAATTTTGCCTCTGAGAAAGAAAGGAAGCAATCGACTGCAATTAAAGCCTTGGCGGCTCGGCAGATTACATGCATTTGAGGCTTTGACTTGTACAAAATTAGTGTCTTGACTTGGCCTTATTTCTGACTTGAGATGACCACGTTGTCCTTTCTTTTGTGTTTTAACAACAAGCCATGTTTGACTTTGATTGGATGGAGACGTTCCGTGCTTTGTTTGGATGCAAATTTTTGTAGGGGAAGAAAATTGGAATAATATGAAAGTGAGGGGGAAAAATGAAGATGAATAAATTTTGATGTATAATATTTTGAGGTGTAGATTTTGCTAGGATGAACAAGTGATATCTAAGCATAATCATGTCTGCGTGTGTAATTATTATTAATGGAAATGACATAGACTTTGTTTGCATGCAGATTTTTTCGGGAAGAAAGTTGGTGAAAATTTTAAGATTAATAAAGAAGTAAAAAGAAGATAAAAAATTATTCGGTTGAATAATATGTTTGAAAATTTTTATTTTTATATAATGAAAATAATTTTAAATTTCATCCAAACAAGAAAGAGCTGGCTTTCTTTTGTGGGGGTACAAAAGATTGTGGATTGATCTTATACTTTACCAAGTTGTAGAAGAAATGAATATTTTTATTTAATTATTTGTTTGAGATTTGCACTTAACAGTCTTTCATAATCATAGATATAATGTAATGGTAAACAAAATACTGAACAAATTGAAAATTATGAATGAAAGACAGAAATGCGTGTGGTTTTCTAATCTTGCCAACTCGATTCTTCAGATACCAATTGACCAAAACATTAAAAGAATTTAAAAAAAATCTGAAAGTGGATATTAATTTTCTTTCACATTAATAAACACGAATACCCTTCGTTTGGAAACTAATTAATCTTTGCGTCTGATTGGTCACTGAATTATTTATTATGCGTAAAAAAGGGACCCAAAAAACCGTGACTCAACTAAGAGCTGTGTTTGGAAAAGTTAAAAACAGAGTTGGGCTTATCATAAGGGCCCAATTATCTTCAGCCCATTACAAGAAGTCAAAAAATTATGACCCAATATGAACCCAACATTGTCTTCAGATACAAATGGCGTCATCTTCCAGTATTTCATATGTTTGCCAATCTCCAACTAATGATACTACTTGTCGCTAAAAGAAGGCTAAGCCTGTCAACTGGTAAGACATGGCATTCACTTTACTTGCCTACCCACCTCGATCTGTGGTTTAAACCCTAGCCCAAGGGTTTGTTCTTTTGATTGAAGATAATGACGTCCAATTTCTTAATATAATTTAGAAACATGGGCACAATCGCTTATGGTATGTAATTGAAGTTTAGGAGGTTTAAATAATTTACATTTTTTTTATTAAACAAACATTTAAGTCCTTTCTAATCTATGGAAACAAGAAAACATTGGCTCAACTATGATTAACTTCATGGTATTTTTGGACGATAATGTAACATATATTATTTTATTTAACTCATTTTGATTGATAAGATCTCTTAATTAAATAAATTGATGAGATCTCTTAATTAAATAAATATCCAATATAAAATCATAAAATTTATAGAATAAATAGTCGGGAGTTACAATTAAATAATTTAGTGTTCCAGATCAATTGACTATTGAAATTTGTATTATTAATTGAATTGTTTTTATACTAACATTATAACGAGAATATAAATATATTCATATTAAATTGTTAAGTTCAGTAAATATAATTAGCAAGGATTAATTAATTTATATAAACTTTTTTTATTATTCAAAATAGTCCTTTATATTATAATTCAATCCAAAAAAGTGAACATGACCCAATTTTACAATTGTATTCTGAACTCTTATTTAATAAAGGACTTCAATTAATCAAAATAAATACTTAGATAAAAATATTTACCCTACACTATCACTTAAATTGAGCATAGTTTTATTTATTTATTTATTTATTTCTCGGCTAGTCCAGTTCCAATTTAACTTAAACATCCCAAAGTCATAATTTTCTTGCAAGAATGATCTTTTTAAATTAGGGTAGGATTAATTTATCATATTTATTATTCAAAGTTAATTACCTATTATTTTAATCATTCTATACAAGATTTGTCTTTTATCAACATCATTAATTCATCATAAAGAACATATTATTAGACTTAATAAAATAATTTATTCAACATAATCATTTAAGATCATGTTCATTTTAAATAATTAAACTAAATAAATTGTTTTATTAAAACTCATCATATGTTCTTTAATAGATAAAAGTCTCTAATTAATGTCAAATTTAATATTGAATAATTAAAATTAAAGATAATTAAACTCATATATCAAATATAATCAAAATAATTCTAATGGGCTTGACCTATCTTTGACAGCGAACATATCTTAAACATAGCCTAAATTTATTTTTCAAAAATGCTAGTTTTTTTCCAAAAAAAAAAGAAAGAAAGAAAAAGACAAGGATTTTACTATAAAAAATAAGGAAAAATGCTTTCTTCTAACGTCGTAGTTTCCATCTGCTTGTCTGGCCTAAATAATTCCAGAAGGAATCCTTCCAAACTTTGGAAAGCGAAGCCACAGAGATGAAACACGTTGTAATAATGAAGTCGTGTACTCCTTATCCACTTCTTCTCTGAATATGTACATATTTTTTTGTGTTTCGTGTGTGTGAATGAACGTGTATCTGCATCATATTATTATTTTTCCAATGGATCTCGCGTGGCCATCTACAGCCGATAAACATCACCTTTTAACTGCGAAGCGATATTGTTATCCATCTCATCTGATCCAAAAAAACTTCCCGGTTTCCGAATCCCAATGCGGATGGCGCTGAATTTATTTCGTCTGTAGTCCACGTATACGCACGTAAGGCCAATTTCCAGTATTGAAGGATAACGCTTGCTTTATTATCCTTTTCTTGGTAGAAAAAGATTAAATTGGGTGTGAATGCAGTATTTTTCTTGCACTCTTGATGAGTGGGGGGATTCAGAAAGTCCGTTGTGGGGGTTGATTTAAGGATCCGTTTAGAGGTTGATCAAAAGAATTTGAATCCTGACGGAAAAATTGATGCCTTTTCCTCTCTTCGTTTCTGGGTTTTTCACTAGAGAAGCGTCAGAGGAGAAAACCTACGAATTTTCCTCGTGATTTTGGGTGTTAAGGGGTTATTTTGATCTAATTTTTCATTGGAGAGTTCGAATTGAGAGGTTTGGAACTTCCATTCTTCAGTTTCCTTCCAAAATTTAAGCTATAGACTTTCGATTCTTCATTGTTTTTCTTTGATATGCGGAGAAATCTCTACATTGAACCATCTGTTTTGTTGATTCTTTCAGAAACTACAGCTAGAGGTAGTTTACAAGTAAGAGCTTCTCCTCGTCATTCAGATAGATAAAAAAAAATATGTACTTTTAGGATTAAATTCTTCATTTACCTAAAAGTCATGGATATAAGCAACGAGGCTAGTGTTGATTCTTTTTCCATTGGGCCTTCTACTCTTTTTGGTCGGACTTTCGCATTTAGAGTCTTATTCTGCAAGTCTATGTCACATTTGAGGCATCAACTCTTTAGGATGTTGTTAATTTACTTTTACAAATTCAAGAACTGCTTGAGGAACTACTTGTCGCCAGTAATTTCATGGCTTCATCCGAGGAATCCACAAGGGATATTGGTACTGGTCACTGTTATCACTTTCTTGCTGAAACGATACACTAATGTGAAAACGAGGGCAGAGATGGCATATAGGAGGAAGTTTTGGAGGAATATGATGAGAGCTGCATTGACCTATGAGGAGTGGGCTCATGCTGCTAGAATGCTCGAGAAGGAGACTCTTAAGATGAATGAAGTAGATCTTTATGATGTCGAACTTGTGAGAAATAAACTTCAAGAGCTCCACCATCGTCGTCAAGAGGGTTCTCTTAGGGATATCATGTTCTGTATGAGGGCTGACCTATTTAGGAATCTGGGTAATATGTGCAATCCGGAGCTTCACAAGGGGAGACTCCAGGTGCCCAGACTAATAAAGGAGTACATAGATGAGGTCACAACTCAACTAAGAATGGTCTGTGATTCTGACTCAGAGGAGCTTCTATTGGAGGAGAAGCTTGCTTTTATGCATGAAACGAGGCATGCCTTCGGCAGGACTGCCTTACTTTTAAGCGGGGGTGCTTCTCTAGGGGCTTTCCATGTGGGAGTGGTGAAAACATTGGTAGAACAAAAGCTCTTGCCACGGATAATTGCTGGATCTAGTGTGGGGTCAATAATGTGTTCTGTAGTTGCTACGCGGTCATGGCCTGAGCTACAGAGTTTCTTTGAGGATTCTTGGCATTCTATTCAATTTTTTGACCAGATAGGTGGGATTTTTACAGTTTTTAAGAGGATAACGACACGAGGTGCAGTTCATGAGATAAGACAATTGCAGATGATGCTGAGACATCTTACTAATAATCTAACTTTCCAGGAAGCTTATGATATGACAGGAAGGATCTTGGGGATCACAGTTTGTTCCCCGAGGAAGCATGAACCTCCTAGATGCCTCAATTACTTGACTTCACCTCATGTAGTCATATGGAGTGCTGTGACTGCTTCTTGTGCTTTTCCTGGTCTATTTGAAGCTCAAGAGCTTATGGCAAAGAATAGAAGTGGAGAAATTGTGCCTTACCACCCACCATTTCATTTGGGACCAGAAGAGGTTTCAAGTGCTTCAGCACGTCGTTGGAGAGACGGTAGCTTGGAGATTGATTTGCCCATGATGCAGTTGAAAGAACTCTTCAATGTGAGTCACTTCATAGTGAGTCAGGCAAATCCTCATATTGCCCCTTTACTGAGGGTGAAGGAGATTGTTAGAGCTTATGGAGGCAACTTTGCTGCAAAGGTATATTTTCGTGGATTTGTATATTTCGTAGTTCTGTATTCATGGTCTATTATTTGTTAACAAGATTTTGTATTTATGCTACCTTATATGTTAATCCACACGTCCGGTTAGCTAGAATGTACATTTGTTGATATTTTCTTATCGTGTTCCCCTGAAAGGAACTAAATTTGTATAGAATTTGCCAAGTATGTTCATATATTAGATCAAATTAGGTTGAGTTTTTTGACTGATATTTCTCCTTTTTGTGTTATTTCTATGTGATTGAAGAAACTGACTGATTAAATTCTGTTACTCTGCAGCTTGCTGAACTAGCTGAGATGGAAGTAAAACACAGATGCAATCAGATATTGGAGCTTGGCTTTCCACTGGGGGGACTTGCCAAGCTATTTGCTCAGGACTGGGAGGGTGATGTAACTGTTGTAATGCCTGTTACTTTAGCCCAGGTATAGATAAAAGCTTACCCATCATTTATTTTTTTTCTCACGCTTTGGAAGAAAAGCCACATGTTGAAATAAAGCATAGATTCCCAATGAAGTTTTCTAAATTACTTTGGCATCATTGCAATCTATCAACGATCGATTTTGTCCAGTATTTTCAAGTTTTCATACTCACAAAATAGTCATCAGCAGATCAAATTACTCGTGAAAGTCATTAAACTAAATTTCTCATCCTATGTGATCTTTGCTGTGTTAATAACTACACACTTATTGTAGAATTTTTGTCCACGATATGTAGAAATTGGTTACTCGTGCCATTGTGCTGTTTTTCTTTGTGCAATGAGATTTTCATCTGTTCATATATATTGAGGATAAGTTCTAGTAGATTAATAACCAAAGTTTTTTCTATTCTTTCTTTTTGCAATTTCAGCTGTCGAAGATAATACAAAATCCATCATATGTGGAACTTCAGAAAGCAGCAAACCAGGGCAGAAGATGCACTTGGGAGAAGCTGTCGGCCATAAAAGCAAACTGTGGGATTGAACTCGCTCTCGACGAGTGCGCCACGTTGCTCAACCACATGCGCAGACTGAAGAGGAGTGCCGAGAGAGCGGCTGCTGCTGCTTCACATGGTCTGCCGAGCACAGTCAGATTCAATGCATCAAAAAGAATCCCTTCTTGGAATGTCATGGCCCGAGAGAACTCGACTGGATCTCTTGAGGAAGACCTACTTGCTGATGCAGCTACATCCCTTCACCAAGGAGGAGGTGGTTCCATGCCGCAGATTGACCAAAATCTGCGTAAACACTGGACCATGCATGATGGAAGTGACTGTGAGCCCGAGAGCGTTGATCTCTACTCTTGGACAAGGTTGGGCGGCCCCTTGATGAGGACCACTTCAGCAGATAAATTCATCAACTTTGTACAGAATCTGGAGGCCGATTCCAGAGTCAACAAATGCACGACAGGCCACTCGAACAATGTTGTGATCCAGATGGCTGGGAGGGATCAAATCCATCAGGCCTCCTCAAGGGTCGCAGCAGCAGACAGAGCTTCAGACACTGGAAGCAATCACAGAGACTACGGCGACAGAACTCCCTCGAGCAGTTCAAGCATTATGGTGAACGAAGGTGATCTTTTGCAGCCTGAACGAATGCATAACGGTATAGTGTTCAATGTCGTGAGGAAGTCAGTCTTGACACCATCCAGCAGGAGTCTTGATTCCGAAACCAATATCTCCCTTCATCACTCTGTTGCTGAGTGCGTGCAACTCGAGTGTCCTGAAAGGGAATTGGACTCTATTTCAGTGTCTGAATGTGGTGATGACGTCGGCGAAGACATGTACGAGGATGAAGTTGAATTGGGTTGTGTCCCGGAGAATCGCTGTGGTGATGAAGTATGTGATGAGCATATTATGGATGGTTGATGGTAGGGTGCGTTATTCACTTGTACATGCATTGTAATGAATAAGAAATAATCAATCTCAAGAAAGTTGCTCCCTTCTCAATTTTATGGAGCAAGTTGTGCAATAAGCGAATGACATTTCCTCTTAAACAACATTCATTGGCAGGTGATTCATTGCATATTATGATCGCGGGCAATTTCTGTCAGAAACACGTTGATTCTTATGTGCTCTTCATTGATTTTGGCTTAATATCGTTCTTAATTTCATCTCCAAAACACTAATAATAACGTTAAGTACTACAATATTTGATTTCTGTTATGTCCTAGTCTCTGGTCTTAATGCAATTGCCCTTTCAACAGTTTCCTATAATAATTTTTTCTATGGATAATAATAATTCCCAACTCATATAAGAATCTTAGGCTTTGTTTCGATCAATTTTTGTGATCTTCTTTTTCCAAAGACATACACATAACAATACGACTCCTAAATATACCTTGATGTGAATTAAAATATTAAACATATTAAACAATTGAAAGAAATAAAAAAATGCATCTAACATTTCTCTCTCTTGAACCGTTATTTAGTTAGCTAGAAGTAATAGATTGGATGGTTATCTTATCAAATAATAGTGGTAGACTAGACAGTGATCACATATTTGAAATCCACGTCAATAAAAGAATTATTTTTTATAAATATATATTCAAAAGGTGAAAAAAAAAAAAGATTATCCGCAAGAAAACTCAATATGTTCTCTATAGCAATATTAATGGAGATTTTCTTCCCACCTTATTGTACCTGTACTTATCTCACAGATAGAGTATAAAAGATTTCTTTCATGAATGTAGAGATCAGTTGGTAACGACATTAAATTGTGGTCTCTTATTTTCTTTTACTTATATTTAGATGTGTGACTTTGGATCAATCAATGAAATTATTACTTAGCCACATCATACACTATGTAATAATACTTTTTTTCCTCTCTATGGATGTTTGTAAATACAAATATTCAACATTCAATTTTAAATCTATTTAAAATTATATCAATATGCATGCAAACACAAACTCATATTTATATAAAAAGTAGACATTATCTCTATATTCCGTGACTCAAACAATTATTACGCTAACATACACAAACAAACAAATCATACTAGCACGAAAATGATGAAAACTAAGCAAAACATGATCAAAAGACTTGAAAACCAGAGGAATTTTGCACTTAACATATATAAAACAAAAATAACTAATTCTATTTTATCAAATGGCTTTACTTTAAACCAAAAATTGGCGTCTTTGTTGGAAAACTCGGCCTTTTCTACATCAGTGCCCAGTTCAAGTGATACCTGAAAAAGGAAAATTTCAGAGATTTAAAGTACTACAATTTCAATTAAGAAATCTTGAAAATCGATCAAGAAAAAATTTACGGAAGAAAAATAAGGGGCCTAAATCCGTATAATTGATAACAAAGCAATTCAATTAAAATTGGTGGAGATTTTGAAGTGAGAATCTTAATACATTTCAAGTCTTATTCGACGACAGAAATTCAGTAATGCTCAACTAATTTCCGTAATATGTGTAATCGATATACGTAGGACATATTTATTTTAATGGATGAGAAGAGAGTTGCAAGAGATTACTTTGATTACTTTGATGGATTATTTTTACAACACATATTGAATTTGATATTTATCATGCATTTTATACAAGGTTTTAATTTAATCACAGATTTTTTTTATCCTTTAGAGGGAACATGTAATAAAGAGGGTGTTTGGGAAAAATTATAAGCTTTTCAAAAATGTTTGATAAATTTTAAAATAAAATAATTTATAAACTTTTAAAATAAGATATTTTGAGCTAATGAGTTCCTTAAAAATAAGTAGACTTTTTTCAACATATTTTCAAACATTTTATAAGTTACTTCATTGTATATATTAAAAATAGCATAAATATCTTTAATTACATTATATTAGTAATATATAATTTATTTTTATCATTAATATACCAAAAAAATTATAATTAACTATAATTATAAATTTTAACAAAATTTTATAGGATGATATTACCAAATACTTTATTAATTTATTTTTAAAATAAGATTTATGAACTTATAAGTTTTAAAAATATCTTATAATATATATGATCTTATAAATTATAAAAATAAGCTTAGCCAAACACCCTGTAAGTCATATATACTAATCCATATATGCTAATTATTGAAGTGACTGAGGCCTTGTAGAAGAATCTAACTATATTGTAATGAGAAAAAACCACTGCCATATTTTATGGAAGCAAAATAAAATAAGAATATTAAAAGACTAGGTATAGAGAATTTAAAGTGATGCTCACAAATTTAGGCTATGTTTGGGAGAGGAATTTTAGTTAGAGAAAACATTTGGTAGGAATTATGTTGACATAAGTAGTATATTTAAAAAAAATACTTTAACGAAATCAATTGTATGATTTATTTGAATATATATATAAAATATATAATAATTATTAAATGATACGATAGTATATAGGGATAATGATTTTGCTTTAAAATGTAAATAAAAAAACAAGTTAGTATATGTGTGATATATATGTATTGATTTAATTGTTAATATGTGTAATAATTGAAAAATAATGAGTGGGTTATATATATATAAGAAGGAAAATTTTGAATTTAAATTTAAATTAATATTTTTTTGAATTGTATATTTAATAATGTAAAGTTCTTGACAATGATTTTAAGTTGAAAATTAGACTACAAACATAACCTTAAAGTCCCTTCAATGGCACATGCCAATTAATATACTACAGAATCTCGTGCAATTTTTAAAATCACTCTCCTTTCATGCATACGTAACAGATAAAAAAACACACAGAAGAAAGCTTTTTTCAACACTCCACATTTTCCTTTTCCTTCAAAAATGAGGAATTCCATGATGAAAATCCTCTTGTACGTTGTTTCTCTTCATCCAAGTCAACCTTAATCAACTATTTGCAGGAGGATGCTTTATTGGTTCAAAACAACATGTTCATGTCCGTAGTAAGCTCCCTCAAGGCAGTGATCCTCTGTTGGCGCATTGTGCCTCTAAAGACGATGACTTGGGAATTCATACACTTTATCCAGATCAAAGCTTTAGCTGGAACTTCTGCGAGACTGCTCTTCCCAATACTTTGTTCTTTTGCTCCTTCTCGTGGTGATCGAAGCATAAAAGCTTCGATGCTTTTAAATCGGGACAAACCGTGAGTGACAAAACGACGCATTATTGGGTGGCGAAGGGTGATGGCGTTTGTTATACAGAAGCTGATAATCCAGATTCAGCGCAAAAGAAATTCGGCTGGAAGAATTAGGAATGGGAAATTATAAAATCATCCAATAAAGAGTACTTCTGAGAAATAAGCATGAATAAATTTCTATTTCTGTTCGCTTATTTAATTTATGCCTATATTTGTTCTTTGTCTTGTGTCTTGACAGTAATTTACCAAAATAAAAAATGAAGAGAAGAAGAAAAAGGAAACATGAACAGAGCTATCGATGATATGCCCTAAAATTCCTTTTTTTTTTTTTTGTTTATTATAAACTAAATTACTGCATGCAAATACAAATCTTAGGTTCGAAATCACAATGTAATTGATACTTTTGTGCATATTGTAATCAACATGGATTCTCTTAAGACTATTAACGAATCAATCATTAGTAGTAGATTGAGTTCGATCATTGTTCGAATTTTGTTTACTTCAATTTTATAAAATTTAAATTTAATTTAAAATTTGAGCTTAGAAAATTGTAGAGTTAACTCGGTTAGCTTTTCAGAAATATTTTCGAACTTGAGTCTCTATAAACAATAAAATACCCAAAAATGATAACCCAGAGATATTCATTACATGAAATTAATTAGAAATAAATATGTTCTAATGATATTCAACATAAACACATTTAAGGGCAAGCATACATTGAAATTAATTGATTAAACCTATCAAGACATGTATAGATTAATTTATCATTTTAAATGATAATTATTAATATAATTTCAAAAAGGTTGTATATATTTTGTCCATTACAATAGGGGACTACAGATTTAGTTCCAAGCTACGGAGAATTTCTTTAAACAATTTCATATGTTAAAAAATTTCACAAATTTATTCTCAAAATCTTAAGACCATTACTGGTATGCAGTAATAGAATAAGGTAAGAGTAGAAAGAATTTAAAAGTGAAATGAAATTAGAAAGGAATGAAATGATTTTCTATATCCTCCCGGTATGCACAAGAATGACATTAGAAATAAGAATGGAATGATATTGTCATTTAGTTATTTTATTTTAAATTTAAATATGATAATTAAAAATAAATATAATGAATTAAAGATAAATATTTTTTAATGAAAAGAACAGTATTTGAAAATAAAAAGTTAATTATTATATCTTTGTATGTGACTATATCTATATATATTTAGATTATAATAAATATTTAATATTTATATAACTATACAATATTTATATTGCCTGCAAAAATTATATATTTATATACTTAGCAAGTACTTGAACAAACATGTATAATTAATCTTTTATTTATTTATTGTAAAAATAAATATTTATATAGTTTTATTTTTAACTTTATATAGCTATTCACTATATAAAAAAGGTAAATATTCAATTGACATTATTATATTAGTTACCTTTATGAGTAATATACTAAACATTTATAATATAAAAATATATGTGCATATTTCCATTATAATATATTTGTTTATTAAGTATACAACATATGCTATATTTAAAAATTATTTTCATTATTGCTAAAAATTAATTTAGTACTTTTATTGATGCATAAATATGAGTATATATTTTACATATTTAGAATGTATCTTAATTATATTAGAAATAAAAATAAGATAATATGTGTTATTAATACATATGTATGTAATTAGTTTTAGGTAAACTTATGTAATATATATATACATATATATATATATTTTTTTTCACATGTGACATTTTTATATTTAATTTATTTATTAACATTGTATAATATTTTTTGATATAAATCTTATAAATCTAAAAAATAATAAAATTATTTTAATAGTATAAAATATAAGTCATTTCTAATAATATAAAAATGAGTAAACCCATGTGGAGAAGAGAATTAAATATTCCTACTTTTGAGAATACTGGTTTCCGATAAAATGATAATTTTTCAATATCTTATCACACGTAAGGGTTGTAAGAATAAGAATAATGTAAGAATAAGAATAATATAAGAATCGTTATTCCATTCCTATTTTATTCTTGCATTCCATTCATGTCTTTTAACAAATAAGAGACATGGCCATTACATTCAGAATTTGCACATAAAATTACAATTTAGTCTAATAGGACAAGGACATAGCAATTTTAGTCCCACATTTTATGAAATAATTAATATTTTAAAATTATTGAGTATTATTAATTTCAATTTTCTTTTATTATAGAACTATACACAAAAGTTGCACAATGTGGTTAGATTTACTTGGAAAATGTATTATACGTGACGAACTAAGAATGAGTTACATAAAGACTAAAAAAATGATTGATTATTACGCTATAAATATTCCTGTTTTTGCCCCAAACATCATTGCATTTAGTTAAAAATAAATAATTTTAAAAAAAAAAGAATTTAGGAATACATTGGGAAATCTCATATCTGTCAAGCAAAAATTAGAAAAAAAAAATCGAATATAGCTACTTAACAAAAGAAACGTAACATGAGAAATATCAAGAAAAGCAAATCATTCTATCAATATAAATTATCAACGTGTAATATAAAATATAAAATAAAAACTAAAAGGAGAAAATTATAATTATGTATTCTGCTTGTTTCTTTACCCTCCCCCAAAATTGATGCAATTAAAATGCCAAGTCAATTTAAGATTGAAAATTATTATAGCTTCAATCAGTTAATCAACCTCAGCTCTTATTAGTTATATCTGTTTTCATTTTTCCTCCTTTTAAATTTTCACTACAGTCTCACACTTCTAAAATTTTATATCATCTCTTTTGTTTCAACATAATTTTTGAGAGAAATAAACATAGAAACACACGTTTAAAAATAATCATTATTTTTTGAGGCATATATGAGGCTGCAAATGTTAATATCCTTATTATGGAGAGGTTAAAAATTGAATTTAGAAATTACTTTTTCTTTTTGTAAAAATTTGAAAATTAATGACAGTGAGATTTTCTCAGTCTTTCTAGTTAAAAAAAAATGGATGGAGGTTTGGTTTGGGGACTAAAAGTGTAATACTTTTTGAAATTTAGAACTATTTAAAAGGTATTTCATAATGCAGGACTAAATTTATAAACCCCACAACCTTTGAGGTGATAAATACAAGTTAGGCCTTAGTAAATTAAGAGTCCACCATTAAGTTACATAAATTAAAGAAAATGAAAAATTTTCCCTCAATTAAAAAAAAAAAAAATGTACTGAATTGACAATATAATGTACTACCAATACGGATCATCGTAAAGTTGAGCCCTGTTATCAAATGCAATATTTATCGACTTGTCATTTTGACCCTTTGGGCACTAAGAAATAAAATGGAATGATAAATGACAAATTTTGTTCTACGACTCTATTTATGGGAGCTTCCATTGGAGGAGAAGCTTGCTTTGTACATGAACTCAACCATAGTGCTACAAGTTCTGTTATCAGTGATTTGGAGAATTAATCTCAAATATTAATTTTCACTCCTATCATTGAACACTGCAATGAAAACTCCAAAACTAATAAAACTCAAAGGTCGGTCAACAACATTTGCACAGTAAAAACATCAAGCAATAAGCTACGAATGCCGATCAAAAAAGTCACAATTCGTCGGAGATGTGAGTCAACGTACATTTGGAGTAAGAAGTAAATAAATAATAAATTAAATATGAGCAGCAAAGTAATGATCCAAAATTTAACACGATTCATCCTTTGATGCAACACAAAAAATTGAGCTAAAAAAAATAGTGATATTCAAGTATTTTCAAAAAAATTCAAACAAAGTTTTTCCTATTTTGTTACTAAGAAAAATTCTCACAATTGTGCTTTTATCACTCCCACACTCTTTAACAATTTGACATCACACGAAATGACCTCGACCCATTTCACCTCGCAACTTACAGGGCACACTGCTCGTGGCTCGCCATCTTCTGACAACTGTTTGCTTGTACCTTTATAGAGTCAATAGGCGGTGAGAGAGAGGCGGTGGGCTGAACTTCAGCATGATGTTTACTTTTCTTGTTTGGTGGTTCATGTGGACACCTTATTATGAGTTGTCACATTAAATCTTCTTGACTAAATGGGTAGCATCATTTGTCCTGTTGTTGTGTGATTGAATGTCATCGTTACTACTATTAACAATATCTCGTCAAAGTCAAATCTTTTTTCAAATTCTTTGATTAAATTCCTTGACAACTAACTTAACTTCTAGTTGGGGCTTGAAGCTGCGTTCTTGCTTTTCTCTTTTGAACTCCCACTTATTTTTCGAAGCCTTCTTCTTCTTCTTTTGTTTTTTTTTTTTTCTTTAACAATTTCACCAACTCAAAACTCTACATGCGAAAACTCATTACATAAATTTCTTGGTGTTCATCATTTGAAGCTTCTTCGAAGCTTTCCACTCCTCCCCATTAATAATGTAGCATCTAAATTCTATAAATATCTAACGGAGCATTAATGGACTCTAGTAGATTTTCTTAAAACTAGATAACCCAATGGTATTGGGGTAAGTTATGAACACTACCGCCATAGTCAAAATCCTATTGCCATAACCACTGATCTTTTGGCATGCTTCCACTAGCCATTGAAAAGAAAATATTGCACAAACTTTTTCATCTTGCTCGTCTCAACTTCCATTACTTTCAACCAAATACTATGGGCTATAATATTACCAAACAACCTACTTCCCCTCAAACAAAACTTTCAAGTCTTGCATAATCTAAAGAAAAAGTGCTTCTTACTCTTCTAAACCCATTAATTCATCGGCCTTCCATGGACGGATCAACCATGAGAACTGAGCATCGTATTTTCACACGCACTTACCACTTGTTAAGAATAAGTTCAACCGTAGAGCTGCAAGCTCTACTGTCACTTGTTGAAAACGGATGAGCTCAACCACAGAGTTACAAGCTTTATTACCATTTGTTGAGAGTATTGTTCTCGAATATCACTTTGTGGTATTGTTGTTGAACACGTTGACAAGAACTCCAAAATTGTCTGTCAACGACAGCCGCATAACAGAAGCTTCAACAATTAAGCCATGAACTTCGGGAAAAAGAGGTCCATCTCGTCGAGTAGTTAGCCTTAAGATGTTAAGCAAAATAGCCATAAACCGTCGTATACGAAGCAAATAAACAATAAACTAAGATATAAAATAATAACCCCAAATTTAGTCCTTACAATGGGTCATGGGTTGAAATTGTAATTTTACTATTAAACCAATAGGAGTATAAGATAAAAATTATTGGGATATGTTGAGAAACAAATATGAGTTAGAGAAAATGGTATTATACTCCCAACAAGTGGTATCAGAGCTGATGGTTTAGTTTGGGACGAGTATGATGACGATTCTCGGTGATCGCATGAGAGGTTCATATCCTATTAAAGGCCCACAGAAGTGATGGGCATGCAAGTGTGCTTGGAGATCTCATGGAAAGCTCATACCCCATGAAAGGAAGGCTCATGGAATTGATGGGTATTGATGAACAATTTAGTGAGATCGTGAGATACTCAAAAAGTTTCTGATTGAAGGGGAGCATGAAAGAAAATTTCTGATTGAATGAGAGCAACTAGAAGAAACTCATATTTAAGGCGGAGATTGTTGGGAAACAAATATGAGTTAGAGAAAGTGGCATTCCACATTAGTAGAAAAAGAGAAAAGTGACTTGTTTATAAAGTGGATACTTGACCCATAACTCACAGCCTTAATATTTTTGGTTAATACATGGTGTCAAGCCCACGTACAGGCCCGTGAACGGTTCTCCCCGATTTCGTTGGGCTCTACTCCAAACCCAACATACGTTATCTATGAGTGATACTCCAAATTTGATTGGGCTTCTCCTCTGACTCAATAAGGTTCAATCAGAGTTTGTAGTTGAATCCGCCATACTCCCAACAAGATAACACAACGATTGTGCAAAAATAATAAAATGGTACTCAAATATTTTTAAAAAACGCCTTAACAAAATTTCACTATTTTATCACTTAAAAAAACCTTCCTTGTAGTCTCTTTTTTTATTATTTTTTAAATCCGCTCACTCCAACAATTTTACACCGAAAACAATGGTTTGATCCCGTTTAGCCTCACAACTTACATGCCGAACTGTTTACCGCTTGCCATTTCCTCACAACCAGCTTGCTACCATAATTATAGAGTTAATTGGTGGCGAGAGCAAGGGTAGGCCGAATTTAACCATTAAGTTTCCTCTTTTTTTATTTATTTGTTCATGTGGGTTCCCCTTAGGAAATATCCACGAAATGCATTTGGTAGGACGGATCTTCTTTCACGTAGGGGTGGTTCTTTAGGAGTTTTTCATGTGGGAGTAGTTAAAACATCGTTAGAACATATGCTTTCTCTGCGGATAAACTTGTCAAGTGTGAATGAGTCTTTGTGTAGGGCCTTTGTGTCGTTCAAAAAAAAACATATTAGATTGGACAGGATGAAATAATTTATTAAGTTCAGTCACGAAAAGTGAACAAGACCTCATGTGAATTGAACCTTAAACAAGATTCATTGAATTTCATCACACATCACGCGTTGTTAAAGATTTCAATCTTCTTGAGCTAATTTACGGGAAACGTCGAGTACTAAGACCAGAAATTTTCGAGACACAGCGCAAATGGGGTACAAGACAAAGCCTAGTTGCGCTAGGTTGAATCACTGCACAGCCCTCTCATCACACGAAACTGGAAGCCATTTTCTGACATCAGCCAGCAATAATTGAACAGCTGATGCATGACTTGCGAGGACATCGAGTAGTCGTTGTGTTGTGCCCTTCACTTCCGCAAGACCTGGTTGGAAGGGCCCATGGGACAACTTCTCTGAAATGCAACCACACAGAAAATCAATGGGCACAAAGTAGTCAAACATCAAATCCTCCTTTCCACAGATCGTCATGCACGCCTTCTTTCTGAGTGGTACAACGCGCCTTCTGGTTCGTCTTGTTGGCACGTTGAGTGTTTATTTAAAACTTCTTGGTCAGACTTTAGCTTCATGGGCTGTCTGCCAGCTGAGGTCTATGTTGTAAGATGTAACTTGCAATGTGGGAAGTATGGGTCGGGTCGTGTGGTGTCCGTGTGCTCGATCTTTTGCGCGTGTGACTGTTTGTCAGCCCCTAAAGCTGTCGTCTTTGATGCAAATAAATATCTTAGATTAATAAGTCCCGCTTGCAATATTTTTTTAATCAAAATAAGTAAGAATACAATGTACATACAATTATCGTTTTGGGTTCATACATTTGCGACGCATAATTATGTCACAGTTCCATGTGTTTTTGAAGAAAGTGCTTCTTAAGGAAAACCCCATTAGATTAATATGAAGAATCCCCTTCAGCTTTCCGTTATAAATTCCATGGCTTCGTTTGGATGCAAACAGTAGAAAATTTGACAAGAAAATAGAGTAAAAAGAAGAAGAAAAAAGAGATAAAAAAATATTATTTTAATGTACACTATATCTAAAAGAATTTATTTAAATGAATGCAAATTTGCATCCAAACATAGCCTATATATACTTATATATATCATCTTCGAGTGTTGTTTCCATTTTATTTATTTATTTATTTTTTGCAATACAAGATTTTGAAGTGACGAAAAAAGGATTAATAAACATATCTTGCATGGGCAGAAGTTACGTTGAGAAATGGCACGTTGTCAAGGATTGTTTAGGTTAATCATTTTTAAAATGCACTATTTGAAAATATGTCAAAATTATAGACGCCACACCTCTCCAGTATGGAAAAATCCATAAAACAAATATATAACACAACAGATATGGCTGCAATTTGATTAGGAAAAAATTACTCACACAATTCAATGTTCACAGATTTGATGCATTCAATCTGATTATTGACCAATTTTGGCTTCCTAAAGAAAATATTCGCTGGCTTTGCTTCATTATCTAAATAATAATATATATAGCATTCATAACCCAAAAAAAATTTAAAAAAAAGGAAAATAAAAATTGTGTAGTCCTACCACTGATTGATAATAATTTAAAATCCAGGGATTCTATCTGTAGCCTAATGATTTAGAATGTTGGACATTGGCATGTTTGATATGCAATAAATTTTCAATTCCAAGGATTTAATATTAAACTCATCTTTGTATGTATTTAGTAATCCCAATTAAAAAATGATGATGAATAAAATAATACTGTACAGAGAATAATGAATAAAATAATTAACTGTGCAGTGAACGAGGAATTAATGGCGTGCACAGTGCAGTCCGTGAGTGCGCACGGCAATGGCGCGGGTCACGGTCACGTAGGCACCCGGTGTGCAGCACTAGTTGAGCGTTCGAGTAATAATCTATTTGAAGTTGATTTGAGTTAATTTTTGACAAGTTTAATATCGATAACTCGATTTGAGCTCGAATCGAGTTGTCGATCTCGAACTCAAGTTCGAGTACATTTTTGCAACTCGACATTGAACTCGCTAAGTTTGGTGCTCGAGTTTATCGAGTCGAGCCTGAAGTCGAGCTCGATCTGAATGTTAAGTTATGTTCTATAAAAATTAAAAAAAAAAAAATTGAACTCGAGCTACTCGATCGAGCTCGAGTATTTCGAGCTCAAATATTTCTATGAAATATTCGAACTCGACTTGATGACTATATTGAATCGAGTCGAGCTTTGATCGAGTTGCTCGACTGAGATAAGGCGAGGCAGGGCTGGAGGCGCGAGAACTTATTCCCACTCCGTCGCTTGTCCCATCGCTCTTTAATATAAGTATATTATTGTAGTTATAATTAATTGTCTAATTTATAATTAGTCACAACTAATGTTTTGTAATTAATTTCTATATAATTTTTATATGGTTAGTTTGAAAATTATTCAATTAGATTTTTAGTTTGACTACTTTAAAAAAATTAAAATAAAGAACTTTAATAAAATTAATTGAGATAGAATAAACATTTTGATTTTGATAAAACATACATCTTCTCACAAAAACTAATGGTTATGTTTATTTTGCTTCATACCCCCTAACAAATATACAATATAATTATTACACATTTTAAATTTTATTTCTTTTTCTTTCTCTTACTTTACAAACTTTTTAAAAAATATACAAAAAAAATACATATTTAAAAATATAAACAAACATAACTAATGAGTTTATTCACAATAAAAAAATATAGAACATGACAAAATCAAATTCATTATTATTTTCTCTCTTCGATTCCATCTTGTACTTTTTATGTTTCTTGATTTTTTCATACTAATTTAAGAAAAATTTTAATCACTATTCATATTTCATATAACCCTCAAACAATTTATTATTTATCATTTTTTCTATTTTATTAGTAAATAAATTTAATATTCTCTATTTGTTTTCATATTTATCTATATTGAATTCAATATATAAATGAATAACAAGTTTTTTTTTCATTTTACATTGAATATATGCATGCTCTCACTCTATTTATATATAAAATTTGTATATAATTGTTGTTGAGTTAATTTAGTAGTTTAGAAACTTATTATGTTCTGTTGATTCTTTTATCTCAATGTGAAATTCGTTGCAAAATATACTTTTTTATGATTAAAATTTTGAAAAGAAATTAATTCATGCTAACATCAAAAAATATATCATTTATAATAATTATTTTAAATATCCTAATATGACAAATATGTTATGTTTACCAATAAAATTAATTAGTATATTGTATTTTTATTAATTTTTGTAAAAGTAAACATAATTAAATTTTTATATTATGAAAAATAGTTTTAAAAGTATAAATTATTTTTTCCTTCTCCCCAAATAAGGCACTGCAGGGAATCGGGTATGAGATAAAGGTAGAAGGTTAGGGATGAGGCAAGGGTGCAGGAAGACATTCGAGAACAGAATTGTGGATTGGGAAGGCATTCTTGCCCTTACTTCAACCCCATTGCCGTCCTTCTCTGCAAGTAGCCATCTTGTTGCATTTTGATATAATGTGATTTACATTGTTGCATTTTACGTGTTTGGTTCTCTTTCGTTCAAACCTTAAGAATGCATTTGAATCGATGAATTTGAAAAATAAATTTTGAATTCATAATACTAAATTCATTATACTTGTTTAGATAATCATGGATTTTAAATTCTTAAATTTTCTTTTTAAACCACAATTTTATTAATTGAAATGGATTTGAAATTCTTTTCGTATGGAGTAATGTGAAATCCTTTATTTATATTCAAATCTTTCGATCCAAATGGATCCTTAGGATACATTTGGTTTCTTATTAAGGTGTTATGAAAATTTTGGTGATTTGAGTTAAAGTAAAGTTTATGTTTGGCATTAAAATTTGAGTGGGTGGGAAGATTGTTTATATATATATATATATATATATTTAGCATGCAATAATAATTAGATGATATAATATTATATAAGTCTGTAGGATATAAATTCTATAGGATATAAATAAATGAATAAGAATAAAAAATTGATATGGATAAATGTTGATTTGATTGTGAATAAGTATAATGATTGAAAAATAATAAGTTACAAAAGATAAGAAATGAAAATTTTAAATTTAAATTTGAATATAATTTATATGATAAAATATTTGGATTGTAAGATTTACACAATGAAATAGGGAATAATAAGGAAATAAACAAAACCTTTGAACAATTCAAGGGTTGTTAAGTGCTTTTTTTAATTAATAATCTTGTAAAATGTCAAATTAGAAACTAGTTTGAGTGCATGGGGGGTTTTGCTTCCTGATTCTTACACTCCTTTGAATACAGACAGCCGGAGAGGGACAGTACATATCATTAGAGGCCATTGCACTTCATATGCAACATGTTCAATAATTGTCACAGACTGTATCTTTATTTTAATACTTGTAACAAGAGTTGAAATTGTCATGCTTATTCAGCGTGGATCAAATAAATTTATCAAGTAAATAATATTGGTTTACATTTACTAGTCAAGTTTCATTTTAGTGTTTCAAATGTTTGTGATTTGAGAATGCAATTCGGCCAAAAACGACCAAAGTTAGGGTAATTAATTAATGTTCATTGATGCCGGCCGTTTTAAACAATAAGAGAGATCGTTTGGACGTAAATTTAGTTGGAGAGAAAAGTTTGTATAAAAATTAGAGATAATGTAAAAATAAAAGGACAAAGAGATAAAAAAAAAAAATAGTTGCTTTGATGGATACAAAATCATCCCAAATTTGTGTCCAAACATAGCCCTTGTAAAACTGGAATTCACAAATTTAAGAAGTCAGTAATGTTGACTTGGATGGGGCTTCCTCGAATTCATCGTAATGTGATGAGAGTAAGACCAAAAAAAATTGAAATTGTATTGGAAAATTTCCTAAAAATTTAATAGGATGACGAATATATTTTACTTTTCAGGCACAACGACCAACGAACCAACCAACACAAACTAAATTAAACCAAAACCAAACACCTCCTTAGAACTTTCAATAAATGCGCCTTCAAAATCAAAATTCCCTCTCTCTCTCTCTCTACGAAGCTTCCTGGAAGCTACAATGGCTTCTTCACCTTTCCATGCCTTTAACTCTCCCTCCTTCCTCTCCCTTTCCTTTCAACCCCTAGCCTTGCTTCTCTTTTTATGCCCTTTCTTCCCTTCTCTCTGCTGGGGTGGATTTCCGTTTTAGATTTCACTCCCATTCCCACCATGAAACTCGTCAACATCATACCCGGGAAGCTCTTCAAATCTAAGAAATCCCGCTCCGCTTCCGATCCCTGCTCCTTAAGCTCTCAGACGACTTCGTCGTCGGCCTCCTCGGAAGATGGGTCCAAGAAGCTCTACGGCGTGTCCACGCCGACCAGCGTCCTCCCTTCCTCGTCAGCCGAAATAACCGGGGAATGGTCCGAGATCTCGGCCGACGTCTATTTCGACTTGAAGCAAGCGTTTGAAATGATCGACAGAGACGGAGACGGAAAGATAAGGAAGGAGGAGCTGGAGGCGTTGCTCGGCCGGCTGGGGGCGGAGCCGCCGAGTCAGGAAGAACTGCAACTGATGGTCAGCGAGGTGGACAGGGACGGCGACGGGTGCATCACCTTGGAGGAGTTCTACTCGATCGGGTCGGCTTTCACGCCGCCGACCTGCGACACGGAGCTGAAAGGCACGTTTGACTTCTTTGACTCGGATCGCGACGGGAAGATTACAGCGGAGGAGCTGTTCAACGTGTTCAGGACGATCGGGGACGCGCGGTGTACGTTGGAGGACTGCAGGCGCATGATAGAAGGGGTGGACAGAAACGGAGACGGGTTCGTCTGCTTCGAGGACTTCGGTCGTATGATGGAGCATCGGCAGCAAGGATAGTTTTCTTTTCTTGTTTGTTTTCAAAATAAAAGAAAAGAAAATTCATCATTGCCAGCCTCGATATTTTTCCTTTTCTTGCACGTTTCCTTTGTGGGCTCTTTTGCATCGACAGAGGCCAATATTGGATGTGTATGTGTGCGCGCGCGCGTGTGTTTAAACGTTTGGGTGAAGAGGAGGTTACAAGTATGGATCAATCCGAGGGCTAGGATTGAAATTGCCGTATATAGAAGTGACGAGAAGCAACTTTCACGTGATGGGTTAATTTAGATTTTTAATTAATGAATTTGTTTGAATGTTGGTGGAAAATTGTGATGTTTGTTGGATCCATGATACAGGGAAACATCTGAATAAACTTGATGGGGAAGGGACATAGACTTAGGGGTCCAAGAAATAGGGTCTAATGCCTACGCTCGTGGTAGGTTGGTGGCGGCATCTGTTGTAGGGGATATACCCTCTCATGTCCAAAAATGGATCTTTGAGTTCTTTGTTTCCCTATTTTGCGTTAGACCAATATATAAATATATATATGATTTCATGGATTTCTAGTAATAATATTGTGAACTGTATTGTTGCCCATTGTCATCATGTTTGATAATTCAATCGTTCAAGAATCACTTGGATGATCCCTGTTCTTTGACGTTGAGGATTTCATACCATATTTTCAAGAAATAGGTTATTATTCATTTAAACGCTATGTTTTTTTTCTTTCTAATACAAACATGTTAATTATTATATATTTTTTTCTCACTTTTATATGAATTTTTATGAAAAATATAAGTAAATACTTTTATATTCATGGACAGAACATAGAGAGAATTTCATAGGGCACTGGCGTGGTCAATGATCGCAGATACAACTGGGCCCGAATTCGATAACTTTAGGTACGCAACTCGGATGAAGAACGTCGATCTAACCTGATTGGATTGAACTCGATAAGAAACGGTTATAATCAGCACATCTAACCTGATTGGATTGAACTCGATAAGAAACGGTTATAATCAACACATTGATTGATACGTTACGAATCACTCGGATCAATTCGAATGACTCGATTTGGGATAGAAAATTCACAAGAAATTAAAAGATTCAATTTTAGGGAATTGAAAAGAAATCTGATTAAATTGAAAACTCTGTCTGAGATTTGATGGTACATAGTGTTAAAATTCTAGTTTAGTTGGACTGTAGGTTCCTATTGGACTTATTTTTTGGACTTCTTTGACTGGACTAAGAATTAAAATAAATTAAAAGAGAAATAAATAATTGAATTAATCATACTGCTTTATTCTTTTGCCCTCAAGTCTTCCATCTATCTTAGGATGTTTACTCTGCGCTCTTTCTCGAGTTCCTCGAATTGCATCCACGCGTGACATTTTCTTGAATTTCGCGCACCAAGACTTTAATAGCTTCTTTAAGTCTTTTTGCCCGTACCCTGATTATTGGTTCAACTGGAATTGTCAGCAACTCCTCTTTATCATGTTGGATGTCCGCGTTATTCCCTTCCTCTTGAGAAGGAATTGCTCTCAATTCAGAATCCCGTTCATCACCTACATCAAATAAACTCAGGTCGTAAATATTAAAAGTTGCACTGACTCCGAACTCACCTGGTAACTCCAACTTGTAGGCGTTGTCGTTGATTCTCTCCAAGACTCGGAATGGCCCATTTCTTTGAGGCATCAATTTAGACTTCCGCTGCTTAGGAAACCTCTCTTTTTGCATATGAACCCACACCCAATCTCCGGGTTCAAACACTACCCGCTTCCTACCTTTGTTTGCCTGTTGGGCGTATTGCTCGTTCCTTTTCTCGATGTTTTGTTTGACCTGTTCATGCATTCGTTTGACATACTCAACTCGCTTTTTGCTTTCTAAAGTCAAATGCTCATTGCCTAGCAATGACAATAAATCTAAAGGTGTTAGAGGATTAATGCCATATACAATTTCAAATGGAGACATATTAGTAGCAGAGTGAACAGTTCGATTATAAGTAAATTCAACATGCGACAAGCTCTCTTCCTAACTTTTAATATTTTTCCTAATAATAGCACGCTCTTTCCTGGGCTCATTGTCGTATGCATACTAGTTATCGTCTTCGTTCGACCCATACTCCTCCTCGTAATCATGTCGATCGGGTCTCATGGGTCTGACATGATACCTTTGCCTATCCCTAGTCCGAGCTCGGCCTGGCATGGGACTGCCTCTGCATCTAGTTAGTCTGGACAATGAATCGTCCCTTTCTAGGGTTGCTGCTTGGGACGCTTCTACTCGCCCTAACTGGTTTTGTATATTTGTCATACTCTTAGTAAGCTTTCTCAACTCATCACTGAGGGACTCAAATAAGAACTTAGTTTCGTTAGGGCTGTTACCCTGTCCCGAATACTGGTTGGCCATCACGATGTTTGAGATACAAAATAAAACACCAAAATAGTAGATAATGGTTAGTAGTAAAAGTCCTCACTAATCTCGCTACTCTCACTTCTCTCAGGTGAAAGCTCTCTGACACTCGTTTCTTACCTTCGCTCGTGTATCACACACACTCAATTTATTCTTCACAATCTCAATTTCTCGTGCCCTTCTCGTGTGATTCCAAAATGGTCTCAAGATTCAAGCAACGTAAGAACATAAGTACTCGGTAGGACTGATATGGCGCTACAACGAAAATGAGATAACCCAATATCTCGATCCACTATAGGCCCAAATACAACCAAAAAATATATATATATAAATAAATAAATAAATTTCTTTCCTCTTTTTTTTTTCTGGCCTCTCTCTTTTTTTTTAATATTTGGCCTCTCTTTTGTTTTGTTTTTTTTTTGTTTTTTTGTTTTTTTTTGATCTCTCTTTGTTTTTTTTTACCTCTTTTTTTTTAATCAGCAACCAAACAGGCCCTTAAGTGAAAACAGAAATTTTGAAACCAAACACGGCCTTACCACATCAGCGCGGACGGTCCAACCCAGTAGCAACTTCCGATCCAGCCCAATCTCGTCAGCCCACTGATTTTTTTTTGCTCAAGCCTGGCCCAATTACAATCTGGCTCAGACCCTGCTTTCAGCCCACTCGATATTCGGCCCAACTCTTACCTCGGCCCAACAGGATTTTGTGGCCAAAACAACCTCGGCCCAATAGTTTTTTTTTTCTGCCCGACTTGGGCCCAGTCGACAACTTGGCCCAAACAAATTTCTCCGGCCTAAATCAACCCCTGACCCAACCGAATTAAATTTTTTTTAAAAAAATTTTTGCAGTGGCGGCGGCACGAAATCGCGATTGGCTGATTCTGCCTCGCACGTCCATGGCGGTGGCCGGGAACGGTCGGCCCGGTCTAGGCAAACCTTGGGCAAGCCTCGGCGGTGGCGACGGTGCTGTGGGTCTGATTTTTGGGCCGAAATCGACTAAAATGGCGGCGGAATTGCGGCTGCCACAGCGTGGCACGGCGCGGCGGTTCTTCCGCCTCTTTTTTTTTTGATTTTTTTACCCTTTTTTTTTTTAAATTTCTCCTACGGCGGCAGCGGTAGTGGCTGTGGCTGGGTTGATTACTGCCGTGAATCGGTTGAACGAAGGCAGATTCGCGGCGGCGGCGATTTCCTCCTGTTTTTTTTTAAATTTTTTTGTTGATACTTCGGATCGTATATCGAATTAAAATTCGACACAAGCTAGCTCTGATACCAAACTGACGTGATCAATGATCGCGTCGGATACAACGGTGTAACTGGACCAGAATCTGATAACCATAGGGACGCGAACTAGGCGAAGAACGCCGACCCAACGTGGTAGGATTGGATTGAACTCGATAAGAAATAGCCACAATCAGCACACTGATTGCTGATTGATACGTTACGAATCACTCGGACCAATTCGGAATGACTCGATTTGGGATAGAAAACTCACGAGAAATTGAAAGATTCAATTTCAGGGAATTGAAAAGAAACCTGATTAAATTGAAAACTCTTTGTCTGAGATCTGATGGTACATAATGAATTTATAGTGTCAAAACCCTAGCCTAGTTGGGCTGCAAGTTCCTATTGGGCTTACTTTGACTCGGCCCAGAATTAAAATAAATTAAAGGAGAAATAAATAATTGAATTAATCATCCCGCTTTATTCCTTCGCCCCTAAGTCATCCATCCATCTCAGGATATTTACTCTGCGCTCTTTCTCGGATTCTTCGAATTTGCATCCACGCGTGACATCTTCTTGAATTTCGTGCACCAATACGTTAATAGCTTCTTTAAATCTTTTTGCCCGTGCCCTGGTTATTGGTCCAGTTGAAATTGCTAGCGACTCCTCTTTATCATGTTAGACGTCCGTGTCAGGAACGGATTTCATGTATTGGTGGGATACGTTCTCAATCGTTGTGCCATATTTGAACTCTCATCGGGGCAATCAAAGAAAATCACTGAAAATAAATCAATTACGTTAATTGGACAATTAATTTTTTTAATCTAGCACATGGTTCAGGGATCAAAATGGCCTATGGCAAATATTCAATGATTATCTATATATTATCTACAACATATAAAGGAATAAATAAATTTTGCAAACGAGTTCATGAATTGCATATATTCTATGTACGTTGTATTTTTGCTTCTCAGTTCTGGCGTTGCTCGAGAAACCTTTTAATGGATGCAACTCGAATGAATTATTATTCTCCCCAATAAGCTTGGTAATTAATTATTTCATCTATGCATTTAATCCTCAGTTCCAATTTTATTTTATTTTTCCATGTTTTCCATTTTCCAATAAAAATCTAAATTTCTATGGCCATTAGTATGCTGAAGTGTTCTTTTTGACAAAGTTTGATTGAATATCTTTAGGCTATGTTCGTCTTCATTTTTCTAAAACTCATTGAACTTAATACAATTAAACTTAATACTACAAACATGCATTTGCATGTTTAACCACGCCTTTATTTAAATATAAATTTAAAATTTTTATTTTATATGTATAATTAAATAATTATTTTTTAATAATATTATTTATTTACAATTGAGTTAATATTTATATTTATACATATACATATTTACATTTTTATATATATTTAACTTTAAAATTAATCATTATTTATTTGTATCATCATGCATCTAATCATCATATTTATTTTATACGTATATTTAAATAAATTAAAAATTTTAAAATATCAAATCCCATTCCAACATAATTTTTGCTAAACATTATCTCCGGCCTACACCCTCTCCCAACCATAACCTTAATTTGAGGATCAATTTCACTGCATTATTTTCCAATGTATTCTCAAAATTTTCATTCATTTCTTTCAATTCTAGTCTAATCTATTCTTTAAAATTTCTTTCTTTCTATTTATCATTTTATAAATTTTATAAATCATATAAAAATTATATTTGAAAATCATTATTATCTTAGTTATATGCACAAATATTGCGTGTCTTTAATTTATTTTATTATATATTTTAAAATCTATATTCATAGTTTTAATTTATTATACTTTTTCAAAAATTTCCCTATTTTATAAAAAAATAAAAACATTATTTATTACTTTATATAATTATTCCCAATATGTCTTTGATCACTAGTATTCAATCAATGACGAATTACTTTTCGCAACAAAATTCAATAAATATACATCTCGAAAAAAATAAATAGCATGTATTATAATGAAATGAACACAGTTTCTATGTAAATTTTGTTAAGATTGTCTAAAGAAATCTTTTAACTGCGACTAATTTAGTACTTTTTTAAATAATGGAAAAAAAAAAAGGAAGAATATTTGACCCCCAAAAGAGGGGTAAGTTTCTACTTTTCCATAGATGCACCAAGAACACGCATTGCCCTTTTCTCTTTCCCTAATCCTAAAAGTCATATTATATATTATCGGTAAATTAATAAAAATTTGCCAATTTTGTTTTCTGTTTAAGAATTAAGATTATTATACATGAGCAATCCACTATTGAAAGTAAGGAACTAAACCACGCCCACTAACATTTTTTATCTCTACGTTATTTATCCTAATTCTGAATTGCAGTAAATTTCTGCTTAGCTTACGTAATCCATCTAATTATTCTAATCACCAAAACCTTGTATAAATAGGTTTAACGGACGTCAATTCTTTAATTGAATCAAATTATGCTCGCAAAGTAATAATAATAATATTGGACATCACATACTGCCATTCTCAAATTATTTTATGTGATTTTTCTACTACACACACGACTTCTATGTATCTAGTGAATCTAAAGTTAATGACGCGTTTGGTGGATTGTGGGCTGGAAAGTTAGCAAAGAAGGGAAAATTGGAATGGCGGTTTGGCGTGAAGTGACAGATGAAGCTACTTTTGTTGTTTGGCATGCAATTAGGAGATTCGCAAGATGTGCACCACTTCCTTTCCAATCTCCACGACATGCATGACAGACACTACTTTGTTTCCAATTCATGTTTGGTTATTCACATGCTTTTGATTAAAAAAATAATTAAAACACCACTTAATTACTTCAATTCATCGAAGGGCACGCGGGATTAGAGGCATTAACTAATAAATTTTATCTGGGCGATATCTTATCTCATCATGAGATGTGTAGTACACTAACACATCTTTGAATGATTATGAGTCTAATCATGTAATCTTTATAATGGATAAAAGTCTGTAAAAAAAAAGATAACTAAAATGAAGAATAATTAATTTTACACATCAAATGTGATTGAATAATTATTCAAAAGAATGCTGATGGGCTTTAAATCCGTCCTTTATAATGGATAATAGCCCTTAATTAATGTCAAATTTGACATAAAATAACTAAAAGAAAGGATAGTTAATCCATACATTAAAGACATGTTTACTTTTAAAGATGAGATTAAATCTTTGAGAATTATCTTGAAAAATTCTTTAGCTACAATTAATGCATGGAATTAATTATCTTTTGTTTTACTTATTTTATATTGAGTTTGACATTAATCAAAAGTTTTAATCTCTCATTAAAAATACGTGATTAATTTTGATAAAATAATTTATCCAACTTAATTATTTAAAAAGAACATAATCTAGGTGTGATGAATGATCTTTCAAAACACTCTCAAAGGGCCCTAATCACATTATTAAAGAAGTAAACAAAGTTTGAGAGATATAAGTGTAATTAAGTCAAGTGCGATTACTAATTTGAGTTTAATAATTATTAGAAATCAACTCTATTCAAATTTGAAAAGTCTGAGTTCAAAATTAAATTAAATCGTCAGATTGAAATTGAAAAAATAAAATAAAATTTGAAATCGACCCTAATTATATCAAAAAGTATTTTTGAACCCAATAAAACTCAAGCGGTGTAACTTGAATTTATTAACAACTTGCAGTCTTCAATCACTATATAATTAAGTGGTAAATCGTCTTTGGGTGGAAATAAAAAATTGGCTCTTTCTTTATTAATTTGAGGTGTGCTTTCTTTATCTTTTTCTCGGGAGGTCTGCTGTCTGTCCCGTTTCACGGTGGGTTATTGGCTGTCAATTTCCATGAATTTTCCTCCTTTACGTCGATTTCACGTTGTTGTTCGTGTTTGCAGGAACAAAATAGAAATGGACTTTTGTGGGTGTGTTTTGTGGACTTGTGAGGTTCATCTCCACACATGTAATGTCAGTGCAATTTCATGGAAGTTTCAATTGATATTGTCTTTTTGATTATGGAAGTCTTCTTTAATTATATAGGACTCATTGTAGTCTACCCATAGCTTTTTAAAAATGAAATACATAAAAATTAATTTATCCAATTCTTATTTAAAAAGCAATCGGCCGACTATGACAAATTGAAGGCCCCAAGGCTATGAGAGTCTCATATTTGGTCACACGAAGGTTATGGGCTTTACCTTGTACCAACATGGATTTCGGCCTAAATGGATGACCCATTTTTGGATTCCATCAACGAGCCCAATTTGCAAAAAGCCCAATGCTATGGCGACTACATACCACCGTCAAACGACTAGTTCCGACGCGCAATCCTTACAGCGATCGGTGGCGGCTCTAAGCTCTAATTTTGCCTTCTCGCGCTAAATCGCCTCTTCAAGTAATCTGTTATTGCATTTACGGTATGTGTTCTTTTCTCCCATATAATTTTTAAAAAATACTCATATCGTTTGTTGCTGTTGTGGTTTGCTCGCCGCCGTTATTAATAATACGAATCACTTTTACTGTTTCGCCTTCGAATTCTCGAAAGGAAGATTTTGGCATCTATTTTCTGAACTGAGTTATCCCGGTATAATTTGATTTTTGTGGTGAAAACTGTGTATTAGGGTATAAAGATGTCCTCTCTAAGGAATGCGATTCCGAGAAGAGCTCACAAGGAGCGAGCGCAGCCGTAAGTTTTTTCACCGCCCACCCCTACATTTTGGCAATTGTTCCTTCCTTGCTCTCTTTTATTTGATGTGGTGTTTGTGTGTTTAGGCTACTGATTATTTTTTGCTTGACAGACATTCAAGAAGGAAATATGGGCTGCTCGAAAAGCATAAGGATTATGTCGAGCGTGCTCGAGCCTACCACCAAAAGGAGCAGACTTTGCAGGTAATTTCTGTAACCTTGGTTTCTTTTCGTTTTGAGAAAGTATCTCTAGGGTGAAACTTGTTTAATTTTTGAAATTGTCGATGTTTGGTTGTATACACACCTTACAGAAACTTAGGGAAAAAGCGGCATTTAGGAACCCGGATGAGTTCTACTTCAAGATGATTAAAACGAAAACTGTTGATGGAGTGCACAGATTGGAGTAAGATATCACATTCCTTGCGATCCTTCTTGTTTGTTTATTGTGATTGTACGTGTGTAACCGAATGTGATTGAATGCTAAAGGAGTGAATCAAACAAGTACACTCCGGAAGAGCTCATGTTGATGAAGACACAGGACATTGGATATATTTTGCAGAAACTTCAAGCAGAAAAGAAGGTTCTGAGTTTTACACTTTGAGGTCTAGTTAGTGTTTTAAAACTCAAGAGCCCTTCCTTCAGATTCACTGTTTAAAGATTGGGCTTTTTTGTACAGAAAATTGAAAAGCTAAAAAGTATGCTGCATCGTCTCGACCACCAGTCATCAACCAAGCACATTTACTATGCTGAAGACAGGTGAGTGATTAGGCCTTTCCTGGTAGCTGTTGACTATTTGGATAGTGGTCCTGCAGAGTAAACTAAATGCAATAGCAATTGGAGGATGAAGGTTTTCCTTTCTTTTTTACCTTCTGAATTGTGATGTGGCTGCAATACTGGAGCGCTTGATTTGAGGATGAAGATTTTCCGTTCATTTTTATTGTTTGAATTATGATGTGGCTGCCTTTGCATGAAGTCTTGTCCAAGTGGTCTGGCTGATTATTACTCGTGTTGACAATTCTTTGCTAAATGATTAGAATTGCATTCCATGGGTATTGCTGCCTCTTTGTGCTCCTTAATTATAGAAACAATTCTCGAGGTGCACGAGTGTTCTGAGTCTCAACCGTTTGATGCCTCCAATATATGAAAATAAAATGCTGCTAAGTATCTTTTCCACTAAAAAATGCTCAGAGAATGAAGGTTGGATAAAAGTATGGAGCTCATTCGGATTTCTGGAGTTGTTGGCTATGGTTGTCTGTTAATTTTTTAGGGATGAAGCAAGAGAAATACAAGCAAAGGTTTCAGAACACAAAGCAAACCTTAGTTTTGAGGGCTTGCCTAAAGTTATGCAAAGGTAATGAAACTGGTATTTATTTTTTAAGTAGCACTATTTTATGAATTTCCTCCATTACTTCAAATCATTGAAGAAATCAGTGCATTGAACTCTCGTACAATATTGCAAAAATGACATTCCCCCACTCAATTTAAATAGCAATTACCTCCTTTACTTCGTGTATTGCTTGCTGCCTGAACATCTGACTTGGACATGAGCTGCTATTGGAAACAATTGAAAGGGAATTGTGAATGAGTTGTATGAAATAATATATTGAAGTACAAAACTATTTTGCCTTCTTTTTACATGCATGGTTGAATGTAGAACTGTGTGTAGATTGTTTGACCCACCCTTTCATTTCTTGTGATCAATATGGCTCTTCTGCAGGAAGACTGCTGCTTCTTATAGAGAGCTGGAGGCTCGAGAAAGCCGAGTGAGAGAACTAGAGAAAATATACATGGACATGACCATGCAGAAAGAACTGCAGGTATCAATAATTGAAGAGATACATATTTACTTAGAATTATTTTATCTTTTGGTAATTGGGAGATCATGTAAATGCTTTGCTGGGACAGAAAAAGGGCAAGAAGCGCAAACTTCGTGAAGATGAAATTGTTAATCCTACCCCAAGGTCAGTGTACAAATGGCGACAGGAAAGAAAACGTTGAAGAGATAAAGTGTTTGGCTTGCTGATGGAAACATATTGGAGTTTAGTTAGCGAAAGAATTATGACAACTGCTGCAATTACGTGCAAGTTCAGGAAAAAATGAACTGATAATCTTCACTGTACTGTTTCTTTCTCTGATGATGACTGATCAAATTTATCATATTTTGAATCATATTTCATAACTCTATAGCCTACTCTTTCTGAGGAGTAAAGACTCGTTCTTGGTATGTAAAGTCAGCAAGTGGTGCCTATTCCGAATATGTGGCCTCTGATTCTATTACCAGTATTTCTTTTGCCGATCTTCATCGCAAGGTCATGCGCAAATCTCATGCAGAATGCGTCCGCTGCTTCTTTTTTGGGCACCAATTCATGCTGTTCTGTGGAAAATGATCCGGTTTTCCTGCTTGCGGCCATTAGGGCGCCGAGAATCTTGGTTGAGCTGATGGGTTGCATAGATTTTTGAAGGAAGTGGAGCGCAATGGTCCAAAGTAGATCGAGTTAGCAATAATTCGAATCATTAGAGGTATGTGAAATCACAGTCTAGGGAGAGACAAAATTAAATTGGCAAGGCAGCAAAAACGACCAACTTTAGACAAAAAACTGCAGATTTCCAGTCGACGCGATTTATGAATGGTTGATAGATTGAAAAAAATAAAATAAAACAACCAACTCACGACATATGAAACTAGCTCCAATATAGCCTTGGTTGGCATCCTTAAAACTGGTTTGCTTAGCAGTTGAATCTCCACCTCTGCTGGCATTCCTAAAACTGACTCTCTTAGCAGTTGAATTTTGGCATTTATACAGGGATAATGGAACTGCTTAAAGCTAAACCATAGAGCTAGGGATGACAATAGAAAAGAAACAGGGTGGGGGATTGCTTCTCCTTCCCTGGTCCTGTGATAAAATATTTTCTCTCACTTTCACTCTGTCTTCTATCTTTATTTTCCTACTTCCGTCCCGTTCCTTGTGAAAATTATGTTAAGAGAAGAAAAATATTTAATTTTATTTGAAAAATTAATTTTTTTAAAAAAAAGCATGATCTATTTGTTTTTATTATCAAAATTAAGAGATACCTAATAATTTCACAAAAATAATAAACATGAGAATTGTCTTTCATAATTAATACAAAATGTTTTTTATAATATAATGATCAAATAATAATTTAAATTCACTAATTTTTAAATTATTCACATGAAAATAATATACAAAATTAACCATCACACATAATTAACTACTTGCAATTTATTCTAACAAATAAATTTATCACACTTTTAGTATGCATAAAAATTATAATATTATTGTATTTTAAACAATAAAAATAATGTAATTTAATATTGAAAGTATAATAATAAAGAAATATTAAAAGAAATTATAAAGAGAGAAAATTTGAGATAAAATATAAATAAAAACAAATTAAAAAAAAAGAGAAAATAAAATTATTAAAAAATAATAAAATATAAAATTAAAATAATTACATAACTTTATATACAATTTATTTTCTGAAAAATATATTTATATTTATTTTTATTTAGTTAAAAGAATGGCTGGGGCAGGAACGATTCCCCACTCCAGCCCAATTTAAAACGGGCAAAAAAATTCCACCACCTCCACACTCGCCCAGTCCCAATGCCCGCCCATTTATACTCTCGTTGGGTGGTAACCCGGCTTATCACCGTTACCACATATAACGCCACCGTGCAATCCCAGAGTACCGTCTAACAGATATATTGTTGGCAAATAGTCTGAGTATATTATATGCTCTGTCCGATTTTGTTATGTACTTATTTAGGAGAGTTTAGGGGACAGGACAGAAGACAACAGCAAAAACAGCTCCTTTGTTCAAGCCCTCGAAAAGTCCTAGAAACCTGCTAAAATTTCAACATTCCTTTTCTTCGTTTAAATGGTTTCTCTCTTCATCACGGGTTTCGTCTTCACTCATACTCAATCCGTTTTAACGCGTCAGCTCATAAGTCATGCTTACGATTACTCAAATCCCATCACTTGAATATGCAGAAGTATCACTACTCCACTCGCCCGATTGCTTCTTCTGTCATCTCATTACTAGATTCATGCAGAAGCCTTAAAACTCTGAAGCAAATACATGCTTCAATTGTAGTCTCAAATGGGCGAGAACCGGCTTTTGTGGTAGCTTCAAAGCTGGCATCTTTATATATTTATTTTGATGATGTTGGTAGCTCTGTGTCTGCACTCAAGGCGGTGAAAGAGCCCAACGCTTTTCTGTGGAATTCAGTAATTAAGGCCCATGTAAATTCAAGGATCTCGGAATCAGCAATTATTGTCTATAAGTTAATGAGAAGAAAGGGTGTCTCATGTGATGGTTATACTTTCCCTATATTGTGTAAAATCGCCGTGTTGCTTGAATGTGGTGTAAGTTTTGCCGAAATGATTCATTGCGTGGCAATGCAAATGGGCTTTGCATCTGATATTTACTCCTGCAACGCGATGATCGATGCTTATGTGAAGACTGGGTGTTTTGGAAATGCTTTGAAGCTGTTCAAGGAAATGCCTAGCAGGGATTTGGTTTCTTGGACGTCATTGATTTCTGGGTATGCGTATGACGGAGATTCAAATACAGCTTTTGGATTGTTTAAAGAAATGCAGAAGGTGGTGGAGTCTAACGAGGTAACGATGATTGTGATGTTGCGAGCGTGTTCTAGTGTGGTTGAAGGGATGCAGTTTCATGGCCATATTATTAAGTGTGGGTCCTTGACAGACCAGTCTTTGAGAAATTCCATCTTAAAAATGTACGCCGATTTTGGTAGTGAAGACAATTCAGAAATTCTTTTTGAAGAAACTGCCATAAGGGATGTGGTTTCTTGGAATATTATGATTTATTTATATTCTTCAAAAAGAAAGAACAAGAAAATGGCAGACTGTTTGAATAAAATGAGGAGCGAAGTAGAACCGAGCATTGAAACATTTACTCTGGTTATTTCAGGGCTTGGAGAATGTGGAAATCATAGTCTGGGTAGAGAAATACATTGTCTTGCTCTAAAAAGTGGAGTCCTGGATAATATTCTTATTAGTAGTTTGTTAGACTTGTATGCCAAGTCTGGAGAAATGGAGAACTCAACTAAATTGTTCAGAGAAGTCTCTCACAGGAACTACAGTACTTGGAATGCTATGATCTCAGGGTGGATTGAAAATGGATACTACGAAGAGGCTGTTGAGCTATTTCAGCAAATGTTAGCTGCAGGTTTTCAGCCTGATACTGAAAATATGCGAAGCCTTGTTGTTGCATGTATGCACCTAGGTGCTCTACGTTTGGGCAAAGCTGTTCATGGATATTTCCTAAGAAATTTCTTTTCTGTCTCTGATGAAGGTACTCAGTCATTAGAGACTTCAATCCTCAATATGTACATTAGATGCGGAGACATTTCTTCTGCAAGGATTTGTTTTAACAGGATGCTTGTAAAAGATCTTGTAACATGGTCATCAATGATTGAGGGCTTTGGGTCTCATGGATTTGGTTCTGAAGCCCTTGAAGTTTTCCATCAGATGAAGGGTGAAGGAGTTGAGCCAAATAGTGTTGCCTTCTTAAGTTTATTGTCTGCTTGCAGCCACTCTGGTCTCTTGCAAGAAGGCTGCGATGCCTTCAATTCCATGAAATGGAAATTCGGTATTGAGCCCACTTTAGATCATTATACAAGCATTGTGGATTTATTAGGTCGAGCTGGAAAGGTTAAAGGAGCTTTGTCCATTATTCTGAAGCTAGTGGCTTTGCCAGATGATAGAATCTGGGCAGCACTTCTAGCTGCCGCTAGAGTTCATCAAGACCAAAAAATTGGGAAACATGCAGGTGAAAAGCTTTTAGAGATGGAAAGTGATAATGCTGGCTATTACACAATCTTTAGTAATGCACAAGCAAGTTGGAAAAGGTGGGATGAAGTAGAAGAAGTTAGGAGTGTCATGAAAGACATGAATTTGATCAAGAATCCTGGTTGGAGCTGCTTAGAAGTCAAAGGAAATTTTCATGGATTTGTTTCAGGAGACAGATCACATCATCAAATGGATGAAATATATAGAATGATTCATTTAGTGGCCAGAAATTCAATATATTTAGGAAATACCTTCTACAACTGATTTTAACGTTTCAGACCTTCCCCTGTAACAAAGAAATAATTTCGTTTTATTCTTTCAGAGCTTGGGTATGTGTTCTGACCAAGGCCCTTGCTTTTACTTTCAAGGGGCAAAATAGAAATATTTTGGTTTTAGATGTAAGATCAGTGCTGATCCCCCACTTATATCCAACCCATTTGAGGTTAAGCCGAAGCTTTCAGATACAATTTTGTTCCTGAAATATGACAGACTGAAAGTTGTTGCTTCACAGATTGATGTTACAAATGCATACTCTTCATTCAATAATTCCCGATCTTTATGCTTGAAGTTGTATTTACAAATAAAGTTATACTTGGGATCACAGAACTAGGGATAAAACTTTGAAGTATAGTGAGTATATTCCTTGCTGTGACATTTCTTACGTCGAAAAGTCACAACCAAAATTAGGCCTTTCTATGAAAGAGGAGCTTGTCCTCCACTTAATCAGCGGTAGTTATTTTGGTGCCACCACCAGTTGACTGCAAGATACCAGTTAGGTGGCCTACTGATAGGGACTACGTTTCGTGAAGCACCGTGAATGATATGTGCCATGCGGGTCAGAATTGGGTGCATGAGAAGGATTGGACATGGTCGTTTCCATGTGGAGGTACTCATTTCAAGCATTACTCCTGAGTACATCTAGAGATACTTCTATTATTTACATGTTTTTTTCATTTATTAATATTTTTTTTTGGGAAAGTAAGATGTTAGATTTCCTCGGTTTTATGACATTCAGTTAAGTGCCTGTAGTTTATTTTAATTGGTTTGTTGTGTCTTTCAATCTAACTGTTCACCTTATTAGTATTTCAAAGTGAACTTTTATAAGATAATGGGTTGTCGTAGATGATTGGTGTTTCTTATCTCAGAAAGTTATAAGAACTCAATTAAGCAGTTATGGCCTTTCCTGAATAGGTTGGGGGGACATAAGACAACTTAATGGGATAGGTTATCATATCTATGTTAGGGTATTTTTGTAGATGTTAGTTGTAGAGTTGCTAGCTCTTCAGCCCATCTTCTTCCCTTAAATATTGAAACTACTTTTGCTCCCAAGGACGGTCATGGAAATAATGTTCAATTTGCTTTTGATCGTGGAATTGGTGCCGTGATTTCTGCTTTATCCACCAAACAGCTACCACACCCTTGCTTCTTTCGGCATGGTACATTGTTGAAGATGCCATGTTGATTGGCTTTGAGCATAGTAAATTTTTGCAACATGAGAGGTGGATAGCAGTATCACAGTATGAATAAGATAATTCTGGAGCATTTTGCTCAAAATGCGGTATTTACATGAGAAATGCATGTTGGAATGTTATTCTTCTAGGAAATAGTTCTATGATTTATCGTTGATTTTGTTAGTATTCTATTTACCCATGAAACTTATAGGTCGAGAGATCTGCACTTTGCTTTTATCAGTTTTTTTCTAAACTTCCTACATACAACGTGAACATTACATGCAAGAAATGTGCTCCAACCATATCCATAAGTACAGTAAATATCTTCTTCTTATGGTTGTAGATGGCATTCTGATTAAAGAAGTAGATGGTCTACTGGGATCAGATGGATTCTTTGTACACTCAGCTTCACTTCCTTACAGAAAGGATTGGCATCATCCTTTGATTTGGGATAAGTTGATGACTGACTTCTGCAACATGCTGGAAACTCTGTGCGCAGCAAGTCAAGCCGGAAATATGAATTAAACCAGAGACCAAGTCTTCTTATCTCCAGCAAAATGCACTGCAGAAGTTTATAATTTTGTTTAGAAGATAATGCTAAACCATTGTGGAAAACACCATTGAGGACCTGTGTATCTGAACATTCTACACAGAAGCTGCCTCAAAAATCACGCATTTCTCTGAGTATTCTGGTACTTTCAGCGTGCAAGGTATGTCGGATGAACATATCTGTATAGGTAATACAAATATTAAGACATATTCATGCTGTCAATACAGTGAAACTTTACTAAATCGAACTTACATGCAAAAGCTTGTTGAATACATACACTCACCCTTCTCAACAGTAGTTATAAAGATTTTGTAATCCAGCAATGTCCAATACGTTGAGTTTGATAATCTTTGGTTCTCATTCAGATACGTAAATTTGGACCTTGTTTGGGCTTTGATATCATCTGTTGATGGTTCTGCTTTTACATGCCTTCAAAACTTTGAAATGTGCTGTCCCTAGACTAAGCCCTTTAGATCACATTGACATTTTGGTTTTCCTGAAAGTGCCATACTTGCAATGTTGACTGATCATTGAGTCCAACAATTAAAGTTGGCCTTGCATGTTTCCTGCACTTGTTGTAGGCATCTGCTGATAAATTCTTTTATCCGATTCAATCTACTTGCAAGACCAAATTTGTTGCTAAGGAGATTCTTCAATGTTGAAAAGCAAGTATGGAATGCCATGGACATGAACCTTTCCACTGCGGATTTGCAGTGGGTGTGAGCACGTGGCTCATTTGGGTTATTAATGCAGTTCTTGCAAACATTGCTTAATCTGCTATTTATGAATGGGGCTTAATAGGTGCTTTTAATGACTGGTAAGCCGCAGAAACAGCCATTCTGTGGTTATGCCCATTAGTGAACCTGAGATCAAATCCGTGCTATAGCCAGTGGTATTTTTCTAGATGCCACTTGTGGAGCTGTTAGCTCCTCAGCCTATCTTCTTCTCTTAAATATTGAAACTATGCCTTTTGCTTCCAAAGACGGTCATGACAACGGTGTTCAATTTGCTTTAGACTGAGTAATTGGTACCACGATTTCTGCTTTATCCACTAAACAGCTACCATACCCTAGCATTTCTTTCGGCATGGTCCATTGTTCAAGATGCCATGTTAATTGGCTTAGAGCATTGTAAGTTTTCGTGACATGAGAGATGGATGGCATTATTACAGTACGAATGAGATAATTCTGGAGCATTTTGCTCAAAACTGCTGTTTTTATATGAGAAATGCTTGTTGGAATGTTAATCTTCTAGAAAATAGTTCTATGTTGTATCATTGATTTTGTTTGTATACTATTTAACTGCAAAACTCATAGGTTCAGAGATCTGCAATTTGGTTTTGCATTTTTTAAATTCTTCAGACATACCAAGTGAACATTACATGCAGGAAACATCTACATTACTCGGCTTCACCTCCTTACAGAAAAGATAAAGATTATCCTTTGATTTGGGATACGTTGATGATGACTTCTGCAATATGCTGGAACCTTAGTACTTGGCAAGTCCAGTCAGCAATCTGGATTAAGCCAGAGAATAAGTTTTGTCTCCATCAATTAAACCAACATGTAGAATTGTACCATTGAGGAACTGTGTAGCCGAACATTCAACACAGAAGCTGCCTCGAAAACCACGGTTTATTCTGGTAAACTCGGTAAGCCATGTATGCTGGATGAACATACCTTCATGGGTAATACAAGTTTTAAGACAGAATTATGTGGTTAATACAGGAAAACTTCACTAAATTGATCGGACATGCAAAAGCTTTTTGAATACACTCACCTTTTCAACGATAGTTATAAAGATATTGTGATTCAGCAATGTCCAATATGTTTTGAGTTTGATAATCTTTGGTTCTCATTCAGATACACAAATTTGGACCCTGTATAGGTTGTTATGTCATCGGTTGTTGTTCTGCTTTTGCATGCCTCCAAAACTTTGCAATGTGTTGTACTTGTACCAGACTGATCCCTTTGGATCACATTGACGTTTTGGTTTTACTGCAAGCAATACACTTGTGACATTGACTGATCATCGAGTCCAACAATTAAAGTTAGCCTTGCATGGTTCCTGCACTTGGTGCAGACATGAGTTGAGAATTTATTTGTCAGATGCAGTCTACTGGCAAGACCAAGTTTGTCTCTACTGGAGATTGATGAATGTTGAGGAGAAGAAAGTACGGGATGTCATGGACGTGAAAGCTTTCCTCGTTGTGGATTTTCAGTGGTCTTGAGCTAGCGGCTCACTTGGGTTACGAGTGCCGTTCCTGCAAGCACGAATAATACGTAATCTGCCATTTTGTGAATGGGGCTTAGTAGGTGCTATTCATGACTGGTAAGCTGCAGAAACAACCATTCTGTGGTTATGCATGCTCCAGAAATCATGCTGGAATTGGACCACATATCATTACTATCTCGGGTCAAATAACTCTCACTTTTATGTTTGTCGTAGTGGGAATAACTCAATTGTAGTCATATAAGAGTTTTTGTTGTCATTCTATGTGAAGCTAAACTCTTGTCCAGCTTTGTTGCAAGAGGATACGATTGGACGAATCTTCCTGTGCAGGGGCACACTATTCTTAGAGGCGAAGATGAAAAGCATCATCATAAGGGTTAATGATCTTGCTCCAAAGTTTCTCCGTAATGCGAATTTGGACGTGGATCAAAGTCTTGTTTTGCAGAACGATGCTTTGGGCTACCCTTTGATGTTTCAAACACGAGAAATCAGAGGAAACTTGTGATAGGTTCAGCGGAAAGATATCATTTATGTTTGTTTTGCTTCTAACTCGAAAAATATATACTCTTCAATCAATCCTTTTTATTTTTTATTTTTATTTTTAAACTAAAAATACGTTTAAAAACACACACCTAAAAAGTAATATAAACATAACTATGGACTTTTGCGTCGCCGGTGCAAATTTGTTCCTCCATCTGAAGTCCACATGCATCAGCGAATGGTACGACGTTAATTTGCGGATAAATGTTCAGGGACGGCTTTGTTTTCACCGACAGCCAGCCCGCCCAAAGGCAGCAACGTTAAGAAAAGAAAACCACAAGGTTTCTTCGTAACGACAGGTGTGAGTGTATATATTGTGTATGTCATTGAAACTGACAGGGAAAAGAATGGAGTAAAGTTGGTTCCTTGGAGCGTTTTAGCGGTCACGTTCCACAGCGACGATGCTTGATGTACTGAAATGTCGTCTTCAATCATCGCTTTAGCCGAGTATGCGAAATCAATGGTAATAATATACTCTAAAGATCTTATTACAAAACCAATCTTCTTGTATTAATAAAAGTTTACATTTGATATATATACACATATAAATCGTTTTAGTTTGTGCCCTTTTTGTTTATTTTTACTTTTGCAGTTTCCCTCGTTCAATAACATTCTCTGTAAGGAAGAAAGAGCAATTACTCTAATGAAGCAGCATTGGATTTTAGATACAGTTTACTGAATTCGTTGATCCCAATTATTAATCAAGAAATTGCCTCTCTCTCGTCGTCATTAATGAAAATTTATTAATATTATTATTATTAGGTAAAAGAGGAGATATGACAAGACTAGACCGGACCAAGGGTGTCGGGCCATGGGGCCCACATCCCACGCTTCCCCTTCTGCATCGTTTAGTTGCAGGTTTGGTTCCTTGGCCGGGGGACTACTCTCTTCCTGGTTTTTTCCTGCATCTCAGTATTCTCACACGGGTTAGACCCCTCCAAATGTAAATATTTTTGCTATCACCAACCCATGTAATATACATGCGTTTTGATGAATTTTTACAGCAATGCACTGGCCCTGATAAACTTGAAAAGACGAAAGTATCCTTTATGTTTATAGACAAATAAATATAATTTAAATTGAGAATGACCATTTACCCCTCTTAAGATGTTAAATTTTTTACGCCCACCCTTCAGTACGTTCTAACCTGCATATCGTAATTTCAAGATATTTATCGTTTATCGTATCAGGAGATGGAGTTGAGTTAAGTTGCAGGCTTACAAGTCGGGTCAAGACACATATATTCTAAGACAAAATGTTAGTAAGAAACTTAATTTGTTTTTGTCACAAGTTCATTAGTATAACCTAATTTTCACATAATTTAATTTCGTATGCGGCTTTTGTATGTTCAGCTAGTGTTAAAATTTGTAGTTTAAAAATATCAATCAGCATGGTCATAGATTGACGAGTTCGGTTAACGTACGAATATTATAAATACACTGTCAATTCGAATTGATTGATTTATTTTTTTGGGAGTTCATCAAGTTCAATTTAAAATTTACTCAAATTGCAAAGTCTCAATTCCAATTTATCAATGTGTTTTTGGGTTGTATTGAACTGTCTCTCTTAGTGTGCTTGTGTGTGTATAATAAGCATCAATCACATCAGGCCTATGTTTGGGAGATAAGTTGTTATTAGAGATAATACTTGACAAGAGTTATTTTGATATCAATAATATATTTAGAAGAAATATTTTGTTGATATAAATAATACTATTTGTTTGAATTTATATATAAAATATATAATAATAATTAAATATTATGATATTTTTAGAATATAATTATAAAATATGAGTATATGTGTGATATGTATATAAGTATTGATTTAATTGTTAATAAATATAATAATTAAAAAATAATAGATTAATTATATATAAAAGACGAAAAAATTTAATTTAAATTTAGATATATATTTTGTTAAATTATATATATTTCGGAATATAAAATTTGTAATGATAATTATGAGTTAAAAATTAAGTTTATCAGCATGGGTAATTAATATTTAATGCTGTGAACATGTGACGGGAGAACCCAAATGCGGGGCCTCTTGTTTTGACTCATTCAAAGGCTACACAAAAAGTGATGAAATAACTACATTAAATGAGCCATCAGAAAAACGCTTTCTGGCAGATATTCAAATCCAACGACCCCATTACGCCATTGCATGCACAAAATCTCTTTAACTGTACTTCTGAGCAATCTGCAACTCCAGTCAGTTTTTCGCGCAGGAAAATCAGAAAACGAAGCAAGATATGTCTACGAGCTCCCATGGAGAAACAGAGGCAAAAAGAATGAACCAAACATTGATGGACATACATAGATTGAGTTGATGAATTGACATCACCACACATCATTGCCCTCCCCCGCTCTCTCTTTCTCTCTGTCTGTCTCTGTTCTTGAATTTCCTACACAGTCAATGTCCATGGAATTACTCACTGATTATTAGGAAAATAAAATAAATAAAAACAAGAAAGAAGGGGCGGTTGCGTCAGCAGGCCCGCCATAAAATGTTGCATGGCAATCAGTGCCCCCTTCTTGGCTGAGAGAAAAACTGGCACTCGTAGACCTCCCCAGTCCTCAGTACAAATGTCATGTAATTACACTGGACGCCGTGGAGGACCAAGCCATGGATGGGTGGAGGGATGGTGGGCTGTTGCCACGCGTCAAGTCGATCTAGGGCACAGGTCATGGGTCCTTTCAACTTCCTTGGGTGATGTTAGGCGTTGTGTGTGTGTGTGTGGAGTAGAGAAAGTGAGAGACTGACAAGGAGGGGTCAAGGTCATGAGTCATTAGCATGTCCTTCACATGCATTTATGGAGTTGTCAAATCAGGTTAGTACGAGTTGACAGCCAGCAAGCAACTCGTGTCTTATTTATTTTATTTCAAGCCCACCCCTATTCTGTTATTTTTCAGGCAAAACTGTGTGATGATACGTACTTAGTATGCTGATTTCTGTCGATTTATTAAAAATTCTACCTTCATATGATTTAATCCGGGTTTTTACATATTTCGTATGCGTATATATCTAAACACATAATGATTATGTTTTGGAAAGTAGTTTTTGTTGAAGATAGGAGTGTTCATCCCATAAAATCAAATTGAAATTTTAGTATATCAATTTGACATATTAAATACTGATTCGAATTTTTTGATTTAGTTTGATTTTTTATTGAAATTATTTTCATAGATTTAATTCGATAATTTGATTATTAAAATTTTATAAAAAATAAAAAAGAAAAATAGTCTTATTTATTGAAATTATTGAAATAAAATCGAAATTATTGTAATAAAAGTGAAATTATTGTAGAAAAATTATATATATTCAAAATTATAAATGTTGTCATTCATATTAAATAAATATAATTTCTAGTACTAATATTATACCGCAATGCATATTCAAAATTTTAAAAAAATAAAAAAAACATAATTTTTCTACAACGTAACAGCAAATAAATAAATAAATAAATATGCAAAATTTTCTAATACCAAACACTACAACTAAAAGTCTACAAGACTCAAGGCCATGTTTGGACTTTAACAGTAAAAATTATTAAATTTACAATACAAAATATGAAAATACTAATAAAAAAATAATAATTTTTTTTTGATATTTAGTATATACCGAACCTATATACTAAATACCGACGTTTTTTAAAAAATTCGATTCGGTCTGTAAACCAAAATTGCAAACCCCTAGTTGAAAATAATATTTGATAAAAATTATATTAAGATGGGTTATATATTTAGAACAAATGTTTTGATAATATGATTTGTTTACATATATGTATAAAATATGTAATAATTATTAAATAATGTAATAATATATGAGAATAATGGTTATGTTTTAATTATGTGAGTATACGTGTGATATATATAAGTATTGATTTGATTGTTAATAGATGTGATAATTGAAAAATAATTATTTAGATAAATTTATAAAAGTGAAAAATTTGAATTTAAATTTGAATGAATATTTGTTAAATTGTAAATTTAGTAGTGTGAAATTTAAGATGCTACATTTGAGTTAAAAATTGGGTTCCAAAGAATGTTTTTGAAAGTGGACCAGAGATAGAATTGGACATCATATTGATTTGCTAGTTCAACTAATTCAATCAAAATTTAAAAATTAGTCAATTAGTATTATTTATTTTATATATGTAGATGTTGTTTTAATACAAAATTTTAAAAATATTTTAATAGTATTTTTAAATTGCATAACTAGTTTGCATACTAATCAATGTAGAATTATTATTTGTGTAAAAAAATATATAATTAATTAATTAATTTTAAAAATAAAACAAATTAAATATATAATAATTGATTTATTAGTTCTTAATAATCTATTTATTATGTATAAATTAAGTATATAATCGTATACAAAGACAAAAAAGTAATAAATACTTATTTAAATAAGTATTATGATATAATATTTTTTTTATACATTTTAATTTTGATTTTTTTATTTTTATTATATCTCAATTTAATTATTCAATTCTATTTTTCTATTCCTCCATTTCTTTTTTTCCTTTCCCTTTCTCCATTTTCTCTCTTCTTCTTCCTTCTCTCCTCTTCGTCTATTTTTTTTTTCTTTCTTCTCCAAAAAAAATTCAGAAAACAAATAAACTTCAAACCAGCCAGCCGCCTGGTTCCTAGTTAACTCGGTCGGGCTGGCCGAGTTGATCCGGGTTTTAAAATGTTGGTTCCAAACATAACCAATGTGTGTAATAATATTTTTTTTGGAGTGTATATATCGACTTTGGGATTGAAAGGAAAAAACCTATTGATCATAATAATTGAATTTACAAGTTGCAAGAAGTTGATTGTACAAGTTAGTATGCAAGAAACAATATGTATCATTTTTTTTCTTTATTTTTTAATTAATTAATGAAAGATATTCAACGTATGGATGACAAAATCGGAAGCAAAAGAGAAGTATTATTTATAATCATGTTGATCCCCACAATTAGGCCTACATTAGGATTAAATTAATCCGCTAAAGCCCGGTTAGCCCAATATTAACAGACTCTTTTACAACATTAGGCCTGATTTGACCTATTGTTACTCTAATAGTTGGCAAAATTGATGGTTGAAGCATTGGATTCCGATTTATAAAAGTTTGGTCTATGTGGAAAGTATGGAGAAGGGCTTCAAACCACTCATTAAATTTGATTAAATCCTATGAATAGTAGTATGAAATTCCTCAATCATCAAGTTGAAAAGTTTCATTTTGATCACCTTTCTAAATTGTTCCAAAAACTAAAAGCCAATAAGTCTGAGAATTAAATTATTTCTGATTCATTCCATTCTGCTAACATTTACCAGCTAAGTGATGGAATGTTCTTTGTGAAAACATTGTAAAATAGCATTCTTGGTGAATTGAAATTGAGGAAAATCCCACTATCAATTTTCCCCCACTTCGTGAAAGATAAATAGATTGAAGTAACACTCCTACTCGGTATATGGTTCAAATGAAAACTACACAAGAGCCAACTTTCTTCAAAAATCAATCATCGATCTAAACCATTCATGTACATATATATTTATGTATTTATTATTTATATTGTTTGCAGAGATATGAATTGAACCCCACTAAATCTTTTTCCTTTCTGAAGAAGATTTGATCACGTGGACAACTGGTCCATACATTAAAGCTAAAAACTAGTAATTTTAATTTGTCACACTCTATTGGTGTGCTCAAATTGATACAACATAAAAATAAAAATAAGTATTTAATTTAATTTATTTATATTTTAGATTACTTTATTTAAATATTTATTTCGTATTTATGTAAAAAATATTATAAGTAAACAAGAAGAAGAAGAAGAAAAGTCAATTTGGTCATTTTAAAATTGAATAGGTATATATTTACATACTTTCTCAGTGTAATAACCGAGTTAAGATTAAAATCCTAATAGTATAAATATAAATATAATATAAATTAAGTTAAAGAGAAGTATATATATTAATTCTCTTGGTTCGATCAAAGTAGTCTAAAACTTTAACAATACAGTGTAGATTAACCACAGGAATGCATCCCATATGTTCTTGCACTAGCTAAGTCAGAGAAGAGATCATTCTTGGTTCTGCTTTAGTAAAACGATCTGACGATGACGTTTGGATATACTTTATAATTTGATATCTGCAATTAATGTAGCTAGTAACAATTAATTTAAAAAAGCAGACGGCAAAACACCCTACTTTAGCATTCTAATCGGAGAGGCTGGGACAAAAATTTAACTCAAGTTCATTGCATGCTGCTAAAAGGCAGATATAATGGACAGATACTAGGGTTTCTCAAGATTTTGCTTCTTTATGAACAAGATTTCCTAAGATTTGTTTGAATGTTCAGGCAATCCTTGTAAAGTTGTACAGTTTCTCTTTATATGTTGTCCTTATTATCATCAGTTCCGCTTTTATTAGGGCCCTTTTAGTTTATTCTAAATTTGTTTTGTCCTTTTTCTTCTTGGTGGATATTATCCTTTTCTTCCATCTTATTCTCTTGTATACTTCACATAGATTTTGCTTACCATTTCTTAGTGGAAATGACTTTAATTTACCTGATATATTTACTAATAAAATAGCACACTCTACGCGTGTGTAATTTTTTTAATAAATTATATAATTATAGTATTTTAAGTACGATAAATAAAATTATTTTAAAATTAAAAGTATAAAAACATTTACAATAAAAAATAAAATATTCAAAAGAATGTGCCGAAATGAGAGGAAAGTTAAGAGAAGACATACATTAAAATAGAAAGTTAAAAAAGAAGAAACAAAGTAATAGAATAAATAAAAAATTAAAATGAGAATAATTATGTAATTTTATATCATGTAACTATAAAGCTTTACCAACTTACTAATAGTGTTGGTGCATATATATATTTATATATTTTCACACATACACATGTATTGAGAAGGAGGTGACAAAGGGCACAAGGATGAGCATTATTATTACGAAGGTGATGATGGTAGGGTTGCCAAAAATAGTGTGAGATTTAAATGAAAATGAATTGTGGGTAGTGGGTTATTCTTTTATTGGAACGGGTTGCGTATGTTTTCTCCTTGAAGCAATCGGGATCGCCAAACTACGTTAATGCTTTTACATCAAATACCCTAATTGTTAATTATTGTAGTGTTCTAATTTCCAAATCATATTTACAACATAATGCGCCTTCACGTGAAAATATCTTCATATTTACACACACACACACACACACACACACGTCTATATATGTGAAAGTTGTTTTTTAAAGATTATGTGCTGTGACTAGTAATTTGATTGAGTCCAATAAAATTAAAGTCAAATTTACAAGTGGATTTTAATTGGTTATATCACTAAATAACCCCAAGTCTAACTAGACATCATTACATTTACAAGATATAAATGATTGATTGAATTATATGTGTGTGTGTGTGTATATATATATATATATATATATATATGGAGACCCTGGGGATATGTTTGGTTCCAGATTTTGCTGGCTATAAAAATTGTTGGAGTTTTGTTGAAATCCAAATTATGTTTTAGTTGTAAAATTTTGATTTGTTTGAATTTATTATATATACATATATAATAATTAAACGATATGATAATATATAGAATTTATAATTTTTTTATATTAAAAATAAATATAAATGTGAGTATATGTTTGTGCATGTATGGTTAGCAATCACAATGTGCTAAAGAAAGTATAACGTTTTTATTTTCTTCTTCTTCAAACAAATGTAAGACTGAATTTAAGCCACCCGAAATATGTCTTGAAGACTGCGTATTTCTCTCTCGAAAAAAAAGACTGCATATTAAAATTAAATTATGAGAGCAAGCAGAAGAGAAGAGTAAAGACATTTAAATTTGTGTAATCTTTCCATATATGGAAACTATTCCCAATAACCATACTTTGCGGAAATCCCAATTTTAGCAGGCTGTTACCTTCGATTCTCTCCCTATTGGTATATCTTATTTCAAAAATTATGCTCCATTGTCATAATCAACCTTTGATTGGAGCCACAAAGTAGTAAAAATATAAGTATATCCCCCCCAAAAGATCACGAAAACAACAATTGTACTTAAATTAATTTAAAACCTCGAATGATTGGTGCCCCCATTCATTATTTATATATATTTAAATGTTATTCTCGAATCTCAAGAATAAAATAACAGGTGAATTTTACTACTTTTTCCCCAATTAGGAAACCTCGATGGGACAAGTTGAGGCCACAATTAATAAATAAACAAATAAATTAACCTTTATTTATGTGGAATCATCAGCATTTTATCAATATAATATATATGCATATCAGCCTAATGATTCGGGACCCTACTTGTATCAAATTGGGGATCACACTTAGAAATTTGATCTAGATTAATCTTATCTTCGGAGTCATTAATATTTCAACTTGGCTTCATATAAACTAATTGAAGGCAATCAATTAGCTTGTCTCTTGATTGGCCCCCATTATTCTTAGTAATGATTAAGTAATGAGGATTTGACACTGCTATAGGGATCCCCTTGAAATTAAAATATATATAGTAAATTATGCTTATTTTAGTACAGAAATATGTCACCATTTACTTATGTAATAATTCTTTTTTCCGTTAAAAAATACATCATTTTTAGGAGCATTTCCTTTTCAAGGCATGCTGAAATAAAAAATTCTATATGTTTAAAGCGCTTAATAAAAATTTCATTTAATATAAGGATGCAACAACATCATATTTAATTCTTCAACCACCACTTTGAGTGATAAAATGCAAACATGAATAAAATTATTATTAGTTTTAATTTTTATTTTAAAATTTATGTGCAATTAAATTGAATACACAAAAAGAAGGACAGGACAGGGAGAGTATTTACTGCCTATATTATTAAAAAAATTCCTAGTACCCTGGCATAGGCTAAAATTACCCATGGGTCGTTTCTTAAATGAAATTATATTGCAAACTTTAATATTCATAAATTAAAATCATTGACAATGACGTGGGCAAACTACCGTATGTAGATATATCAAAATCATATAATAGCTCCTATTGCTAATATATAAATTTATTCAATCGATTTGGCATCTTCTTTGACATATTTGTGGAAAAGACATTTTTTATACAAATGTTACCAAGGGGTCCAATGAGTCATGAATGAAATAATTTCGTAAAGACCGATAATTTTTATTTTTTTTTACTTGTCACATATTTGTTTATGTGGGACACATCACTTCAACAGGTCAAATGGCTGGCCAACCTTCCATTTGAATGAGGTGTGTCTCTTTGAAAATAAAAAAGGGTGAAATTCTGAGTTGCCACCAATATTGTTAGGAAGTGCAAATTTGATGATTCTCAAATAATGGGAGTAGTCTTGGCTTTGACTTGATATATGCTCCCACCACTACTTATGGTAATCAATCGGGGTAACATTTTGACCCTTTATTCTCCACAAAAGAGGACTATATGGTAATCAATTGGGTAACATTTTGACTCTTTATTCTCCACAAAAGAGGACTACTCAATGATATTTCGTTCACTCCTTTATATGATTTTACATCTCATCTTTTTTTTTTTCAATTATTCTTGACATATCACTACTGCTTGACTTAGTTATCTTTTAAATTTAATCAAGAATGACTAATTCAGTTTTCCAAGCAATCTCTTCTCCATAAGGATTCCGCTTGCACGTGCACAGTTCCAGCATATAGATATTATAATTCCATTAAGAGTATGAATAGAGTAAGACTTTCTTCGTGTTTTTATTGTTTCTTTCTCAATTGTCTTTCTATTTTGTTTTATTCATTTTGGGTGATTTGACCAATTGCTTTCGAATCGATCTTCCAATCAGCTCATATCTTATCCACACGAGGCAATAAAGAAAATTTGGTACAAACGAAGAACATGAGAAAAATTTATGAGTTGCAGATGTAGTAGGAACATTAATTGATTGAAGACAGTAAATTATAAGGACAAGCTGTTGCATGTTGGGTCCTTTGTTGAGAGTAGAGTGCCTATTTTTGGCGTGGCATAGCTGTACATATAAATAAGAGTAATGAATATTTCAGGTTGGAATTGACATGAAATTAATGATAGGAGTTGAAGGGTAATGAAAGATATCGAGTCGCTTTTATATTTTAATCTGTTTTTTAACAAGAGTGTAAATAATGATTATATATGATTGAAAAGATTGATCTTTGAAAAGAAGTACAATATGAATTATTTCTGCAAAATTGGGGAAAAAAATTATGACCATGACTTAAGGTAAATGGGCAAAATATGATATAGATGAAATAGAAACATTTAATCACAATATATATTTTTTTAAATCCCACATAATTAAAAGTAACATAAGTTTGGTAATTGAATCCCACTACAATTTTTATTGATTGACAACTCAAACAAGGACACAGTTAGTTTGGTCAAACCTGTCTTTTCCCTTCCCTTCCTTCTCTAAGCACAATTCAAGAACCTTAACAACACACCCGTATGCACCCCTCTATTTTGTTTCAGGTTCGTGTCTTGTCGAAGCCAGCCATGTCCATGACTCTTCTTGCCAACCATAATTGATAAGTTAAATGGGATTGTCCTCTGAGAAATTGGGAAATGAAAAAAAGCAAAATTGGGGGAATTTATTAAGGCCACATAAAATAGAGTTGGTGGGCATAATTGAGCACACAAAAAGGAAGGTAAGGGGGGTGGGATGGTCTTTTAGGAAAGTGCGGGGAAAGGGGAAATGAATGAGAGAGAAGATGTTCGAGATGACAAGTCAAATGTCAAATCCAATGACTTCAAATCATAAGACCGCCAGACACAGTGTTGTCCATCATATGTTATACTATTTCTTCCTTTGCTTTCTCTTTGTTTTGGGGATTGAGTTAAGACAATAGTTCCCCCCTTGCCTAATCCACCTTGTCCTTTTTTAACCTTGTCCCAACGTGGAGTAATTTTCTTTTACTGTACGTTGTAAATTGTTTTAGCCGAGGCTAAGAAAATTTCAATTCAATGTGCGACTTTGAGTCCAGTCCAGATTATGCACACATGTGCTGTAATGAGTTTGTTGGTAACTCATTTTTCATTGTTATTCAATGATTGCTGATTTCTTGTTTTTACTAATATTATTTCATACACAAGCATGCATTTGATTACATTCTAAAAAGAATATTTGTGTACAAAACTCAATTATTAAAGGATTTGGGTTTCATGATGTATGTAAAATAAAACCGGAATTTGGTATATTTGCCAGTTGATTAGTTTTTAATATCTCAATGTATTTTGACTAGATCTGGGGGAACGATTAAGTCAAATTTAATTAGAAACTTGAAGTCAATAATTTTTTTAAATCTTAATTCGATTCAATTTTATAAAACACAAAATCATGCGCTAATTTGAATCAAACACGAATTCAAAAAAAATTATATTGTAAATTCAAATTTAATTAAACTCAAAAACAAATCTTGAATCTTATTGAAATTCGAGATGAACAGTTTAGCTTGTTAATGCCTCTAACTTAAATTTTTTTTCCCCAATCAATTAATTGAACTAAACAATATTTGAATGCGAAGGTCCAATATTTGATTTATAATATAAAAAAATGGACGCAGCAAGTAGGGCGTGAAAAGTGAAAACTAGTTGTATGTTGGAGTTCCAGGAGGATGAGAGACCTCAGACCAGACCAGACCAGACCAGACCAGGCCAGGCCGACACCCTCTGCCATACCCCAACTGCCCCACACTTCTTGATTACCACAAATATTTGCCCTTTCCATTTTATTCATTCATTTATTTATTTATATTTCCTAATTTTCTTAGCTAATGTTTTACCCCAACTTTTGTCCTGTTCGTTGCAGGCAAGAGCTATTTTTTTTTATTATATTATAAAATTTAATTATTCTTTTTTGCCATTACCATCAATAATTTGAAAGTTGACTAAGCACTAGAGCTGTAAGAAAAAGTCGTCAATTCAATTGTACATGGGGATTTTTCATTTTAAAAAATATTGTATAAAGGATTGATTAAAAAGTATTCCAATTATTTCTGCTTCCGCATGGTATGTATTTATAGTCCCATTCAGCCATTAGAATAAAATATATAAAAAATTAATAGTAATAAAAATCCTTTTAAAAAAAAAGATAATTAAGCATCGACGTACGTTTTTAAGACAAAATTGTTCTCATTTTACTCCCCTCCCCCCACCATATGTTTGATCACAAACAACCGCCATAAACAATTTATATTTTAAATTTGTATCTAAGTAAATAAAATTTAAAATTTATATAAACTTTGACATGTTATAAATTCGAGTAATTACAATCTCTTTTAATATAGTTCATATTATATTCTTAAACTTAATTTAAAGCCATAACTTGTACTTCTGCCCAAACAAATCTCCACAGAAGTTTATGTTAATTAATCAATATATTTTAGTTACAACAAGTATCGACTTGCACTGTTTATAGACGTGCTTTAATTATATTATCGTACTATATACTTGCAACTTCTCAAAGTTCTTGAATTATTTGAATGTTTATTCATCTCAGCTGGGAACAATTACTCATCCACACTAATTTGATCAATAAACTTCTTGCTCCTTGGTCCACGATACCATGGACTAAGTGTGGTGTTTTAGACTATGATATTATATCAAGTGTCATTTTGTATATGACACTTGAAGTATTTAATGGCTAGGGTGCTAACATGTCATTCTTGAAGTATTTACCTGAGTTCAAACTCATTTTGGAACGTGTGTGATTAAAAAAAAAAAAAAAAATCAAATTGAAACTAGAATCATGGGAGAATCAAAATCAAAAGCATTGAAAAATTAGAACCATGATTATCATTTAAAGTTTGTTTTGGTTCTTCAATTTTCCAAAACTAGAATAGCCAATTCTAATTTCGCGACCAGGTTTACCTAGTGTATAATCTCATAGACTTTGTTGCTCCCATTAATAGAGTGTTTATAAAAATATATTTTTGAAACTTGTTAGTTTATAAGTGTCATATTAATATATTGAGACAACAGGGTATTTGGATAAAAGTAATGAAATTATACTCATAAGTTCCTATTAAAATTTATAAGTATAGATGATTATACTAATTTATTGCATTTATAATAATATAACTAATTAAATATCATTATATCAATATAATTCAAAATGTTCATGTCATTTTAAATATATAAACAAAGTGGGCTTATAAGTTTTTTCAAAATAAGTTTGAAAAAATTACTATTAAACTTGTTTAAAAAAATTACCGAACATTTCATCTAAATGCTGATGATTTATTTTAAATGTGTGTTTTGTGTAATATTGTATTTTGCAAGTCAATAATTTTTCAATTACACAGATAGTTTGTGACACGATACACACATTATCAAATAAAACGCAACACACACACACACACACACATATATGTATATATATCTCATGAGGAACTGTAAGCGGGAACACACATGCAAAGCGTGTGCGACACCTGTAAGACCCTAACCATTTACTGGAGGTTAAACAGAAGTTTCACATGGCAATGCACAAAAAAGAAGGTCAGTGTGGTCTAATTGGACTACATTTTCCAAGAAATAGTTAAATTTCACAAGAGCACTCCATAAACATGCTTGCTCATAATTAATCTTACATAAGTTTTCAAAAACAATATTTGTATCCAAATTTTACACCCAAAACCCACACAGTTATTATTATTCTTTTAAAAATTTATTTATATATATTTTTTACTTTTACTTTCACACAATTTTTAATAAAAACAAACCAAACGTACACATTAAAATTTAATAACGAACATAGCTCGCGCAAACGTATTTAGCCATAATTAATTAAGGACTAACCATAAATTAACTAAAGTGTCAATAATTCAAGCTGCTAGAACTGAATTGAATTGAACATGAAAATGATTTATACATTATCGAATTTGGACTAGAAACTTAAAAATATTTCAAATTTAATTTCACTTGTAAACTTGAATTCAACTTTTATAAATTGGTTTGAGTTGAATTTGAATAATTATCAAGTTTATATCGTTACTCAAAGTCTCAAAGTCAAATTGTTAACACGCCAAATAACTGCCCACTTGAAATTTTAAAGTATTTTACTAAATATTCTAGAAAATCTATTTGGCTCATATGTGTAATAAAATAATAATAATAATTTTCGACTATGCATTCACCTAAAAAAATTAAGAAATCCAAATCCATTAAAAGTTAATCTCAGCCGCCCACATCAGCCATTTGCATCACATCTCTCTTATCTATCAAAAGATATATCTTAAAACACAACATGACCATACATACATACAAACAACAGAGGTAAAGAAAGAAGAATCTTCAATCTCCATTCTCTCCCAAGAAATAACAACAGTTCATCATCAGAGGGTTGAAGAAGAGATCAAGAATGATTAAATGAAGTCACCAAGCTCTATTTACTCTCCCTTCTTCTCCTCCCCCACTTGATAAAATCAACAAAGCGCACACAGCTTCTCCATATCCATCAACTACAGAAGAAAACACACACAGCGCACAGTAACTCTTCTCTCTCTCTTTATCCTTCCCTTGGAAACAGTTTGCTGCGATGACCCCCGAAGACTCCTTAAGAACCCTCTCTCTAGACTATCTCAATCTGCTGATCAACGGCCAGGCTTTCAGCGATGTAACCTTCAGCGTAGAGGGTCGTCTGGTACACGCTCACAGGTGCATCCTGGCAGCCAGAAGCCTGTTCTTCAGGAAATTCTTCTGCGGGCCCGACTCGCAGACGAGCCAGGACCCGTTGAGAATGGGTACGGGAAGTGGCTCGCCGAGAGGACCCAACGCACAGGTGATACCGGTGTATTCCGTGGGTTATGAGGTCTTCTTGTTGATGCTGCAGTTCTTGTACAGTGGGCAGGTCTCGATTGTACCCCAGAAGCACGAGCCACGGCCTAATTGTGGGGAGAGGGGCTGCTGGCACACGCATTGCACCTCGGCCGTTGATCTTGCTCTTGACACCCTCGCAGCCGCTAGATCCTTTGGTGTGGAACAGCTCGCTTTGCTCACTCAGGTTTCCATGTTTTCATGTCCCCCCCCACCTCCCCCTCTTTTATTTCTTTTCCTTTTTCAAAATATTTTTTTCCACTGTTCTTGATTTCCTCTGTCTTATATCTCTTTCTCAACAAGAGAAACAAAAGAGAGGAATGCATCTTGAGTTTTGTGGGTATCTTGATTTTTAACGGTTTATAAAAATTAATCGGTGTGGCCTTTGGACTTGGATCCAAATTTCAGGTATTTGTCAGGTGAAAAAGTGTGCACCAATTTTGAGTTTTTTCTTTTACAAGTGGGCTTCTTGTTCATCATAAACTTGAAGTTTATTTATTTTTTATTAAATAAATTAGGGGTTATGATCTAGCTGCCTCAAAGAATCTAGTACTTTCTTCTTTTCGTGAAAGGTTTTCATCAATTTTTCTTCTGCATCTGATGCAACAATGCTTTAATATGTTTTCCCTCCGCACACTTCCAGCTCACGAAACTTCTCTTCTCTCCCACTTTCTTGTGAAACTTCGTGCAGTTTTGGCATATGTCACTTGACAAGTTGTCTTCTTGATTTCATGTAACATTGTTTTCATGAATGGATTTCCCCATCTTTTTGGTGCACAATGGAAACCTTCCTGAATTTGGTTCTTACATTTTCTAGTCTCGTCTTCCACAGTGATCTCATTGAATCTTTCCCGAACAATCTATCCGTTTCCTCGTTTAGTTTCTTGGGTGAAAATCAAATTTAAACATTAATGCAGGAGGACTAGTAATAGCAAAAGCTTCTCGTGATAACATCATGCCAACTCATGTTACTATACGAAGTTTTTCACCAAATACATGTTGATTATGCATGTGGTTTGAATTTGCAGAAACAATTGGCTACCATGGTTGAAAAGGCTTCAATTGAGGATGTAATGAAAGTACTAATAGCCTCAAGTAAGCAAGACATGCACCAGTTATGGACTACGTGCTCTCATTTAGTGGCAAAATCAGGGCTCCAGCCGGAAGTCCTGGCCAAGCACCTTCCCATCGACGTCGTCAACAAAATCCAAGAGCTCCGCCACAAATCCTTCGCTCGCCGCTCACTCATGCCGCACCCCCACCCCCACCACCACGACATTGGCGCTGCCACCGACCTGGAGGACCAAAAAATCGGACGGATGCGGCGAGCCCTCGACTCGTCCGACGTCGAACTCGTCAAGCTCATGGTCATGGGAGAAGGCCTCAATCTTGATCAGGCCTTGGCTTTACACTACGCAGTCGAAAATTGCAGCAGAGAGGTAGTGAAGGCTTTGCTCGAACTCGGCGCGGCCGACGTCAACTACCCCGCGGGGCCGGCGGGAAAAACCCCACTCCACATCGCCGCCGAGATGGTGTCACCGGACATGGTGGCGGTGCTCCTGGACCACCACGCCGACCCGAATGTCAGAACGGTTGATGGGATCACTCCGCTGGACGTTCTCCGAACCCTAACCTCGGATTTTCTATTCAAGGGAGCGGTTCCAGGGTTGAACCACATCGAGCCGAATAAGTTGAGGCTTTGTCTCGAGCTGGTTCAGTCTGCGGCCATGGTGATCTCAAGGGAGGAGGGGAACGCAAGCGCGCCGCCGTCTGCCGCTATTTATCCGACGATGGGTGATCGAGAGCATGCTGGCAGCACAAGCAGCGGGGCGGCCAACATTGTGGCCGCGGCTAGCCATAACCTGGATTCGAGAATGGTGTATCTGAATCTCGGAGCTCAAATGGGTGGGAAATTCAGTGAAGGAGAAGAGAGCAGCAGCCACAGCAGCCAAAGAGAAGCTACCAGTCGACATGACCCTTCAATGTACCATCAACATTCTCATGATCATCAGTATTAACTCAACTCTACCTCCCTCTTTGCTTCTCTGTCTACATAAATATATATAAATGCTAGATCTCTGAAAAAAAATTTAGTTCCATGGAATGGGATCAGACTTTCAAAAAGAAAAGCTATTCGAAATTTCATGGAGATATATAATTAGGTAATTAATTATATATGATCATTTCAGGGGTTTCCTTCTCTTTCCTTTTACCTTTACTGCGGTCAATTATAATTAACTTATATTTATTTACTTTTCCTGTCACTTTTTGCCGTGTTTTTATTTGTTATTTAACTGGAATTGCGAATGACATAACTATTATGATAAGAAGGCCATATCAGAGAGAGGCGAAGTTTGTATGTGAATGGAGAGATGGGACAAAAGCAGTATCCGAGTTTTTTGCTGTGATGGAGAGGACACAGGTCAATCTTTTCAAGCCCCTTCAGACTCTGTCAGCCCGTATTATTTTAATTATATCGCCCACATTATATTTATTTTTGTCTCCCTACGTAGCCTTTCATTCATGCATATATAGAATTCAATTATCATTGGTTTTGATTCGTGGTGTCCAATCACTGATGGTCTATGACCATGGCATCTAACCTTATTACTATTATCACTACTTTTAAGACGCATTCACTTTTAAGTGTAGAAAGTTTATTTAAATTTTTTTAAAAAATTATTCCATTATAATTAAATTTTAATGTATAAAATTAATTATTTTTTATTTTAATTATTGATATTAATTAAGAGTTTTTATATCTCAACAACATGTAATTATATTTAATAAAATAATTTATCTAACTTAATTATTCAAAGTGAATATGATTTTATATTATGAATTAATTATTCTAATATATGAGTTCTTGTTCCGGCCGAATTATTCCCGGTGATATACTTAAATGTTTTCAATAATTGAAAATTTTGGCTTCGTGTGGTGGTGGGGTACGTTGGGGGTTGTTTGGCCTTTGAGACTTTGTCGGGACATTAAACTTGCTTTTAAAATTTCAAAAAAAAAAAATTATAATGATGGACATGAGTTGTCCCTTATTCCTTTTAACTATTTCTTGCTTCTCTCTCTCTCTCTCTCTCTCTCTTATTAATTTCGTGAAATAGAACCAGCTTGATTAATAATTAATTTTGAAACAGAAGCATCTAGAATTCGTGAATGATATGAGAGGGCATGGTTTAGCTTTAGACAAATTGATTGGATGTTCAAAAAATAAAAATTGCTTGGCTGTCCGGCATGAATGCAGCATTGAGTGCGACCCCTCACAGGCAGCTTATTGTATAATGGGTGACATGTAATTCTGGATTCCTTTCATATTTAATTCTGTTTTTGTCTCCACCTTGGCCTTTTTGGGGTTCCATTTTTTGTGAGAAGAATTATATATAAAGCTTCAAACTTCTATTGTAAAACCCTAATTTTTCCACTCTGGCTAGCTTAAATTAAAGCTTAAGAAGTTTACTGTCAAGTCACTTCTCAGCTTCCTTGATTTGTTCCATGCACACGCACACACAGAGGTAGCATGACAAAGTGTAGAGTGATTTTTATTTTTACCTTTCAATATATTATTTTAATTATTATGATGATTAAGGAATCAATTAATTCTGGCTGGTAGAGAAGGAATGTGCAAATTTTCCTGTTCTAGCAATAATTAAAATTTTGGTTGGTAGAGAAGGAACATAAATATTTTTCCTGTCCTAATGATTCATTATTAACAATTATTGCTAATCGAATTCTTGGAATGCATGTGATTGAGTTGTGATTTGTTCTGCTGTGACGGCGTTGGGATGAAGGGCTAGCTGTGATAGATTAGATTTATTCATTCTTACCTTATTATTTAGATTTCTTATACAAGTGTTCATTTACAAGAAATTATCACAATCGCAGTGGAATTCAGTAATATTTACTTCTCTAATTTGCTCGTCTCGTTACCCTTTCGACTTAGGCTAGTTATTCACTTTTTGTTTTTTACACCACAAATTCACGATCATCACTTCGCAACTTTGTCTTACGATTGTATTTGTAGCAGAATTAAGACAATATCACGTTACCAATTATTTGAAACGGTAACCTGTGTGTGCATATGTGTTTGCAATAAATTATTAAATTCTTTCCTAAGTGTATATATATATATATATATATATAGTCTAATAAGTTGCTTAGTAATTTATAGTAGCCATCTCTCTGTATGTAGCAAGCTAATTTTTTTCCCTATCTGGATGGAGTTTCAGCTTTTGCAAATAATCCGCATGATGTATGTCTATTGAAGTTGTTAATACAAAACATAGTTGTATAAGATGCATTAAGGCTTCTCAGTACTATATAGCATCTTCTTTCTATTTTCGAAGGAGTAATTACAAAAGAGACAGGTGCATATCAAGTTGCAGATCAGATGGCATTATCTTTTATTTTTTTCCTTTTTCACTTTGAATATAAGTGAAGGGTGAATCCTTTGTGAGCATCTTATACAATATTAGCAGAAAATCAAGACCCATGTTTAATGCTCTTTTCTTTCTTCTTTTTAATTTAATTTGTACTTAATTGTATTGCGATCGGTATGTTTGCATCAAGGAATATATTTATATCATTACACTTACTGTCTTGAATGATCATTTAAATATGCATGAAACATGAGTCGCTCTGTGTGTGACTGCAATAACTGTGACAATGAGTAATTCATTATATTGTTATTGTTTGACCAGTCGATTAATTATCTCGAAATCATTCTCTCCTGTGATCATCGTCATCTGGTTCACCTTTTTTGTAAGAGGGACTATTCAATGCTGCGACATAAAATCTCCATTTATTTCATTCTAGGTTGGCAATCTTCCATAATTTGGAGAATCATTTTTTAGGCTATTACCTTCTTCAGCATGCTTTCAATGACTGATGCAGTTAGTTTGTGTTACATGCATATAAAATGTATAAATGGCTTCCTACGAATGTATGCATAAATGATGTATAAAGCTAGACAGCTGTTGTGCTTCAGTTTCTTGCTGCTCACTATGTATAATCTTTTTCCCAGTTTACGTGAAGTAAAATGACATTTTACAAAATATAAGGGGAAAAAAAAATAGTGGGCACACAGACACACACACACACACTACAATTAAATGTGGAAAATGCAATTTGGATCTACTTAGATTTGGAAAACTCCTATTTAGGATTTATAATATTAGCGACAATTACGCTTGTCAAATTATTGAATTTTATATAATAAACAGTATTCCTATTCAATGGTAAACAATTTTAATTTACCATTCTTGTATAGCTATACTAATTGTTTCTTTTTCAAAGTAAAATTTATTAAAGGGAAAATCAAACAAATTTGTTATTTTCTTGATGTCGATGAAAATTTTGGGATTTCTTGAAATTAGGATTGGGAGAAGAAATTTGGTTGCGGATGAAAATAATGTGAGGTTTGTAAATTTTAAATAGATAGAAAAATTATATATATATTTAATATTTAATAATGATTGGATGATGTGATAAATAGTGTATAAATTTATAGAGTATTAAAATATATATATATATATATACATATATATATATGTTTGTGTAAGAAAATTATAAGGATAAATATTGATTTGGTTGTATATAGATATAATAATTGAAAAATAATTAGTTAGATTATAAAAAATAAGAGGTGAAATTTGAATTTGAATTTCAAATAAAATTTGTAAAGTGGAATATTTATTTTTATAAAATTTTTGAGTGGGATGAACACTAAAAAAAAAAAATACCCAATAATAGGTTGAAAAAGCAATGCTGTTGATCCAAATAATATCATCATCCACTGGATGTTGCATTGAGCTTACGTCACTGTTCGTCAGTTTCCGCTAATAAATGACAAGGAGAAAATTACTTTTGAAAAAGATTTTGGGCCATATTTAATTATTAATTTATTGAAATATTCATTATTTTTATTATTTTTAGAGAAAGGCTTTGTCAACACCTAGGTTAGGCTACATTTAGACTAGGCCTTTCTCTATTCTGACTTGCTTTTGTATAATAATAACATAAATTACAAACCAATCCGGTCCACAGAAAATGGGTGAGGCCAGCATATTCTGAAGTGATGGGCCATTCACTTTTTTTTTTTATTAAGAAGGACAGGATTTTGGGACTCTGCTTAAAAGGAGAGCAGTTAAAATAAATGACAATTATAAAAAAAGGATCTTTACAAGCAACTATGATTAAAGTTACAAATTTGGCCAATTTATGCACCCAACATTTGTCAATTGGGCTGGTTTCAATTCACTATACTTATACAACTCGCAAATTTGTCACCTGCATGATTTTTTATATTCAGACAAAATTGGGAGGACTATGGAGCATTCACATATAGGAATTTACTTTGACTAATCATGTACTTAAAATTAGTTATGACCATGGTTTGTTATGTTGGAGATGGGTTCTTCAATCTTGTCCCGAAATCAAGATCTTGATTACGTATAATTTAATTAGTTTTGAATTTGTATGGATAATAGATTATTTCTCTCATATATATATATATAGATATATATATATATATCTCATATATATATATATATATAGAGAGAGAGAGAGAGAGAGAGAGAGAGAGAGAGAGAGAGAGGCAATATATATAAAAGTATATACATGTGTGTATGTGTTTGTGTGTCTAACCGATTATTGTTTCCCCATTCTATATTATTCAAACCCACTCAAAGTTTTCTTGACCGACGAATATCTTATTTTATAAATTTTTATTCAAAATTTAAATTTAAATATATTATATATATATATAATTAATTAATGATTTTAATTTATTATATTTATTTACGTTAAATCAACACATATATATACACATACATACACTAACATTTATATATATATATATTCAAACTCAAACCAGTTAAAATTCCCCTTCTTCTTATATTTTACCACTAAATATAATTTTTTTACAAATCAAAATCCCCTATACTTTTTTTCCCATTCAAATTGGAAAACAAAGATAGCCTAAATTTTGTTTTAAGCAACTCTAATTTTAAATTTATAATTTCTTATTAAAAAATAAAAAATAGAAGGAATGAAGGAGGAAAATGCAGGCCCGATAGTCAAGGTCTTTGCTATAATCATTGTCCTAATGTTTGTCTCCTACATAAACATAGGTACCCATAGAGAAGAAAAGTGGATTGTTAGAACATAGACACAACCTTTACAGTTGTGCCCAAACAATAGGAACTGATAAACCCAAAAAAGCATCATGCTAAAAGGCTACCACCTATGACACAGAGATATCCACAAATCTTCTATTTTCAGCTATGATATGTCGGATTGAAATTATTGGATTCCAGTGTAATAATACCTTCCCATTTGCTATGTAAATAGAGTTGAATTCTGGAGGATGACAAATAAAAAATTTTTTATTATATTTTACAAAATTAATTTGAGATTATTATTTCAATGCCAAATCGTAATTCGAGATGTGACGCGGTTGGTTATTTAAATTTAATTTATTGTAGAAATAAAAAGATTTACATGAAGGAGGAAAAGAAAAGAAGCATCGAGAAATGATGGAAAGAAAGGTTGCTGAAGGAAGATTATTTCAGATTTTGGGCCTATGAATGGGCCAAGTCCACTATGCATCAAGAAAGCCCATTCCTATTTGCAACCACTGATTATGTGTAGATGCAAACATATATCTTCCTGCTTTTCAAAAAAAAAAAAAAAAACTTGCCAACACCAAAACACCAACAAATATTTAATTAACCATAATAAAATATTTTCTGACAATCATCCAAGTCTCTTCGACTCATTCAAGCCACAAAATTAACAAGAAATATGAGCATTCAATGCATTCCTCCAGACACAAGCGTCTACTTAAACCTCCTCAGTCTGCACACGACGTATACATAATAATAATCAGTAATAATGACAGTCAGTGCATATGTAGTAATTTTGATAATTTATAAAATTTATTCATTATAATAAATGATAATTAAAATAAAATTATTTTAAAACTAAATGTACATAAAATTTTAAAAAATAATATTATTAAGTAAATATAAAGGAAAATTATGTAGTTATATAAGAATATAATAGAAAAAGAAGAAAAATTATAAAATGTTAAAATAACGGTGTTGTAATAGTTTAAGAATGAGGAGCCGATTTAGACATTCAACCTTTATATGTCAGTGTAAATTGATATGGCAGAGAAATTGTCAATGTTTGTAAGTCGATTTTTAGTTCTATTTTTCAGATGCCATTAAGAAAAAGAATGAAGGGTATTTTAAGAATTGTATTGAATAACCACATAGGCTCTCTCTCTCTCTCTCTCTCTCTCTCTCTCTCTCTCTCTATATATATATATATATAGACACACATTGCCAGTATGAATTGCTGGACATTAGCTTTTACAACTCATTCTTGTACTGTTTGTCCATATTACTAATTTGTTTTCTTATCATTGTAATGAGGAATAACATAATTTATTTTCATCTTTAAACATATTCAAAGAGATTTATCATAATTCCTAAACTTTTGCAAGCGAATTTGGAAATTTATGCAGTCAATAATGAAGTGTTTTAACTTTTTTCGGGTGAAAGACGAGAATTTAAGAAAAATAAATTAAAGTAATCACTTTTCCTCTCATTGTCTCCAAGCCATTACCACAATAGAATTCTAAGTGTCAGAGCACTCCTTTACACTGTTTGCTTTTAGGAATTTGGAGATGAAAGAAAAAATAATAGAGAAAAAATTAAAGAAATTCAAATTTCATTTATTATTTGGTTGAAAAGATTTTAAAATGGAAAGGAAAATAAAAAAAACAAAAATCAACAAAAATTTAAAATTAATTTTTTATAATTCGAGAGAAAAACAATGAAGAAATTGATAAAAGAAATAGAAACAATAAAAATTTTTGGAGGAATAAGAGTTAACATAGTTTTTTTCGCCCATTTTCTTTGGCTTTGCAGTGAGGAAAATTAATTTTCTCTCCTTATACTTTAATTTCCTTCTATTTTTCTTTTTCAAATGGTTTTTTCTTAATAATCAAACAATCAAAAATATTGTCCTTAGCATTTTCTTTTCTTTTCCTCTCTACATTTTAAGAACCAAGCATAATGTTAGTTTAGCTTGTTTAATTTTAATTACTATGTGGTGACAATTCTTATTTGCCTTTAAATAATGTTAAAAATTTATTTTTATAAAATCTTAATGAAGTGGACTGGACGCCAAAAAGGGCCACTCTCATTTTGTTGAAAGTCGTAACTCTTACTGGTGACGAATACAACAACTCATAGAATGGTGACGAATATCATTTGATCAGACTTCGATGTTCGAGGGTTTCTATTTCAATGCCAAATTATAATTTGGTAAGCAATCCATTCAATTATCTATACCATAGTATTGGTTTGTGGCAATTTTCGTTATATTAGATGAATTTACATATATACTCAATCTTAATTAACACTTTATTATTAGGAGATTAGAATCCTCTGGTAATGTGGTTATATACTAAGTACATTTAAATATAGACTTTTTTCAACTTAATAAATACGAAGTTAATTTTTGTTTTTTTTTTCTTTTTCGTTTATTTAATTTTAAATTATAACATTTTTCACAAGTGTAAAATAAATATTTAAAGAAATTAATGCAGTCTACGAATCAAAAGATTGTTGTTAATTTAATATTATATGAACATAAAAACAGTATGCCATAATTACTACTTTAAAAATAATTTATTATTAAAATAAAAGATTGGTATAAAAGAAGGGAAGACAGAGTGATTGTGAAGCGATGGAAACGAAGAATAATTGATTCTAGATTTTGGGCTGATGAATGCTCCAAGTCCACTGTTAAAAAAAGCTGACCAATTAACTAATGCCACGATTCCACCGAGAATGGAAGTAGTTATCACTAACCACTACCGATAATCAACCACAAACCTAATCCAATCCCGATGTCTTAATCCCTAAGTGACTGTAACCAAAGTTAATCAACTCCAAGTTTATTACCTTATTTTCTTTCAATTATAGAACTTTGGAATATGTTCTGTCCTGTGTGGACTTAATTTTTCTTACTTTTCGTCTGTCATATAATATAATATTGACTAAAGTAAGGAATCCAACAAGCTGAAAAGCACACAGACCATCCATTGTTACCTCGGAATTCTTGTTGCTTAAGCTTTATTAACAATTCAGTTTTCAAACTTTCACATTCTACAGTGATGAAATGATGATCAAAAAGGCTTTGGATGAAATGCGTGTGCAATGGGGAAAGCATAATGCAATTCATTTATTAAGAAAGATGAAGTGGGAAAAGATTGCAGCAAAGGCGCAAACTTTTCCGCTCTAATCAAAGCCCACATAACCATTATAATTTGCTAATACATTAATTAATCAAACCAATCAGAAGGTCCCAAATGTTACCTTCTATGATTTATTTATACAGAGAGGACAATCTACCAAGTCTCTTCTACTCATTCCAGCCACAAATTAAACAAGTAGCAGCATCCATTCCATCCTTCCAGAATCATCTGTGCAAGCTTTCCACGCGGCAAATGCCTAGTAATATGTGATCTATATATAGAGAGGTTTTGATGTGCATAAAGCATTAACAGATAGAGAAATCTTCAACATGGAAGACCAGGCTAGCCAAGATCCTCCTACCGGTCTCTCTCTCTCTCTCTCTGTGCCTGGCAGCCCTTCTTACGGGAATAAACTCTACTCTGATGAACTAAAAAGGGTTATCTTGGGTGACTGCAGGCTATCCAACTGAGAATCCTCCAACGGGGAAGAAAAAGAAGTGCTGGCCAAGGAGAAAGACAAGAGGAGACAGAGGCTTCATTGAGGGATGGTAACCATGCACTTTCAATCCTTAAGACACAAAAATACAATTGCTATACCAGTTAATTAAGTTTTTGGATTTTGAAATGCACTGTTAACATGCCATCTTCTGCATTAATTTTTCTCATTCGATGGGTTTCTTTGTTTGTGCAGCCTCTTCGCCTTATGCTGCTGCTGGATTTGTGAAATGTGTTGTGACTAAATTAAGAACATCAACAGGCAGATTTGTTAATTTGATGTGATTTTGTTGCTGGCTTTGGCGTGTATGCTTTGGTCAATTTTACCTGGTTTGCTATTTTTAATTTATCCATGTTAATGTAATAATGCCACGTTTGCTTTCTTGTTTACTAAGGTTAATTATTACGATGATTAAATTTATTTTCTTCGTTATAATTATACTACGGATACTATTTAATTAATAATATTAAGAATCAATTTTGACCAAAGTTCTAAATTTATAGAATTTTGAGATTTTTAAAAAAATAAAATATTTTCAATTAACTAGATTTCATTTATGTAAACTAGAATCGATTTAATTTAAAATCCCTAATTAAGATATTAATGGAAATTTAAATGGAATATATGGAAACAAGAATCACTCTACTTGAAATATCCCAAATTAATAAATTAACTTTGATTCTAATTGAAAATATGAGTCTTATTGGAAGTAAGGAATAAAAAAATTTTTAAAATAAAAAAACAAAAATTAAGTAGGTTGGCACGTAAGAAATATTTTGTACTTTTACATATTTTGCGAAATAATTAAGTTTTGTCCTTATATAAATTTATTTTTATAAAGATATTATATTTTTACAAAATTATATATACTCTCTCATACAACTGAGTATATATTCTTTATGTTTATACTTTTGTATTTTATTTTAAAAATTTAGCCTTTAAATATTTTATAATTTTCATTCATTTCTAAATATTTTTATATGTGTATTGTTTTCTGAATTTATAGAATTTTGAGATTTTTTAATAAATAAAATGTTTTTAATTAACTAGAATTTCATATATGGAAACTAGAATCAATTTAATTTAAAATCCCTAATTAAGATATTAACGAAAATTTAAATGGAATAAATGGAAACAAGAATCACTCTACTTGAAATATCTCTAATTAAGACATAAACTTTCATTCTAATTGAAAATACGGATCTTATTGGTAGTAAAGATTAAAAATTATTTTAAAAATAAAATAATATAAATTAAGTCTTGCATGATCTTATATGTGTATTTTTGTATTATAATATCAGTTCATTTTAGTGACTAATTTCATAAAGTTAAAAAATTATTATAATGCTATTTATTTCAACTATTTGTATTCATTTGAGCCCAATTTATACTATACAAATTTTATATGTTTTTAGTAATTTTAAAGAAATGCTTTGTTATATAGTTCACTAAAGCACAGTTTAAATTATTACTCATAGTATTTTAAAATTTCATTTATCGATATTCTATTCAAGTCTACTAAAAAACATGTTAATAATTCATTCCATTTTTTCTATAAACAAATATGAATAACAATATTGGGGATTTTATATTTTACTTAACAAATTCAATAGAAAAATCTACTAAGCAATTATCTTGCACAAATGCTTTCAAAATAATTAGCATGTTTATCTTATAAATTAACTCGAATTAGTTTACACAAAGATACCATATTCAGCAAAACATAAAAAATTAAATATGAAATTTGGAATGCAATTTCTATATCCTTTAATCTTTTCTAATATGAAAACACACGCTCATTTAAGATTGAAAATACCGTGTTACATGTTAGTGGATGTAATTCACAACGTATTGATTATTTAATTAAGAGTTTTAATCAATCGAAATAAATATTTAATTAGATTATATAAAATAATATATCTTATATTATCACATAACGTAGAAATAAACATTTAATCAGATTATATAAAATAATATATCTTACATTATATATGTACAAAAGGTACAGTTTAGGATTGCATAAGTGTAGATTGTTATAGATATATTTGGCTACAATTGTATTTTCTTTTCATTGAAAAGCTATTTTTCCAACATTCCAAACTATTTTTAAGTCTAATTAAACTTGAATTGTAATATAAAATCTTGAGGTTTAGCATGAATTTAAACTTGAATTTGAGCTATACAAAATTAACTCGAGACAAATTTTGAGTATATATTGAAATCCAGTTACTATTCGAACACAACCATAGATGACACTACTGTAAACAAGTGTTTACAGCAGGAACACAATGTAACCCAAAAACAGCTAATAATATATGAAACCATACTTAGCCTGAACCAGACTATATAAACATAAATGTCATTTTACATGATTAAGCCTTGTCAGTAACAGATGATGAAATTATTCCAGCCCATCAAACCAACAAGTCTGAATCAAACTGCTAGGCAAACCAATTGACATCTCAACAAGTCACGGGTCTTGTTTCGAGAAATTCTTGCAAACGAATGGTGTCTACCAAGATTTGACAATTAAGGAAAATCACTAACTAGGAAGAATTATAATTAGGATGTAAGCATTTTTTTTTCCCATTTTCTTGGTATTCATCCTTGCTAATTAAGCAGCTTGCGATCATCGAGGAAAACAACGTGGTCAGGGGTTGACATTCAAGTAAATATGGCATGTAATCGGTGAACTAGTGCACTCCAATGAACAACGTTCCAAACCATAATATGTTAGACATATATCTTCACAAAACTACTTAGCATTAATTGAAATGAAGATTAGCGAAGAATATTGGCTATGTTTGTTTCCAGGCTATTCATTATCATCTTGTTGATCAAACATCTTACATATAAATTTTATTCAAATTCAAATTTTTTTCTTTTAACTTATATAACTAATTAATAATTTTATTATCGTTATACCTATTCTCAATTAAATCAACACATATATCTTTATAGTTTTCTTATTCTTATTTGTTTTTTATTACCGTATAAATATATAGACTATCATATTATTTAATTGTTATTACATATATTAAATATATATTAAAATAAATTTTTTCTTTACTGAAATCTTACAAATTAAATATAATTTTCATTCCATTCAAATCAATCAAATTCTTTTCCGTCTAATTAACAAACAAACATAGGCATTGAAGCTTCGAAGCGATTGCATCAAAAGGAAGAGGCGATCCTGCGCAAATATGTTTCCTCTTCCCCTCTTTTTATCAAACACACGGATAAGGACATGCAAATGCACGTCGATATATACGCCACAGCTTCTCTCTCTATCTCACTGCTCCATTCCCGTAAATCGAACCGAATATTGCATCTTGGCTCTTAATTCTTGTACTTTTTGACTATTTAATCCTTTTGCTTACAGTTTTTTTATTTATGAAGTAAGGTTATATTTGTAATTAGATTATGTGTGCAAAAGCAGATTTATAGACCCTTCAGGCATTCTAATATAGTATATATTATATTGGTTTTTTTTAAAATTGAATTATTTTCTTATCTCCAAATTTATTATTTATGCCCTTTCAATTTTTTTATTTTTATAGCATAGTTCTTTTAAATATTGGGTTCTTTATTTTCACTTTTGTATTTATCATATCAAAAATAATATTAATAATTTACCTTTAAAAATAGATTAATTATTCAAATAAATATATAAGATATCATAATTTTGAATGTTTAATAGTTGGACTTACTCACACTAATATATTAACAATAAGAAATTGTTTTCAATCGTTTCTTCTAATTAAGTAAATAATGAATAAGGAAAAAACCTATTAAATTTCAATTTATATGAATGAATTTTGATTAATAAAAAAGAGTTATATATTTTTATCTTCTATCTGGAAGTTATTTGGTTAAGTTAAAAAAGTAACAAAAGATTGTTTAAATTTTGATTTATACAAATAAATGAAAAATATTTTCAAATTTATATTTTATTTGGGGAAAGTGAGATTTTTTAGAATTTAATAATAATTTTGATTTGAAAGAATATTTGTGTTTTCAAATTTCAGGTTTAGAAAACAATAATTCTATTAATAATATTTACTTAAAATTAATCACTACTAGAAATCTGGCTTTTTGGCACGGCTTCTCTGTAAATGCCGTTCCAAATTTAATTTGGAACAATTTTGGAAAGGTATTTTTTCCGTTCCAAAACGGCACGTTCCAAAAATTTGGAACGGCTTATAAATGCCATTCCAAATTTGGCACGATTACAATAAGCCGTTCCAAATTTGGCACGGTTACAATAAGCCGTTCCAAATACATACGTATGCCACAGTAATTGGATCTGCATTGGATCGGATTCGGGACGGAAATTTGGAACGGTTTTTTATTGGAACGATTTAGGGACGGTTTTGATACGGAACTTTGGAACGGTTTTAGCACGATTTATTTTAGAACGACTTTAGTACGGTTATTTTTGGTACAGCTTTGGCACAGTTCATTTTGGAACCATTTTGGAACGGTTTTGTTTGGCACGATTCATTTTAAAATGGTTTTGATATAGCTATTTTGGAATGGCTTTAGAATGCATTTTTTACAAATGTATAATAATTGAGAAGGATCGTTTTGGACGTAGAGGCCCTTAAAGCACAATTAAACATTTCATTCACCATGGACAATAACAACACTTGTTTAATGAAATTTAGCTCAAACATAAACCAAGTACATTATTGAAAAAATGCTATTTAAGATTCAACCAAATTTCTGAAAATAAGAAAAAATATTACCTTGAAATGTAGTGTATATAGAATACTAGCTTACTATGAACCAAATATTAGCAAGATCAATCTTCGATGACTTGACGATTTTCACGGTTTGGCAAGTTAGAGAGAATTTTGGGACGTTGAAATTTCTGAATTGAATGAAAATGACGGTCTGTTTGAAGATATATTAAACATTTTGGAACGGATTTGGAACGTTAAGTGGAAAAATACCATTCCAAATCGAAAAAGGACTCGGCGTTGCCACCGGCGTCGCAACGAGGGGAGGACGGCAGTTCCAGAAATTTCTGGATGCACCGTCGTCCTCCATCGTCGCGACGGCAAGGACAACGACGCGCCGTCGTCCACTGTCGTCGTGACGGGGGGAGGACGGCGCGCCATTGCGCTCCCATCGTCGCAACGATGACAGCGACGACAAGGAGAAAATTTATCTGTGACATTGGAACGGATTTGGAACGGCAATATAAAGCAATATAAAGCCGTTCCAAATTGGAACGGACTTGGAACAATTTATTAGACTGTTCCAATTTGGAATGGATTTGGAACGGTGACGCGATCCCAAGGATCCGTCGAATTTCATTTTAATATTTATTAATTTTAGTTTTATTAGTTAATGGGCTTAATTAATAAATTGGGCCGTGTGGGCTTTTTAGATTAAAGTCTGATAGTTTTAGTATAAATAGTAGTTTGTTATTCAGTTAGGAGAGACAATACAGAGAGTGTTTTCAATTAATTCAGGTTTCCTTTCAATTCCCTGAAATTGATTCTTTCAATTTCTCGTGAGTTTCTATCCCAAATCGAGTCATTCCTAATTGGTCCGAGTGATTCGTAACGTATCAATCAGCAATCGGTGTGCTGATTGTGGCCGTTCTTATCGGGTTCAATCCAATCATACCACGTTGGGTCGGCGTTCTTCGCCCGGTTCGCGTCCCTGGGGTTATCGGATTCGGGTCCGGTTACACCGTCCTATCCGACGCGATCGTTGATCACGTCAATTTGATATCAGAGCCATCTTGTGTCGAATTCTAATTCGATACACGATCCGCATTATCAAAAAAAAAAGAAAAAGAAAAAAAAATCAAAAAAAAAAAGGGAAATTCGCCGCCGCCGCGCCACCGCCGTTGCCGCCGCAAAATCGACCCCCGTTCGACCGATTCACGGTAGCAACCGATCCGGCCGCTGCCGCCGCAGGAAGAAAAAAAAAAAGGGGGGGGGATCCGCGTCGCCGCCGCCGCGCCGCAACGAAGAATTGCAGCCGAATCAGCCGCCGTTTCAACCGATTCTTCGCCGCAAACGACCCTAGCATCACCGCCGCCGAAGCCCACCGTCCTCCGCGCCGAATCGCAGCCGGAGGAGGCGCGAATCGACGGTAGAACCGCCGCGAGCCGCGCGCTTCGCTGAACGAAAGAAGAAAAAAAAAAAAAAAACAGAGACGCCGTCCGCCGCCTAGCCGCCGTCGCTGCCGTCGGGGGGGATTCGTCCACGCCTGGGCAGCCTCACCGGCCGCCTTCCGCGGACGAATGCCGGCGAAATCGGCGGTTTCGTCACCGCCGCCGCCGCTGCTGCCAAAAAAAAAAAAAGGAAAAAGGGAATAAATCTGTCGGGCCAGGGTTGAGTTGGGCCGGAGAAGACTTTTGGGCCACGTTGCTGACTGGGCCCAAGTTAGCAAAAAAAAAATGAAAATAAAAAAAAATTCCGGTTGGGCCGAGGTAAAATTTGGGCCGATTATCTAGTGGGCTGGAAGCAGGATCTGGGCCAGATTGCAACTGGGACCAGGCGTGAGGAAGAAAAAAAATCATTGGGCCGAAGGAATTGGGCTGGACCAGAAGCTGGCGGGCTGGACCGTCCGCTGACGTGGTAAGGCCGTGTTTGGGTTCAGTAATTCGTTTTTTCTAAGGGCCTGTTTGGCTGCAAAATTTTTATTTCTGCTTAAGGACCCTGTTTGGCTGCAGAATTTTTATTTCTGCTTAAGGGCTGTTTGGCTGCAGAATTTTTATTTCTGCTTAAGGGCCTGTTTGGTTACTGAAATTTTTTTTAAAAAAAAAAGAGGCCAAAAAAAAAAGAGGAAAAGAGAGGCAAAAAAAAAAGGGGGGACCAAAAAAAAAAGAGAGAGGAGTTTATTTATTTATCTATTTTTTTTATTTTGGGGATGTGTTTGGCCCACATTTCAACTTTAATCACGTTGAATGACCAATCAATATTCAGACCAAGGTAATGGCCCTAACGAGACTAAGTTCTTATTCAAATCTCTCTCTGATGAATTGAGGAAGCTCACCAAAAGCGTGAAGGGTATGCAGGACAGGATGACAGATATGCAAGATCGGTTAGGGCGCGTAGAAGCATCTCAAGCTGCAACCTTAAAAAGAGACAATTTACTGTCTAGATCGACTGGACGCAGAAGCAGTCCCGTGCCAAGCCAAGCTCAGGCTAGGGATGGACATGGGTATCATGTCAGGCCAGTAAGACAAGATCGACGAGGCTACGAGGAGACAAGAAATAAATATACACCATCAAGGCATGGTAATATCAGAGAGTATGGATCGAATGTGGATGAGTACAACGAGCCATCTAAGGTATCGAATTCTCCTATTAGAAGTCAAATTCGGGTGTGTCTTAATTGCTTTCAGCGTGGGCATAGCATGAGTGAATGTTGAAACGAAGAAGTTGATACCCATATCGGCATTAGCAAAGTTTTGGGAGAGAAGAAAGGCCCATCCATCGAGACGCCATCTTTGACTCAAGTGAAAATTGCAAAGAAGATGCCATCGGATGAAGTACAACATGAAGATAATGGCAGTGATAACACACTGGAAGCTGAGGAGAAAAGTGAACGGAAAGACGTAACGGAATCAGTAGAAATTGAAAGGGATAAAGCTGAGATAGAAGAAGCCATAGAAATTAAAGTGGAAATTGAGGACAACCACAAGCATGAAGAACAAGCCAATGATTGGGAGATTAAACTTCTACAGAGCCACGTGTACATTGATCCATTCGACTATCTAACAGATCCTGTGTCCAATTGTACGGTACAAGAGTTGAAGATAGTTTTATTTGCAGAGAATACACATGCATATCCGAATAAGTCGTCAGTGCCCTTTCATAGTCCTTTATGTAGTTTGTTGCCGATATTCCTATGCTGGACTCATAAGGAGATAAAGTTGAAGTTTCAGCGAGGTGATGAAGAGTTAAAGAACTTCCAGAAATTCGTGTTTGATCCAGGAGGACACAGATTCGAATTGAGGACAATTCGCCTTCAAGAGGAGGGGTATGACGCGATCCCAAGGATCCGTCGAATTTCATTTTAATATTTATTAATTTTAGTTTTATTAGTTAATGGGCTTAATTAATAAATTGGGCCGTGTGGGCTTTTTAGATTAAAGTCTGATAGTTTTAGTATAAATAGTAGTTTGTTATTCAGTTAGGAGAGACAATACAGAGAGTGTTTTCAATTAATTCAGGTTTCCTTTCAATTCCCTGAAATTGATTCTTTCAATTTCTCGTGAGTTTCTATCCCAAATCGAGTCATTCCTAATTGGTCCGAGTGATTCGTAACGTATCAATCAGCAATCGGTGTGCTGATTGTGGCCGTTCTTATCGGGTTCAATCCAATCCTACCACGTTGGGTCGGCGTTCTTCGCCCGGTTCGCGTCCCTGGGGTTATCGGATTCGGGTCCGGTTACACCGTCCTATCCGACGAGATCGTTGATCACGTCAATTTGGTATCACGTCAAACGGACTTTTTGTATAATATCATAAATATTCCAAATTCGTGCCAAATTTGTGCCAGATTTTTTTGGAACAGCTGAAAAGCCGTTCCAATTAACCAGATTTCTAGTAGTGAATTTTTAATATGTATATATATACACATATATATATCTAATTATTTTTTAAAATTCTTTACATTACACTCTCATGTGAAAATTTTCATTATGTTTTTTGAATTGTTTTTATTACTTTTTGTATTTAAATTCAATGTTCATAGATTTAAATAACCACTTATACTATTTTTCAATTAAAATTATTGTTCTTTGTTACTTGGTATATACTTTTAAGTCAAAATTTTTAAACCTATACTATGACATAACAAAAATAATAATCTATCTAGAAATTAAAATACATCGAGAATATTTTATATTAAATTAAAATTAATTAGTCTACATTTGTTCATCTATGAGAAATTCCAGATAGAACTTTTAATTATTGTTTTAATATTTTTCTCATTGCATTATAACTTTATGTTTAATTTTCCAATAGCTTTTATATTTAAATTGATTAAATTTAAACTAAATATTTTTAATTATTTTATTGGTAAATTGACTCAAATAAAAAGTTGTTGCCACTAATATAATTGCATATGACTTTATGTTCTATAGATATATTATTGATATTACATTTCAAATGTTTTATATTAATAGTAAGTACATTTATTTATAATATTGTAACTTTTAATTTTTAAAACATTATTTTTTCACACTTTATCATATTCACACACCCTTCTAGCTTTGAACTCGAGTATTTATGAATAAGATAATTGACTCAAAGTCACCAAATGTCCTATCAGGGACATTTTTCAACTTTTTGTCTAATAATTTCTATATAATGCATTCTAGTAATGGGGTTCATTCAAGTAGATATTTTAAATATATAACTACAATATAGATAATTATTTCTATGCAAAATGATTTTTTTTATTCATTTGTAAATTCTAATACATTAGTTTATTTTAGATTTTTTTCAAATCATATTTATAAAATTTTCAATTATATTATCAATCTATTCGTGCAAACTTATCATAAAACTTCATTTGCCCGTCCATTATTAAAACTCAAAAATCAGACGCAAAATCCGTTCCAACGTGGACTGTCGTCTCCGCGCCTCCGCCACCATCATGGACGAGGACGACCTCCAAAGAGTCGTACATCTAGTCGAAGAACTAGTGCACCGATTACTACACACCTCCCCGGATTCCAACCCTTTAAACCCTAATGCATCCTCCTCCACTCAGCACGAGTACAATCAGGCCTTGAAGTACTCCCTTCGGATACTTTCCGGCCTCATGACGTCCTCCATTTCGGCGGACGACTCCGCTATGGCGGAATCTATCAAGCGATGTCTCGCCGCTGCTGGTAAGTCCGCCGAAGCAATGCTTCAACAGTCGCTTTACATTAACAATTTTAAACATAATCGCCACCCTTTACTTCCACTGTTGTACTTAGATGACTAGTTCAGTCTTATATCTATCTATTTCTATACAAAAGTATGAGTATCTCAACAGGTTTCTTGCAATTTTTAATTTGCCTGCAATGCCTCGATACTAATTTATTTTAAAGGATTAATTAAAGTAGTAATCACAGATACCCCAAAAAATAAAGAATGCATAATTAAGAATAATAAAAGTCAATATAATAATTTGAGGAATTAATTGGAGTAATAATTGTAAATGATATGGCATTAAAAGGATTGAAAGTGCACAATTGAGAAAGAGTAAAAGATACGTTAAAGCAACGTTATATGATCACATGTATGGCCTCTCAACCTCTCCGTGCATTTCAAACTATATTGGCTTAGGTTTCAAGCATGTACAAAGTATTTCATCCTTCGACGATCAACTTCAAGTTTTGAATGTGAGTTACTTTTTAAGTTTCAAATTTAAATTACCTGGTTCTTCATCTGTACACTGGTTTAGGTTTCTGGCATGTTTTATATTGAAAACTATGTTGTCGATCTGGTTGGAAAGTTTATTATAAGATTGAATTTATAATGCTATTATTCCATTTCCCAAGTTTGATGAATTGTTTGTTTAATATGTATAACTTTTCTGCCACAAACGTGTTTTTTTTTCTAATTCTTTATGCATTCTTGATGGCCTTTTAAAGACATAAAAATCTAAAAGTAGAGAAATAAATCTTAATTAAGATCCAACTTCTACAAAAAAATTCAACAATAAATTATAAATTTATTTCTTTAAAAAGATAAAATCCTGCAGTGAATTCTATACAAATAAAGTATATATTTTGAGTATAATTTATTTAAATATAATTTTCCATTCCAAGATAATATATTAAAAATGATAGTTTATAATATTTCAAAGTACAATAAAATTACAATAAGCATGATATAATAGTTATTTTCAAATATAAAAATATTTCTATAATTATATTTCATAATATTATTATTGTGCTCTTGTATTTCTACTTCATAATAATTTAATTATCATTCTGTTATTATTTATAATAGAAACAATCTTATTAAATGTAATGACATAAAACACGCACTCTAATAAGCCATTTGTTGTGGTAAGATTTGCCAAAGTAGAACAGGTGAAGTGCTATCCACAATCCCATCAATCTTAACAAAATTTTAGCCATGTTTTAAGGTGCAAAATTATTGTGATACAAATACATAAGGATAATAAATAATGTAGCAAAATTAGTGTGGAATCCCTTTATTCTTTGGGCAGCTTTCAAACGAAAATAGTTTTTCGTTTTAAAGCTGCCCGAAGAATTGCAACGAAAAATCTATATATGTTTTGCTATAATCAGTGATTTTTAACACGTCCCATGTAATAATTATTATTTATCATTATCTATACATAAACATGCCATAATTATTTTTGGAGACAATCATGTTAGAGTTTCATCATGGAAATATTATTTATTTTGATATAATTATTTTTAAATATTTTATATCAAAATATTCATTATAAGTACACTATATTTCAAATTTTTTTGTTATGAATGTAAAATGAAATCAATACATAAATATGATGAATAAATTCAAGTAATTAAAAATAGTAAAAAAATTATGCATCTTCGATCAGTTGCATTTTACTATTTTTAACAGCATGGGTGAAGAGTTGAAGAAAAAAGTTTATAAGGAGTTTGACTTTAATAAACTTTTGATTTATATTTACTTCTTATGCTAAGAGATAAAACTCTAAAATGCTCATCTTTAGTATAATAATTTGAAATTGGGCAATCTTTTTAATCAACATTCAAAATCAGTATATTTTACGAGCTAACTATGTTTTATAAGTTATCAAACATATGTATCGTTAGTAGTTTGTATATAATTCATTTTATGAGACGAAAAAAATGCATTGCTTCTTATTCAAGCAAAAAAGACAATATCTCTGTGTGGGTGTGTGTGTTAAGAAACAAAGGCATTTCATACATGTGAACAACAAATATACTGTATTTTGTCTCCAAAATATCCATTGTATAATCAGTTTATATATTACTGCAGATTTGTAATACATATGGTATTTTTTTTTTTTTCTAATTTAGAATCTATTACTTCTTTTTAATTTACAAAGTCCTTTTTAATCTATCACGTCTCTCCCAAGCTTCCATGAGTGGATCGTCTTCCTTTGTTGGTTTTCTGATTTGACCATTCACAAAGCTGAATTTGCTCTTTACTCTTGAAACCAGCTTCACACTTTTGGACCATATGACAAAGTTTTCACCATCGAGCTGATTGGTAACAAGTGCAACCATAGGACTATCTCCATTGTCTATCCTGTATGGATTGGTTGAATCATTGAAGTTTAGAAACCTTTCAAGGTCTCTATGGTACCATGTAACATTTCTAAACTTTACATGAAGAAGAGGAAAGCAATGACAGAGGATCCACCTCTGGAGAAAGCAACTCTGTAAAAGAAAGGGAAGAATTTTATTGATCAAGAGAATGCGATTGTTTTGATTAGATTGCCCAGCAAAATCCCGTCACTTCCCTTTTATATGAAAACCAATGTAACAGTAACTAGCTAGCTACAAAACCACCAGCAATTAACTTGAGCAAAACTGCTAAGAACAAACACTAACTACAACTTCCTGCAACTAACAATCAATAAATCAACCCATTTCTATGGTAAATTTAGTTCAAGGTTCTAGCTTGATCAAGAATCTAAGTTGTGAGCACATCCATTGGTTATACCTTCTTTCAGCGAACTGATGAGGTGGAGTCTGATTGTTGAGATACCTGCTTCTGCTCTGGACATTCCTTATCAGCTTCTTTGCTGTGCTGGATGCTTGCCTGGGCATTTGCTACTCCATTTTTCAACACCTTACGGTCTGGTAGGGTGAGTGAGAGTGGTCATGGTCATTCAGTGTGCCTCAAGCAAAACACACTAGGGCTATGTTGGGATGCAAATTATCTACCCTTTTTTCTCCTATAAAAATCAACACACGTTATTCAATAAAATAATCACTTTGTATTTTTTTTCCTCACTTTTAGTTTTATACTACTAGAGAAAAGAACATGCTTTGCACGTATAATATAAATAAATATTATATTTAGTAATTATATAATTTATTATTTAATGATTATTATTATATTATTTATTCTTAATATTTTACACAATATCTTATCATTATAAATTCAGATAATATTTTTTACTAAATATGTGCTATCCTTTATTCAAATTTTCATATTACACATGTTACGTAATTAAACTTTTAATATTTTTATTGAAATTACTATATGAATGCATTCATTTTGGATTTTCTTAATGTGATTTCAATTTGACAAAAATTATAATATTTTACTTGCAAGGTAGATTTTCTTATTAAATAATATATATTTGATACTTTTCATTCAAACTCTAATTTATTTCCTTAAGAAATATGCTTTCTATTTAGATATGTTATACACATCATTCTTTAATTAAATATTTATGAACTAATTAAATTTTCTATTTTTGTTTTAATTTTGTAACATTGATTTTATTATGTAATATTTTATATTTTTATACATTACTAATTATTGCATAACATATATATTTAATTTGACTATTTCTTACAATATTTTTTTGCATGTCTATGCATTTTCATATTTAATCATTCTTCCATAGAATTGTCTTTATTTAAATATATCATTTATTTCTAAAGCTATGAATTTACTTTTAAATTTTAAATGTATTTTAATAATATTATATTCACATAGATCTATTAATATATTTTCAAACAAATAGTGTATTTATGCTTACAATATAAATTAAATTTCACATCATAATAATTTTTATCCAGTCTCTATAGTATTATATCATATATAATCAAACTTTAAAATAAATTACTTATATCAAATAAACATCACATATTAATAAAATTTGTAGTCAAATTTTGAACATACAAAATAGTTTATAAGGTATTGTTCATTTCATAACTATAGTTTTTTTTTTATTGTAACTTGTGTATTTATTTGAAACTTTTACTTATTGTGTTAACATTATTTATATTGCTACTCATTTTATTTTTTGTAATTTGACGCAACTAAGATTTTTTAATTTTTTAACACATTAATTTATTTTATATTTATTAATTAAATAATATAGTTATGAGTTAGTGTCATCTAACAAATTTATTGCTATTTAATTAAAAACAATTAAACACTTCATATACAAGTAAATAATTAATAATTATAATAACTAATAAGTATTTTAGATAATTTTAAGATTCTATTAATTTTTTAATTTTAATTAATTTATAAATTACAATAGAAGAACTCTAGATAATTTAAACTTCTATCATTATTTAAATACTTAAATATTTATATTTTAAATAGAATTTTATTTATACTTAACTAACCTTATTTTCACTACATATGAGTATTTAATTAATGATAGAGATATAATTTAATAATGTGTCAAAAACACTATAAGGGACACATATTTTTATATAGTAGTAGATTATTAGGTTTCCACATCAATTTCCCTCAACATTATCACTGTCAAAATTATATTGTCCTTTCGTTAATAAGATTCTTTCTAAACTTTGTGAAAAGGAAATTAGATTTTTTTAAATGGTTGGTATTGTCACTACAAAGCAAAGTTTAGCAAATATTTCACTGTTCCACGATACAACAGATCCGGTGCTTATTTGGAATATGAACATCAAGCGGACTTATTTTTTTTACTCCCATGACTGTATTAAATCACAAAAAGTAAGGTTAGTTGTTATTAAAATTTACGGACTATATCAATACTTGGTGACAACAAAAGTTAAATATATTGTACACTATTGTATTAAAATGAAAGATATTAATGATGGATTGTTAGAATGGTTAAGAAACCATCTGACTCCGGCAATCTGCCGTCCGAGAATGCTAAAGAAATCTTAATAATAAGATATTTGAAGAACATGGCACGTGTCTCTTCCTCAAGAACTTATATTTGCTTAAATTATAGCATGCCATCACTTGCATTGTGCAAATACGTGACAGTATAAAATTGAAAGTAATCATGCAGGAGGGAAGTTGGAGATGGGTACACTGTTGCACAGAAAATAAAGGAGGAATTTCCGAATTGAAAAGATCGTAAAAAATTCTCATCGTTCGTCTAACAAAATTTCAGAGTATTCTTACCTAATATTCCTTAGTCTTTGTCATAAAACCCCAAATTTCCCCCTGCAAGTCTGCAACAGTAAGCATCAGAAGAAATTCAACCAAACGGGGATCAATTTAATAGTCTTCAAACTAATGACTTGATCAAGGAGAGAAGACGAGCGCACAGAGCAAACAAAAAACTCATTGTGTCACTTGTGCCAAGAGTGATTGCCAGATTCCCAGGACTATTGAGAGTTAAACCTATAGATTACAAGTGCAACGCATTCAGCATCGATTGGGTTTAGGTAGTTGAATCACGACTATAACTGTTAGCTAGTATAATATTCAGGGCTAAGAGAAGTAAACTTAAAATCTGCACATTTCAGAAAATGGGCCACTGGCTGAAGCCAAGTGTTAACATGACGCGGAACTGCAATTTGTAGACTTAATGACAGGAGCTGAAACACAATCCTAACAGCAAACTTCATGCAGCAAGCAAAAATGGAAATTGAATTAGCAATGTGTAACACTGGATACAGATTATAGCAATAGCAAGTTCATGACAATGATCAGTCCAGATGTCGGCCAGTCATCCACCATCAACAGCTATCAACCATCCATACCAGGAGTCAAAAGGGTGTTTTGGTCAGCTTATAAATTCTTCAAAACATTTTATTAGATAATTGGAAGCTTATAATCTCCTAAAAATGTTTAATAAAATTTTCAATTAAAGCTTATAAACAATTAAAATAAAATAAAATAAAGCTTATAAAATGTCCAAGCCTTAGGCGCCATAGCCATGACTCTTCTTCAAAGTAAGCTTTTAAGCATTTCGCCACATTGGTGTTGATATTCATTAAGAACATTCGGTTCTTAGTCATTGGCACATGAGTCAAGAGATTTCCTTTGTTATCTTTGAGATAGAGACTCTGATTCTTCAAATGAATATCACATCCCTTCTTCAACAATTGTCCCAAGCTAAGAATGTTAGTCTTCATACTTGGAACATAATACACGTTCGATATGAATTGGTGGTCTCCGTTCTTCAGTTTGATGAGAATTTTTCCTTTATCATTGACAGGAGCCTTTGAAAGATTGCCAAAAGTAATACTTCCTGTTACAGATTCATCTATCTCAATAAACATGTGCCTATGACCGCTCATGTGATTGCTTGCACCAGTATCAAGATACCAAGTATGTAGTGACTCTTCATTTTGTCCCTTGTGCGCCAGTAAGACTGTATTTTGAACTTCATTCGTTTCTTCAATATGAAAGGACTTTTCGTTTTTCTCATCTCGACACTCATATGAATAATGTCCGTACCTTTGACAATTGTAGCATTGTACCTCCCTTTTGTCTTGCCTTTGATTGTAGCCACCTCTTCCTCGATCTTTTGATGATCGAAACTTGTTTGCCTCAAAATTTTTGTTTTGATCTTGATAGCTTTCACTTCTTCCTCGATCTCGACCACGTCCACGACCTTGTCCTCAGCCATGATCACGTTCGACTTGATTCCAATAGGCATTGTCCTTCTTTTCTCCAATGTTCATCTTCACTTGAAGGACTTGTTCAATTGATTCTTGATTTCTTCTTTTGATTTTCTCTTCATGGACTTACAGCTTGCCGGTAAGCTCATCAACGGTCATGGTCTTAAGATCATTAGATTCTTCAATTGCTACAACCACATGATCAAATTTTGAATCAAGTGATCGAAGTATTTTCTCCACGACTCGACTATCGGGCATTTTTTCACCATTTCTTTCAAGTTGGTTTGCAACCATAGTGACTTGAGAAATGTATTCAAACACTTCTTCAGAGTCTTTCATTTGCAAAACCTCAAATTCACTTCGAAGGGTTTGGAGTCGAACCTTCTTCACCTTATCAATGCCTTTAAAGGCATTTCTAAGGATATCCCATGCCCTCTTAGAAGTGGTTGCTTCTCAAAAATTGAATCATCTACACTGAGTTGGATAAGTGAAAGAGCCTTTTGGTCTTTCACTTTAGCCTCTTTAACGGCCTTCTTCACATCTTTGCTTGCAGTAGCCAAATCTTCTGGTACCAGAAATTATTCTTCTACTGCATCACATACATCTTGTCCACCATGGAACGCCTTCATTTGGATGCTCCATTTTTCATAATTCTCTTTTGTGAGTTTTGGAATTGGAAGGACTCCACCAGCAACGGCCATCCTTACAATGCTCTGATACCAGTTTGTTGTGTGGTGGGCTCACAAAACAAACTTATAAGAACAAAATTAAAAGAGAAGAAAGTGGAGAGGAGAACACTCAAGAATTTTATACTTCTCAACTTAATCAACACTTTTATAAAAACTCTCTCTTCTACAACTCTATATTTTCTTTCTTCTTATCTTGAATTACAAATAACTTGCAAGACTCTTTTATTTATACTATTTTCTATCAAAAATGGATGGTGGTGATTAAGAAGATCTAATGGTTCAAATTAATCACCACCTAACCATTTTCAACTATCCCCACCTAACTCACCAACCACATGAATGTTAACACACACATTGTCTAAATATATCACTAACTCTATGTATCTAGACATTATTTCAATCTTCATACATACACATTCTAGAAGAAACAATTTTCAATACAAAACTAATTTATTTTTTATAGAAATGCTAGAAAATTAAGCTTAATTTCTAACACCTTTCAATCCCAAACCTAAAAATTCAGCAATTTCATTCTGAATTTTCAACATGTCTACTGGTTGACTAACAACTGCAAACACAGTTTCATCAAACAATTTTTCTTTGCTCGCCCTATGCATAACTTTTCTGGCCATAATTGTCTTCCCCACGCCCCCCACACCACATATCCCGATCTTATTAAACTTCACATCTCGCAATGCTTTTATGGTGTCTTCTTCAATCTGTTTTCTAGATTGGAACTCTTTTGCTTGTCTGAATGGAACTGGCGCCAGTGATGGTGGGAGTGCAAGCTCAGATATGGTATCAAACTTGCAGTTGTCTCGGAGATCCTTCATAGCCTCAGCTGTCTTTTTAGCTTTCTTGCTCAGTGAATAACGTGATTTGATGGCAAAACAACCACTTTGTACATTTGGAATGCTTGTCTCAATTTTCCTCATGTGGACTTGGATCTGGCAGGTTTTTGTTAACCAGGTCTCAACTTCAGGGATAATCCCCCGAGCATTTCTGTTGGCTTCCTCGACTCGCGTCTGCAGGCCAGCTCTTGCTTCATCCAGTTTTTGAGCTTCACCAGTTAAGCTCTGAATGTTGGTATTAAAGCAGCACAAATAATTAAAACGACGCTGGATTGGTGCTACAATGCATTTCCCAAGTTCAACGGCTGGTCCAAGAAGGCTCGCCAGTATTCCCACAATTTCTGCCATTTCACGCACTTCTAAGAATTTGATCTAATTTTAGCTTTCCCTCAAATTAGTAGGAATTGTCTAATTAAAAGCACTGCAGATCATAAATAAACAAAGTCATTAGTAAGATAGAAAATAAAGGGTTGCAGTGAATTCAGATAAATGAAAACACAAACGAGGGTTGATCAAAAACTTGAAAGCAAGCAGAGGTTTGAATTTGTGCCTATGAAAATTCTTAAATTTGCTAAGTATATCATCTGTGCGCAGATGATGAGAGAAGAACGCTATAATCGAGAGAATGTTGTGTGAGGGAAAATGAGTGAATTATTAATTATTTTGAGATTTGTTGGAGTAACATGGCAAACGTACAATATCAGGTTTTAATGCTTATCAGTGCTTACCCCTAGAAAAGCGGTGATATCAATGGCCAAATATCACTACCAACTATAGTATGGAAGACATGAACAGAAGGTGGTAGAACCAAGAAACAATATCTGAGGTTTCTGCAGTTTCAATTCTCTAAAATTATTGAAGCACTGTTTGCATTGCTTCAATGATTTTCCCAGAATTAGAGAATAATAAAGAGGTGTGGTGTCAACTGTGGAAGAGATTATTGATCTTTTACCTTTTTTTTTCTTTTTTTCTGAAAGAGTTGTGGTAGAAGACTTGAAGTTCAAAGTGTTCTGCCTTGTTTTCCTTTACGGGCTGGATGACTCACTGAGAGTTAAGAAAAGAGGCATCCTTCAATAATATCCCATTTGGAATCCAATGTAGCTTATCCTTTGAATTTGATCTGTCAATAATATTATGTGGGATTCCTTTCTGCGTCGGAGTCCAAAAATTATTCCTCCATTTGATTGTAGGTGTCATTTAACTTTTCCAGCGAACTGTATCGGTTGATTATCTATGCAATTTTGCAATTGATCTGATCATGGCTTACTGTATCTGAGGTTTCCATGGTTTCAATTCCCTAACATTATTGAACTACAGATTGCGTAGGTCCGATGTTCGAGCAAGCTTATCAAAATAAAAATGAAATTCTTGAATCTTAGTAAGAGAAGGGTAGAAGACAAGATTAGAGGAGCCCAATTTATAAGGAAAATGCACCCGAGTTACATGTGTTGAAGGAATTACAGACAAGTTTAGCAGCGAAAGGAAATGGGTTTATTGATAGATGCTATATGAAATAGTTCAGCCGTGCAAGTGATTTGAAGATGGTTGCAATACATAATGCATAAGGTCTAGGTTACTAGTCCTTGGTTTTCTTTGGCTGAGTTATGAAATTAGTACTATGAGGCAGGCTACAACATCCAGGGGAAACTGTTCTTGATTATTCGATGAACTACAAAAAGTTTTGATACTACTTCACATATCAGTGCTTTAGTATTTGAGCCTAAAGATGTTCAGAAAACCACGGCCCAGTGATGGTTCTTGATTAGGGAGCTCGATTATGAGTGGAAACAATTATCCTTCATCTCTTTGATGCATAGAGTCATAGTGAATTTCTTGATGGACTAAATATTGCACTATGTATTGTGTATTGTTAATCAAGACCGCAAAGGCATTGTTGAAAGTCGGCTCTTGAAGTATAGTACTAAGGATGCACACTAGAAGAAATTCATTTTTGGAATGTTTACGAATTAAAATTGGTCAACCACAAGACCGTATGGCTATGTTTGGGAGAGGGGTTTTATTGGGATAATGTTTAGTGGAAGTTGGATTGAGACGAATAATATATTTATGAGAAAGGTTTTTTTTTTTTTAAAAAATGAATTTTAAAATATAAATATATGTAAATGTGAATGCATGTGTATATATGTAGATATTGATTTGACTGTAAATGCAAAATAATTGAAATACAATTAGTTAGTTATATATTTATAAAAAAAAATTAAAAATTAAAAATTAAAATTAAATAAAAATTTTGTTGAATTATATGTTTGAAAGTATAAACTTTAATGAATGTGTAGAGTTTGAAAAGAGAGTTCCACAAATAGCAAGGAACCAAGTGTAGAAGACACATATCATCTTGCAATATATATGTGTGTGTGTGTGTGTGTGTGTGTGTGAGCAAATATGAAGTTAAGTGAATCCTTTTAGATGACAAGTGTAATTGAGAAGTTGAATTAGTCATGGAAGGATTTCGAGAACTACTTAAAGCAACAAGTAGAAGAAAATAAACTTTAAAGATCTAGATAGGAGACAAAATTAAGAGTACAAAATAAATCGAGTTAGCTTACAAGCCTCGCAAGCCAATCTAAATATAACCTGACATTTGCTAGACACTACTCAAATTCAAGTTGAGCTTGTTCAATCTAGAGCTTTTCTCTTTGTTCAAAAACTCATGAGTTTCATTTACGTTTTGTTATTTATTTTGTAATATTTTTTGTAATTAATAATATATTGATATATGTTCATTTGACATCTTTAATTTATGATAACAATATTTTGATTTATAATAGTTGTTGAAATGTATTAAAATTTGTTTTTGAATAAATATATTTTGAAAGTTTAGTTTTGATTTTAAAAATGTAAGAAAGTATATTAAAATGCACATGATTTCTAAATACAATTTGGACATTGTATATTAATACAATTGTGTATATTTTAGTAATATATTAATGTATAATAGCTTTCATTTGTAAATAGATAAGATGTTAGAATTTAATTTCAATATGTAATATAGAAATATAAACTAAACATTAAATATTTTAATTTTTTAGCATCATTTTAATGTATAGTATTTACTACATATATATGTATATAAAATATATTTAACGTATTATTTTATAAAATTTTGGACAACAATTTTAGAACATTTAAGTTTTAATTCATATATATGATATAAAGTTCTGTCAAATAACACACTTAAAATATATTTCAAATTTTAAGCTAAACGAACAAAAATATATGTAAATCAATGAAAATAATAAATATATAAGATTTATAACGTATTATTCCAAATTATAGAAAACGTTTTAGATAAATTAAAATTATATCATTGTTGAATAGTTTATGAATAACCCTAAAAAATTGTTTTTTTATCAAGTTATTAAAATATGTCATATGTATAATTGAGAACGTTAAAAAATATCATATTTTTTTAACATTGTACTATTTTGTAAATTTTAAGTTATGTTCCAATATTCATTATTGATATTTCCTTGTCATATTGTTTTAAACTAATGTTTCATTTTCAATATTTATTTTTAAATTATCCTCTCTGTTAAATTTAATTGAATATGTGCATTTTTTAATATATTATTATCTCTTATTAGTTGTGCCATTATAAATATTATTTTTATTGTAGATTAAAATTATAAAATAATTAAATTAGAATTAAAAAATAAAGTAAATTAAATCAAGCTTGATTCTAATCATAATTTTTTAAGCTCAATCTCAATCTTATTTAAGCATTGTTAAGCTAAAAAGGCAATGGAGGAGTTCTATTCAAACTCAACTCGTTTATACCCGTATACAAGATTGAAGATGACAAATAAAGGTTGAGTTAAGATCCAAAAAATTGCAAAAGAAGGCTAAGGCCAAATTTATGGAGATCACAAATGCTAGCAAGAGAGAGAAGTATTCTTAGAGAGCTTAAAGGATAAGGTATGGAAGTTCAATAAGGATTGCTACGATCATTGCGAGCTGAACCAAAATGCTAAGGACGGTTAACTCCAAAGAAAGACCAAGGTATGTTGTGCTAATCCATTTCCACTTGATGATGTTGTTCAACACCAAGTAAAGCTAGTTTTTCTCATTCTAAAACTATATCATATCACTCTTTGGATTTCTTTACCATGGTGTATTATAAAGGGAAAGTAGATTGAAGAAAGTTTGAAATTGAGAGGAGTAATGAAATTATTTAGAATTACTATTTTTCTAGTTTGGTTTTTCAGTTTTGACTAGTCTCTTTAACTTGGTATTTTGCATAGTTACTATTTCCCACTGATGTTTCTAAGTGCAGATGAATTTTTTAATAATTTTGAGATGTTTTTCTATGTAGACTTACTTAGACTCGTTGAACTTTATGGATAATCTTGGGATCAACACATTGTTTCTTGATGTGGATTCTTACGATTGACACGTTGAATGATGTTAAAATATTTGAGGGCTGTTAGATAATTATGGACTTTTGTGTGTGGGTTAGTGTATAATAAAGGGAGAGATTGCTAACCTTCTGTGATAAACTGGCAAAATGTGGTACAATTTTAGTTGTAAAAGTTCGTGTCATCTTGTGTAAATATTGTAGGATTTATTTTCTAATGTGGTGAAATAATATTCCTATTATGTGGTGATATGGCATGATTTGTTTATTTGTAGAAAGAGTCCATCGAGATCAAATAATATGCAACAAGATGAAAGTTGACCAACTTTTTAAAATTTTTAAGTGACAGTATGGAAGTTGACCGACAAGAGCTAACAAATTACATTATAGTGTTATAATATCAATATTTTTAAAATCAAATCAATAATAGAACTGAATCTTTTACTAGGTCACTGATTCAATTAATTTTAAAAAAATGATTAACCCAACATATATATATATATATATATTATACAAATATATACCTCCAAATATATATCTTTACTCTTGCCCAAGCCACAGTAGTGGTCGGTTATGTCTCTTGCTATATATAAACTCTTGCCAATCTAGTTCAGTTATGAAAATGTTGAATAATATCCAACTTTCACTTGCAATAGTAACAGTAGCAATATTAAAAATAATAATAATAATAATAATAAAGAAGTCAAAAAGGGTCATCCCGTTTCAGAATTATGGTATGCTTTAACAATTTCAAAACCAGAGTTTGGTTTCATGGTTTTTTATAAAACCACGATTTCCCTCTCAAAAACAATATTTTATTAGTTTTTAATTTAATAATAATCTAATAAAATAGAGCTTTTTTGGTGGGACATCTTAATTAAGTGAAAACATATATGGAGGATTACTTTTTATATTGTCTAACATATCCCGCACTTACTGTAGGTCTTATTTAGAGATATCAGTTGAATGCCGAATAACCCTCCAAAAAAAAGTCGAGATCTTGCCAGCTTTCAATTCATCATAACAAATCAAAAACCAAAAAATTGATACGACTAAATTGTGATGGAGGTAAGACAAAAACTTGAAAGGAAAGAATCAAACAAAAGATGGAGTCATAATCTCATAGACATGAAAGAAAGCAAGAGTATGGATTGTGCCTCCATACGTATATGCAGGTGAAGCAACAGTAGTTAAGACAAAAAATATTTATAGGAAGAGACACGAAGAAGAAACGAGAATAAGATTAAGATTTGTTTAAGTAACATAACTAGAAAGTGGAGACAAACACACAAACCTGATTGTGTTTCTTGCTAGTACACAATCACTTTGAAAACTGTGAGTGATAGCAAAATACAGTAAAGCCTTACTACCGACTTCAATATCTGCCGGAGAGGAGTGCTTTCAAATCTAATATGAGGATTACTCAAAATTATGAAACAATATGTAAGGTTTCAAATTCTCATTTTCTTGCCTCCAACACACAAAAAAGAAACAAAGAAAAGAAAAGAAGAGAATGCAATTTTCTCTTTGTTGGTTCATTCACTTTTTTTGTGTCTTGCATTTCTGTTTTAAATTATATCTTTCTCCCTTCTTTTTATAACTGTTTTATTATTAAAATGTTAAAAAATGTAACATTTTTATATTTTTGTTATGGTATTCTTATTTTATCTATCCCTTTTCTTTCCCCACTTTGTGTCATTCGTCCCGTCTTTACACTTGACATTTCGTGCAACATACTCTGGATATTATTATCTTACTTCAATTTTCTTTCAATTGAGTTGGAATGGAATATTAAGTTAAAGGCCAAGGTGGAAAAACAAAAAAAATCTGAGATATTGCTAACTTGCAATGAATTCAGAACACAAAAACTAATGTGACTATCTAGAAACAAACTAAAACGGGATGGTTGCAGGACAAAATGAAACAGGGTAAGGATTAAGTAGGGAATGAAGTCCGTTGACATGAAATCTAAAAAAGGCCCGTAATACATATGGAAGCTCTCTACTTTGCCAGTGATAATCAAAAAAATACGAGTTGAAATTGGATGCAATATAATTAAACAAATTAAAATCAAATGAGAACTAATGTCATTTAAAATAGCTAAATTTAAAAAAAGTAATGTAATGTAACATAACATCAACAACACAACTTAATTCACTAATAGTTATCAGCCCCCACGAATTTTCATGGATTGAACCTACACAAAATGGGGAAGAAAAAACAAATTATATATAGTCTACCCGACGTATTAATAATTAATCTAGCATACATAAACTATTTAAATAATAAACTAATGAAGTTACCATGCATGAACCACTAAGTAATTAAAAATAACTTTTTTTTACTTTCAAATTTTAGTTGATTTGTAATCCCATAGAATCAACAATGGAACTATCTAAACAACTTTACTTGACTGAAATTGAGCACTTTTCATTGTTCAAAGAATAAACAATCAAAGAAAAACCGAATATCTTTTTATATAATTAGATAGAATATTAAGCAATGTATTTTACTTTGAACTATGATAGCGAAAAGATGGAAAAAGCCTCCACTGTAAGTGTCTATCTTAGAAAAATACAGAGGTGGCCTAAGAGTCATGTTGGAAATCTTACGAGTAAAATGAATTATGCACCCCAAAAAAAGGGTAGTGGACAAATGAAGGACTATCAATAAGAAATTTATGGATATTTAACTATTAATGAAGACCTTGTCGTCTTTGTTTGACAAAGTTTACCTTTGAAAGTCTGTTTTTCCCTTTACTTTTCTTAATAGTGATTTTTTATCATTATATTCTTAGTAAGAAGTAATTGATCAGTTACAACCAATAATTTATGAGAATAAACAAATCATATGAAAATAAATACATTTTTTAACGTATGATATAAATAAGTAACAGAAACATAAAATTTGATAGAGATTTACGTTTTGTTGCCATATATACTTGATATATATTTTAAAAATATATATATGTGTGTGTGTGTGTATACTTGATATATATTTAGAACACTTGGACCAATGTTTTTCTTTATTTTAGAAAAAATTCAAATAAAAAGACACGTCTCTCCCTCCATACATACATGACATAAAAACGTTATTATATATCATTAAATAATATTACATAGTTTTTATAATATGAAATTGAAAAAAATTATAAAAAAATTTTTATAATTAATTTAATGTATTAAATCTCTATATAAAAGTGATGATATCTTTTGTCACTAATGGTATTAACTATTCAGTGATGACTTAAAATTTTCACCAATACCAAAGAAAAAAAGGCACCAAAAATCTAGTGACGAGAAAAATGACAGAACCATTATGTTGTTACTATTTAACCTAATGTGTGACATGCTAAATTATAGTTATTGTATCATTGTTTATAGTGACAACATTAGTGATATCACTAAAATTATCATCACAAAAAATAGTCTCTTTACAGTGATTTAGCATTAATATATAAGTATAAATATATACAAAAAAATACACTGTTAAGACTTGTAATATAGATTTTTAATTCCGTTAAGAAAAAAAAAATATTTTAGAAAATGCATTTCTTGGTCCACGAGGGTCTGAAAGTAATTTAGAATAAGAATAACGAATGAAAAGAAAAAATAAAGATATTTTAATTCATTTATATTTAAGACTGAAAGTAGTTATTAAATGGTATCAATAGATTTATTAAGAGGAGTGTCTTTAAAAATTGATTAAAATGACTAAAGTTAGTTATTAAGAGATAAACCATAATACACAGAATAAATAATATAGATAACTAAGTACGAAGGGCAGTTTAGGAAATTAGTAAAAGACACAAAAGGATTTTAGTAGTAACAATAATAGAATAGCTGGAACATAATTATCCTAAACATTAATTTGATTATTTTATAGGTGCGCTTAATCTATCACACTATTTCTGAACAAATTCTACAAAAACATGCATTGTCCTTTATTGTTGGTAGTCAAATTTTCCTTGTCCACTTGACACATGCCCTTATAACATCACTCAGCGAACCACTTACTTGAGTGATTTAATAAATTTGTAGATATCATTCATCTGAGATCTAAGTGTAGTACCTGGCTTATCAACTTGCTTGGGCGGTCAAAATTAGAGGCTTTCAGTGTTGTGCGTGACAGATTGTGGCGGAAGGTGCAGGGCTGGAAAGAAAGGCTCCTGTCGCAAGCAGGTCTAAGTGTCCTTATCAAAGCCTTCCGGCTATTCCCACGTATCCAAAGAGTTGCTTCAAGTTTCCTAATCGGTTGCTTAAAGAATTACATTCCTGATAGCAAATTTTTGGTGGAGTGCAGCTAAACGAAGGCCCATTCAGTGGACCAGCTGGGATTATGCCACTGAAATCTAAAAGAAGGCGGGCTGGGATTCAGAGATCCAAAATGTTTCAATTAGCTCTTCCGGCCTGAGAAGGCTGGAGATCGTTAAACTATCCGAGCAACCTCATTGCACGCGTTCTCGAAGCAAGGTACTACCCAAAGAGCAACTTTTTAGAAGCTAAGGCGCCCACATAGTCATGAACGACATGGAAAAGCATCATGGCAGCAGCCAAATCATTACTTCAAGTGGGTGTTTGATGGAGGTTGGGCGATGGGAAAAACATCGACCTTTGGACAGATAAGTGGCTGCCCCGCGCTTCCTCCTTTAAGCCTATCACGCCTAAGCCAAGGGATCACACTGGAAGCTCCTTAATTGACACGGCTTTAGGTGGTTGGAATGTGGAGAAACTAAATAAAACTTTCTCTGGCCTATCGATGTGGAGGTTATCAGGAGTATCCCATTGACCAGGTTTGGGGCTCCTAAAACACTTATTGGGAACTAGAGGTGTAACTCAATCGAGTTGCTCGACTCGACTCTGTCGAGTAACTCGGTTAAAGCTCGACTCGATATCGATCAATAACGAGTTCGAGTCGAGCTCGACTCGACTCGATATACTTATCAAGTCGAGATCGATTTTTTTTTCTTAATTTTTTTTAAACATAATTTAACATTTAATTCGAGCTCGACTCGGAGTAGATTACTACTCGAAGTCGACTAGACTCGATTGCAACCCTATTTGGGACTGCTCGCCTTCAGGCAATTTTCAGGTTAAATCTGCCTGTTTCTTGGCCAGGCTCTCACGGGATGATGATCAGGCAACAGCTTCAGGAATTTATACAGCTAGTCGGATCTCTTCTTGGCGGATCATTTGGAAAACTAAAGTTCCAAGAAAAGTTCAATTCTTCCTCTGGAAATTGGTGACAAATGCCCTTCCAACGGCTGTTAATCTTAGACGTAAAGGCTGTCATATCCCTGCCCAATGCATCCACTATGATCTACCGGAAACCAATGGCCACCACATCTTTATCCAATGTCATTTTGCTCCACAAATTACCTTGGCGAATCATCTCAAATTGGAGCCAGGATACAAGTATTTGGCTTACTTTTCTGGCGGAGAATTTGGATGATAATAGCTTACGCCTTGCAATGGTCATTTTATGGGCGCTAACCGGCAAATCCACGAAGGTATACATTCTTCACCCCCTCAGGCTGTTTTCACCAGAAACTTCCTCGACTCCTTTAAAGAAGCCTGCCATCTCCTCTTTCCAAGACAGAATAAGGATAAAGTTACTCCTTTGGATTAATGGAGCTCTGTTCTGTTTCAAAAAAAAACACACACACACAAACCCATAAAATATTTACTGGAAGCCAACCGGTGATTCTCTCGCAAAAAAGTAAATTGAACAAGCAATAAGTCGAACTAAAACATCAATTAGTCCAACCCACCAAACAAAATCAAAATCCCATTACCTCAGAGAAACCAGACAATCAAGTCAACATCGGCAGAGAGCGGAAGCAACCTTACCGACAAAAGGCGCGAGAAGAAACATAAAAAAATCGTGCTGTTAAGAGAAGAACTGGAACGGGAAAAAATGGAATGGGAAAAATTTAAGGGGGAGTGAGATAAAAAGGATAATATATTAAACAAAACTCTGTTTCTACAAAATTTGAGATTTACCTTATCTGCTACATATATATTGTTTGATATTAGTATAATTGATACACTTTATATGTGTAAAATTATCTATAAACTACAAAGTAATTGTATTTTAAATAATGCAAATAATATAGTTTAAGATTTAAAATACAGAAAGTATTTAAAATAATAAAATAAAAAGATAAAAAATTAAAAATGAGAAGATTAAAAGGAAAATACAAAAAAAAAAACGAACTTAAAGAAAGGGAAGGAATAAAGAATTGAAAATGAAATAATTTTAAATAATAGTAAACATGTAATTTTACATTCTCGTAAAACTTAAATAGGGTGGCTATGTCTTTTTACATTGTGAAATCAAAAACAGGGTCAAATAATGAACAATATAGTATAAATATTAAAGAATATTGTAACAAATTATTCATTTTTATCAAAATTTCATAAAAACAAAAAACATTGTAGTGGGAATTCATTTTACAATGGCGGGAATTGATTTAACTTTTTAACTTTTGTGAGGGAAATTTTCATCATATTTTATTAACATTTTGTGATAAACTTATTTTTAATACTTATCACGATGTATAATACTCCCGATGTATAATACTCCCGAAATTGGAGTTGTTATTGAAACACAGTGTAATGCTGAGTTGCTCTCTATTGCTGCCACATTTAGAACATCATTTTTAAAAGTAATTACAGTTTAGATTATCGTCACTAATGCATCTTTAACATTTCTTCAAACAGTTACGACCCCACTCCTAAAATGCCAACCAAAAGCACAGCATTAAAATATGGTAATTTTATGCAAAATTAAATGGATGTTTTTTTATTAATAAATTAAGAGAACAATTTTATTGTGCAAGACTCAACCATATAATATTTCTTTTATCCTATACTTAGTGTATTGTGGTGGTTTGATGCCAAAAGTTGGGTTAATTTCATGTAATAAAAGCCGTGGATTGGTCTTGGCCGTGTAAACATTTCGTTATAGATGTGAATACGTCTCATTTGAAGGCGATGCGATTATTTATAATTTTTAGTGAAGCATCAATCCTTTCAAATGATTATATTTTATTCTGTTATTAACTTCAGAAGTTCACCATGCACATTTGGAAAGTTAAAAATACAATTGATTATAGCAAATATAGGTTTTAATTTAAAATATGGAATGAAATAAAATTATTTAAAAAATAGATTTGTATTAAAAATTTTAATTAAAATAGGAAATTTGAAGAGATGAAAAACATATCTATATCTAAATTATATATTACTTGAAAAGCGTGCTTGACCCCTTACTCAATTGAGACCAAAATTCTAAACTCTCAAATTTTTATAGATTTTTAAAAAATTTTAATTCGTTGGATTATGTTAATTTAATTAATTAAATTCTTTAATTTTAGTTCCATCATATTTGGCTTAGAAAATTAAAAAAATATATAAAAAGATTAGGATAGAAAAGGGAAAAGGATAAAAATTTGAAATGCTATGTACTAATTAGCTCCATATTTAATTTATTAATTGGATTAACTGTTAATTAAATCACAATGGGATATTATTTCCATACTTACTAAACTTAAGAAAGAAGAAAAACAAAAAGATTGAAAAGCGAAAAAAAAAAAAACACGGAGAGAGAGAGAGAGAGCGAAGGAGGGAGGGAGGGAGTTGAGGAATTAAATAAACCCCAAACTCTAATTGCTTGATTAAATTTATTAATTCATTGACCTTCCTAATATGATGTGCTAAAAATCGAGAAATTTGCCACAAAAACTATATAATATTATAGCATTATTTAGTGTTAAAAATATTTTTAAATACTAGGATATTCCTAATTTTAACTTTTAAATTATCCTAAAAATTTTCTAGCAATTTTTTTAATTTGAAATATTTTATGTACTTAGTAATTTTTGGCTATGTTGGAAGAGGGATTTTTGTTAAAAACTATGTTCGATAGTAGCAGTATTGAGATGAGTAGTAATATTTGAAATGATGAATTTGATGGGAAGAATAATATGATTTGTTTGAATATATGTATAAAATATATAATAATAATTGGATCATTTAATAGTATGTAGAGAATTATTAATTTAATAAGTATAAATAAAAATAAATATAAATATATGTGTGATATATATAGGTATTTATTTGATTGTGAATATGTATAATGAGTAAAAACTAATTAGCTAATTATATATGTAAGAGAGAAAAATTTTGAATTTGAATATAATTTTTTTAAAAAAATAGTATGTTTGGTAATATAAGATTTGAGATGATATTGGATAGTTAAAAGTGAATTCCAAACATAATGTTTGGCAATTGATTTCTTGAAATTAGCCAAATAAGTAATGCAATACCTTTTATATATATATATATATATATATATATATATAATGTAGTCATGCTACAATCAAAATGTATTTATTTGAAACATTTAATTTAGGGTTAAGAGAATTTGATGAACCAAATAAACCCTCCTTTTTAATCATTTCCTAATTAATTTTATTAATCCATTTACTTTAATAACGCGATGTGCTAAAAAGCAAGAAATTTGCTATAAAAAACTGTAATGCTATTGCATTGTTTCATGTTTAAAATTTTCTGAAGGATTTTAAATGTGAAAGCTTTTTTTTACTTAATAATATTTTGTAATTGATTTCCTGAAATTTGCCAAATAACTATTGCATGTCTTTAACTTTTTATATAAAGTATACTAAATTTAGTCAACTCCCAGTGCAACTGGAGTAGTTATTGAAACATCTAATTGGTAACCATAGAAATTTTGTTATTTATAATTAAATTTATATCTTTATGATATGTTGTTTTAAGGGGATGCCTGATTCCTTATTGTCAATTTTGACAAAAATTTTAGACTCCAAGATTTTTAGAGAGTTTTTAGGTTTTTAAAGTTTTAAAAAGTATTTCATTTGATTATGCAGCTTTAATGTTGGATATTAAAATTGCTAACTTAATTTAATTAATTTAAGTACCATATTATATGGATTAGGAAATAAAAAATAACTAAGAAAGAAAATATTAAGATAAAATAAGGAAATACATAAAAATTCGGAATGTAATTATTTTAAATGTTTAAGTGGTTATCAAAGAAATTCATAAATCTATATTTATATCTATATAATATAATATTTTAAGAAAGTGTTAGGCTTGTTATTGCCAATTCTAAACAAAGTTTTAAGATCGTTTAGATTTTTAATAATTTTAAAAATATTTCATTTGATGATGCAAATTTGATTTTGATATATTAAATTTACTTTATTACATTCTTTAATTTTTCAGCTCCATCTTATTTGGATTAAAAAATAAAAATTAAGACAAAGAATAGAAAAAAATTTAGAATATTATACTTTAACCCACAATAGGTTATCATTTTCATACACATTAAAAGAAATAAAGATTAATAAACAAAAATTAGAATTTTGATGAACTATACAAGCCTTGATTTCTTAATTTCTTAATTAAATTTATTAATGCATCTACATTCCTAATAAAGTGCTAAAAATCATGAAATTTGCTGTACAACTGCGTATAATATATTTGAATTATTTAAAGTTAAAAATATTTCTAAAGATCAAGATGTTCATAATTTTAACCATTTCCATTATCTTAAAAATTTTCTGATGATTTCTTTTAAAGAGTGCAAGCCTTTACGTGCTTGATAATTTTTTAGTAGCTGATTTCTTAAAAATGGCCAAAAAAATGAAAAGTTTTTTGAACTTTTTATGTAAAACATATTAAATTTAGTCAGTCCATAAGTAAAATTCATTTATTTTAAATATTTAACTGGTGACCATAAAAATTTCATAAATCTATATTTAAATATATATAGCATATTATTTGGGGGCGGGGAGTTTGACCCCCGATATTTAGTTTCAAACAAAATTTTAAAATCTCAGAATTTTGAAGACTTTTTAAATTTTTAATAATTTTAAAAATATTTCATTGTATCATGTAGATTAATATTTTTACATTAAACTTAATTAATTACATTCATTAATTTTAGTTCAATCATATCTATATTACAAATTTAAAAAATAGCAAAAAAGAAAAAAACTTAAAGATAAAAAAGAAAAAAGATAAAATTTTAGAATTTTATGTATTAATTAACTTTATATTTTTCTAATTAAGTTTATTATCAACTTAAATGTCAATAACCCATAAGTAGTTATCATTTACATACGTACTAAACATAAGAAAAAAAAATTAAAAGAAAGAATTTTTATGAATAAAATGAACTCCCTTTTTTAACTGCAATATGGTTCACATTAGGATTAATTACATGGGCAGACTTAATTCGTGCAGTCAACTTCTCATTTTTTACTCTCATACAAATCCATTAATCACAGTTTAATTATTCATCAACTAATAACTTCCCATTACGAAAACTACATTTGTATATGTACCACTAGGCCATGGTAACTGTCCAAACCCTGTCCATATCTAATTTATGTACACAATAAACGATATTTATGTTCCTCAACCATTGGTCACACACAATAAATATAATATTTTATAATATAAAATATTTTCTAGAGTATTGTTACACACGCAGTATTCAATTGTTAGTCAATACTTTATATCGGGGCATATTCAATTTATTTGTGTACATATATGGCAATAGGCTTGCTTCATTCTTGATTTCGGAGATCTCCCCTAGTATTTTTCTTGTGTAAAAGAACAAATTCTCCCTAATACACATACAAATTAATCCTAATAAAAATATATAAATAATTCATACTTCAATCGAGTGTGATTTTGTATGCCTCAAAGACCTTTGATTACCACGTCAACTCCTTCACAAAATGGATTATCGATATAATTCACTTTGTCTGTGTAGATTGAAATTTGTGCAGAGTCTTAATAAATCGTGGTGCTTATGGGGTTATTCTAAAAGATGGCGTCATCTATTTATAGAGCATTATTGAATAGTTAAGAAATTTTATGTAGACTTTAAAGATAGTGATTAAATTGAATTAGAGTACTTAGGGACAGCAATTTGAATTGTTTTAGGAGACATTCTTGAATCATATCTACTTAATGAATCAAATTCTTGAATTGGGGTTCGTGATGCCTATTTCTTACTTTATTAGAGCAGTAACCTTAATTGACATGAGAATTTTATGTAATTGATAATGCTACCAAGTCAAGGAATTGGAACGATGTATACATCAATCGTGCCAATGGGGTGTTGACCATACAATAGTAAAAAGGGTGATTTTGCCTGATAAATTGACCTGATATGGAGCCATGGGTCAATCTAAAGCGTGGGAAGAAAATCGAAAAGGCTGTGGATATCTGCGGAGAGCAATTATACCCACAAAGTCCTGTTTTCTGCCGTTGAGAGCAGAGTCCACCACACGCTCGCTAGCTTTCCGCTGCGTATGTTTCCTTCAAGGATCTGCTCAGCCCGGAAAGAATGCTTTCTTCTTCGGCTTCACTCCCGAGTACTACGCGTAAGTGAATAGTATCTTCCTAATTCGTGCTTCTCGTGCTGCTTCTAACTCAAGATTTTGATTTGAGAATTAGGAAATTCGGGAAACCCATATTTGTGTTTTTCGATAATCGTTGGGATTATCTTGAAAAAATTTATCTTGTTAGAAATTATGGATACGCTACTCAAGATTCACAATAAGCTTGAATTTCTGCACCCAATTCGTGGGTTTACTGCTGAAGTCGGTGCTTTTAGCTCCGTAAAGCCTCAGAATCTTGAAAGAAAAATTCATTCCAAGAAATGCCAGATTAAATTGAGCAAAGGCTTCTGTGTGAAGGCCAGTTCTAGTGCCCTGCTGGAGCTTGTGCCTGAAGCCAAGAAGGAAAATCTTGAATTTGAGCTTCCTTTGTATGACCCTTCGAAGCCCCTCGTGGTGGATTTGGCTATTGTCGGTGGGGGTCCTGCGGGACTTGCGGTGGCACAGCAAGTTTCCGAGGCTGGGCTCTCTGTTTGCTCTATTGATCCCTCTCCCAAGTTGATTTGGCCTAATAACTATGGCGTGTGGGTGGATGAATTTGAGGCCATGGATTTGTTGGATTGTCTGGACACAACATGGTCTGGAGCTGTGGTGTACATTGATGATAAGATGAAGAAAGATCTTGACAGGCCTTATGGAAGGGTTAATAGAAAGCAGCTGAAATCAAAGATGATGCAGAAGTGCATCTCGAATGGTGTCAAATTTCATCAAGCAAAGGTTGTGAAAGTAATCCATGAAGCATCCAAATCTCTGTTGATATGCAATGATGGCGTCGCCATTCAGGCTGCGGTAGTTCTTGACGCAACTGGATTCTCCAGATGCCTTGTACAGTATGATAAGCCCTATAATCCTGGCTATCAAGTGGCTTATGGGATTTTAGCAGAAGTTGAAGAGCATCCGTTTGATGTAAATAAGATGGTTTTCATGGATTGGCGTGATTCACATCTTAACAATAATAAAGAGCTGAAGGAGAGGAATAGAAGGATTCCAACTTTTCTTTACGCAATGCCTTTCTCCTCACAAAGAATATTCCTAGAAGAAACTTCCCTTGTAGCTCGGCCTGGAGTACCAATGAAGGATATTCAGGAACGCATGGTTGCTCGACTGAGTCACTTAGGCATAAAAGTAAAGAGTATTGAAGAGGATGAGCACTGTGTGATTCCTATGGGGGGACCTCTGCCGGTGATACCTCAGAGAGTTGTCGGAATTGGTGGTACTGCGGCGATGGTGCATCCTTCAACTGGCTACATGGTCGCAAGAACTTTGGCTGCTACCCCAATTGTTGCCAATGCTATTGTTCGGTACCTAGGTTCTGATAGAGGTGCTATGGGCGATGTCTTATCTGCCAAAGTTTGGAAAGACTTGTGGCCTATAGAAAGGAGACGGCAAAGGGAATTCTTTTGCTTTGGTATGGATATTCTGCTTAAGCTTGATTTGCATGCCACCAGAAGGTTTTTTGACGCTTTCTTTAACTTAGAACCTCGTTACTGGCATGGTTTCTTGTCATCTCGGTTGTTTCTTCCGGAGCTTCTACTTTTCGGGCTCTCCCTGTTTTTTCATGCGTCTAATACTTCTAGGTTAGAAATTATGGCCAAGGGCACACTTCCTCTGGTAAATATGATCAACAACTTATTAAGTGACAGAGAATGAACAAGTGTGGCTTTTTGTTTTCAATATGTTACCATAGGCTGTGTTAAGCATATTTACCATTGTATCTTTGGAGCAAATTGCTGTATGAATTAGCTGCCTTCATTTCTTCTTTCCCCATTTTCCTCTGCTCTGAATGAATAAAATGCTTAAATTTCTCTGGTTGATCCATTTTTTCACATGAAGTTGATGGTTCACGATTACAGATAATGTTGATGCCTTAATACCTTATTATTTCTTACGGTTCCATGTTCATTATTTATATTCTTTCGAAGTATAGAATTAAGGAATATATCAACGTGGACTTAATTTTTCTTCCTTTGTTGTGGTGTCCGAGTTTCCCCCGCAGCCTTTCTTCTGTCGTGTAATATAATATGACTGAAGTGAAGAATTCAAGAAGCAGAATAAGCAGCGAATCCATTATTACCTTAAGCTTTATTAGCAATTCAATTTCTCAAGTTTCACCTTGTATAATGATAAATTGATGATCACAAAGCTCTTGGATGGAAAAAAAAGATAAAAATACGTAGGTCGACTGGTCTAAAAATCTTTTTTGGGTCGTTAGATCAAATCAATCACGACTGTCCATCTTAGACACTGAATATCTGTGGCTTTTATTTTTTTAATATGTTTAACATAGGCTGTGTATTTTGCTGAACGAGCAAGATGATTGTTAAATCACCAGTTTTATGGGTTTTGCGCATTAAATTGATTATAATGATATCTATTGCATGTTTTTCTCTTCCGATCTATGTGCTGCCCTTTGAGTATAGAAAATATATATTTTTCTGAAAGAGTGTGCATGGGGCATGGGTTGAGTGAAAAAAAATAAATAAATAACATTCCACATAAATAACTGAACATCTTACATAACACAGAGGTCCATTCGCGCCCGAAACAGTGTTTCCACTGCGCCAGTTTCTCATTAATTTTTTTTTTTTCCTAAACTTCACCATTAATTACCAACACAATTAATAATTAATTAATTGAACTTAGTAACAAATTAAAACTTTAATTCTAACTTAAAATTCGTTTTTATTTTTATTAATTATGCCAATATTTATTGAATTATAAGTTAATTCAAGAAAATTGAAATTTGTTTTAAACTCAAATAATGGATATAATTAATTTTAATTAAGAAAAAGATAGAATCTTAATATACATTTTTAAAATTTTATATTTTATTAGAATTTATTTTTATGCATTTACACGGTTTTTATTATGAATGCATATATGAATTAGATAACGACACTTGTCACCACCTATTGTATTTCAGGTGCAGCGTACACTCAACCATAAAATACAATGACTTACCTTCTCCTTGAATAACTTTGGATTGGGCCGCGACGCGCCGCTATTTCTAATTGCAGGCGTTTGTTTGGATTAAATTTCAGGGAAGGTCGAATGGACGAGGCAGTGTCGCATGATCAGCCAAAGCAGTCACCATCTTCCTCGGCCAAGAGAGGCTAATGTTTCTGTCTTACACACCCAGAAGACTACGTCTGTGGGGCAGCGGTCTTAGCCCAAAGCATCATCCAATCAAACTCCACTAAAGACCTCATCCTCCTCGCCGACGAAAACATATCGCCACAATCCATCAAGGGTCTTCGCCCCCAAGGATGGAAGACCAAGCGCATCAAACGAATACACAGCCCGTATTCAAGAGAAAACACCTACAATGAGGGGAACTACAGCAAGCTCCGGATATGGCAGCTCAAACAATACGGCAAGCTCATATTCATCGATGCCGATCTCGTAGTGCTCAGAAACATGGACGACTTCTTCGTCTACCCGCAGATGACTGCCGCCGGGAATTTCAAGAAGCACCTCTTCAATTCCGGGGTGATGCTGGTGGTGGAATCGTACAACGGGGGCGATCAGGGGTTTCTGAACGAGATGTTTGCCTGGTGGCACCGCCTGCCCGACAGCTGAACTATCTCAAGTTATGGTTTCCGGACTATCATGAGCACTTTATAGACGAGGATATCTACGCGATGCATTACACTGGTTTGAAGCCCTGGAAGTGTCCGAAAGAACGCGACTGCAACTGGGATGTGCCGGAATTCCATAGGTACGCGAATGACTCGGCGCATGGGATGTGGTGGCGAGTTTACAGAAACATACCCAGGAAACTGAGAAGAGACGAGAATGTCGCCAATGCGACTTCTCCGACGAAGGCCCGTCATTGAGTTGTAAACAATGTTAATTGAAAGTTCTTGCCTGACACGTGTACTGCTGCTTTTTCCGGCCTTGATGTATTGTTGCTTAGGGTTTGCTGTTCTTCTCATAGTTGCCTTCAACCCGCATTCGTTTTTACGTTCTGTTTGGGACATGTTCTGACAATTAAGAGAAACATTAAATAAACCTAAACCAAGAGGCTTTATTGCAAATTAATTTGGATTATTTGTGTTCTATGTTTATTTAAAACATACTCGATTCTAAATCTAAAAGTTAAGTGTTTGTATGTACATACATATATAGTATAAAATACGCTGGTAAGAGAAATAATTGTGAACTATAATTAATTAGCATAATCCAATTTTCAATAAACAATGTTATTATAAATATGCTTGGGTGCGAATTTTTCTCTATTATTTTAATTTTATATATTTTTCATTTTCAATTTTTTTATCACCACAAATTACAGGATGATCAATGAGACGGACGCCAGAATGTCGCTAATGCGACTTCTCCGACGAAGGCTCGTCATTCGCTAGTCAGCTAAGCATAGTTTGTAGCCATTGGCAAACACGTGTACTGCTGCTTCTAACAGCCTTGATGTGTTCTTCTGTCATCACAGTTGCAAACAATTCTCTTACATTCTGTTTGGTGACATGTTCCGAAAATTAAAAGAGGCATTAAATAAACCTAATCCCGACTCTTTCTTGCAAATTAATGTTTATTATAGTAATTTTGGCACACACTCCACGTGTGTGCTAAAATTAAAGTAATATACGAATAAAAATAATCGTTTAATTTCTCTTATTTATAGTATTGATTAGTTTAATGGAATATATATAAATGTAATATAAATTATGGCCTTTTGTTCATTAATTCTAAGATAATTGAATATTGTATTCACTAACATAAATTAAATATAGAATAATTTAATGATTTTTTCACTAAATTAGATTGTTTAGTAAGACTATTCTTATTTTTTTCAAACTACCCTTACTTCAAACTAAAAAAAAAATTATGTATTTTTATTTACAACCCTTTATGAATGTCATAATATATAATTTTATTTTATATTCATTCAAAAAAATAAATTATTGTAAAGTATAGTTAATTCTTTTCCACAATTAGTAATTTAACAAAATTATATTTAATTTCAAATAAAAACATATCAGTAATAATTATAATAAAGAATTTTAATACAATACTAAAATTTTTTATTAGTTATAAACAAATAAATTAAATAAAAAATTAATTTAATTTTAATAATAATTAACTGAAAAGAATTTATTTGATTATCAGTTAGGATGGCTGCCAGCAACCACCTATGGCAGGGCAGAAGTCAATACCAGCGGCTTTCTTTCGGATGAAGAAATCAGACTCAAGAGGCCCTTTTCCAATTGAACTTATTGAATAGCCTATCTTTTTACCATGGAATCACCTAATTTGAGTAATAAGATGTGTCTGATAAAGATAGCATAAATAATTTAATTACAATTGAGAAGTAAAAATATCTTTTTAAATAAAATATTAAATAAATCTACTGATTGAGACTATTTTACAACATCTAATAGGTTGAATAATTTATCCGGATCTTGAAAAAATAAAACTGGACCTATATTTTGTTTATCATTGTAACTAAACTTTGGATTGAGTTTAATAAAATAATTTATCATGCCTACTCCCACAAAGTGAACAAACCCTAAATTGAAGGAGAGCATGTACATAATTTTACATGGTGAAAAATAGCTATAATATAAATTGTGTGTTTGAAACATACTGAATCTAAATATAAAAGGTAAATGTATGTGTATACACATGTATAAAATATGCTGTTGAGAGATAAGTTTGAACAATCATTAATTAGCATAATCCAATTTTCCAGAGAACAATATTATATAAATATGCTTGGATGTGAAATTTTCTTTATTTTTATAATGTTAAAATCTATACACTTCTGAATATATTATGTAATCAAATAATTTTTTATACTGTTCTCTTTCTTGTTTTTATATTTTTTAAAATTTTAGTGTCAAACTTTTTTGTAATTTTCATCCGAACAAAGTTCGATGTGTCAAGAATAGGAAGATTATATTAGGAAAAGAAATCCTTTCCAAAAACCCAAAATTGTAAATCTCTCACTTGAGGTTTTCTAGGCTCATCGTAAAGAATTGCGTTATAATATTAATATATGATTTAATAACCAATAAATTATAAAATGTAATACGATGTAAAATTATACAAATGAAATGCATATCTACTTATCCATAATCCTATATATTTTTAATAACCAACTTTTATCAACATATCACCTATTATAGGAAACTAAGGGCTCACCTTATGTGTGTGTGCAAGTTTATATGTATAAATTATATATTATTTTATTTGAAGAAATAAAATTATTTAAATTAAAAAGTATAAAAATATTTAAAATAAAAAAGAAATTTAAAAATTTGAAAAGGTATAAAATTTGAGAGAAAACAAATGAAAATACGTTAAAAGACAAGTAGAAATAGAAAAATAAAAAATTAAAGATATTTGTATAATTTATAATGCATACAATCAAGAGCTTTACCTTCGTAATAATACAGCATAGGTATATAGATTTAAATTATGAGTATAAAAGTATTTAAAATCTGAAAAAAGAAAGATAAAAAAGAATTTGAAAAGGAAGAAAGTAAGAGAGAAAGGAAATAGTTAGTCGAAAAAGTGAGAAAAAGAAACTGATTGAAAAATAAAATTTTTAATAAAGAATAATTATATAATTTTATAATATAAAATTAAAAAATGCTTACTTTCATAATAGTATAAATATATAGTATAGAAAATAATTTCATACTAGTTATTATATATATAAATATGTCTGGTCTTTTAATTAGAAATACTGTTATAAATTTACAATGTGTAATTAAACTAATTTTAAACTCTTAACGATAGAATACAGACACACACACACATATATATATTGAGGGGAAAAATGAGAAACGAACCTTCCTAACCCTCTGAGACGAAACAGATTCCAGAAGGAAAAGGAGGGCAAACCGTCATTTTTTTTCTTATTTTATATGTATTTTCTTGAAAAGAAAAAAGGTACTATTGACAGGAGATATTCGGGAAACGCTGTTCCGTTTCTAGGTTCTGTTTGGTTTGTTTCTTCTGCTGCCATAGTCCGTTGAAGACAAACACCAAGATGGAAGCCAAGATGAATCAATTCTTTGAGTCTGTCACTAATTTCTTTAGCGGTGGAGACCATCTCCCTTGGTCTACTTCGGATGTTGTCCTTGTATGACTATCTTTCCGCTTCTGTTCTTGTGTGTTTTTTTCATTTTCTTTATTTTTTTGGTCCGCAGCGTCTTTTAGCTAAAATATTTTCTGCAATTTATATTGTTAAGAAAAAAAAGATATTTTTGGCTTTGTCTCGTTGTTCTTGACATGGGTTTTCTATTTCTGGTGTAAAGATGCAAACTTTGTCAGTAAATTAACGTTCATATTCAGAGATGTGAAATTCTTAATGATTTAGCATTTATTATTTTGTTGGTTGATGGAAAATGTTAATAGGTGTGTCCGAAAGATGCTTTCGATTGTTGTTTTCGCCTTACAGATAGGGTTTAGCTGTATCTGTGAATTCTCTGAGATGGATTTCAGGCCTCAGAGAAAATGGTGTTATGAGCAGTATGAAGGGGTATAATTTTGTGGTGGGTTCCAGTGGTAATTGTGGCTTATTAGGTATTTATATGTATTTTTCTTTGAATTTTACAACACTAAAAGGTTCTTGATAGCATTCATTATATAGTGAGGATTTGAGGCCATTCATGAATGATACCGAGCTTTTCGATAGCAGCTAGATGGTAGTTGCAGTTTTGGTTTTGTGCATTTAATGGATGTATTCCTTGAGATCTCTTATCTTGGTGTAGTGAGTTTCCATTGATTGATTTAGCTGTGGATTAGTTGCTCATTACTTTCGACAGCTCACGAAAGTGTGCTGTTTGATGAAATTTAAGGGCTTGACCTAGGACTCATGGAACTTACGGAAGACCTTTTTCGTGAATTTGGTAATCTAGTCAAATAGCTGCAGCAGCAAAATAGATTCTCATTTGAAGCCCTAAACTATGTGTTGATGGACATGTTGAAGCTATATAGTACGGAAAAAACCTCAATGAGCAACTTGAAAGTTCCAATACTTCAGCTGCAAACAGCCAGAAACTTATGCCTCTCAGATCTTTCAGCGATGTTACATTTGAATTACTTAACTTGGGATGTCATAGAACTTTGTGCCCTTGTGTTCATGCATGTGAGTGTGACCATCTGTTTTACATGTTTATTCTTCTAACTGTCATGAGCCTTGGTCTTCCAAATTTTATACAATTGCAGGGCTGTGAGAGAGAGGTCGCAGCTATCAAAGATGAATCTGATGATAAGAAATATGAAAGCATTATGAGGCTATCATGGGCTCTTGTTCACTCCAAACAACCTGAAGATGTGCAACGAGGGATAGCAATGCTTGAAGGTGAAAATTTAGATGGCTTTCATACTCTGAACTTTCCAACTTCAGTATTTTGTAGAAAACTAGCACCTTTTTTATCTTAAACATTTTGAACCCTCTAGCATACAACATTAACAGTTGCATAGTTCCTCTTTACGCTGCTTGAGAAATTTGCCCTTCGTGGTCACATTACATGTACGACAGTTTCTTTTTTGGTGCTGATACTGTCCTTGTTTTGTCGCCAATTTCATTTTAACTCTTTGGTGGCTGTTTGTTCACTTAAGGGACTTATTAGCAAAATTATCGAATTTATTGTGTATAACTTTACTTGATAGACAATGGCAATTTCAATGTTTATTTTAGCATTACTTAAAGATAAGATCCCTAAGCAATTTTGCCTGCTTACACAAGCTTGATTCCTATTTCTTCTAAAAGATGAAGACCTTTTTAGTCTTTATTCTCATTGATTGTTGCATATGATGAGAACATCATCAGGAAAATCTGGTTTGTATTTTCAAATTTCATTCTTGCGAAGTTGTGGCTTTTGGAGTGTACTGGCATCTAATGTAACTTTTGATGTTTAGCTTCTGGTTTTTTCATACTGACATGATTTTAACGGGCAGCTTCACTGACCAACACCAATAGTCCATTGCAAAAAAGGGAGAAACTGTATCTACTTGCTGTTGGATATTACAGAAGTGGGAACTATTCAAGAAGCATGCAGCTTCTGGACCAGTGCCTGGAGGTTTGTTCAGTTTTAGTGTTTTTTGTTGTCCATTGAATTTTGTTCCCCGAGCTTGTTTGCAGTCTCGTTGCAGACTAAGTGTAAAGGGTGGACTAGGGCCTCAGAAATTTTCTTTGCAGATTATTTTCCTGACACTTCAGCTCTCAAAAATTCACCATGTTCTTTGCTTATCAGATTGCGCCTGATTGGAGGCAAGCTCTGTCTCTAAAGAAAACTGTTGAGGATCGAGTTACTAAAGGTAGTTACTACAATCGAAAGCTTAACTGTGCTTTTCCGACTGTGGCCATGGTTGGCCTGAATTCTTATCATCTTTAATGTGCCTTGCAGATGGAGTTATTGGAATTGGCATCACTGCCACTGCTGTTGGACTTATAGCAGGTGGGATTGCAGCTGCACTGGCTCGGAAGAACTGATTATCGAAGCGCTTATTGGACAACAAACATGCTTTATAATCCCCATCATACTGTGATTTTTGCTTTGTGATGTAAACTATTGCCATGATTGTTTTTTTTTTTTTTTCTATTGCTGTGATTGTTGCAAATGAATAAATTTTAACTAGAAAGTTGATTAGCATGCATGATCTGAATTTGGTGGATGGTGTGGAGTTTTGTTTTGTCGGGTGAAGAGACAAATGGTTTTGGCTCTTTAGGGTGCGGCAATGCAGTATTCAATTTGTTTTTTTAGTAGATATCATTGTGGCATTATTCCTCTTGGATCAAATGAGCAATTTTGTGACATTCATTTTTTTTTTTAATTAGAGCTTGTTTCTTAAATTTGAAATTTCACGGAATTCGATTGAATATTTTTTTAGCGCAAATCGCTTAGCGTAACTCGACTTATCCATGCCTCAAACTCAAATTGCTAATAAAAATCAACTAATTTATACCCTAATCCTTTCTAAACAATTTAATACCGCGTTTGTGTGGATTTTGGACTTGGCATTGATTAATATTTGCTGAACCCAATTTGCAAATTTTAAGACTCTAGAAAGGATGGGATACGAATTAATCACTTAAAATTCACTTTCTGAAAACAAATGATGATCTCTTTCATTATTTATATTTTTGTAGCTAATTCTCTCTTTAAATTTGATCAAAACTTAAAATGCTAAAAATATTGTTGAGATGATATCTCGAGAGATATTTATAATGACACGCACACTCTATGAAGCTGTGGCCAGTGAGTCCTCAGAACAAGAGGCGTGTAGGACTGACAAGAAATGGGCCTTGACAAAGCGCATGTCTTACAGCAGCATCCAAAGAGTCATTAAAGTTGCAGAACCATAGTTTGCACGGAACAAATGAACTTGGCAACAGAAGAGCCCTTGCAGTCGGCGTAAAGACATCACCAGACACATCGATAAGTGACGTGTAACTGGGTAAGCTCGCCACTGTACGTGACTTTGACGACCTGCCCCTTCTCCAGTCCATAGTAACGAGCAATCGGGTCCTTCTCCAACATCCGGGGAAGCTGGAAAAAGGTCGAAACATTATTTAAACAGGTGAGGATTGGAATGGTTTTGATAAGGTTAACTTCATTGAATGTGAAGGGATGTGCTGCGTTTCCTTACAAAGATTATAAAAGACTAACCTGCTTTTCCTCTATGCTATACTTCTTCAGTAGATTTTCTTTCTCTTCGTTGGTAAGGATTTGATGTTTTGGCTTCAGTTCATGCCTGGTTATGTTAACGAGCAGGTCTGTGATCTAAATGGTATGGTAAAGTTTCAGTAAGTGGAGGCCAATCTCTAAATCAAAAGAAATACAGCAGAAAAAAATGAATGAAATGTCTTTAAATTGAAGAGTACTACATAATCAAACTAACTTCCTCAATGAAGAGTGTGCTTAGTTAGGCTAGCAAAGATCATATATAAAAGTGGATATAACAGAATGCCTGCATTGAAAAACTAAATAACAGAAAAATTTATCAGTTGCTGCATATGTTACAACAAAAGCTAAAGCACTGCCAGAAGGAATGTTAGTCCAGTGTTCATTTGCAATGTGTCAGGTCATAGTAATTCTCAAAATTGGCAGAAGAACAGAAATTGATCCACCAGCAGAAGATCAAAATTTGATGTTAATGAGTAATATCAGGTTTTAATCATGCAAAATAAGTTAAAGCAAAAAGGAAAACAGAACAAAAAAAAACCTGGAAAATTTCAACTTTGAAGGAAAACAGCTCCACAGCTTTTAAGGCCTGGCTAGTTATTTTGTTTTGAATCACCAATATCAGCCGACTCAATGTGTCTTTGTTAACTATCATTGTCGCTATGGCTCGGATGACATTTACTTTCACAATGTTTGGCCCACAGAACAGAACTAGAACCTGCCGAAATCATAAATTCAAGTATAAGAGATCGATATTTGTGACAAAAGATAATGGCAGACTTCACATACATTACCCAAACAAAAACCACAGACCATGGCATAAGGAAACTACAGCAACATACGCTTAATCATCTGAATAAGAAATATCATTTTCTGTCACATATCATGATTCATAAGGTAAAGAACCTCAGCAACTAATTCAGATCAAACTGAGACAAGGAACAATGAGCAGATGCATTAGATTTTAGGTTAGAACTCAAGACAGGCAATTCTTTCACTGCAAAAGCTGTTAGCTTTTCCTGGGATTTTCAGAGTACCCGTAAAACCTTCAGCACGAGGTCCAGAAAATACAATGAGGGGAACATAATTGTCCCTTCACAGGACATGCTCAGTAAGAATGAATTCACCATCTTTTAACACATAACCGAAGTTTCCCGTGGAAAAAACCTAATGTATATTTCAGAAAGCGTTTATTTGCTAGGCTATTGTATTCACAACTCAAATATCCACTGGAACCTGCAATCTCACCCAAACCCTCACCTGCCCTGTGTGGAGACTCAAATTTGACATATACATCAGAAACTTTTATCAATCAAACTTTCTCACATCTTGAAGGAAAGCAGGCTATGTTTGTTTCATTTTTTCAACCACAAAAATATGGTACAATCATTATACTTTTTAAATTTTTTCTATTCTCTTATTTTTAAATAATTTTCAAAAAAAAAAAAACACAACTTGAAACGCATACCCAAGAACGAAAACAAACATAACCTCTGTTTTCAGAGAATGACTAACAACGGTTTACCGTATGGTGCCAAATAGGGATTCAGACAAACCTCAGGAAAGAAGAGCCCAAATCCCACCACACAACACACACAAAAGAAGGGGCAAGAAAACCCTAAAAAACAAAACACGCACACAAACACCATGAAAAAAGCACAATGTACGCTGCAATAGCTAAATTGAAGCCCTCAATGCATGTGGCAGGATAGAACTAGCCCGATTCCTCCCCAAACAAAAAACAGAAAACGGCATAGAGAAAATTTAAAAGAGAGCAAGAATACGGAGAAAATCCAAACTTTTGGATGACCTTATTAGAAGGATCACCCTCGTGAAGTGCGGAAATCTTCAGGTCTTCAATATCAGGCATCTGCCCATACTTATTCCGAAAATCTTGAAGCGAAGCCTCCGCATTGGGCACCTTGAATCCACGGTCCCTAAGCATCTCCAGCACTGTTCTCCGCGCCAAATAGTATCTGTGGCTCTCAGTGCTGCCATCATCAATCAAACTCGTCAGGCATGTCTCGTAGTTTTCTTCACTCTCATCCGCTTCTTTCTTCATCCTTTCTCTCTAGATTTCCTGGATATTACTTTTCCTCGGTTTCTTGGCGAAGATTTTTGTGGGTTTAGGTTTGGTCTGAACCCAGTTTGGACATGCCGTCGCCCGTTGGGAGCGAGTCTGTTGTGAATACAATTTACAAGTTATAATATTAGGAAACTTTCGTCCTTTTTAAAATATCTATATTTTTTTCTAATCAATTTTTGGATCTTAAAAGAGTTTAACTGAGTTTTTAATTACGATACTTAAATTCTAATTTTTCATCAAAAAAGTTATAAAAATAGGTAAAAATACTAATAATTATACTTAATTTGTTTATAATTTTAATTTTAATTAATAAAATATTTTTAACTTTTACATATCATTAAGAGCATAATTGTATATAAAAAAATTACAAAAAAATTAGAAATAAAGGTCAAGCACAAATTAAAATAGTAATTATTTTATCGATAACATTATCAATTTTATTCAAGATATTAATAGAAAAAATATGTCAATGAAAGTTTGATAATATCACAACATTATTAATTGGTACTTATGCTGTAATTAACCTATTGCTTGAGGGAATTTGTACTGCGCGGTAATATACCTATGACTTGAGGGAATATGTAGGGTTACGTGCGGGTGATCCTGGGACAAGCCAAAATTTTGTGACCCGCTTCGTTTTAATGGCCGAAATTTTGGCAAATCCCGATTCCATTTAATTAAAACTTCCGTATATATGTTTCAGTTATATGTGTATTTATATAGTGTAAATTTACTTAAAGCAAAATGAACCTAAAACACAATTCATGATAATAATTATACAGCTCTCTATAAAAGTGTTTCTTATTGCGAAATTCGATACTTTGAATTGAATTACAATCCCTGTTCTACACTTATTTTTAAATTTTGATATGCATTTTTAAAGATGATTTTTTTCAAAAATTATATTAAAAAACCATTTAAAATGTAATAATCAAAGCGTGTTGATATTTTGTAAGAGTGAAAATTAGAAATGTAATCGAATCGAGTAGTAATCTACTCAAACTAATTATTGACGAATTCTGACTCGAATTCAAGCTCAAGTCGAGCTGTCGATCTTGAACTTGAGCTTGAGTCGAGCTGTCGATCTTGAGCTCGAGCTTGAACAAAAACTATACAGCTCGAGCGAGCCTGAGAAGTGAGACTTATGACGTGTTTTTTGACAAGACTAACTTAAAGCATGTTTAGCAAAAATCGTAAAAAAAAATTAAAATAAAAAATCGAGTTTAAATATCTCCACAAAATATTCAAGTAATATTTTAAGTCGAGTTTTGACCGAGTTGCTTGATCGAGTCGAGTCAAATAACTCGATTGAAATACACCCCTAGTGAAGACAAACAAAAATTTTATTCTTAAATTATTACCCCTCCAATGACGTGGAAAGAAAGAAAAAGAAAACGCGAAACGGCCTGAGAAGTTGATCATAATGGAACAGATCATGCATGGATACGTTTTAGGAGTCGGTTCACAAATGCATTGGCTTTACAAGAGAATCAGATGAACACCAACAAATGAGATTAGCTCCTTTAAGGCTTTAACTGAACATCAAAGTGTCGTGTTTGTTCAAGCATTGGAATTTATACAACAACCAGGTGAGGACATTAAGTTAATCTCTGAGTCACTAAAGCATGAAAGAGAAGATTAACGCAGTTTAAATGCAGAACACAGGAAACCACACCAAGATGTCGCTAGTCGCAGTCGCAGTCACCAGAAGCATGTCACATGGAATGGCTTCATAAAAGTCCTACACAAAATGGTGAATTTGGTAGCATTCGTGAACTGGCATCAAGTAATATTATTACTGAATTATGAAGATCACTAAGAGACTTCCTGTATAAAAGAACTACTCACTAAACATTATAGGATGTAGAAGAGTTCACAAGAACGTAACAATAAGAGGCTGTGAGGCGAGTGCTGCTGTTTAATCTGATGGGCTCTCCCTCCCAATGAAATCACTTGTTCGTCAAACCCTTTCCTCACCAACGCCTTACAATTTCATGCACAAGGACTAAAAATATGCAGCTGCCAGCACCAAACCAAGTGCGTATTTCTATTACAGGCATAGGAGTTCTTCGAGGCATAACTAAATGTCCTAATGGTTTCTAGCACAGTGAAGCATCCAAGCATGTGGTCTAGATATACAGAAAGCAAAAAAAAAAAAACTGAATCTGAAATTATTTATTCATGATGATATATTAATAATGAAGGAACTTCAAAGTGTACTTGAATCATCCTACCTCAACTTGTGCTCTGCTGCTTGGAATTGTGTACATGAAACCAGTACTGAATTGAAGCATCCTAATGTTTTGCAGTTATATTTGTCACAGCAGATCGACAAACAATATGAACTAAACAAACATACAAGAGAAAGAAAATGATATATTCACTCATCAACATTTCAGCCATTGTCATACACCGATATACCCAAAGCTCGAGGTTCAAAATACAAACTATACAGAGTCGGGTTTAGCAACATGAGCCAATTCCATTAAGTCGTTAGTCTGTTCATCACGTATATTTACAGAAATTCTAACGCAATTTCAGGATATTGATTTGTAACTATTATCTTCAATATAAAGTATTCTAACCATTTTGTTTCCCTGATGCTATCCAAAGCTTTGGCTGTAGTCACTTAGTGATAGAACTAGAACCTGCTTAGTGCAAATAATCAAGTAAAACCATCCATAGGAAAAGATCAGAATAGATATGAACAGTAAGAAACCAACACCATGTTTGGGCACTAATGCAGTTGCCCTAAAACTAATTGGTGGTCATTGCTAAGGTTTACAGTTCAACGTGACAATACTTAAACAGACAAACAATAAGAATTTCATTTTTGTGGGCAAAGTTTTCCTGGTACTTGCGTTAACTATTGTAACTTCGAATAAACACTTCAGCCTTGCACAAAGCAATTAACTCAAAAGATAAAATAGAAACTTTGAAAGTTCCCTTTAAAATCAAAGCAGAAATCGGCTTGGCGTTGATAAGAATCCATTGAATAACTAAGCCAGACCACATATTGTGCAGATTAAAGCACAAAATGATGTTCACGCCAAAAGGCAGCAACTTCAAACAGATTATTGGACAAATATTACAGAACATTCACGAAAAGTCCAAACTCTGGTATGATAAGGTAACAAGCATATTATGGCATGTATTTACTCATTAAGGTCGTTCTGAAGCCCACGACAGTGAATACTCAACGGCTACACAATATGAACACTTCAGATAAATGAGATTAAACAGGAGCCGACACGAATAGATACACGACTCATTAGCAGCAACAATCCATAAATAACCCCAGAGACACACACCAAACAATATTCATCATTAATGAATAATTGAACTTAAGGGCAGCAATCAGAGCACCGAATCAATCCGTTCTCGTTGCAATTAGGACACCTCCTCAATTTCCCTTCTTCTTCATAAACCTTGCGACTTCCACTGCAATTTGGGCATGGCACAAACCTCGCATCCCCACAACTCTCACACATACAGCCTAGATCTATAAGCGGAAAGCCTTCCAATAACTTCGCCAACTGTCCATCCTCATTAAGCTGCTTAATCTCGTCAGCACCACCAATGTGCTTCCCTCTAACGAAAACTTGTGGCAAGCTCATTGCTTTTCCTTGCAAAGCATCCTGCAACTCGGTCCTATATGATCTGTCCATGGAAATATCCCTCTCATCCACACACACTCTAAAACCCCTAAATATCACCCTCACCGCGCAACAATCCTCATAAGTCTTCCTTATGCCCCTCAAACTAGTATAATACAGTACAATCCTATTCTCAGCACCCAACAAATGACATGATTCTTCGCCATCAGACACAAAAGAATTTATATCATTCGACTCGAAAGACTCGGTCCTTTGAGGTTTGGACATTTCTTTGGGTTTTTCACATCCTTGTTGCCTACTCAACAAGGCCGTCCGATAACTGGACACCACACTCGAGTCCATTTTCGACAGCAGCGATTCCTCGGACAAATGCTTCCACAAAGGCTTAGACACCGGGCGATCCACAAACTCATAAGACTCCACTATCTCACTTGCATCCATCTCTCTTTTAGCAGGCCTTTTGGGAGCGTCAACCATGTGGAAATTAAATTCCTCCTCATCAAGGCCTTCCATGAGCTCCCAAGTGTTGATAACCGAATCAGGGGATAAAAGGTCCTCAGAATTGCCAAATTCTTGAAGCTTCCTCGTCTGGGCCGACGGATTTGCAAAATCTTGACCGTCGAAACTGGGGTTTGGAGGGTCAACGACCACGAGCGAGCCATATGTGGTGGAGGTAAGAGAAACAAAGTGATTCGAATCTCCCTTCCTCAATGGGGGGTGATGCACTAAAGGGGTGGGGAGAGAGAGGGTTCTAGAAACCGGCGTAGAAGAAGGATCCGAGAACGAGTAACGAGGAGACTGCAACTGGGAATTAGAAAATGAAGAAGAAGAATTGGAGGCGAGATTGTGCTGTTGAGTGACAAAATTCAAAGGACGAGAAGCCGAGCAACCCATGACGAGGATTGAGAACTGCAATCTAACGAAAAGAAAGTGAAAGCTGATCCCTTTATTCTTTCCTCCACCTCCCCGCAATGGATGCAAAGGTACAATGATTGCGCTTCCCCCTCTTTTTATCTTTCTTGACCAAGTTTGATAGAAATGTAAAGCGATTGGAAAACGGAAACAGACGCTTGGGGATGAAGAGTTGGTGAGAGGAGCTTGTCAAGGGAAGAGAGAAGGTGGGGTTGGCTGGGCAAGCGGAACAAGAATTTAATGCAGCGCGAAATTTGACTAATATATGCAGATTATCTGTGATGAAAAGCAATCTCGAATCAAAAATAGAATGAACAATACTGGTTATCGTGGAGGATTGCTTGGTGGTATTTTGCGAAAATGTAACGCGTGATTAAAGGGATTGAGATTTTGTTAATTAGCACAAACAAGGCCACAATATATGTTATTAATCATAAAGAAATACTAATTTAGGGTGGATTGACATAACCATGTTAAAAAAATGGTATATGACAATTTGTAAAGGATGAGACTTTTGGTATGTAATTGTATTGTGGCTTTTAAATTTCAATGCTAGAGCATTGAATGTGTTTTATATTTATCACTAGGTATGCCCACACTAAAGTATTAGAATGGACAGATAATTATAAATGAGTTAATACAATATTAAATTTAAAAGATAAAAGTCCTTAATTAATAAAAGCCTAATATAATATAATTAAATTTTATGGTAATAATTATATCCAATGCATGTGATAAAATAATCAATTAAATTATCATTTTGGGCCATGCTTATTTTACATGATTAAGTATGATAAATTTTATCAACTCTAATCATATATTTACTTTAATAGATAAAAATTGTCATATGCGAGAAATTCACGGTAATAACTAAAACAATAATCTTATATGATAAATATAGTAAAATAATCCTAAAGGGCCTATAATTAAATAATCAATTCGATGTTGAAAGTGAATATGTCCTTAGACTTTACTCCCAACTCTTAGTGAACATGATCCTAATAATCATATTTAAGATTTTAAATAATTTTATAAAATACAAATAATTATATCATTCACTGTAAAACATATAATCATATAGAAAAATTGCTATTTAAGCTGACTAGTTACACTATTTTATTTCATCCTTGACTTTGTTTTCAAGTAGAATCTCTCTGATTTATATAATATATATAATATATTAAGTGAAACTAAGGACATTTTTTTTGTAATGTCAAATATAAATAAATAAATAAATAACACACACGCACATATATTAACCGTACGATCCCAATTTTCATTTATTTCATTGTGTTCTTTCATTTTTAATGTTTTTTATATATTTCTTTAATCTTATCTCTTAATTTTAATATGTTTTGTATTTTTTTATATTTTTTTATGTTATATTGGATTTCATATATAATATAAATTTAATATTTAAAAAATTATTAATCTTTTATATAATTATACACATAAATTGTACTTTTGTGCCATCTCTGGTAGAAGAATTTATTTAAATAGGATTAGTTGATTGATGTTGAACTTGAAAGTAAATCAACTAGATGATTTCATGAAATTTAAACTAACAATTAAATAGCATGGCATGGTATTTATTTAATGAATTTGTAAATATATATACACACACAATTAAAAACACATTATTTTACGTGAATAGGCATAAATACGTGTGTGTGCATCAAAAAAGCTTTTAATCCAATTAAATCATCCATTTCCAATAGAAGTTGCAAGAGGTATGTTTGTCATACAAATTTTATTCAAATTCAAAAATTTTCTTTTTTTATCTTATATAAGTAACTAATAATTTTTTAATTATTATATTTTTTTATAATCAAATCAACAACCATCTTTATAATTTTCATGCCCACATTCATTTTTAATTACCCAATAAATTTATATATTATTATATCATTCAATCATTATTACATATTAAATATTTATTCCATACTAATCAAGTCTAATAAGCCAAATATAAACATTCCTCCACTCAAATCACCATCCTAATTAGGATGGAAAAGAATTTAGATGATTTTTAGTGGAGATTATGTTGGGAATTAAGTTGTAAAAGAGAAAAAAAATTAAATTATATATATGTATAATATGTATACTAATTGAATGATATTATAGTATATATATTTATAAAGTACTAAAAAATATGAATATGAATAGTAAAATTATAAAGATTGATACTGTTTTAACCGTAAATATATATAATGAATAGAAAATAATTAGTTAGTTATAAAAAATTAAAAGAGAGAAAGTTTTGAATTTGAATCTAAATAAAAATGATAAGATAAAATGCTTAGTTTGTAAAAAAAATTTAGTAAGGATAAATAGTAATTAAATTGGAACCAAACATTGCCCAAAAATTTTCCTACTCGGCCTAATAAAAAACCCAACATGCCTGTTACACGTCCACAAAACAGATCAATGAACTTCATCAACAAATTAATTAGTATTTGTATTATAGTTTTTATTGTTTTGTCATTTTTAATATTTGTTAAGACCTCAAATCAAATGTCAGTCGGCCCTGTTGTCAGCTTACTCTTTTATTACTACATTATTAGCAATAATTTATTTCCATTCCAGACACCATCTTCTTCTCTCATTTCCTGTCACACTTGCCAGTTTCCAAAATTCTTCTCACATGGCCCATCTAGATTTTGTTCTTTCCCACAGCTTCTCTCCAACACACTGCACTGAACGACCAAACGTACCACTTATTACACAACACACATTTTTTCGTTTAAGCCCTTTCTTCTTGAGCCTAATGTCGACAAGTCATGCTATGTTGAGTAAAATACATTGCTTAGTTGTCAGAATTAAAAAATGAAAAACTGTTAAGATAAAGTCTTTTTTTTTTTAATTGTTATTCATTTAAGCAAAAGAATACCTCAATTAAATTATTAAAAACTTTAGCTGGACTCATAATGGCAGCCAATGACACATGTTCACATGCTGAATACACAAGTCTTCCATGGCAGGGAGATAACTTAGAATAATAATAATCACGTACGACATTTTCCAGTAATTAAGCAACGGCCCACTTTGTTGAACGCAAAACACAAAAAATGGTTCACTGTCCCATTATTGAAATCTATCATTCAATGCAGACACGCAGGTTGTCGATCACACGTCACCAATACAATGACAGTAATGGCAATCCGTCAAAAATTAAACAATTCATATTGGTTTTGAGTTAAAAACTGTGCACAAATTCATCATTTAGGACTGACCCGTGCAAGTGCGAAGATAGCATTTTCAATTAAGCAAGAGGATGATTGCCCCACAAATTCCTTACCTACCAAAGATCAGTCGGATATGGAGATGCCGACATATATAGATGGCATATTTATTTATTTATTTCATAGTACATTAATCATAATGCGACTTTGACACTATATTAATTAGCTTAATTATCAATAGTCTTTGTATGTAACTCCTAGTCTCCGGCATCGCCTACTGCCCTCGTTGTCCTCTTGTCAGTCACAGAAATCATAGAGCACGAGGAAACACTAACCAGAACACAATGGCCAGCTTGACGTCGGAAAAAACTGAGGAAAATTATTGAGGTGAGCTTAATTTATTTTCTCCTCACTAAAAGGTTAAAATCGAGAAATGCTTCTCTGTCTCAGCTCTCGTGGAAGATCTCATGAAAATCTTGAGAATGGGAGGAAAGTTCAGTTTCTTTTGTTAGCACAACGGCATGGGAGACATGAACTCTTGGGCTTGGCTCTTGGCTCTGCTTTTATCCTTAAACAAATGACTTGGGTACTTGATACATGGTTCTAGACTGTTGGGAGTGCGGCGGGTCCGATTACAAACTCTAATTGAATTTTATTGGGTCAGAGGAGAAGTCCAATCAAATTGGGAACATCACCCATGAATAATGTATGTTGGGCCTGGAGCGGAGCTCAACAAGATTGGGAAGAACCGTTCACAGGCCTGTACGTGTACACGTATATAAGTGGACTTGACACCATGTATTAACCCAAAACCTTAAGGCTGTGAGTTATGGGTCAAGTATCCACTTTATATACAAGTCACTTTTCTCTTTTTCTATTAACGTAGGATGCCAATTTTTCTAACTCATATTTGTTTCATAACATAGACAACCTGCGGGGGCACTTGTTCTGCAAGTAATTATGCCTTGTTTATTTTGTAAGTGGTGTATAAATAAAAGAGAGAAATAAATAAATGAAAATATATAATAATTAAGTGTTCTTTTTAAGAGTTGAATAATTTGAAAACAAATTTTTTCCTGCTCACATCGTCCGAAAAACCCATATATTAAGTATCTAATATAAATGCTGCCATCCTCAACATGATGAAGCTTAATTTTTATATTTCTTGAAGGGGGGGGGGGGGGGGGGGGCTGTGTAGTCCACATGCGGTAATAAACATCGATTAAGCTATTAGTCAACAAAAATTAAAGCATGATGCACCAGCGGTAGGAGGACAAAATTAACGTCCATTGATTGAAATGAAGACAATCCACAACAAAATGAAGTTAAATGGAGGAGTGAGCTTGTTTGTTGGTCTCCATTTTTATTTTAATCACATAGAAAATTCTCAAATTGTGGAAATGTGGTGGGGAAAGTTAATGAGATGACGAGGATGTCAAGAGTCCAAGAGGACCTATTCGTATCAGTTGGTATTTTATCACGTGACACGTGTTGTAAAATTTACACAAAACAAAATATAATGAGATATTGTTAAATCGTGTACTTGAGTTCAGATATTTGAAATTTTTTTCATTTTAAAGTAATTTAAATTTTTTTTTTTAAATTTAAAACTTTCAAACAAAATAGAGCCTTAATAAATTTTACCCTTAAGAACAGGAAGCTTCAGCAAATCGTTACACAGAGGTGTTAAGAGGTTCAAAGTTCAATTGCTTAGAAATAAAAGAAGGCTAAAGTTACAAACACTTGGCCCAGAGCTTTATTTTATAGAAATCCATTTAATTTTGGGTTATTGTTTTTCGCAAAGAGCCCAACCCACCTCTCTTGTTGCTCTTCTCTCCTGTTTTCCTCTACCGCGCTCTTCTCTCTTACCCCCTCTGCCGCGTCGCCGCCGCCGCCGTCTTTCGTAGCATCACTTACAGAATCGCACAGTAGCTTTGGGAAAACTATTTTCTCTGCAATTTTGATGGCTCTTGGCCCAATTTTTTTTCATAAGTTTGTTTCGAATTGTCCGCTGTTATGTGGGGTTTTCCATTGAAAAAGGGTTGAGAGAAAGAATCAACGCTTGATATGAAGTCTGAAGATTATTATTCTTCCTCCAGTAAGACTTCTCTTTCACGTTTAAATTGGAAAACGGAACAGGATAGTTTATGCTTATTATAATTTTCTCACTCTATGGTGTTTGTTGTTGTTATTGTTCTTTATTTGAAAACATGGAGGCTTACTGCAAGTGCCTTCTTTTTTTTTTTGTCTTATAACGGCGTTAAGATTAAGTTTCGACATTTCTTGAACTTTAACTGATGGAGTGTGGTTAATTGCCTGTTTTTCTAGTTAAGTTTCTTTTCTTTTGAGATTTTGAAGTTAATGCGATAAACTTATAATTATACACTTTACAAGAAATCATTCTCCATTATAAATAGGTCCTATCTTATGAATCTTGTCATCATTTATATTTCTCCTCTCATTTACTAATTTATACGAGAAGACGTGCATAGAAACAAAAGATAATGAAAATTATCAGTAATCCATTGTGGAATGAGCGTCTCAGTACATATCCTATGCAGTAATAGTTTAATACTCTATGTTCAAACAGGAAATTGGTTGCATGAGACAGTTGTAATAAGTATTGAAGCCCAAATTCATAAGTTACAATCTTATCTGGACTCTACCCGAGCTAACTAAATGAAAGTGACTTCCAGCACCTTCTAGAGGTTGCCGCATGGAGGTCATGTTATCGGAAGATGTTGGTCAAGAGCGGGTGGGGAAGGATGAGCTCTATTGTGGAAATTCTCAGGGTGCTGAATTAGATGGTTTATTAACAAGATTATCGGTCCAGCTGCACCTTAAGTTTGCATTGTTGTGAAACATTGATGTTGCGCATGCACAATGACTCAAGGCTCTTATGGTGTGGGCTTAGTGCCTTAACACCAGCACACCATAGGCTAGTACCTCATGATAGGTGCCTTTTGTTTTTATTTTACTTATTGTAAAAAAGTCCATGTATCCAAGACGACTTCTTTTTCCTCTCCAATGCTATTGTTTTTTCCTTCTCTTGAAAAGTGTTTGTCAACTATTCCATATGATCTTCTTTCACCTCCTTTTCTCTTGTTTCTTCTCATGATTCTTTTTTCCTTTTCTATGTTTCTTCTTCTATTTCAATCTCTTTTCCCCTTATTATTTTTATTCTGTTGAAATTGCTTGATTTCAAAATTGTGTCAATTTTTCTACTATTGGTGGAGTTTCATGAAACTATGTTTTAAGCACTAATATTAGAGTTTTGATTGGCAAATACTAAAATATGAGTTGAACCAAAGAATTTATATTGTGATTTGATTTCTCTATTTTTATTTTGTTTAAAATTACTAGTAGCATAAAATACTTAATTTCATTATGTAATTTAATCCCTTAATTCGATAAGCCGCCCGTCATATGCCATGGGCCCATGGCTCCAAAGGCTGCTGCCATATGCCATTAATAACTGTGTTATGAAATAATTATGGTTTTGGTCTATGCGTTTTCCATTGTCTAGCCCAAATAACCGATTGAGATATGGCCTTGGAGTGCAGCTCGAGAGCTTTCAACAATTGGAGCTCTTTAGGTTTGTTAAAGTGGGTTTTTTAGTGACAAGAAATGCTCCTATTTATTCAATCATTTACTGGCTCAGTTTCTTCACTGAGTAACTTGACTATTGAGTTATCCAAACATGATGGCATCCATGAGCTTATTATTTTGAACCAAATGTTTGTGATGATTGATGAGTTTGCAGACAATATAATTGCTCAGCACAGGAACTGATTCAAAGGGATTGTTCCCCTGGAAAACCAAAGTTACAGTATGTGTGCCACATGTAAAGGGAACGCAAGAAGTGGCATGAAGTTTAGTATGCCCTAGAATGGGATCACATACTAAACGTTCATGATCTTATAACCGATGAAAACAAGCACGATAGGCCCCATTTGCAGGACCTGGTTCAGTTCAATCAGTTGCCTGAGAAAAATCTAACCATTTGCAAATAGCATGACATTATCTTCAATGGACTGCAGAATTTGATCATTTGGGCACTTTTCTCTGAAAATAGGCTTCGTTATGTCTTTAATATCTTTATTTATTTTTGCTATTGACTTCTAATGAGCTGGTGTATTGTTCCACTTGTAGTTATGTTCATCGAAATTTTTTATCATGCGGTAACCCCAAAAGTTTTTTTTAATGTTTTCCTGATCAAATTTAATGTTCGACCTAGCCTTATATAGCATGTAATGCCTTTCCTGAAAGGAAAAAAACCACCTTCTCTTCAGTTTCCTTTATCATGTGCAATGCTGCAATAGTTTGTACAGATTGTCTGATTTAGAAGATTGACATTCGGAATAGGTATTGTTGTACATTATAGCTGGAATATAAGTTTCTCTGTCTTTTAACTGCTCTGCAACACTAGTTCTGTATCACGTGGATGGGAAGGTTCATTAACTAAGCTTGTCTTTGGGACTTCTTTTCTGCATTTTGGACAGATGTAACTTCTAGCAATATGATGGAATATTATGCAACCAACCCTGGACCTGTTGATGATTCTATTTTATATGATCAAGACAAGCATGTTTCAGCTGCAGTATGGGAAGGACAGGTATTTTAGCCACGCAACATCTCTTCAGACTTGTTTTATAGTTAAAGCATCTTTAACATGGAATGTGTTGATTTATATAATACCAGGAGAGGGGAGCACTTAGATGTCATGAACATACTTCAAAGCTTGACCGTTGGGTGCTTTCAGATAGGCAGATTGAATTGGTAAAGAGGGCTGGTTTTGGCTGTTTGAGATCAATTCCAGCTATAAGTCTTGATAACCCTCTTATATCTGCACTAGTGGAGAGATGGAGGAAAGAGACCAACACATTCCATATGACTGTTGGGGAAATGACAGTGACACTTGAAGATGTTGCATACTTGCTTGGACTTCGAATTGATGGTGAAGCTGTTATAGGTGTAACTTATACCACATGTGATACAGTATGTCTGAAATATCTGGGTAAAGCACCAGATTCAGGGTACACAAGTGGTGGGATGGTGAAGTTGAGCTGGCTAAAAGAGACTTTCTCTGAATGTCCTGAAGATGCCTCCATCAAAGATCTGGAGTGCCATACACGTGCATACCTTCTTTATCTTGTTGGTAGTACAATTTTTTCCACCACTACTGGTAACAAAGTACCTGTCATGTACCTCCCATTATTTGAGAATTTCGATGATGCTGGGAAGTATGCCTGGGGTGCGGCAGCATTGTCCTTCTTATACAGGGCACTTGGTAATGCCTCCCTTAGAACACAATGCACTATTAGCGGATGCTTGACACTGCTGCAGGTGAGGTATAACCAACTTTTCATCTTTTTCCTTTTCAAAAATTACTAATTCCCTCATGTCAAGTAATGTATCTACCAGAGAGAACTGCACTCTGGCTATTTGTTGTTGTTTGTTATTTGTTTATTTCTCTTGTTCTTTTTCCTTTCCTTTGAATTTCTCCACACGATGATCTGAATACTTTCAAATATTATTTTCTTGTTGTAGTGTTGGAGTTACTATCACCTGAATGTTGGTCGACCTAAACTGCATCATGCCCCAGTCCATGAATGTTTTCCTTTTGTACTCAGATGGAAAGGGAAACATAGTGGTCCAACTTCAAATCGTGATGTGTCTTTCTATCGTAAAGCTTTGGATTCTCTAAAACCTTCTGATGTGAGTTTAAAATATGCCTGAGCAGAAACTTTCTAAATTTTCTGTTAGGTCTTTTGGGCCTTAAAATGAGTTGATCCCGTTTTTATTACAGGTTGATTGGTGTCCTTATGCTAACATCAGCCATACTGTGATATCGGATAACATCTTAAATCAACTCATCCTTGGAAGATCCAAAACAATGTTAATATGTTTTGACAAGGCTGAAAGACACCTTCCAGATCGTTGCCTAAGGCAGTTTGGCATGCCACAAACAGTCCCAGAAGAGGTGCAGAGATGGGAAAGGAAAACTCGTGGTGTTGATGGCGGGGTAGATCTCTCTACAAAAATGGAATCAGAGCTCAGTGAGTGGGCAAGTCGTCGTTTCCATATTCTGGAGGCTGAGGAAGACCTGGATGAGAGTGAATACATGAACTGGTACTTAAAAATTACGCGCAGGTTGGTAGGAAGGCCTGTACCTATCTCATCCGAGTTTCAGAGAATGGTAAGCCTCTACATTACATTTCAAATGAGCAGTAGGATAACTGATGCATCTTTCTGTGTTGGTCATGTTTGACTGCAGTTTACCATTATTTTCCCCCCATCTTTTCTGTGTTTGTTGAACCAATTTGCTTACTGAGCTCAGAGTGCTGCATTGAGGGACATTGCACATGTGGCTGATACCCTCTCCACAAATGGGATGGATGATCAGCAAATACAATCTGTTGCAAGAATCAGGCACATTGCACACGAATGTTTAAGGGACCATGTTGGAAGCTCAACTTTGGTTATAGCTAACTCTCAGAATGAAGTTGGGAAAAGGGTTAGTGGAAAGGAAAGGGTTAGAAGAAGGGGCACAAGTAAACGCAGAAGGAAAGATGATCCTGAGGAAGATTATGCAGATAGCATGCATACCCAGTCCCCATTATGGTCTTCTGCTGTCATTGCTGATCAAACACAACTGTATCAAGTGGTCAATGAGGCTGACCAGGAACATCTCCCCATTCCAACTAATGCTGGCTATGCATTGCCGGCCATTCACACAATTGATGGAGCGAGAGATGATGACGCCCTTGGTGAAGTTGATGACTCCAAATACCCGCTTCGAGTTGAAGAAGTTTATGAAGACAAGGTATCTCAAGCATCTGAAGCAAACCTGTGCGAACCTCATGCAACCATTGCTGTTGTACAACAGTCCTCTCGAGAAACTTGTGAGGATGCTAATGTTGCTGTCATACAGCAGTCCTCTCTACAAATTAGCGAGGATGTGACCTGCGAGAATGATTATACCGTTACAGCTTAGGGTCAACTGTATATCAATTTTATCTGGCGAATCTTATCAGTTATCGGAGGTGCGCCTCTCCAATTTTATTGTGTATTGATCTTGTGAAAGGTATTGGCATGATGGAAAAACATGATAAGTAAATGTTCTCTTATTTGTACAGGGAGTTTGGAGTTTACGACCAAAAGGCCAGCAACTCTTCTGGACTTCCAACATGCTTAGGATTGCTAGCTTTCTTGGGGATGTAATTACTGTGGACCTTATAGATAAGTCGCCCTTTTCATCTTTTTTGGCATTTGTCCATTTTCAGGTGTAGAAGACTGAAGATATTGTGTATGTAATTAGTTAGAATTATTTTTCTTCCCCCAATGCCGGTTCTTAGTAAATTTGCACTTTTCTTGTGAACCATTTCACACCATTTTATCTTGCTTTGCTTGGCCACGGTACAGAGAAATGACAAAGGTTAGATGATTTTGCTGCTTTGATGAGAATGATGGATAAATCTTACTACAAAAAGAATACATTTTTGTAGCAGTTGGCTGAGGGGTGGCCTCAGTGATTTGTGGGACGCGGCAAAACATAGCAAAACCCGTTATGCATTGGAATCATATATTAAAATTTGTTTGTCGTATCAGCTATTCAACAGGCCACTTTAGCAGTTGTCAATTGAGAATGGCGTTGGAACAATGATGCTCGAGCGCTTTAAATTGTTTGCTTGTCCTGTAAACGTCTCACGTCCCCTCGTTGTGCAACTGCCACGTAGTTTTTGTTATTTTATATGAACTTTGATATTAATGAAACAATACACATAGGCTATGTCTGTTTGGGAGGATAATTTGTAGGAGATGAAAATGAAAATTATATTTAGTTTGTAATATTTAAGTGGATAACAAAATTATTTATATATATTTTTAATATATTATAATAATTAAATAATATAATAGTATATAGATTTATAGGATGATAAAATGATAAATACAAGTAGTAAAATTATAAGAATACGTATTGATTTAATTGTGAATACGTATAATAATTAAAAAAATATTATTAAGTTATAAAAAATAAAATTTGTATAATAATATGTTTTGTTTGTAGAATTTTTAAATAGTAATGTATAATAGGGAAAAAAAATAAAAAGAAACAAACATAACCATAGCAGCTGGATAAAAACAAAAAGAGCCGGTGCTTGCAGACAAGAAGAAGCTGATCAAGCTGACGGCCCTTAATCTTCATGTAGAATTCTACCACATTCAATGCTTTTGATTCTACAGATGAGTTAGACCAGAAAAACAAATGAAACCAAAACGGTAAAAGAAGATCAACAACAAATTCAAGCAAGTAAAATTCTCAGATTACATATTAAACCACCTTGTTCTTAACTTGATCTAACTGCCATGAGTTCATGCACACAACTTTATCAACCATCAAACATCACTCATCCACAATACAGCAACAAAAGTCAGTAACCAGTAGTACTCTGCTATTCTCATAGTCAACGCAAAACACAACTCTATAGCTTACTCATTCCACATGGATAAAAACATCCCAAAAAAAGGAAAAAATGAAAAAAGCAGTTAATTTGACTGGCGCAAACCAGAGCAAGCAGTGAAGGACATTTACAGAATTTCTTGAGTCAGACAGCGTGTATGGGACCCACATCTCCGGTTCGCAGAGACCCAGCGATTTCATCTGCAACGTTCAAGCAAGAAACCACCCAACCACACAACGCCATCCATAGCATTCTTGTCAACCAAAGTGTCATACTCCAAGTCACTGCCATGGCAACAATTCCCAAATCCTCCCACTTCCTCAAACTCCACAAGAAGATTCAACAAACAGTAGACAAAACAACTACAATCCGGATCTCTGGATTCACCTCGGCAAATAATCAAACATCTGGCAGCTCCTCCTCCTCGGATCAACCCGGGGTATTATTGGTTGGTTTGAATAATTTCCAAGACTAAAGATCTTCTGCCTCTTTCTTGTCACTCTTGCAGGTGGAAGAGAATCACTCAAAATCCCGGCAGCATATATCTTGACTGGATCATAACAAACAGCCAATTTCAAGACTTTCCCTCCTCAGCTCAAAAATTGTTGTCCCAAAATGTTTGCAGCCCACCAATTTTTTCCTGCCAAATGAAAGAAAAATCCATGCGACTGTGAAACCCGGAATAGCAGTTTATATCTTGTGTTTGGAGGATTGCCAGAAGCAAACGAGACAGATGGCTTTGTGTTTATGCGTAGTTTGGTACAGACGTTAACGTGTTATGACAAGAATTCATGGAGACAAACTGAAAAAGTCGAATCCAAGGCACAAATCAGCAAGTCATATGCCCTGACGGAGACTTCCCCGCAATTACAGAAGCATCCTTCATTTTCTAAAACATGGCATTTCGTAACAGTCAAAGTTGGCACAACGCACTCATCTAGGGAGATTGATATTTCATTAATTTTGTTATTATTTTATTGGCACAACTACTCAATCGATTTCGGTAGGAAAAACAGTACACTTCGTTGCTAATTTTGAAAAGTAGAGTCAATAAAATAAGTAACTGGACTCAATTTTGATTAATTTCAAAAATATCTTTGTGTTTACTCAAATTCTGATTAGAAATTTAAATATTTTTTGAATTCAATATCGTTAATTTGAATAGGTCAAATAGTTTTCGATTTTAAATTATTATTTTAATAAACACTGTCATAGAGTAATAATTAAAAAAGTGTCTTTATATTGTATATTTCTATTTGAAAAAAAATTAATAGTTTCAAAAAGTTGCTATGATATAATATTTTAACAAAATACAATAATTTTGGGTGAAACATTTTGTTGGGACAAGATATTAGTGTAGAATTTATTGAAGGTTGGGTCCCATTTCATGCTTCATTACATCATATTCATATTCGGCAACATGATCTTCGAAACGCGGCGTTTCAAAAAGTTAAAAATGGAATATTTAGTAACAACGACAAGGATCATGTCTATTTCTCATTTTATTACTATTTATTATTGCTTAAAATTTTTATTTAAATTTAAATTTAAAATTTAATCTCTTTGAGATATTATAATTAACTAATAATTTTTTAAACATTATACCTATTCACAATTAAATTAACACACATCTCTCTAATATTTTTATTTACATTTATTTTTTTATTACTCTATAAACTATGTACTATTATATTATTCAATTATTATTATATATTAAATATATATAAATAAATTTTTTATAAATTTATATTTTATAAATTAAATATAATTTTCACCCTATTTAAATCATTTCAATTTTCCTTTTCGTGCTAATGAAGGAACCAATATAACCAAGACATCCAATCAAACAAAACGAGTGTCCGATATTGCCAAACTCACCATTTGTCGTCAGCCACCAAATGAAACAAAAAGGGGAGTGGGTTTTGTCGAGGGATGATGTTGGATAAATTACGTTGAAATGAATAATATATTTTAAAAAAATATTTAATGTGATAAATAATATAATTTATTTAAATTTATATATTTAAATATGTATAAAATATATAATAATAATTGAATCATGTGTAGTATATAAAGATAATAATTATTTTTTAGGATATAAGTATATATAAATATAAAAGTAAATACACACAAACACACACACATATATATATATATATATTGATTTGATTGTAAATAAATATAATGACTTAAAAATATTTGTCAGTTATATATGTAATGGAAAGAAATTTTAAATTTGAATTTGATAAAAGATTCTGTAATATAAGATGTTTGATTGCATGAAATTACAGAGATGAAAAAGGTAAAAGATGGCTAACAAACATAGCCAAACGCATCTTGGTCGCGTGTGTAACGTGGGGAAGCTATTGATGAAGTTAACTTGAAATTATCTATAACCATGTTTGGACGTAAATTTGCATAAATTTATCACTCATTAAAATTTGTAATTCCACATATGGTACCCAGTAAAGTAATACTTTTATCTCTTTTACTTTTTTATTTTTACACTATTTTTAAATTTAGCATCAATCTTCCTCCCAACATAATTTACATCCAAACGAGAACTGTTAATTGAATAATATAAAAGCTTAAATTGCATTTACTCAATCCATAATGGGCTAGTTTTTTATTTTATTTTTAAATCTAGAAACTTCAATTTCTCCATTTAATATATTTTTTAATTACATGTAGAAATTCGTGGCATGTGTAATATAATATAGTAACGTAGATATTTGGTCATTATTCATACAAAAACGCTTATTCCTTCATTTGAATAAGCCGTGCGATTGGCGTGGCGGTAGAGTTGTACGTGGAAGCTTCTGCGTCCGTTGAGCCAAATGAAAGACAACTTGTTTGTTGACTTATTTTATCGCGCGCCATTGGTGACCGACAGGTTGACAATGCAAGAGCAGGCTGCTGACTTGGCGTACTGTGTACTTGACATTCAACATGCATGCGACACGTTACTGCTTCAGATTGATCTGTTTTGTCGGGTCAACCACGTAACCAATCAAAGGGATTTAAAGCGACGACTAGGCTCTGGCCTCTACTTTCGAGAACAATACAACGTCGTTTTTAATATAACTCGCTAGATACAATTTTATAAATTACCACTTTTCTCAATGAGAAGAGAAGATTTATTGTGTCCCACTTTTAAACAAACCTCATGGGCTTGCCATGTTTAACGTTTCATGTAAGCATATTCCAGCTCAAGCCAGTGGCTTGGCTGAGGACCTCGTCCAAATCTCGAGGGAACTGAGAATGTCAAATGTTTAGTTGCTAATTTAGACGATGCCCTCACAACTTGTTCTGTGCAGTTGCTTTTAACATGCTGCATCTCCTGAGTTTATATGTGAATGGACTTTGGTCTTTCTCTTTAGAGGCCCAGAATTTTTATTCTTGAGACCACCAACTATTCCATGTTAGCAAATCCTCTCTCCCTTGTGTGGGAGAAGCAGCAAGTGATTGGCAGGTTGGCAGAGCGGGACTTAAAAAAACGAAACCAGAACTGATTATTAAGATGTATAAGGAGTCTCCAGGAAATAGATGACAGATAACAGCATAGAAGTGCTGATGGAAACAGATGTGTTGATTTGGAAAATGTTCAGTGTTGTCACAATCTCAATAACAGAATTCTCATACACTCGCTTTTCTCCCTTGTTCTGGATAATAATTACAATTGTGTTTATACATGTCTTTGAGATATATATACACGGACAAAGCTCTATTGCAAGAATAACTATGTGATCTGTAAGGATAAGCCTAGTTAGGAAGAAGAAATCAACAGACACGGATAAGCACACGCTTGTAAACCTTTTTCTAGCTTAAATCCCACCAAGAAATCAACAGACAGAGACAAGCACACGCTTGTAAACCTTTTTCTAACTTAAAATCCCACAAACCACAATGGCTATTAATCATGACAAAATTATCATCTCAGAGTGCATCGACCAAGGATGACTTTAATAAGTTATAAACCATGAAGCTTCTCTAATATTTGATAGCTATTCTTTTTACAAGAATCACAGTCCAGACCGAGGCATTAGCCCTACAACAACAAAATCACAAGAAAAAATTGAAAATTGGATGGTTTCAAGACTATTTCCAGGAAGAGAATAAAAATCAATTCCCATAATGCAAAGTTCCAACTATACGTGCATAATAGAAGTCCATATATATTTGGTATAACTTACTGCTCAACCCCCAAACAAGATCTAACAGATGCTCTTATAAAAACGAAGTTAAGAAGATGATCATAAGAAGTTGAATTAGCAGGTAAAGATTTCTTCAATTGAGAGGTCACGAGTTCAAATCCTTTAGGTGGGGTGTGTGAAGTGAGGTAATAAAAAAAATGAATGGTGGGTAAAGAGGAGTACCGTTTAAACAAACTCCTTCAATCACTGCCAAAACCTTCATAACTAAAGCCCTTTGACGTAGAGTCCAAACTCCTAACATCTGCTGGCCAAGTAAAGCAAAAGCATTGACAATTTAAATTTCTTCCATCGAAGACAATGTGTAACATCAGAAAAACTTACCTTGATCTTCTCCCCTGATACGAGGGTCTAAGTAGTTCACATCTGGTCCGAGGAATGGAGATCTAGAATAGCTCTCCAATATATCTGAAGAGATCAAATAAAAAAAATACAGGTCAGAACATGTGAAAATAAACACCTCATGCCCAGGAAAGGGGAGGCTCCTGGAATAGATAGAGAAAAATAGTAGCGAAGAACAACCAGCACTGTTGGAAAAATCAGCTGTCAAGTCTGATAAACTAAAGTTTCGACGTATCTGTCCCAAAAATCCAAATGGGTTTGTCCCTGGGTTCAGCATAGCTTCAGTCAATGTTTGTGAGCTGGATTCTCCACCGTTAAAAGGAGAAATTGATGCTTCTTCAATCGGATTATGCGGTTCTAAAATATTGTTGTCCGTCGCAAACATAATTGAGGAATCGCCTGCATAGCAGCCTTCCATTTTTATCATCCCCCCATTCAATCCTTGCATCATTCCCGCATTTGAACCCTGAGCCAATAGCATGCTTCCTGGCACATCAACCCTTCCAGTATGATCCGCCATATTGACTGCAATTTGCATGCATGGTTGCAGGGAGGGCATACCATTAGAATAAACATCAGGAATCACGCTAATGGGTTGGTGCATGCTTTCAGGCTTTATAGATGGCACAGCAGGTTGAGGACTCTGGAAAGCTGAGCTGTGCACTGCCAAAATATAGCAACAAAAATTACTTTCAATTCACAATTGTTCCATACTAGGAGATAAAACTGAACAATTAGCCAAGCCTATTAGAGTTGTCCCACTACAACTATAATAACACATAAATTGATAGGCTTTCATGTAAAATGGAAGAACTAGTCCATCTGATAAGTGAAGCACCCACAATGCACATGCTTGTAGACATGCAAAAAGACTATCCTGCGTGAGTGGCTTAAACAAAGAGCCAAGAAAAATTGGAACAATTAGCACTCTAATAACTCTTATTTTTTGCATCATTCAAATATTATAAGCTCAACAGATACCTGAATCATTCTCCATGACCAGATACTACACACGTATTAAAAGCAAGCTTACTTGAATGAAGCTCAGATCCATTAGACAGAGGAATGGAAACAACTCCCGTCTGATTTATTTGGCGCATTAGCTCAACCTGTCTCTCAAGCAGCTGATTGAATTGCACTATCTGGTCCTTCACTATCAGCCTCAAATAATATGCCCTGAAAAATTCCTGATTTTCTGCTTCAAGTTTTTGCCACACTGGAACGTGGCCCAAAAGTCATTTTTAGTTATATTGAACTTGTTATTGAGGACAAGATAAACATATCAAAATTAAATATCTAAACTTGGATAAACTAAAAGCCCTTTGTTACTAGTTAGTAGTTCAAAGTCAACATTCCAGAGGAACAGAAACATCACGTGAACCAAATGTATCACAAAGTTGCATGCGGTGACAGAAATTTAGTGCCTGGCAGTAGCCTTAGACTCCAGTTAATCATTATGACAAGTTTAACAGAAGAAAGAACTTTTAAGACAGAAATGCCAAAGAATATCTTCCTATAATTAAGAATGATCTAGTAGCCAGCAAACCCTAAACTTTGCACATAACACAGAAATGCCAAGTCAACCCTCAAAGGAAACATGAAAGCATGTAACTTGAAGGAAAGTGAAGAGGGCTGGAGGGGAGATATTAGGAAGATAACAGGAGAATAGAAAATAAAGAAGGCAAATAATACTATACATGAGATCAACAGCTACAATTGGTGACATTATTTCTAAAATGTTGACTTTCACACATCTAGGATCAATGTCTACCTTAAACGGGCTAATGACCTAGCACTGATGTCAAATAAATAGAATATGAACATGCATCTTTTCAAATAGTCGCATATATTTTTGTTTACATTCACAGATTCTGAATATGGAAATTTCGGCTGGTAAATATAAAGATCTTTTTGTTAAAAACTAGAACTAGCAACTTAATTGGGAGAATCACTATCAAAGAAAAAAACAGAAATTAGGCAACTAAAAAATTAACCAAGGAAATAGGATTACCAAGTTCGGTGAAACCCGGCTCAATTTTTGCCTGGTTCAATAGGGTATTTACAACTTCCTTCTGGCTCATGTAAAGCTGAAGGCACCTTTCTATAAGATTTTGAACCTGATACCAGGGAAAAGATTAAGGTTTGGCATTACCATCAGCAGAATTTATACAGTGGGAACTAGAAAAGATGCTAAAACTACTGAAGTCCAATCAAATTTGCTCAAGGCACTATGGTCGACAGAAATAGAAAGACATCATCCTCATTCATATACACCAGAGCAGGTAGATAGATTATTGAATTTGTAAGTCAACGAATTGGGATGCTATGATCAAAACTAACTAGAAGTGTCCATTCTCAGATAGGATACTTCTACGGATTGATATCTTGCATAAAAGTTTAACTACAATTACATTCACTTGGAGCAATTACTAAGTTACCATGGGTTTCTGGTAAACCAGCCACCCATCGACTTCACCACTCATTTTATTAACAGATAAGCTTCAGATTGTTCGTTCATAAAGGTAGTCAGCATCAAGAATATGCAGTGCCATTTGCATCAAGTTCAAAGCTCTTTGACTTACTGCTTCAAAATATTATCAAGCCTATCAAATTAAATAAGTCATAAAACTTAGGCATATCCACACAATTCATAAAAGAGTCCTCACCAGAGGAGAAGAATATGATAACAGAGACAGAATTACCAAAAAAACTGACCATTGCAGAAATGTTTAATACCCGTTATGAAGTTCAGCTTTCAAGAAAGCAAAACAGAAAGTAACAACAATAACTATCCTTATACCTAAAAGCTAATGTGAAGTAGAAGTTTAGCTTCAGTTTATCACTCACAATAGTCACAGAGTGTTTTCATACCTCAAAGGTTTTATTTTTATCCTTAATAATCAACAAAATCTGAAGGTGCCAAATAAAAAAGCATGCTTTGAATACAATGCAGACAACACATACAAAAGAATTTTAAACAATTTAAGCCAAAACACTTACCAACTGTATATCCTGTAGCGAAACTTTTCTAACTTCTCCATTAGACATCTTTGCAAGTTCCCAATATGTTATCTATAATTTTAGCCAGTCAATTTATCAGGTCGTAATAGCTAAAGTGCCACAATAATTGATCTCCATCTTTTCTTGTCAGTGTGAACACTCGGTCTAGCCTGAAATTGTCATTCACCAATCCAAGAAGTTAGGTGAGTGGAACATACTACACCCAAAAAGGGGAGAATGAGCACTCTAGACAAGTTCAGAGGTTAGAGGAAAGATCTGTTTTGTAAGTGAGTATAACGATTGAAGAACATAAATGAACACATTAACACTTTATCAACCAGTCAGTTACCTCCTACTTTTAGCTGCATTTATCTCAACACTAAGACATTAGGACAAAGAATTTTTTCATAATGGAAAGAGAGAGAAGCTCAACTTTGATTTGCCCATTTTAATACTATTTTAACTTTCTTTCTTGCCTTTAGTTCTCTATAATTCATCGCGTCCACCAATTTGAACCACTACAATATAATTCCACAAGTCCTTCCATTTAGCCTTTAATCACCTCTTTCATCCTATAGATCTCACCTTCAATAAATGCATATCATTTGCCCCATCTTCTTACTCATCAATCATATAGACAAAGAATGGAAACTCTGTACCTTTATTACAGTTCTTTTCCCTCGAGTACAGACAAGTTTACGAAGCTCTAAACAATTAATTCTCTCAAGTTTCTCTAAGGCTAAATTAATAACCAAACAATTCTCAGCTCTATGTGCGTTATAATAGCTGGCAAAAATGCATTCAAAATAAAGCGCCAAACTGGCCTATTTCAGTGTGGGTCTTGGCCAATAAAAACGGCAATGATAAATAATTACACCCTCAAAAAAACCCAAATGCGAAACAAGAACTCCTCAAAATTCAATCTTTGTTCTAGATCACGGCAGCCCTTCAAACCTTAGACATGATCACAGAAAATAATAAATCCCGGAAAAAACTAATTATAGGAACAACTACAGAAAAGCATTGCAAACACAAAAATCACGATAGAACACAGCAAAGCCACGCATTTATTCATGCAATTGCTCGTGAAAGTTGATGCATCAAAACAACCCAAAACCCTCGAACAAACCATAAACTTTCTTGATCCATATGTATTTCACCTGAAATTTGTTCTCCCTCTTGGCTTTGTTTCCGGGGGCCAGATTAAAGAGAATATTTTCTGGAGGGGGATAAAGGTGACGGGGTATGCTGCGGTGGGTCGCGTTCCCATGTCATAATTAAGTTTCATGTTTTTCATAATTCCACGAAAATATTCTCTGTTACCATACGATGTACAAGCTCTACTCCACGACGTGCAATCGATTCGTCCGCGTGCTCTTCCAGTACTAAGAAAATCCACTTGCCGTTATCCATAAGGAAAATTGAAGAACGCCAGACCAAACTTTCCATCATCTGCTCGATGTACGACTTTTTGTTCAAAACGTACAAGTAACTCAGCGGAATTTAGAAAGACTGCTCAGTGGGGCCCGCCACCCGCAGCGCACGGGGCACTTGGGACGGCTTCGCCTTGAATTAAAAGCCGTGTTGCGGCGGTCAAACGTCAATATTATTTTTTCCTTATCTGTAGGGTAAAAACATTTAACCTTGTTTCTTGATTTCTCACCTAATAAATATTAAAATGTTAAAAAACAAATGCCGCTAAAAAAAAAAATACATTAAAAATTAAGTTAAATACGAATATAAAAAATTAAACATAATAGTTCATTAAGAACCCATTTCTAATTTCATGATATAATTAAAGAACAATGAAGAAAAACAAAACAAATAAATAAGAAATAAGTGATTTAATTTACCCATAAGGGGAAACGTGTATTTTATCATTATTTGTTAGTAAGTACGTAAATTTCATTAGTAATTTATGGAATTGTTTCCTCTTTTGCGTAGTTTTAATAGCAAAATGGTGATCATAGGAGAAAATGCCATAATTTAAAGGATCAAGTCTATTTTACCATTATTGTTACCAAGCAAACTACACTAGTAATTAAACCAGTCAATTCCACTTTTTAGTTGCTTTTGGCTCAAGTAAAATTGCGGTAGTTTCTTGAAGTTTCAATTAAATTATTTAGACAGGTGGACCAACCTAATGAATAGTACCTTCTTCATGTTTATCCACTAAAGATTCTACTACTATTACATTGCGCCACATAGTGGTCTGAGAATCTTGACTTTCACTATTAGCTTACCCACACGAAGATGACTTTGGAAAGATATCAACAACTATTTCTTTTTCTTAAAAAAGTGTAGTTGTCGTTTTCTTTGGAGAAGGCTACACCATTTTCATATTTCAACTCTTTGTCAGGCTTGAACAAAGGACTGTCCCCAAGCAGATACCTACCGTTGAAGAGTGAAGACTCATTACTTCATTAATTAAAAAAAGGCTAGAACAAAAGATTGATATTTCTTAATTTTTCTTGTTACTCCTATTTTCTTTTTTATTTCAGAAGTTTACGGATACATTTTTATTCTCTTAATATTATATAAGTTTTCAAATATTTTACGAAATGTTTAAACAAATGGAAATTAAATTTGAAAACGAAAGATGGGCCTATGGGCCCATAATGCTTGTCGACAGTACAATCGAGCATCTTTCGGGCTTCTTTGTATTGGATCTGGCTTTGTCCAGTCCAAAAAATTCCTATTCTCATTTTACTAATTTTTGTTTCACCCTTTAATGACAGAAAAACCTCATAGCAATATTATGGAATGTCACATCCCACGTAAAATCTTTGGTCTCATTTTTACTCACCGCTCCCTGTATCCCTATTTTTTATATTAATGCACAGTGATTATGTATTTATACAGTTATATGATCTATGAAAAAATATTTGTGCCAATTAGGAGGAGGAATTTAGATGAATTTATAAACTTATCAAAATATCTTATAAAATGTCTAAGAGTTCATAAGTTTCTCGTAAGTATTTAATAATTATTTCAGAAAAAAGAGCTTTTTTGCTTATAAACTCTATAAATAAAATATTTGAAACTTATAAATTCTTTAAAAATAAATTTGTTATTTTTAAATATTTCATAATTGACTTGACTTTATTTTAGATATTAAAAAGAATATAAATATCTCTAAATTATATTTTATTAATAATATTTATGTTACTTTTATTATCATCATATCAAAAATTATAATTAACTATAATTATAAATTTCAATAAAATCTTATAAGATGATATTATCAAATAGTTTTTAATTTAATTTTAAAATAAGATTTATAAGCTTATAACTTTTAAAATATTAATTTATATCATCTTATAAACTTTAAAAAATAAGACCCTATAAATGTTAATGGAGACAAAGAGGCCCACATAAAAAGTGGCAGCAAAATTCATGGTGACTTTCAACTGCAATGCTTCCAATTTTATCATTCATTACAATTGAGAGGCACTTCATCTTGTCATTAGATCAAGAGTAACCCAAGTTTGATACTAAGAGGTGTTTCGCTAAGCTTATTTTAGAACTTATAAACTTATAAATATTAGTTAAAAATAAACTAAAAAATGTCTGATAAGATTAATTTATAAAATTTTATTAAAATTTATAATTATAGTTAACTATATATGGATAAAAAATAAATTAAATATTATTTATATAATATAATTAAAAATATTTATACCATTTTTAATATACATAATGAAACAACTTATAAAGTATTTAATTAGAAAAAACTAACTTATTTTTAAGAAATTTATAAATATCAATCATCTTATTTTAAAAGTTTATAAATTTTTTTATAAAAATATTTATCAAACACTTTTAAAAAACTTTATAAACTCACTCAAACCTTATCTAAAAAATACACATTAAACAATAGGTTTTTCCATCTGATACAATTTCTTCCTCGTTGCATCTCTTTATATGGTCTAAGTATTTGGCTCAAGTCAAGATCCAAACATTTACAAAATTTAGAAAAGACCTTGGAACTTTTGCAAACTTGGTACCCATATACAAAGTCGGAAAGAAAATTCTCATTTCACATCAGAATCGTACAAATGCAAAGTACATAACGACTTTCCTGATCAGGCTCGTACAAGACTACTCTCTTTGATTTTCAGACAATGCAATTTTCAAATTTGGGTTCATTACTATTACTCAGGGTGATGAAGAATTGGCTCCCAAAAAATAATGAAGGATTCTCAAACAGCTCTCGGTGGTCCACTTTCCGGAGGAAGCTTTTAGAGTTAAGGAGACATGGATTGCCCAAAGGGGTTGGAATGCCACGTGCAACTATTCCCAACTGTCTTTCATACAGCCAACTTTAGTTGGCATCAAGTTGGCTGCTATGGGTCACTCAGAATCCCATACATGTGCAGATGAAGAGCAGACAAACCAAGAAAAGCATCACAGAATCATAACCCCACAGATTTAGCCAGGGAAGCGAGAAACGTATTTCCTTTTTTTGTTTTTTCAATATTAGTAATACAAAATTGGGTGGAAATTTCAAATGTTAGATATGTACAAACATGTTCTTCTTGATGATCAGAATGATGAACCCCCTTAGCACTCCCCCCACTTTCACCCTTTACAAATCTCTTCCTGTTATATTAACCTAAAACCAAAACCATGAAAAAGGGAAAGAAAAAAATCTCAATATCTAGGCCTTGTTCTGTCTGGTGAAAGCCCTTCATCAGTGGACTTCCTCTTGTTATTATTGCTAGTGGATTGTGATGATGTCTGCTGTTGCTGTGGCTGTGGTGTCTGTACTTCCACTACCGACGCCCCTTTCACTGATTCTTTATTTTCCTCCTTTTCCGGTTTTTCAGGCTTTTGAATATCCCTGCATTTGGCTTTCATCATATGGGGCCTCAGCCTATTTACATCTGATTGCCTCACTGGCTTCAGAAAGAATTCCTCTGCTCCTTCTTCCAAGCATCTGTAAATATGATGAACCAATTTACAATTAAACTTAGTTAACATGTCTGGTGTCCTAATGCAATGGCAAGAACAGGATGCCACAGACAGGTCTGTCCAAGAATTTGACATGTACATGTAAAGTAGCATTGGTAGGCCTGATTTCATCTGAATATAAAGAGCCCATGTGCTTAATAATGTATGGATGTGAAAAAAAAATTCAATCTTTACCTGCTGATCCTTGAGGGAACATTCTCAGAGGACATAATGACCACTGGTATGTTCCTCAGAACTGAAGATTCCTGTCAAATAAAAGTAATCCCACATATTTACTCAATACTGATTTTAAGGTAGGTGCATGGATGAAAATTTAGTCTTTTTCCCCCATTTTTCCAATATAATTTATTTGCGAGTAGGCTATTGGTAGCATGAAAATTACAGCAGATAACAACATATATAATTTAGTGCTGGCATGTGGACTTAGTAAATGTTCCATCGATACAATTATTATATAAATTAGGTGCGCAGAGATTATGAAAGATTTTGCTAAGATTCTTATTGATCTCAAATTCAATGGTGAGAAAAGGACCCATTTTGTCCAGATTTGTCAGGTTGCACATCATATACAATGTATTGCCACGAACGCTGGACTATTATACTATATGCATAAGAAAATTAATCTGTGGGTTATGTTGCTTTTGGCAGGTGGACTGAACTTTTTCTTTCCTCACCAAAGGTATCATTCAACAGATGGTAATGGTCCAGCAGTAGTTTCACCAAAAGACACTAGCATATTTATTTATTTAGAAAAGAAAAAAAAAATCGGGGTTGCAAAAGGAATAGAGAACAAAGCCATAGAGAAATAGATACCTTCATTTTCTTGAGCAAATCATAGCCTGTCATTCCAGGCATGCAATAGTCTGTTATAACAAGATTTACTTCCACCTCCTGTAAATCACAACATATACGGAATCTTAAGAATGTTTTTAAAAGTTAAAAGGACACAGAGAAACCACTTAAATAATCTAGATTCAATGCAAAAAAGGGTGAATAAAAGGGCTAGTTCTATACGTCATGATTTCTGGGAGAAAGAAGGGCTTCGTTGGAGCTGTTCATCTGAGCATCATGCCATCCTAGAAATTCTAAGGCTTTGCTGCCAGAATCAACAGTAGTAACTGCCATAGACAAATGCACAAAATTCATATATAACCCACAATGGAAACCGCCTTTCTAGGCAACCAAAAATGCAAAAGAATTTGAGAGCCCTTTGTGGAAATTCCTCAGCTAATCAAGAAAAGTTCAAGTACCTTGATAAGAAGAGGTCTTAAGAAGCCTCTCAATCAGTTTTCTGTCAAGCAAGCTGTCATCAACGGCTAAAACATGAAACTGAGCTTCTGCTGCTGCCATCCCCATTGGACCAACTCAATATAATCAAAAGAAAAGATGGTGAAACTGCAAAAGAGTTGATAAGAAAGAGAAAGAAAGGGTGTGATGAAAGAAAACGGTTGGTTCTTTTATTTGGGGATGTTTGGTTCAATCTCTGTTCTTCTAATGGTTGAGATAGAAAAACGAAGATGAGCTATGCGTTGAAAATAAGTCCCCCTAAAATCCACACCGCATAAAGCAAGATCTGACGAGATTTCTTCCAAAGATTTCCTCAAAATTTTCCAACTTGGAGTCTTGAAATTGAATTACAAGGCAAGCAATATAGGTTTATTAAAAGTGGGACTGCCTTGAAACAAAAGAATAAAGAATGAGAGAAAACCCAAATCTTGAACATGGGCTTAAAGATATGCCATTACATGTATTGAGGATGGATTCTCTGTGGGGGGGCTTTGGGGCATTTTATACGTCAAGGGAGAAAATTATTTAAAAATGAAAATGGGGAAGAAAGTTAGATGGGATTGAAAGACTAGGCGAGGGGTGTGGGGGTTGGGAAGGGAGGGGGTCCCACCAAAATCCTCCCAAGAGATACAGGTGATGTCAGCACTGTGGCCTCTTTTGTAGGGAGAAATCATGTGCTCTTACCATATATTGAGGCAGGTGGGGGGAGATGCAAAGACAGGGCAATTTCATTTGATCCCTCTTTTGAGATTTGCTTCCCATGGCCATTCAATTGTCTGCCAATTTGCATGTCTGGTGCATTTCACAACTATATTTAACACCACTAACCAATTTGCAAGGTTATATTATATTTTATCGATCTAATTGCAAGGTTATATTATATTTTATTAATCTAAGTTGCTTTTAAGTATTTAATCATTCAAATAATTTTTTGGATTAATATGAATTTTAACTCTTGCCTTTTCCATGCATGTCCTAATTTGATGTGAATTGATTTGTGGGTACTATGTAGGATGCTGGAGATTTTCAGGATTTTTTTCTTTGAGGAGATCTTTAACTTTTTTTGGTTGTTCGAAATTTCCAGCCATCTTTTTTGTGGAAAATTTTGATTTCAACAAGCATACGAGTATTGCTTCTGAAATTTTGCTTCTAGAAAATAATTTTTGCTGAAGATTTTTTCAATGAGCGTCGTATATCACATGTTTCCAACTTCAAATAAGCGCGTTTACATAATAATTAAAAATATCTTTAAAGTATTTTTAAGACATTTTATAAATTGATTCAAATTTTTTTGTCTCTTTATTCCATACATATTATCATATCACGTGTGATATTTGAAGCAATCAATTTATATAATCAATTTAAAATTTTATTTTATAACACGTAATTATATACGTAGCGCAAAAGACAAATACACATATTGTGATCATATTTATGAAAACGAATAAACAGAGAAATTTTTGAGTGGAGTGATAGTATTTTTGAAATTATTAAGCATGAAATATCAAGTTGGGAATGGGAATAACATAGTACGGTCACTTTAATCTTAGAGATAATGAATATTATGTTAATGTTAGTATCACGATAAAATGGCAGTGTCATGTAAGAGCGATAAATCTAAGACCTAGTTATGCCTACATAATCTAATTTGTTTTATTTAAATACAAAATTATGGAAATAATTAGTCTACAACCAAGGTAAGTGAAGTCAAAACATAGCTCTTGGCTTCTTTCCAAGATAATTGGTGTAACATCAAAAATGTATCTGTTAATTATCCAAAAAGTAAGTGATTCACAACCAAAGATGATAATTTTTTTATGATAAGAAAACTAATGATAGCCTATCATGAATTCACACCTAATACATGAGATGAATGAAAATCAATTATAGAGAGTGACTTTTATAATTGTTTGTAGCGATAAGTTAAAAATGTGAAGTTAAAGCTTCGTTCATACGAGTGTTTAGCAAAACAATAATAATAAGAAGAAGAAGAATAAGATTTATTTTATCAAATTTGTCGTATTTTTAGGGAATGTAGGAATGCAATGAAGCATGACTCTAAGATTTAGCACCTTTTTCTCTTGCTCATTTAATTTTGTATTTAGCTATTTTAAACTTAAAATTATATTAGATATTGATAAATGAGAAAACATATCAAAAATTAAAAATAAAGATATTGTGAAAAACAAAAATCAAAAAGAAAAATATTATAAAAAAGTAACTTAACTTAATTTAATATCTCCTATATTGTAATATTAAAACCAAGCAATGATTAAATATATATTTAATGGAGAAAATTTTAGTATTCTATTAGTTTTTTAATTAAAATGTAATTAAAACAAATATATGAAAATGTATGGTGAACATAAGAAGACTGTATAAATGACAAATATTAAAGAGAACAGTTCTTCAAAATCAATAGAAACTTAAAAATGAATATGCACGCTGAAAAAACAAAATACACATGTAACATAAATTTAATTACAGTAAATATATAAAATTTAATAATTCGTGTATTTGGAGTTCGAAACGATGAGACAGTTAACGTGAAGGAGAATTATTGCAGGTAGGCCATAGTTTTGATTTGTAATGTTCCTCCATCTTTAGGACAGCAGATGGATTCTCAATAGATAATGTGTCTATCCTACAGCAACCTTGCATTAGGTTTCAATTTTCCACAATTCTTTTGACACACCACAGTTTACCCAGGACCATAAATTTGTGCATCTCAACTTCTGTTATAAAATCAATTTGTCATTTTTTTTGGAAAGGACAAGATAACATCGATAAGACAAACAATTATAAACAAATTAACAAGTATAGACGTGATCAAGTATTGCGTAGAAGTGATGCGAAAAGGTTCGTATTATTGCATTTTAAATTTTCATTTTCAAAAATTACGATAGAGATTGAAATAGAATTCATAACCATTTTTTTTCATTTTTTTAAAACTAAAATTGTTTAGCTTAAATGCACTAGCCATTCATCTTCTCCATGCTAGTAAAAAGTTGCACATTCTACCTGCGTGCATGTTTATAAAAAATATTTAATTTTATGAATTATAATAAAGTATAAAATTATTATAAGTAGTTTTATGATAAAATAAAACTATTTAATTGTATATTTTTAAAAAAGATACATAAAAAACGATTGGAGATGATAAAACATGAGGAAAGAAGAAATTAAATGCTAATTAGAACAAGAGAGAGATAATTTAAAATAATAGTAAAGAAAAAAACAAAGGTATTTTAATTTATTTATATTTAATAACCAAAAGTAAATATTAAATAGTGTAAATATTTATTAAGAGGAATAATTTATAAAATTTGTTAAAATAATCAAAGTTAGTTGTTATATGACAGACAACCATAATTTCTAGTGTAGATAGTATAGATGATTAGTTAATATTTAAGAAAATTCATTAAAAGACCAAACAAGAATTTTAGCGATATTATAATATTATAGATATAGCCAATTTTCAAATTCGTTTCCTATATTTAAGAATGTCAAAAAAAAAATAATAACAATTTCAGGAAACCATCAAAGCAACAAATTTTGGTGAAAAGTACATTAAATAACAAATAAAATATAGAAAAAACTTGAATATAGCTAGTAACGAGATAATTAAGTTGTCACCTGTCATTCTTGAATTTCATGAAAAACACAAAAAGGAATCTGCTGCTATTATTATACAAAAATAATGATTTAAATACAATATTATAGGGCTATGTTTGTTTCCTAATCAGGACGTTGAGGAAAATTTTAGTGATTTAAGTAGGAAAGAAAATTATGTTTGATTTTGGTGGATAGAAAATTATTTTTATATATATTTAATATATACTAATAATTAAATGATGTGATAGTATATAAATTTATAAGATAATAAACAAATGAATGTAAATAGAAAAATTAGAGAGATATATGTTAATTTGATTATTAATGAAAAAATTATTAAAAATTTATTAATTATAAAAAATAAGAGAAAAAAAATATAAATTTAAATTAAAAAATTATATGATAACATGTTTGATTTTAAAGATTTTTAGTGGAGGTAAATAGTTTTTGAAAGACTTGATGTTTGCTTTCAGCGTGGATAATTTATTAATATTAAATGTCACGTCAAAGATATATGTGTTATCAATCCCTATAATATGTTGGTGAAGAATATATTTTCACTAACGTAAGTAAGGTGTTTTTATTAAAATTAATATATTTTAAGTAGCACTAAATTTGTTTGTTACAAAAAATTAGCCAGTCGAATCCCAATGGGAAAGAGAATAAAAAGTCATCGTACAGTTAGATACTTCAAAAAACTTAAAAAGAAGAACAGAGTCAGAAAAAGAATCAAATTTTGACTTTTTGGCTTTCATTTTGGATGAAGTCCACACTTATTTTATTCATTAATTTTTTATTTTCTGTTGCTTTTTATTTAAATAAATTTCTTTTTGGTGATTTTGGGAGGGAAAATATACTTAAGTTCCAAGATGCATAAGGCTTTGTTTTAGGAATATTCTAATGAAAACATTTAGAATTGATCCTTAATTTTTCAAAAGAAATCCTCTTTTAATGCCATTGTCTGGTTTAATTTGTTGGGCATTTTACTTTTCGAATTTCGATCTCATTAGGTTACTAACTATTACAAACATTTATAGAAAACATGTTCTTCATTTTCTAAAATTTGTGATAATTCAAGCACAAGTGAGATTAAAATAATCTTATTTTTAACGTTTTGAAAGGAGGTGTTGAATTGGCTTGTATAAGATAAATAAATTTAAGAAAGCAGATGCATTGAATCTTCAACTGTAGCATTATTGATCAACTTTTTAAAGAGATATGCTTTGTACATGAAATCTACTTTGATTATATTCATTGTTAATTTAATCACAATTTGTTCTCTCTCTCAATTCAAAGACTTTTTCTTTTAAAGGTTATGAAGAAGAGAAGAAACCCTTTTAATTTGAACCCATCTTATGAAGTAACTATAATTAAAAAATTGAATGTTGCTTATATTCACCCAAGAAAAAAAAAACCAACAAAACATAAATCAGAACTTACAAGAATGATGAAGGCAGAATAAATCAAAAACAGTCCTTTTGGAAAGTTGCTTTCTCCTATTAAAGAAAGCAATTTCTGTTCTTCAAAGCCCAACTATAGAAGAGAATCTTATGGCAATTTAGAAGTAATTAATTGATCTTATGCCTCTTCCACCAACTAAATGATGCAAGTTTTGATCTTATCTTCCTACCACTTTCTTTTTATTATATATAATAATAAAAAATAGAGAAAAGTTGTTCAATTTACAGGCAAGACCTCATACATCAAATACTAGAGTCAAACCTAATTATTGTAAGACTTATTGCTTGACAAGTGAACTAATTTTGTAATGCAATGAAGTCAAAGCGGGAGTGCTTACGCCAATTGTAAGTAATTAAAAGACAAATGTCAGAAGAAAATTAATAGTAAGTATTATTTATGGGTAGTTGGATGGAAGGGTTTATAGAGTAGAATGAATTAATTAATGTGATATATATAATTTTATATAGCTCATATCACAATTAATGGATTTGGGGTTAAAATCAAAGGGTTCTTTTTTTGTTGGGGAATTTTCAAATCATGTTCTTTTAAGGGCCATACATGCGTGTTCATGTCTCATCTCTACTATCTAATAATAAATTAATTCCTGCGTTATTGTCGTACAATAGTGGCTGAATTCAATCTTTATCCACGTTGATCATTCTACATGTCCTTTGAAATTCTGATTAATTGATGGTACGGATGGTTGAGATTGGACATGCATGGTTAATCAAGAGCAAACATCACGGATTGTAATTATCTAAATAAATTCATTTAGAGTCTTACGTAATTTCCAAACACTTACATCAAAAGTCTTTTGTCTTTCTAACGAGTGGTCAAAACAAGTATCTATATCATGCATCAATTCAATGATTTTATAAGCATCAATGATCAATAATTACTATTAAAAAAATGGACAACACTCATTCAAAAACATTAAAATTCACTTCTTTACCTCCAACTCTCAATATAAATTTACCTTGTATACATTTATGAAAGTTTTTGTTGATAAAAAATATCCATCAAAAATTAAAAAGATTTAGTTTAAGGTACTATACTTATCTCTATTTTCCATGAGTTTGACGGTGGATAGTCTTTCGATAGCCAATCATTTTTCAACTATTTCCTCTCCTTGCGTGAGGCCTTACTTTAATAAAATTGTCCATTGAATTTCAATTTCTAAACTTACTGGTTTCATCTCTTACTTAAACTTTCAGTTAGTAGATTGTTGTCTCAAAAGGGAATTGATCCTCGTAGAAGATCACATCTTTGGACACATAGGTTTTGTGGGTATTGAGATCATATAGTTTGTACCCTTTTTGTCCATCAAAATTTTGACAAAATAAATATAAAAAATTTAAATTTAAATTTAATTTTTCATTTCTTGATTTTGCCTTTCAAAATGTTGATTCATCTAAGTAATAACTATGAGTTTTCATTTAAAGAAACAAGCTAGTCATGATGCCATATGCAAACAACTTCCACTCAAATCAAGCTTTCCCTCAAGCTTGTTCATCAATGATGTATAATTCATTCTTAAAAATTTCAGTCAATTCTCATCTACCCCTCTCTTTACCATTTGTATCCGGTCTATTAAGTTTTCTAATAACCAATAAATCTTGGTTAGTATCTCAAATAGATGTCTCACGCTAATGATATGGTTGTTATAATATTGAAAAACTCTTTTATTTTGATTTTACTCTTTTAAAGCTTCTTTAAGATGTGTGTTATCTTAGTGCTAAACCGAGTAAGAACATTTATATGATAACCTTAAAAAATGTATTTTTTGTGTGAACTATTGTGTTTTCTTGAGATTTATTGTTGGTTTGTAAAGAATACACGTTAATGAGTCCTAGAGTAACATTTGTCATTGCAATTATTATTATGAGCTTCGATGAAAATGCAGTCTAATTCAACTTCCTCTTCACTAACAATGCGCTTTGAGATTGACAACGGAGAGGTGATATCAAGGTTGCAATCAACCCATTCAAGAACATTGTAACTAGAAGTGAAATTTGGCCAATAGATACGACAACTCCATGGTCGGCTCCATTAGAAAAACAAGGATGAAATAATGTCGAAGGAATACACAAGCGTAGGAGCTTCTGAAAAATAAATTGTCAAGTATTCCAATTAAAGAAAGCTAATAGTAAGAAAAAAACGGTATCATATTAAACTTCCTTTATCTAACCCTAACATGGTTCACAGAAGTTGAGGACAAATACGAGGACCCTGAGACTAAATAGCTTATTGAAGACATTTGAGATTGATTTGAGGTGGCTCGAATTGTAATTCCAACCCTCTTCCAAACTTTATTTGTCCATCCAAGTGTAATTTTGAAGCTAATTTTCATCCTTTAAGCCCTCCAAACAATCATGTCACATGTAATATGTCTTTTAGTTTTAGTATTCCTTCCACATGTAGTGCATCTTTTCTAATCACTACCATTTTATATGCAATGTTTTCAAAACTAAACTAATGATAAAATCGGGCATCACATCAATTTAGCTACAAGGAACTAAGGTTTATATGAGTTCTAGATAGCACCCTCAGTTTAACCAGAATAACTAAGGAAATCCTTCTTGGAGTTGACGAGGGAGTTTCATGCAAATATGTTGGATATGGAGGATTTACACTATGAGGAATCAAGAAGTTCGAGTGCATTTCGATCGTCATCCAGTTACTAGGTTAGATGATACGTTTGATAAATTATAAATGACTAGTGTATTTTTTTAAATTGATCTTAAAAGTGATAAGAGTGAGTATATTCAATTTCAGTCGGGCTCTCACAAGTTTAGCTCCTAACAAAATTTGCTCAATCAAAGATAAAGGTAGAATTTCCTTTAACTTAATCTAAGTATTTTCCTTATATTGTTCTTTCCACTCTCTTAACATTTTTTCTCTCTTTCCTATCTTTTATCTGAATTGAAATTTCAGCCTTTATAGGTTGAATTTTAAGTTTTTTGTACTTTAATTGTTATATTGTTAAGAGGCATATACGTGGAGTTTAGCATACTATAACAATGTTGATAAGAAAAATACATAGGTCATTAATTCTTTATCCTAAAGATAACTATCGTTGAAGATGCAAGAGACGCTCATTTTAATTCACATACATGAACAAAATTAAACATAAATGGGATATAAATATACCAAAAGATCACATTTTATCACTTCTTCTAGGTCTCTATTGAAGAAAACATTATTCGAAAAGTCATTAGAAAAAACAACATAAGTATATAGAAAATAGTTCAGCAAATAATGTTATGGACCTATTTACCAAATCATGTGATACAAGGACTTTCATTGTAAAGGACGGAACATTTTTTATATAATAAATAGAATATAAAGCATTAGAAAGAAAATAAGTTAGTAGGGTGGGTTAATTCTTTTCCAATGCTTACAAATCTTGCTTGCAGAAATTCATATATTATTATTATTATTATTATTATTTCTTTGTGTAAGAAACATAACAGGAGAACCAGTTAATCAGAGGATCTTTGGGCCACTCACAAAATATTTTTGCCAGCCTTGTCCCTAATGTTTTTCTTGTTCTTGTTCCCGAGGAGGTTATTTTATATTTTTTAATCCTTTTTCCAGATATATAATATATAATAATTGTTTGTTCCCATGCATATTGTTGATTTAGACACACACACATATTACTTGATGGACAATAAGTCAATAACTATTTTTTCGTGGTTTGGTTATATATTTCTTTTTATGTTTATTATACTTTATTAGTAGGATATAGTGCCCTTAGGGAGAAATGATGGGGCACATATTGGGGCTGTCCCTAACAATCCCCATTAGGGCTGTTATGTCTCCACCAAAACCCTATGACTATATTTGGAATTCATTTTCAACATGTAATATACAATAGCACATATTATCAAATATATTATTAAATAAAATTTTTATTTAAATTTAAATTTAAAATTTTTTTAACTAACTAATTATTATTCTATTATTACATCTATTTTTAATCAAATTAATACTTATAAATATACTTATATTTCTATGTATTTATACCCTATAAACTAATCATTATCACTCTATATTATTATATCATTTAATTATTATTATATATTTTATATATATATTTAAATAAATAAAAAAATTCAAACATCCAAATTATACTACTAAATATATTACTTATTTTAACACAACTCACATCGAACGTTTTCTTTCACCAAAACCCCACTTCCAAACATGGCTTATGTATAATTTACTTCGAGTTCACGTGCAAGGTTAAGATTTAAACATAATTTATTAGTGCCTATAATAAGTCAGATTCAAAATAATAGTTTAACAAACAGTATGCTATATTTGACCTTAGAGCCATTTCTACTGTGCAAATAGTATTTCATTTCAATTGATTTTGATAATTATTCGATTCAGTGAATATTAAATTATTAATACTATGTGATAAATGTGTCGATGAGGATCGTTTGACATATGCTTTCATGTCGTTTTTTTTAAAACGTGAGTATGCTTGGTTTTGGTACTTATCTTCTAATGAAATAAAAGGACATCAATGTAAGATTTCACGTATCATGAAACATATTCTAGATTTGAGTTATAGTATGTATATATATACGCGTATATATATACACGCAGGTACACACACATATATATAGATAATACTTTGTATGCGCTCAACGCACACCCACGCTTATATACACTTCATGCAATAACTATTAAAAAACATCGACTTTGTTTGTTTTTAAATTTTGATATGTAATTTTAAATATTTTTATCTTGAAAATTGTATAAAAGTAAGATAGAAATGAGATAAAAAAAATGGATAATAATTCAGTGTGTGTTTTTAAACGGTGGATAATTGTAAAATAAACATAACCATTGGAATTTTTTCTTATATATATACTATATTATTAAGTGTTTAACCTCGTTATAAAATATAAAAAGACATGTTTATATCGTTTTAGTCTTACACTATAAAATTACATGTGTATTCTTATTATAAACTCCTTTTTTAATCCTTTTATGTCTCTCTTTTCTTTTAGTTTGTTTTTATTTATGTTTTCTTTTTAATTTTCTTTCTTTTAAGTTTTTGTCCGTTTGATTTTCTTATTTTAAGTATTTTTTTATAATTTAAATTTCAAATAATATTACATATATTATTCAAAATTAGATAACTTCATAGTCTATAAATAATTTTGCACGTAATCTTACTAGTTTTTTTTGTTTTTTTTTTCATTGAATATTCATCATGGCTTGAACGTTGACATCGTCCCAAGACATGCAACTGTCAGTTTAATTAACCAAACCAGCTCCAAAGTCCAGAAGCCCAACCTATATATTATTGTCCAAATGCAGCCCAAAATCCAACCCAACTTAAGTCGCCAACCCTAGTTCCTTCAAATTTAGGGTAAACTTAATTGATTGACGCGTACGCATTTCTAATAAATGCCGTCGCGGAAAAATTGGGAAGGCCTATAAAGGGCTATTGTATCGTAATTACCTCTGCGGAGCAGCGGTGGCTATGTTGTCGGCCTATATTGAAATAAAATTTTAGAATATCCAAATTTTACAGTTGTATATTATCATGTTTGGAGGAAGGGTTTCGGGCGAGGGATAATATTTGATAAGTTTTGTATTTGAACGAGTTATATATTTAATTATAAATTTTTAATAGAGTAAAATTTTAATTTATTTAAATTTATATATAAAATATATAATAAATATTATATAGTGTGACGGTATGTAAGAATAATAGTTGATTTATAATATATATAAATATATATAATGTGAGTGTATTGTGAATATTATATATATATATATAGGTGTTTAATGTTGTTGTGAATAAGTATTATAATTGAAAATTAATTAATTAATTATATATTTAAATTTTTAAATTTAAATTTAAATAAAAATTTAAGGGTACAAGGTGTTTACTAAAATACTTAGATAAAATACTATCTAAAAACTTATACAATATTATTAAATTTTGAAAATATAATTAATTATATTTTTAGTATGACATTGATGAAAAGACACAATATAATTTAAGATATCTAGGCTTCATTGTTACAAAAATAAGATCTTGAGTAAAATAAAATTATAAAAATATTTTATTTATTAAATAATAAGATGTTTGATTGTATAAAGTTTAATAATTTTGAATATTGAAGGCTGTGAAAGAAACATAGACTATGTTTGTCTTTTTTTCCACCCTAATGTATATTTTAAAATTATTATATATTTTGAATTTTCTTTTCTTTTGTCTCTTCTACTCACGAAATTTCGAGAAAGAGCACGCAAGCCTAAAAAACATAAATGAACATAACCCGTAGCCTATTTGTTCCAACAATTCCAGCAAACCTCTCTCCCAGACATTTCTTTGTTGCGTGTCTGATCTTAGGCGGCTGAATTGCACAACGACAAAACAAATCAACGTTGTCGTGCCAAACACCATGAACGCAAAGCTTCTATTGACTGCAGTCGCACTTCCGCTGCTCGCCGTGGCGACAGCCATCTACACCACTGGCGTATTTACTCCCCCGCCCGTGCGAGGGTCGCTCGACGTCCTCGCTGGCGCGGAGAGGATCAATGTTACTGGGGCTGTGGGGCCGGAGAGCCTGGTCTTTGATCCCAGCGGGGGAGGGCCCTACACCGGGGTTGCCGATGGTCGTATTCTCAAGTGGGACGGTGGAGATTGGGTGGAATTCGCCGTCACCTCATCCCAAAGGTAATAGAGCCCTCTAGGCAGCCAAATTTCCTTACCGTGATTTTTTCATTTTATCAGTGAGAATTTTCCTGTTTCTGCTGGTTCTTAAGGTTCCAAAATGAATCCGAAAGAGATATTCATGCTTGAAGATATTCATGACAGTCAGGTTCTAAGTAATCCGTATCAAACTTCCAAGTAAAATAGAGTTGAAGCGTTGGAGCTTAGCACAATACTTTTAACTCTTTCGTAGTTTTGCTAGTTTCTTTCAGTTTAGTCAGTTTCTTTTTTCAGCTGGTCACTTTGTTAGCTACGGTTAGTTGATAGTTGAAGTACACAGTTGCAGATCTCTTTTGGCTATGTATATAAATTGTTGCTCACGCACGGTTTGAGAAAATGACTGAATGAAGGAGAACTCTGTTTTCCATTCCATTACTCTTCCAGTTTCTCTACTCTCTCTCAATTTTTCACAATCTAATTATCTCAATTGTATCCTTTCCTTGTGGAAGGATTCACATCTAATCTAGATGCATAGACGTATATAAGAAAACTCATATAAAGAAAATTTGTTTGTTCAGATTTTCCCTTTTTCTTTTCTTAGGATGTATTGGAAGAGGGAAAAGGGGTATAGTTATGCATTATATCATTGTTGAGATAATATCAAATCATTGCACGAGGCAAATCCAACTTTGTTTATTAACCGTAAACATCGGAGATGGCATGTTGAGATGTTATTAGTGTATACAGCTAATTAGTGGCACTTTGTCTAGTTAACTTTTGTTTGACAGAGTTAATGAAATTCTTTGTTCCTGCAACGTAGGGATAGATGCTCTCAACCATTCAATCCAGCAACGGAGCACATATGTGGCAGGCCACTTGGGCTACGGTTTCATCCAAGAACTGGAGATCTCTACATTGCTGATGCCTACTTAGGCCTCCTTGTTGTTGGGCCAACAGGAGGAATGGCTTCTCAGCTAGTGAAAGAAGTAGAAGGCCAGCCATTACGCTTCGCCAACGACATGGATATTGATGATGATAACGATGTGATTTACTTCACAGATTCTAGCACAAAATTCTACAGAAGGTTCGTATCAGGTTTTAATCTTCTGTTTTAAAATTGTGAATGCTTGTAGTTTTACTCAAGGGGATTACTTTGCCATAATTTGTTGACTGTGAACGTTTGTTGCTGCAAGGGAATTCATATCATCATGTTTCACATCAGACAAGACAGGCAAACTGATGAAATATGATATATCTGCCAACGAAGTGACAGTTCTGCTTCGAGGCCTTGCTTTTGCCAATGGTGTGGCCCTCAGCAAAGATCGTTCTTTCGTGTTGGTAGATGAATCAACGTCATGTAGAATTCTGAGGTTTTGGCTTCAAGGCTCTAATGCTGGAAAACACGATACCTTTGCTGAGCTACCAGGATTCCCAGACAATATCAGGAGAAATGAAGAAGGCGAATTTTGGGTGGCTCTGCACTCAAAGACTGGACTCTTTGCTAAATATGTCACTTCCTACTCGTGGTTTGGAAGCTCGCTGCTGAAGCTGCCACTCAACTTCAAGCAGTTGCATTACTTGTTAGTGGGAGGCAAGCCTCATGCAACTGTAATAAAGCTGAGTGATGAAGGAAAGATTTTGCAGGTTCTGGAAGATGTTGAAGGGAAAACCTTGAGGTTTATCAGTGAAGTGGAAGAGAGGAATGGGAAGCTATGGATGGGTTCTGTGCTGATGCCTTATATTGGAATTTATGAGCTGTAACAAATCTCGACTTCGTGTAATCATTGTGTAGGATGCATGAAATAAATTATTCACAGGAGCTGTACTATTGGTCCCTTCATTTTGGATCAAATGAAAAACGATGAGGAACCATGCCTGTTGTAACCCCACATAGCTGATTGTACAAGTTCTGTAATATCTGTTAATATAAAAAATGGGATTTCGGAAGAAGGTACAATCAATCTTATTCGGTTGTTAATAAGCTATGGTGCCCTTATGAAGAGATATGTTGCGAAACATGTTGGGGTAGTCCCAAACAAAGCCCCATCAGGACAGTTTGTGACCACCAAATCCCTATCCTTTGCTTGCGCTCATGGGTAGGGTTGGGTTTTAAGCATAATTTATTGGTGCCTTTAAAGAGTTTGATTGAATGCAGTTCATTATGAGTTTAGACACATTGCTCTATTTTTTGCCTTAAGTTGATTTCTACCATGCAAATTCTTTTTTCTTTTATTTGGTTATGGTAAATATCCCAGTGACCGTATCTTAGAATATATAATATAACGAGATCCAGGGCCCCTGCTTTTCATGTTTCTAAAGTGACCGCACACGATAGCTCCAATTGAGTTGTTTCTTTTTTTCATTTTATATTTTTATTACATTGAATAATAATCATGGGGGAAACGATAAATAAAAAATGATAATTAAATTAGCCAACCCGATCAAGGCCTCAAGCCCATTTACGCGGAAGCATTACTATCCAAGAACACAGCCTCAAATCCAGCCCCAGCATGGTTGGGCTAAGCCCTTTAAAACAAGTGGACTGTCGATTAGTTGGTCCGTCCGTCAAATTTAAGGTCAACAGAGTTTAGGTCAACGCTCGCAAATAAATACAACAATATCTTCGTCAAATTTACTCCGCCGGGTGTGCTCGACGGCTTCCCTGGCGCTCAGAAGATCCCTCTGGCTACGGGCACCGTGCAGGGGGGCGTGGTCTTTGATCTCACGGTGGAAGTGCCGTACACCGTCGTTCCGATGGTTGAAGGGCTGAAGTTTCTGTCGGGACGACGGACATTGGGTGGAACTTGACGTCGTCACCACATTCCAAAGGTAATTAAATTGGGCCGTTCCCGCCATCTTTACTTAGCATGATTCCGTCTGAATTCTCATGTTTCTGTTTGTAAAGAAGGTTTGGGCATTCATACTTTAGTGGATTAGATTCTTCATATATCAAATTCAACATACATATATATATATATATATATATATTGTAACAGTACTCTTGCAATCAGTTTTGTATAAAACGGTTTCAATTTTTCCTAATCGAAAAGATCTTTATGGCTATGTTCCTTCCCAATGCAACACAAGAAGATGAGTTCCACAGTCTGAGTGTTAGCCTTATATAAGGCAGACGGTTATCTGCACACGATTAAAAATATATTTTTTAAAAAAGTTAAGAATATAAAATTTAAAAAATAAAATAAATTTTACATTAAAAGTAAGCAACTTGTTACACATGCCAATACCACAATTTTAATAATTGCAATATCAGTCTCTTGATCCTCACAATGTTCATAATGAGAATAAATTTGACAACATATTGAGCTCAAGTCATCACTGCATGCAAAAAATTTCTGAAGGGCATAAAAATAGAGCAAATAGTGGCATTAAAAATAATATCGGCCTTGTCCGTTACCTTTAAAAGGTCCTTCAACCCTATAACAACTACCGTCGCATACATCGTGTCATCCAAATTGACAAAAACAATGATAAGGATAAATATGGCCAATCTAAGAAGCATGGAAAGTAGAGCCACAATCCTCCAATGAAACATAGTTGGGTCAAATTAAACAAAGATAAGGGTTACAAAAGTTAATACTCAAGCAATGAATATATTTCAACCCTTGCATCGCATGATGAAGATTCAAAAAAAAAAATTGTGTAAGATGATCAAATAACATCAATACTGTGTCGAAAAAATAATAGTTAGTTAATAGATTAACTATTTGTATATTTTTTATGGCAAATTTTCAAACCTTACTATCACAATATGAGTTGCAACTATTTGATATGCAATCACAAATATTGTTATTTCTTTGATACCTCACACATACTATATTTCTTTTGAGCGCAGTCCAACTGTTTCAAGGACTGTTATTTCTTTGATACTTTCAAGCACAATTCTATAATTGCATCACATAGTGCTGTATTTTGAGTGCATAGTTATATTGTATTTTTGGTTCACGGATTGGATACTGAATTAAAACTTTCATTTATGTTCCGTTTAACACAATCAACTTATGCGCTTGAATCTTTTACAATTTAATTTAATTTTTCTATCTAAAAAAATTTATATAATTTTCATTCCATACCAAAATAACAAAACAATCATTTTTTAATGCAATGTTTTTTATGACATATATATGAAATTGTCACAAATGCTCACTTTTAAATTTTTAGTTATTTTTTTATTTTTTATATTATGTTGTAGCATATTTTACAATTTCAGATATTTGTACACATGCATCAAATATAAAATCCAAAAAACACTTAACAAAATAAATATATAAACCAACAAGAGTTTTGTAATTAAACTTGTACATGTAACAACCATTTCAAATTTTTTTAATGGATCGAAACACATCAATTCAAATTCAATAATTTTAATAGCCTCTAAAAAAAGTCTACTATATTCTTTATTGTTTCATCAATTATATTTTATTTAACATAGGCTTTAAATTATAACTACTATTAATTAAGAAAACTTTGAACCTAATTTAATTTTGAATATAAAAAAAATTAAAGATTAAGACAAAATTAAAGTTACTTTTAGTTTTAAGATATTAAGTAAAGTTCTTTTATTTTATTATATTAATTATAAAATTGACTAACAATAATGCAAATCAACTAAGCATGTTTGGTTGAAAGCAAAAATCAATATCGAAACCTTCAAGAAGATTAACAAAAATCAGATGCGAGACGGAACAATTAGCAAAAGCAAATAGTGAAACACTTGCCTCAGAATTGATATCAGTAATACCTCACCGTAGTGCAAATCAACAAAACCTGTTTGGCTGAAAGCAGTAATCATATGAAAACCAGCAAGAAGACTAAACAAAGATCAGAGGCGGGATGTACGATTAGCAAAAGCGAATAGTGGAACATTTCCTTAGACTTGATATCAGTAGTATCAAAACCTGTTAGGCTAAAAGCAGAAATCATATCAAAACCTGCAAGAAGATTAAACAAAAATCAGGTGTGAGACGAAAGATTAGCGAACGCAAACAGCAGAACACTTCCCCTTGAATGTAAACAAAATGTAATGAAAACTCCAAGAAAATAACGTGAAAACTGCAAGAAATTAAGATGTATGAACGAGCAAAATGGAGAAAGAGCGCAAACCAGGAAAGCTCAAACTCTGAGCTTAGAACTCTTCCTCCCGCAGCTCTGCTGTGTTTAAACTGGGGTTGGTTATATGTATTTTAGAATTGTTACACGGCATTGTTGACGCGGATATAAATAATTACTCATGCCAAGAGAGATGCAGAATCGAGGAATAAATTATATATCGGCATCAATCATTCAATTAACAGATTCGTAATAATATTTTTCAATTCTCAGGACATCCATGTACTCGGCACAAACTGCTACCCCAAGCTTTAGCTTTGCTTTATTAGTTCTGTTCGGATTGTATAATGCATTTTCAAGCGCCATATACAACTGATCACTTTCATGTAGATTTGAGGTAGTGGTGAACACCATATTTTATGGGCAAATTCCATTTTCACTCCTGAATTTTGCATCCAAAATATAATCAAGATTTTGTTCAATTGTCATCTTCGTGAATTTCAAGATTGATTTTTCCGACAACCTAAGGGTGTTTTGTTACTTAGGGAAAAAAATTGAAATGCACTAATCTTAATGAAAGCTATAGCTGTTGATGTGTTGTAAATATTATCTCAGTTAACAAGCCTAGGCTAGCGACTAAGCAAAACTCCGTCAAGAGGAAACTGGAAAAGGAGAGAATGATTACAAGGGATCACTCTTACCGTGTCAGTAAAACAGAGAGGCGAGATTTCCTCCTTCAGTTAGGACCACAGTTTCTAAAAGAGGACATTGCATAGTTAACCCTAAGAGTGTGCTTGGTGCTAGAAATTTTGAGCGAAAAAGAGAATGATAGTAAAAAGAAAGGAGAATGAAAGAATTCAAAATTTTATATAATATTTGTTTAAAAGCATTTCAACATTTAAAAAGAAAAAAGAAAAAAAATCAAATCAAATAAAAATTTTAAATTGAAATTTTTTATAATTTGAGAAAAAATATGAAAAAATAAATAAATAATAAAATTGAAAAATCTTTTGAAGAAAAATAAGAATTTGAAAATTCTTGCTTTCCATTTTCCTGACCCTCTTGTGAGAACACGAATTTTCCCTCTAATTTTCTTTTTCATTATTTTTTTAAACCAAACAATCAAAATTAATTTCTTTAATTAATTTTTTTTCCTCCCTAAATTCCAAGAATCAAACATATAGTGAAAGTGAAATGCTCCAAAAATTAACTTTATTACAGGGTGGATATCGCCCGAGTCTCGTAATATCATGTGTTTAATCTAAACGGGTTCGAAATCGGGAGATGACAACAATGACAAGATCCATTTTGTGGCCTAACCGTCTCATCCCTAATCCCTATGAAGAAGCCATGCATTACTAAGACATAAAGATGCTTTTAGATGGTAGTTCAATATGAAGAAATTAATTCAATGATGGCTAGATTCATCAGAGGCAGACTTGAAAGCAGACAGTGCTAACCAGTTCCCAGGCTCAGAATGCAGCCTTGTGGTTGGAGAGGCGCAACATGTATTATATTCCCTTTGATCACCGCCAGTTGCATTACTTGGCCCATCGGCAGTATTCTCCCATGGCATTGAGTGTGCGGTAGGTGACTGACAATGAACAAAAATCTTTCAAGAGGCATAAATGCCTTCTTTAAGGGTTGAATTTGGTATTGTATTGTGACACAATTGTTTTCATCAACTCCCATGTTCTCTTTAGTCCAAAATAAACAAAGATAACTGAGAAGTAATATTACTTACCACAGGCAAGGTACTGGGATTCTCAGGGGGCATCATTTAGGATGATCAAAGTGGTAGCGGTGGAGTAATTATTGGGACCGTCCTGGTTGCTTTGGCCCTTAGGTGCTGCTGAGATTGTAACTGCGGTGGTGGTAAGGGAACCTGAGGTGGAGCCGAAGCAGTAGAGGAGGAAACTGAAGGTGGGGTTGGAACCTCGACTTGGGGGGGCATGATTTTACTGGAACTAGAGTTGTTGCTGTTGCCTTTGGCCATGTCAGGACCCAGGAAGGTCCCCTGGGGTTTGCGGATTCTGAACCGACTCTTCAGCCTTTGTATGTTTGGCTGCCTTTTCTGTTTCTGCCCCTATTTGGGCTGCTATAGTTTGTTCCTCGTTCTGATTTTTCTCTCCCCGCCGCTATAAATGCTTGTACTTCCTGTTGATTGCTATTTGGCTCTGTTGCCACCGGTCTTGTGTTGGCACCATTAATGAGGGGTTCTCTGCTGCCGGCTCTACCAAATTCGGGTCAGCTTTCCAATCTTTTCCCGCATGAAACTTTCCATGTCTGCACCGGGATGTCAAGTCCAGTGACATAAAAGATGGTGTTAATTAATGTTGATTAAAACAAGTGATTATCTCTCCACATTTGACGGCTCTGATGGATATATTAATTATTTTCACCATGCTCAAGGTATGCGTGCATCTCCAAGATCAATTACGGCGGCCTTAAGCTCCATCGCCCATAGTACGAGGCTGACATTACTGTATATGACAATGAGTGTAGAACTAAATTCAGATGCGATTGTGATCGCAAATAAAATCAGATTCAGGTCAACAGACAGGGTGTTTACCCTGGCCCAGGACGTCTGGCCTTCCAACCTTTCTCTTCGTACTTCTTCTATATTAATACAATTTTTTATCCTGGTCAGAGACTTCATCAAAGCCTTTAGCCGACCTCTTCGCCAGTGGTCTGAAAAACCTCTCTCATCCCTTAACCAAAATTGCTGGTTCAGACCTCGTGTCGTTAAAAGCATCTCCAGGACTGTCGTGGAGAATCGTTTCATATATTCTACTTTATTTTCTTGTCTTGTATTGAACGACGACATAAATGTCCATTTATACCTCTTACAATAAGTAAATTAATGTAAAAATAAGGAATGAAGATCACCAAAATTACGTGTAATTCTAATTAATAATTGATTAAACCATTTTTGTACCTGACTCTTCTAGTTAAAAAAAATCCTATACTTAATTTCTTTTGAATATTGGTATAAAAGTATTTGGTGTTTGAATTTTACCAGATGTTTCGCAAGATTAAAAGTCTCGTTATATTCAAGAACATTCATCTATTTAAAATTTTTAAGCAAGAAATCCATTAAGATCTCTTTCATAAATGGAATGCTCTCCCTCAAACTTAATTCAATCTACCTCATTTCTTCTTATTGTTAATAAATACTAATAATCTTTTTTTCTATTTTGGAGGGTACGATTCATTCTCTCCTTCTTAACTTTTTCTGTGCTACAGGATATAGTTAAGCAATTAGTCTCATCTTTGATTTTTTTTTTTTCTCCTTAATGTTTTTTCAATGCAGATGTCATTGGGACCTTCACTATCTTATTTACTTGGTCTGTCGATATTTGAACTAGTCTAAGTGTCACAAGCTCAAACTCCCGAAATCTCAATGCTTTTATTGGTGGTGCTTTTGGTAATAGCGTAACATTTTGCTATTCTACATTTCTTCTTCATATTCCCATCTCTTCCATTTCATCAAACCCCTTGACTATGGATGACACAAGACTCATCTTTTCTCCATACTAGTTGTTTTTTTTTTTTTCTGAATCAGTTTATTTATTTAGTTCAGAAATTTTGGTAATGGATCCAATGTAAATTAGTATGGTAATACGTATCCCACAAATTATGGGCTACCGTAGCACTAGGCCCTAGATTGTAGCGGTCAAATCCTAAGTTGCATTTTCAAGCAATGTGATTGGTTGTTTTTTTCACTCTTTCACCACGTCTAGATGTAGGTACCTACAATGATCAGATACATAGAACCTCATTAATAGGACGGCAAAATATGTTTGAAAATTAACCAAAAAATTATTATAATAATACAACCAGACGAGACTCAAAAGAAACGAAAAGACGAGAGAAAGAAGTCATTTTTCACGTGACGGTTGCTTGTTCAACAAAGCAAACCGTGCTCGTGTATTTGGGGGAAAAAGGGAACAAGTTACCTTTTTCACAGTGCTTAGGATATAACATTTGTTTGAGGTTAATTTTTGGAAGAAACGTCTTGGGGGAATTGTTTCTGAACAGGTACAGAAAAGTTTTGGTAAAAGTAAGAGTATAATTTATTAGAATTTATATATTTATGTGTATAAAATATTTATAATAGTAATTAAATGGTGTAACAATGTATAAAATTATGATTAATTTTTTAAAATATAAATTATGTAAATGTGTATGTATTTAAGTGCTAATTTGACTGTGAATTAATTAATTAATATTTAAAAAATACATGATTAGTTGTGTATAAGAAGAGAAATTTTAAATTTAAATTTAAATAAAAAATTTATTTAATAATATTTATTAGTACAAAGATTGATAAGTGACTTAAAAATCAAAGCCAGCCAGAACAACTCTTGGAATATCATGAATGTGGTCTTGCTACAAGAACCCCACTTCGGGCAAGGGTACTTAACTACAGAACAAAGGTAATTTCCTGAATCAGCGAATGTTGTCTGAACTCTAGCATGGTCCGATACAGTAATCGACGTCTCATCCAAATCACAACTAAAATACACACTGCAATGAGCGGATGCGAATCATTCTTGATCCTTATAGCAGGGAAAAGTAACAAAAAACAAGAATGGATAATCGACAATTCCTTGGTGGCCATTTCATCTGGCCTGTTTCGGGGAGAGAAGGTATGAAAATCCACAAGAATGTACAAGGATGCCACATTTACGTGTAAAAACAAGGGAACCGCCACCACTTGCTCCCATCACAGGTTCAAATCATGAAGATGAATACAAGCACTTCTTCTGTCTAGACGTCAAAGTAAGATAAATCTGCCACTTGCTTCGAAATTAACTGAGGCAAATCAATGGAGCCGGATAACACATGACATAGAGGCTACTATATCGAGAGGGGTAGTATATCATATCCAGGCACAGAGCATTACTGAGCAATCATACTTCAGTTTTCAGGAGGCCTTGATCTAGGAAATTCGTTTGTCCTCAGCGTTTGAATCTCTGCATCCACAACCAGCCTTGTTAGCAGCCGACCCGCTATCGGTGCAGCACCCATGGGATTGAGAACAGTCCACTCCGGCTCTTAGCTGAAATATACCCTGTTAGCAACAGCCCCATGGCAGCTCCAATCGAGCCTGTTCCATCTATGATAGCAGTAACCGTGGCCAATGCCCGTGAATTGCCCTTTAACGAGCTGTGTTCCGAGGTCAGCCGATGCTGCAGTTGTCATAAGAGCATGAGGCCCGTTCACAAACATTCCCGCGATCAGCACGAGTATGAAGTTCAAAGTCATGGATACGTGCCCATAGCTTCTGTAGAAGTAGAGAGCAAGAATGGGGCAATACATGAAACTTGCTGCTGTTATTGGCCCTTACATCTAGATTGATCAGAAATATGACGTGCCAGGATCCCTCCAACCACACCTCCGATATCAAACAATGTAGGTAAATTTCCATCCTCCTCATTCGACAAGTATCTTCCTTCGATAGCTGCAGCATCGAAGATGAAGCGCAATGATTTTAATTGGCATATCAAAAATGAGAATCATGAAAAGGAGAAGTGGAGAAAACAAAAGAACTGAACAGGAGATATTACTGTACCTGTGTGGCTATTATAGAATGGAAGCCAGTGGAGGAAAATGTATAGGCCAACAATTTAGCAAACGAAGGACAGGGCAAAAGGAGACACCCCAAGAATTCTTCATGCTTCTCGGAAAACCCACGGCATCCTTATCCTCTGATTTTGTTGTCAACAAAGGCTTAGCTTTTTCCTCCCCTTTTTTCTCGGGTGAAACCCATTCATCTTCATCTATATCAGCTCCCACAGAGTTGGGGCTAACGGGCAGGAGAAAGAATAACGCTAAGCCCACAAAAGCAATTCCTAACCCAACCCCACCCATACTTCAATAATATGGAAGCAACAACAGAACCTGTAATGTTACCAAGAGATGTGTGAGCCTTCCATATGCCCATTGTCAGTCCTCTCTTGTTTTTCCCAAATCAATTGCCAACAGCTGCTACCACTCAGGGCCATCCGGTAGATTGAAACAATCCCGCAAGCATTTGGACTATCAAATAGTAATAAAATAAGTGAGTGTTCACCCAGTATCCAACTCCAAAAAGGGCAGTAAACAAACCAGTGCCAACCATTCCAGAAAAGTACATACCGATAAGCATATACAAAAAGGAAAGCCACATCAAGTTCACCAAGCAATGCCGTTACATCAGAACCATTAAATGGCGCCCAACCAGCTCCAAGCACCCATGAATTCCTAGTGCTTTCTAGTGGCTTACGGGCATAAGCCCTTGTCCATGAGGAGGAGGATGGTAGGTCAAGTATGCAAAGAATGTTACTACTAGCACAATGGCTTGATTTGTCTTGTAGGAAATAGCTGATTTTTTAATGTAGTCTGTGACTCGGATTCCTGGGGGGCTGGGGGCTTGCTGCAATTTGTTTCCGAGATTGGTTCTTCAATTGCGCCCATTAATGGCTTAAAAACAACTTTCCTCTCTCGTATAGAACAGAGAATTGGCAACCTGCAACCTGCAACCTGAAAAAGGAAACTGAAGTTGAATGAAGTGAAGTCATTTATCAACCGAGATAAATTTCCATATAAATCTGAGTCAGCAAGTAAGATACGCAAGACAATTAAACATCCGTAGTTTCTATTCAATCCTAAAGTCAACTTATATTTAAAAAAAAAAAACGAAATATCTCCGATTTCAAAGCATAAGGGGAAAAGAGTATGCAAATTTACGCAATGGTTGGGCATTAACATACAATGGCACCAGGTAAATTTACAATGAGTCTCCGGGTAGTTATCATCTGGGATTTATCTTCATCGTCATGGGCTGCTTCAGGATTCGAAAACAAGATATGAGTTTCGATGCACGTTCTTTCCAAACACAAATAGCCAAATAAACTTGTTCTCTGACTTATTAATTTATTGGAACTTGATTGCTATCTTATAAGTAGGTATAATTAAAATGAAGGAATGCAAAAACACGCGTTGGCACCTTCAAGCAAGCGAGTACATTGTCGGGACGAAGGTGGTGGTGGGACGTCGTCCAGTTGGCCTATAAAAGGAGACTCCGCGGCGGTAATGCTGCCTTGCTCCGCTTCTTTTCGGTAGCACTGACCCATTACCCGCCACAAAAGATTCGTACACTCTTTTTCGTGATTGTCTATATATGTACAGTATAATACTCAAACCCTAACCGATTATTCTTTATATTTGCAGAATTAGGTATGTATGAATGTAAAGCATTAATAGCATCTGAATGCGCGTCTCGCAGCATACATGCACTTTAGGTTAACAAAAGGTTTTAAATAGTTCAAAAATTTTCAAATCCCTCTCGAATACGTAAACGATTAATAGGTTTAATATTCTCCATCATTCTGTTTAAAGAGTCTGTAATAAGTGAACTGTATCTTGCTGCTGAAAGAAGGAAAAGCTCTGTTTGTTGACATATTTTACACTAAAAACATCCTTATAATTATTATATTTTTAAATCTTTTTATCTTTTATTACTTTTACACAATTTTTAACAGTTATTATACTCTGTCATGTTGCATTTTAAATGCGAATTTCTAATATTTATTGCCTGACAAAGCCTTCGAGCTTGTACCTGAATGAAAAATCTAGATGTTGTGGTGTATAATCATAAAATTGCATTTTAAACTTTTGTGAATTAAAAACTCTATAAACTTTTCTGATGTGTTATATTCCTTTAGGCTCGCTACATTTGTTTGCTGTATGAATAAAAAATTTATGTTTACACCATATGGGAGCCCATATTTGTAGCTATTTTTTGAATGCGGATGGAAAATTTCTTGTGCATAATTAAAAAATATAGGCATCCCGTATCTAAGTTAAAATTAGTCCTATCGGACCACCAAGAGAACCCAAACAGGAAAAAAAGAATAAGAAGTTTGCAGTTTTAACTGAGAGGGTTAATATGAATTGCTAATACTAGAATACAACTGAGATGGCTATATGAATTGCTAGCTATTGTCAAAGAAAGAAGGTAGAATAATCTACTAACCAGTAGTTATCGTACTATTCTGCAAAATAACAGTTCTCGCAGCAAGAGACGGAAATAGTAATTACTTTCATGTGTTGGATGTGACGTAAAGATGAAGTGAAATGTAATTAATGGATATAGCAAGTGCTTTATTGAAGTATACTTGAAAACACAGTATCTTCGAACTTCATGCAGCTTTTTCTTTTGGCCTTTTTTATTTTTTTAATTTCTTTTTTTTCCCTACTTGAAACTCTTTCACACAGAAAAATATCTTCTGGAAATGTTTGTGCTAACCATTTGACTGTCCCATGAACGACAAATCACGGGACCACAGTGTCGGCTGGGCCACAGTGTATTGCACAAAAGGGTAACTTTGTTAAGCCTCCTAGACAATGGCCAGCAATCCATATAACCCATCCAGTTGAGATTAGTCCTATCTTTTTTTTTGGTATTTAATTATTGAAAGTATGCAGTTTTAGTTTCTTCCTTGTTTTCTGTAGATGCTAATAATTGGATAATTTTTCAGCAGTCGACTGTAAAAAGCGAAAACTCACTGTTGCAATTTAAAGGAACTTTAATCTCTTGTTTTGGTTAATACCTAATCGACTTTTTTATAATATATTGTTTAGGTTTTTACATTGAATTATTTATGAATTTCCGATTGACAAATTTTAAATAGAGAATCAAAAGAATGTAAATAAATGAATCAATTCAAATGCAAGTTTGGATAGGAGCGCATCCAAAATAAACCAATTAAGTAAAGGATAATCCTCTTCAAGATAAGATATTTTTCTATTTGTTAAGTTCATTGAGTTATGTGAAGAAGAAATGGGAAAGCAACGGACCATATTGTCATTTTAGTGTAAATAGAATGATAAACTTGGTTTGGAAGTTTAATATAACACCGGGGAGAAATTATGTCTACAAACAACTTTGAAGTCATTGGGATAGTGTGAAGAAAGAGCGGACGCCCTTTTATTAATTCACTAGTACACGTAAATGAGTTGAGAATGAAATGAATATTCTTTATTTTATTTTTAATCACGTAATTAATATAATTTTGATAAATCATATAAATGTGTATGTGCATCGAATACTTAAAATTCTACCATTTGTTACAAACTTACCACATTACATTTGAATTAGGTGTATCATCAACAGGACCCCTTTTCCATCAACACGACCAACACGAGGTCACCGATCTCTTGCCCCTTTTCCGAGATCATCCCTACCTCGGGTGGTGTTCCTAAGAATCTACTCCGCACCATCACCACGCCCATGGCCAGTCCACTCGTGTTTCAGCAGGGCAAGGCCATGTGCACAAGGCTCCTCTCAATCCCATTGGGACTTGTGTTTGTAGCCATCATGTTAGCCTCTTTCACGGCAGCACCATTCCGGTCTTCACTGCTCAACAACACAACAAGAATGAAGCCCTAGCGCTGCAGGGGGCGCTGCAGGGCAATGAACTTCAAGGCTCGACGGCACTGATACCACTGCCCGGCGCCGCTGTCGGAGAGCTTTGCTTTTGACACCAGCAGCGGTGGCGGGCCCTACACCGAGGTCTCCGACGGGAGGATAATCGGGTAGCGGGCCAATGCGGGCCGATTTTGCAGTGACATCCCGGAGAACAGTGTACAAAAAATATTTTAAAAAATTGACATTGCTAACCAAAGCACCATCAAGGGCATGATCAACTGCTTTTGTCACAAAGAATCACAGTATAGAAGTTCTTAGCTTATTATTCCTTCCCCTTACAGTGCAATAACAAAGAAGCAATAAGATCAATTCAATACGTATCAAGCAATAATGTAAGAATTAGAATAGTTACATTAAATGTTAGATTTTGTACTTCGCGGACATCCTGGACCCTCCATGACTTTGAAATCCCGTGTGTCGAATGTGGGACACAGTGCACAATATCATTAAACATAAAAATTAAGATATTTGTCGTTTAAACCTCCCTTCTCGTAGGCTGGGTAGGCATGGCAAATATTAGCCTACCCCATTGACAATATTACATGAAAAGCATGCAATGTAGAAGGAATAGCAATACAACAAATTAGTTGCGAATCACATACATATAAAAATCTATTATTTTATGTAAAACAATATATGAAATTAAAAACTCCCATCTAGTTAGTCTATAAGCTTGAGCTTCTTTGTTTTTTTATTCCTTCTGAAATTATGTTAAAGATTCAAATAGCAATGTTCTCCAAGAACATGAATTGTTTCATTCGAATGTAAGCATTTAAATATAGTTGGAACTTTTTATCCTCATCAGCCATAAGTGAGAATTCGTCCACTACGTGTAAATTGAACACATAAGCAGCATTAAGAAGTCATTTATATCTTACGGCCTTTAGTTATGTTGGTAACCTAACTTTCAATTATAAAACGTTTCAAATTTTAAATTAACAAACACATCATTCAACATTTTACTCTCCCATATATATAATTAATTTATTATTTTTTAATTATTATTCCTATTAACAATTAAGTCAATACATATATATATATATATCTTATATAAACTCACATTTTCTTTTATTTATACTTTATAATATAATTATTATTCTTATAAATTATTACACCATTCAATAATTATTATCTATTTTATACATATATTCAAATAAATTATATTCTTTCTCTCGTTAAAATATTTTTTATAAACATACTATTCATCGTCTCAATAGCATTACTACCAAACACCTTATCAAATAAAAACCAACCTCCCAAACATAGCCTTTCTAATTTTGTACTGTCTGCATTTTATTTCTGAAGAAAAAAAAGCAACTTAATAATAAAATAAACGACAAGAACCTATGTCAGGAATTTCCTTGCAGACACTGTGTATTCCTGTTTTCTTTCTTGAAAGTCACCATGTACGTGGGTGGACGTAATTATAGGTGGGCACACCAAATACCTCAATTATTTGAGCAGTATTCTTAATAATTTCTATCGTACCCTGTACTGTTTCCATTAGCCTTGATAATCACTGGCGCAGGCACACTCTCATTGGTGCGCACACCTCCCCCCCCCCCCCCCCCCTCTCTCCCTAAAATATGCTTTTACATAAATATTTTATCATGTCATGACTGGAGAATTTTATTTGTTGCTAGCACCACGTTAATTTAATTTCATTTATAAGTGTTTGGTTATATGTACAGTTCATTTACTAGCTAGCTAGGGATAACTAGATTAACCTCCCAATTTGAGACCATAACTAGTTGGGTCATTAGTTAATTCAACTTTTAGCTACCCTTCTGATGAAGCAAACATAACTAGTACAAGTTTCTAAAGTATATATACCGACGGCTTTATGTTTTCCAATTAGTAATTATTACAATGCACTACGTCTGGTGAAACACATAGGCTGATCAAAATCCTTTTATCCTTCTTCTTCTCTAAGTTGCCTGTCATTTTATTTGATGGATATATGCTTTTATCTTACATGTAATATAAAATAATATACAAAGAAGTCATTTGTTACTGAAACAATTAGAGACAAAGGCTGAAAAACGAGACACAAAAGTTTATGGGTACATAAAGGTGTATAAGCACCACCAACTTGTTTCAAATATGACATAGAAAGCGTGAGCCACGCTAGCAACAAAAAATAAATGGTCACTGATGTTTACAACTCAACTTTTAATTTCAAAACATTCTTTCAGTATCACACACAACATCCTACAAATTTTTAATACAAATCAAATTCAATTTTTCTTTTCTCTTATATATAATTAATAAATTATTTTTAATAATTATACTTATTTATAAATAAATCAATACATACATATATATATATAACACATTTATTTTTATAAATATCTTAAAACTTAATTATTGATCTATACACTGTCGTACCATCCAATCATTATTATATATTTTATACATATATTTAAAAAAATTATATTATTCATCTCATCAAAATTTTCATTACACATATATTTTATATTCATCTCAATATAATTACTTCCAAACAAGGTATAACAATAAGATAAGAATAAACGAAGAGCCCATCTGAGCCCCAGACGCAATAATATAATTATAGCTCTGCAACCCAGAGTTTGAATGAAACACGCATGTCCACACTCCCCTTTTCCATCAACATGACCAACACGAAATCACTGATCTCTTGCCCCTTTCCATGACCACTCCACTCGTGCTCCAGCAGGCCAAGGCCATGAGCACAAGGCTCCTCTCAATTGCAGTGGGACTTGTGTTTGTAGCCGTCACGTTGGCCTCTTTCCACGGCAGTACCATTCCGGTCTTCACTACTCAACAACACAACAAGAATGAAACCCTAGTGATGAAGGGCAATGAACTTCAAGGCTCAACAGCACTGATACCACTGCCCGGCGGCGCTGTCGGGCCGGAGAGCTTTGCTTTTGACGGAAACGGTGGCGGGCCCTACACCGGGGTGTCCGACGGGAGGATAATCCGGTGGCGGGCCAACGAGAGCCGGTGGGCCGATTTCGCAGTGACATCCCCGGAGAGGTTAGCATTTTTTCTGTTATTAATTAATTTTTAACTCCGTAAGCAAGAATATTGCTCACACATGTACACACGTACACTGTTGGAATGAATTGGTTTTCGTGCAAAGTACTGTAGTCAAGAAAATGTGTCTTTCATGGTTCAACAAAAAGGGAAAACACGGACAGGTTGGTGTGATTCTTGATCATAATTCACACCTACTCTTCAAATTGTAATACATATGCAACTTTCTGGGCAAGTAGTTACGAATAAGCAGACGCCGGGCAGGAGAACGCACAGGCTAGAAGAATGCCAGTAATCGATCGCTTTCGTGGCAATAAATTATTCAAGAAGAGTTGACAATTATAGAATTAATGAAAAGGTTAATTATTTATTTTGCTCATTATATCAATAATAATTCCTTTTCTTCTTTCGACTTTCGTTATGGTACATGTATAGGGTCAATTTGTCATCGATCACGTTGGTACATTAAGCTGGGGGTTGGGCAATTAGCTAGAACCCTATTTGTTTGTCAAAACTTAAAAATGTACGTTCGTAGTGATAACTAATTAGCTAGAAAAGAAAGTCAGAACATTAGTATATAATAGTTTTGCCAATCCAAGGATGCAATAGCATGGCCGGTCTGTTAGGAATATATATTACCTAACATCGTTGATTTTAACACAACAAAGTGGTATACGGTTCGTATATATGTTGAGCTATTTTTGCTAGAGTTACCATTATGGAATAATTAATAAGTTCGGCACACTCAATGCGAGTGCTTAAGTTCAAAAAAAAATTAAAAATAATTATTTAATTTATTTTTTTTATAATATATTAGTTTTTTTTATATATTTATTTTCAACTTATACAAAAATATATATAATAATTAGAAAAACAGAAATAAAACAAAAATGAGAACAATAAAGAATAACAAAAAATAAGTATGTCATTATTGAGTCGAAGAAGGGTCGGTATATTTAAGTTTACTTTGTGAAATTAAAGTAATTTCAAACTTTTTATGGTACATAGGTACATAAATTTTGTGGTATGAGAATTTATTTTTTTCCTAAAGGTTTGTCATGTAAATAACATGGCAGTTTGCGTGTGGTCATAACGATGATGTATCTCTTTGGAGTGATGAGAGTTTGAGAGAAGGCTTATAACAAATTCACTAGGTATGTACATAATTGACATGCACATGCCATATCCTTTTGATTTTATATATAATTTATGTTGGAGTACTGTTTGGGTTTCTAACATAGCAATTTGGACTTGATAATGAAATCTTCATGTAGATATATAAGTGTTGTGTTCCCCATTTGATCCTAGTCACTAATTATTTAAATAAAAAAAGCAAAGAAATATTGAATTGAAATTTATATTTCAATAATTTAAATAAAACACACACACACAATAATTTAAATAAAACACACACACACACACACACACACACACACCATAAAAAATCAGAGAGAAAATTAAAGTAGCCACTGCTTTATTTTTTGAACGGAGAGAATCGGAAATCGATTTCTAGTTCTTGAATGTTAATAGACATCCAATTAATACAATGCTTGTCGACAAATGAGACAAAATAATACAAACAAGAGGGAGAAGACATCAGGAATAGGGTGCATCCATCCAATCAAGAGTACACGTAATATGATTTTCAAGCACAGTTTATTATTTTTTTGTCGTGTCATGTAAACACCAATATTATCTTACAAAACTCACGTAAAAAAATATTTTATTCATCGTGCTAATTAATACTTGGTTTTTATTTAAAAAATGTGTATAGGGGTGGTTGTGAAGGGTTGCAAGATCATTCTCAAAAGGAGCATATTTGTGGGAGACCGTTAGGCCTGAGGTTCAACGAAAAAACTGGCGATCTGTATATTGCCGACGCATATATGGGCCTCCTCGTTGTGGGCCCAAACGGTGGAGTGGCCAGCCCAGTATCAAAAGAAGTGGATGGAGTCGCGTTTGGGTTCACCAATTCACTGGACATCGATCAGGACAGCGGAGTTGTGTATTTTACCGACAGCAGTACAAGGTTTGCAAGAAGGTAACAAGCTGACATCACCTTATTAATTTAAAAATACACACTAAAATTTATAAATAAAAAAAGCCGTCACCTTCGCATATATCGATAAGGCAAAAGGTTGTGTGCAGCCAGAAAAGATAAATACAGTACATTCATATAAATTGTATGTAATGAGTACAAAGGCTTGAGGCCACATCATGGAAAATGAAAGGAGAGGAAAAAGTTGACGAGATAAGATATAAAGAGGGAAGCAAAAAACTGACTGTGACGTTGGTATAGGATAAGATATTATGGTCATATGTCACGCAATGCATTCATACTTTTTGGTCACAACAAAAATCTGCGTCACGGTGTCTATCCTTTCTACCAAGTAATAATAAGTATATATATACACTATTATTATTATATACTATGGAGGCAGCTTGGCTGCTGAATCAATAGAGGTCGTAGGATGATTTTTCATTGCTAGTGATCCAAAACTAGTCCTTTCAATTATTTAACTTGAATTAAGTAAGTAGTTGCAGTAAATTAAATTTAATATTATTAACAGAAGAATCTAAAGTGTCCCCATCTCGAATGATATCTTTCAAGGATATTAAAATGAAAAAAAAATAAATAGTGAAGCCACTATGAGATGGCCAGTTTTAAATATGACGTCACGAGGTGTGGTTGTGATATTATTTTATCGAACTGTTACTTTGCTGAAAGATTACTTTTCAAGGAAAAATCTGTTTAAAGAAAGAAATTCTTATTTTGAAATACGTGACACTTGGCTATGTATGAAACCCATTTTCAACATTAAATATACCATTAAACACATATTATATAATACTGAATAATTTTTTTATTTAAATTTAAATTTAAAATTTCTTTATTTAACTAATTAATTATTATTTCATTATTACATCTATTATTAATCAAATTAATATTTAACATTTATATGTAATTATATACTATAAATTAATCATTATCTAATTATTATTATATATTTTTATACATATATATAAACAAATAAAAAATTTTAAAACATTAAAATTACATTATTAAATGTATTGCTCGTCTTAATAGAATTCACGTCAATCATTACAATTCACCAAAACCACACCTCCAAATATTGCCCTAAGATGCTTTTCAGTACATGTATCGAATAGTATTAAACTCGTGAGTACGTACGCTGCACCCATTTTTCAATGTAACGTCAATTTTATACGAGTTTTCGCATTGTACACTTGTGAAATATGAATGCTGGACGAAATTTTCCATGCTTGGACGTGCAGGAATTACGTCTCCGTGATTATTAGTGGCGACAACACGGGGAGACTGATGAGATTCGAACCCGATACCAAAAACACGACTCTTCTTCTGGACAACCTCGCGTTCCCGAACGGCGTCGCATTGAGCAAAAACGGCGATTTTCTCCTCTTCGCGGAGACCACGACTTGTAGGTTACTCAAGTTGTGGGTCAAAACCCGGAAGGCAGGGAACGTTGAAGTGATTGCCCAGTTGCATGGATTCCCAGACAACATTAAAAGGAATGGGAATGGTGAGTTTTGGGTGGGAATCAATTCCAGGAGAGGGAGACCGTTGGAATGGCTCGTATCAAATCCTTGGATTGGGAATGCTTTGATCAGAGCGTTGCCTGTGGATGTAACGAAGGTGCATTCGCGTTTGGCACGCCTACTTGGAAGTCCGGGAATGGGAATTAGGTTGGACGAGAATGGGAATGTGGTGGAAGTCTTGGATTCGTGTAAGGGATGGAGGTTTGTTAGTGAAGTGGAGGAATGGAATGGGAACTTGTGGATTGGATCCGTGACTAGGTCTTTTGTTGTCAAAGAAAAAATGCAAACGTCCCCAAGTTAGTTTGGGCTTCTAAGATAACGGCTTTGTTTGGTTTTTTTATCGTGATTCGGTGTTCACCACCACTCGAAAGAAGTATTTTAGCCTAAAAGGTTAATTTAAATTTAAATTTAAAATTTTTTTTCTCTTATTTTGTATATTTAATTAATTATTTTTAAATTATCTCTATAATTGTTAGTCTAATTACAATTATTTTTATATCCTATAGACTCCAACTCAAATCACCTAAATTATCCCACCCGCTCTACTAAAGAACCAAACATACCCAATGATGTAGTATAATGTCCTTCATACGTAAAAGAAGTATTTGTACTTTTTGAAGCCTCCATCCATTTTTCATGAAAATACATAGTTGTTAATAAATCAAATTATTTAATTTAAAATTGGATTCGATCTGAAAATATTTTAAATCTAATGGAGTTTAAATTTGAATTTATTGTTCGACTCAAATACAAATTTGAGTCTGAATTTTGCAAAATTAAATCAAGTCAATTTTATGAAATCGTGGGGTTCAAGTTGCCACTTGAATTCAAGATAATTATAACACCACGAAAAATTATGAAATCTTTTATATTTTGATTCAATAAAAGTAAAAAAAATTAACAATAGTTTATAAATTTTCTAGTTTCCTCCAATAATTTATTCTTTGATTTTTAGATATTGTCACAAAAAGAATTAATTTTACATTTTAAGAACAATACCTAAGCTGGAGAAGAAAGGTGAATAAAAATGGCTAACGGATGTTCCGCCACTAATCAAAACTTTGATAGTTTGAAAACTTAAATAATGTTGAATTATTCCAAGCCACAATAATTTTGTAAATAATTTTATTGCTTTATAACATTAAAATTTATGAGCCCACCACCTTTCCTATCACTGTCTTCTAAGATTTCATATCCCCTTTTCTATTTTAATTAGTATGTAAACATCTCAACACAATACCTTCTTCCATTTTCTTATTTTATATTTTTTTCCTTTAAACAAAAAAAAAAATTCTTCAAATTTCACAATCCAGCATTCAACCATTGTTAACCAGAAAACGTAGTAACAAACATTCAAAAAACAACACCACATTACATACTTTCCATCAAAAACTAGTTGACAAATAATGTTGAAAAATTATAACAAATCAAATAAAGTTCACTACTTTGTCCACCAATTTATGAAAGACCTAAGATAACTACTCCATGTGGCTGAAAATGATATCGAATACCTGTCCTGGATTTGTGGTTATGTATTACTGCCCTCTCATCATCATATAGAGTGAGGATCGATTTCAAGAAAATGGTGCCTTGTTGGCCCATCTTTATGCATGACATTGAATTATGATTAGGACAGAAGCTTCAAAATTAGGCAGGGGTGGAGGGTCCCCAAACAATATCTCCCACAAAATGATTTTGGGCTTCTTCCATCCATACATTATTTGTCCAAAAATCTATTGCATTGCACTCTCTTTATCATTTTCAGCCTCTTTATTGCCATCTCTTGCCCTTTCTTCCACGGTTCATATTTATTTGGAAGACCAAAAAAATTTACTCGCGGATATATATAGATTTTTATCAGTCTATATCTGTACTCCATTGAAATGACCTTTGACTTCAAAGGCTTTCAAATTTTCTACAAAATGTGTGAATAGAAATGCACGAAAGATTTAACTTGAAAGGCATTGAATTATGTAGGGACACCCAACATAATGCATTGACCCGTGCATGCATTATGGATTGAGAACAAACAATTTAATTGAATGGAAATAATTTCATGCGCCTAACCCTATTATTTTTTAGCTATGTCCACTTATGGATTTTTATGTACAAATTTATCAAACCCATGCGTATATTAACTTTTAAAACATAGGATTGTTGCATGCTGATTTAGAGTTCATACGAAATTTTAGAGTTTGCAATGACTTATATTTCTGTACTTTTTCCTTCTAAAAAAAGTATTTATTTATCTATACTGTATTATTAAGTGTTTGACTATTGTTTTAGTTACATAAAGTAAAATTATATATTTACTATTTTTAATTACATATTGCAAACTCGCACATTTACATTTTCAATTTATTTTCATTTTTTTTATATTTTTATTTTAAATATTTTTCATATTTAAAATAATACTTTTTCTATTTTTTAAAACACAAATATTTTATAATTTTGCGGACAAATTGCGTATGCCAATTTTACTAGTTTATATAAAATTTCTGCTTATAAGAAATGCAAGTGTAGCAATTAAATAAAACTTTTCCCCCGTTGAAATATTTGTTCTCAGTGTATCTATATAATCTTACTCTATCATTAAACTAACAAGTATTCGATACAAACACAACCACCTCAAAATTTTTAATATCCTGGCTTATGAAATGTATTCCTTTCTAGAAAGCTACGTTCCAAATATTTAATTCAATTACTTGTACACTGTCTAGGACTTGTTGTTGAAGCCTATAATGTTCCATTGCCCTTTGCTCCATAAATTTTGTCTTCTCCCTTTGGTTTGCATCAAAATAAATATATATATACATTAGGTATAAAACTTTTGGATTGATCTATAATTTTATTGCCGATGATCCACGATGTTAATAATACAATGTGTAAGAGAAGGTGATGCAAACCACTTCCCTGTAATAATATCTATTAAAAATAAATAAATAGAGACTGTGATAGATTGGAAGCAAGTTATTTTGTTTATTACACTAATTCAAGTATGTTGGTTCTAGAAAATTGAAATACGTGCCTAGGAAAGGACTAAACTGTAATTCATAATACTTCCATTTCCCAATACTTGAGGTAGTCTGGTTTAATACAAAATTTTGGGTTAGGGTTGAAATAATTAATGTAAATTATTGTGTAAATATATAAAATAAAGAATATTATTTACCGAAGGTAGAGGTTGTAACTTGTAACTTGTAACTTGAAATTTATGATAGATGCTGGTCTTAATTCTACTTGAAAGGATATCCAAAAATTTTATCTAAAGTAAGAGAAAATGTTAGTTTGGATTTTCTTCAAAAGGTAAATATGAGAAATAAATTGGAAAAAAAAAAATGATCGGGATAAGGCTGTAGTTGCTTACACTTTTCATAATAGGGATCTGGATATCGAAGAAATTGGTCCATACAATTCACGTGTGTTTGGCAATTCAAGAAAGAACTGTGATTGGTATAATTGAAAGAAATGTTTGATGGCATAAATATTATTATTTATTTAAATTTTTTATTTATAAATATATAGAATATATGATAATGATTAAATGATGTGATGGTACACTAAACATAATAATTTGTTTATAAGATATAAATATATATAAATATAATTGTATATGTGTGTATATATATATATGTAATGATGTGATGTGATAAAATATAATGATTGATTGAAAATATACTTAGTTAATTAAAATTTGAATTTGAACTCTGTGGGTGTGGGGGTTGAAAGGGGCTTCTCAACCGAGCTATTATGTTTTTCTATATAAAATTTGTGGAGTGATACATTTCTATTTATTTATTTATATAAATTTTCTTCTCATAAAAGCTGCAATCATAGCAATTAAATAAAACTTTTCCGCAGTCAAATAGTATATATATAATCTCACTATATCATTAAACAAACAAGTATTCAATACAAACACAACAACATCAAAATCATTAATCTGGTGGCTTATGAAATATATTCCTTTCTAGAAAGCTACGTTCAAAATATTCAATTCCATTACTCGTACGTTGTCTTGGGTTTATTGTCGAAGACTCCACTAATAACTATAATGTTCCATTGTCTTTTGCTCCATAAATTTTGTCCCTTCCTTTGGCTTGCATCAAAATAAAAACATAGACATTAGGTAAAACTTTGGGATTGATCAATAATTTTATTCCCAATGATCCCCGATGTTAATAATACAATGTGCAAGACAAGGCGGTGAAAACCACTTCCCTGCTATAACATCTATTAAAAATAAATAAATGAAGACAGTGATAGATTGGAAGCAAGTTATTCTATAGATTACAATAATCCGAGTATGATTGGTTCTAGAAAGTAGAAATACATGCCCAGAAAAGGACTAAACTCGAATTCAGAGTACTTCCATTTTCCAATACTGAGGTAGTCTGGTTTAGTACAAAATCCTAGGTTAGGGTTGAAATATTTGATGTAAATTATTGTGTATTTTTATAAAATAAAGAGTATTATTTATAGAAGGTAGAGGTTGTAACTTGTAACTTGAAATTTATATAAGACGCTGCGTCGTAATTTTAATTGAAATGATATCCAAAAATATATCTCATGATCATAATGTGGGAGAAAATGTTATTTTGGGTTTTTTCGAAAAGTAAAATATGGGGAAACAAATTGGAAATAACGTGCTTGGGAGAAGGTTGTACTTGCTTATACTTTTTCATAATAGGAGTCTGTATATAGAATAAGTTTGTCCATACAGTAACGTTTGTTTGGCAATCCAAGAAAAAACAGTGTTTTCTATCTAATTTTCATAATTTCTAAACACGCGCTCTAGTGTTTATAAAATTTTAAAAAATCTATAGTTTTGATCTCTTTTATATTGATAGATGTAACTTTAATAATTATATTCTTTTGTTTGAAAAATATTACATTCGAACGCGTGATTAAAAATACTTTTTTTTTATAAATTTAATCCTTTTAAATTTTCTTTTTTAAAAAATAACTTTCATCGTATAACTATATGCTCTCAACCATGACCTAAAAAATTGAATCCATATATTTCATACGAAAAAGTTGTTCGTATCAGTGTTTTAAAAATCGGACCAAATTGGCCGGTTCAACCGATTCGACCGGGAATCGGTTAGTTTTCTGATTCGGTTAAAGTATAAAAATAAAACATGTATGAAACCTATCCAAAACCGGGGTCAAAATAGGTTTGAATCGGACAAAATCGGATAAAAACCAATTTTATCTAAAAAATAAAAAAAAAAGAAATTTTTAGCAATTTTTTTTGAAAAAATTACAAAAATAAATTTTCAAACTTTCTTCAAAATTTTCTTACATTTACAACTCCTTAATATTAGTTAAATATACAATTTTTATTTTGACTTTTGTTTTTAGTAATTTTTATCTTTTTATTTTTCTAATTAATATTTTAAAAATTGAATTATTGTATATTAAAATTAAAATGGATCATATTAATTAATCTGCTTATTTTTCAAAATTATTTTTCCAATTTTATACTTTTAATAATTTTGAATTTAATATATTTTTTAATTTGTGTAATAATTTTTTATTTTAATTAAATTATTTAATTTTTAACATGATCTTTGCCTTTGTTTATTAGTGTAAAGTTTGAAAGAATATTTTGGAATTGAAAGTTGGCTTCCAAACATAATCTTTGCTTTTGTTATTTTTGCACAAGTTTCTGTTTCTTCGTCAGTAGTCGTGATTTTGGCGAATTTACGCGTCCAATTAAATTTATGGAATATAAAATGAAAATTATTTATTTTGTTTATATCGTATAAAATTTATATCTATTTATAAAGTATATTCAACATAAGGTACTTACAGCTATGTTTGATTTAAATATTTCAAAATAATACATGCAATTCCATTATTATATTTTAAAAGTTTTTCTATTTTTTTTTATTTTTACATGATTTATTAAAATAATACACTTAAAGACATACACTTAACGATAAAAACAAACTTAAAATGTGCTTTTGATTCTCACGGTATAAAAAATATAACACGTTAAGCATTTATTTAAATATATTTATGTTGTCTTATTATTTTTATTTTTTTCTAGACTTTTATTTATTGTATATATTTTTATATTATTCGCCTTCAACTTTAATTTCTTAAAACTCAGTACCTTCTATATTTTCTTATCACTGCTCTTCCAAAACTTTAATTTATTATGTTTTCTTATAATGCCTTCCTTTATTAACTTCAATTTATAATGTCTCCTTCTTTGAAATTTATTATTTATTATTTTGATTTAATTTTATTTTAATCTATTTATAGTTCTTTATTAATGTCTCTTTTCTTTTTAAACGTACTTTTATCAGTTTCACTTCATTTGTTCTCTAATCTTCATTTTGTTTTTCTTTACCTCACTTTGTTAAAAAAAATTTAATTTTAATTTTAATTTCAATTACATTTATATCTATTCTTAAAAATTGTTTGCATGGGTTATTATCATATTGTTTGTTCTCTCAAATTTAATGTACTTTTTAATTAAATTGTACAATTAAACTACACCACAAAATGTATTTTATTCGTAAATTTTATCTATATTTTTTGTTGAACTCGCAAAGAGTCTGTAGATAATAATCTATATCTATTTTATATGTATACAAAATAAATCAAATAATGTCGTTATAAAAGCTAACTACATAAATATTTTTGTGTTATCTACAATGATAAATAGTATAAAAGATAGACAATGACAAAAATATGTATACATATGTGTATATATGTGTATTATTTTCACATCTGAAAAATTTATTAATTGATGTTGAACTTAATAGTTTAATTTGTTGTTATATGATTAAGGCATGGGGATAATTATTTGTCACAAATTGATATTGATTACCTGACTAATTTCAATAAGATGGAAGAACTTCTTGTTTAAATCAAATTCCAATATTTCTTTTATTTTTTCTTTCTTTGTTTAACATCTTCAGTAAATTGTTTCGTCCGTTGAAATCTATTTTGAGTATACCAAGGCATCTGTAATAATTAGGTAACTGATTATACTATTAATTTTTGCACAGTCAATGTGGGCATTTAAATTTAAATAAATAAATTATTATTACACTTAAATTTTTATTTTACTTATATAAATATTTTCAAATACATTCTACATGTGTTTTATTTATATAAATTACAACAAAACAATAATACGCAATTATGTATGCGTAATCATCAAACATTATCTACACAGTATTATTAACAGTTTTAGGTTAATTTAGTTGTATATTATGAATTTATAATATTATTTTTAATGAATAAATTACACCAATAAGTTTAATTAAAGAGACACGAAACACTCAAATATAATTATCAAGATAATATTACTTGTTTTGTATACTATGCATCAATACTTATATTTTTATGAAGGTAAGTTTTATTAATTGTATATTCTAAAATTACATGACTATCATTAATTAAATTCTTTTGTTTTATGGATTTTCGCTTTTCTTTTAACTCATTATTTTTATTTATTTTTTCTTTAAAAATTTTGCCTTTTTCAAATTCTTTATATCTTTTCTTTTCCATTTTAAACATTCTTTATACTTTTCATTTTAATAAAATTCAATTATTTAAAATAAAATAATATTAAGTTTAATAAATAAATTTACCCGCTCAGAGACTGTACCACTTTTATTAGTATAATTTTATTGATATAACAATGTGTAAAATTATATTAATAAGAAGAAGAGAAATTATGAAAAAAAAGATTAGGGAGATGTGGTAAAAATATAAAGTTGTTTTATTTTTTATAGTAACAATAATAATATAATTATTTAAATCTTATAATTACATTATAAAATTTGTAAAAACAAAATGAAAAGAAAAGATTAAAATAACAGTGATAAAAAAGAAAAGTAAATTAATCATGGAAAAAGAGATCAAAAATACAAAGAAAACTGAATTAGTTTTGTAAATTAAATTTGTGACAAAATTAGTTACTACAAATGTGTTTTATATTTAATTACATAGTATAAATTGTCGACTACACATGTCAAATACTAAATCTATCATTTGTTTGCAACATATATTATATAAATTTGTACTTTTTCTAAATTAGTGCTTAAAATTTATTTAAAACTGCACATTAAATGTTTGATTTCAATCACTGAAAAAGAAAAAATATATTTATATAACAAAAATAATATGGAAAGATGTTTTTTTTTTTTAAAATATAGCTAGTTGTCTTTTTAAATGATAGAAAAATTGAAACTACCTTTACTTTGCTTCATGCGCTCTAAAAGCAAAAGCATGCGGAAGAATTATTACACATTTTTAATTTTATTTCTTTATTTCTTTTATTTTTTTATACTTTTTTAAAAAAATACTAAAAAGCATAAATTTTTTAAATAAAAAACCTACTTTATTAAACATTAAAGAAACATAACTCACTTGATGGATCTTTCAAAATTTAATCTTAATTCTGGAAATCTGGTTTCTAGAATTGCCCCAAATTAAAAAAAAAAAAAAAAAGTTAAAAAAAATAAACCAAAACCAGAGCCTGGGGGATTGACTCTCTGCAAAAACCGGAACCGCAACTTCCGGTTTTTTCCGGAACAAAAAGGGCCAAAACCTGCAAACATAAAATCTGAAATTCAAACGCGACCTTATCCATTCATTTCCCAACAATCCGCCTTATCCATTCATTTCACAACAATCGGTTTGACCTTCGATGAGATATAATCAAGGCATAAAATAATAATTTAGAAATTGTTTCAAGAAAATGTATATTTCTTTTTTTAGACAGGGTAAAAGAATCTCCCTTTTTTTTTTTTTTTCTTTTGATAGCCCCGATTGATTAAATTAATTTTTAGAAACTCTGCTACCAAACCGTGCGCCACTGGTCTTATATTATTTAACAAATCATTAATCACCAAATTTTAATTATTAATAATTTTAACAAATTACTTACATCTAAGCATGACGTATAATCAATATTTATTGTATATTATAAAATAAGTGGTGATTGTTATATGTAAATAAGTAATTATTTTACTTAATTAAATATTGTTAACGAACTTGATTTTGTAAGTAATAATTATTCATCACTTGATAAAATAAATTTTAATAATTATATGCAACTTTTTAATCCATGCTAATAAAAATAACAATAATCATAGATCATATAATATTATTTTAAATTATATATTTAAATTATACTTAAGTTTACGTCTGGACGCGATTTACATCAATTTTGACCTCACGAGTCCATTCAAATAACATCAAATTTGCAGCTCATGGAAAGGTATGTATGAGAAGCACCACTTAATTTGGCATGCTATGTCCACATTGAGTCATCGAATGAGGGGTACTAATGTATTTTTTGCATGATAGTTGTGTAAGTATTATATTTTTGGTTTTTTGAGTTTTTGACTGAGTTTTGATGTGTAGGCACAGTGTGCGGGTAAGTGTTTGTTGTTTGGTTAATGTATTCAATTTTCAACTTTGTTTTTGTTTGTTATTAGATCTTTAGATGTGTAAATTTCAATTTAATTTTATTAAAATTTGACTTAATTGTATCTACATAACCTCGTATTATAAATTTATTATTGAAAATTTTTAATTACTAGAGTTAAGACAAAGATTATTTCACAAATTTCTCAACAATTATGTATACTACAAAGACATTCCGATGTAAGTAAAATTCTCTCTTGAGCAAAGTAGAATAACAACTAATATGCATGGTGATCTTATATGAAACATTGGATGAACAGACGAGATGCAAATTCTAGATCAGTGTATAGAATATTCTAAGTCACTGTACCTTAAAAAAATCTACATATAATCACCACAAAATCCTAACACAAACACAACCCAAAAATATACTATAAGTCATTAATATATTTGTCTTTTTTTTTTTTAACTCAGCCATTTTTTTAATTTAAATCTGTCTTGAGTTTCGGTTTAAAAACTCAAATTTCATATAATAAAAAAATTAGGTTAATTTATAAAAAAATCCAAAACACCCCCCCCCCCCCCCCCAAAAAAAAAAAAAAAAAAAGCATGGACACGCATAACCTGAAATTTTAGCTTTCAATCCTCAAAATCCGTTTCCAAAATTTAAAATCTAGTTTACCACACCTATTCAAGGCCTTTTAAAGCAACCATGTTTTATTCATTTTTAATTAATTTGTTCATACAATTTAAACTTTTAAAGCAACTATTTTTAAATAAAAATGTTTCTTTCTAATTAATGTTGTCTATATCTGCAACGGTTTTAGGCTCAATAACCACGGCATGTAATAAAACAAAAAACACGTACGCAACACTCCGTCGCTTCCAATTAACATTACCTAATATTTTTATTTTATTACACGCAGTTGTGAAACTTGACAATATTTATAGCGTGCATAGTTGAAACAGCGTATATTTTTTAAATTTTATAATTTACTTTCATACGATTTTTAATTTTAATTTTATGGCATTTATTTTTTCTCTTAATTTACATAATACAATTTCATATTTATTACAACGACAAATTACACATTATTTGAAATTTATGCATGCATAGATATATCATTTTTGGTATAATATACTTTATTAAATAACACACTTCCTCAAATAATAAAAATATTTATATAACAAAAATTTTAAGTGTAATAATACTTTACTTTGAATTTGAGTGACCAAATTAGTCCAAAGAAATCCCCCCTGGGGCAGAACAGTAATCTCGCCTCCTCTCCTACACGGAAGCCCTTATATCCGGGCTTACACACACACGTTGCCATTCTCTAGCAGACAAGGAGGAACAGAGCAGTTCCACTATTCGAACAAAGGTGCCCAGGCGTGGGGCGTAGGGTGGAATGTAGGAGCGTCTGAGGGGAAAAGAAAAAAACGAAGGGGGAAAAATGGCTTCTTCATTGAGAACTAAGATCGGCAGACTCTTGATTCCCGCCAAACAGCGGTGTTTTGCCACGCCTACCAGGCCCGGATCTCCTTCTTTCTCGAGTTCCGCGGTTGTCGCTGCAGAGCCGCCCCCGACCTCGCCGCCTTCGGCGGAGGCGTTGAGTGGGTCGAGAATACTGGGTTTGGTCAAAGAGTATGAGGATTATCGGAGGAATTTGTACGGTGGGTTGACGCACAAGGCTTTGCTCGTTGATGCGGTCGGCACTCTCGTTGTTCCCTCCCAGCCCATGGCCCAGGTTTTGCTGATTCTACTTTCTAATTATTCCCGTTTGATTTCTGATTTTTCTTAATAATATCGTGTGGATCACGGCTGTGCATGCGTATGATCATTGAAGAAGGTGTAAATTTTGTGTGCTGAATTGGAGACCTTAAGTTGCCAATTTTGGTTGGTGCCTGTAAAACTTTTTAGACTTTTATAAATTTATCAATTGTTTATTATTTGCACGTTCACTCCGCCGGCTGTACCAGTCTGACAACTTCAGTTGATTTGCACACAACTCGCCAAAAAAAAATTCTTTCTCCGGAGGCTGCATTTGGTGCCGTTCCCTTTTTGCCATTGTGTTTGTTACTTTTCGTATGTATTCCGTTTTTTGTTTAGAGGGCTTGTTTCGAAACCTAACATTCGTTTCCTAAATCTGCATTCACAAAGCAAAACCAAATTTCGGTTTTGCTGTTGTATCCACTGTTCAATTTTTCGAAGAACAGAGCTATACGCACAGAGTTCGTTTGATGCTTTTTTTTTTGGGTATATTGGTGCTGATTTTATAAATCTTTAATATTGGATGTTAGCCAATTCTGATAATTGGTTCACGAGCAGTCCATTTCGTGGGGTAGTTTGAGAAGGCAATTTCTGATGAAAGGTTTTTTTTTCCCTGTATTTTAATTTCATAAGTCACTCATTCATTTGAATTTTTGCACACAATTTTGATGTTAAGTGTTTTCAAATTTGTGCTTCCTCTGGCTGTTAAACTGTTCTTATCTTATATTTGTTTTTGTTGATGTTCAAGGAGATTCATGTTACTTGACTTTTCGTTCTTGTTATAGATTTATCGGCAGATCGGTGAAAAGTATGGGGTTGCGTACTCTGAAGGTGAGATATTAAACAGATACAGATGGGCTTATGGGCAGCCTTGGGGTAGATCCCGCCTCAGGTGATATTCCTATCTCTTTCCGTTTAAAAAAAAGATTAAATTTTTAAGTTGGTCATCTTATTGTAGCCCAGAGTCACCATACTTCTACTTATGGCAGCAGAACAAATTAAGCAGTTGGGTGAATTAAGATTTGCGTGCTCTTTCCAAATGATGAAAACGGTGTTAGACTGTAGCGAGGAAAAATTGTTTTATTTCTTCATATTGTGAATTTACTCTTAGTCCATGCCCTCTGTCAAATGCAATTTTCTGCCACCTAGATCAATGATTCTTTAAGCATTCTTGATTTAATAGCTTACTGTAAGTCTTCTTGATGTTTGGTAATTTCAGATATGTTGATGATGGGAGACCATTTTGGCAATACATAGTCAGTTCTTCAACTGGCTGTTCGGATTCTCGGTATTTTGAGGAGCTCTACAACTATTATACCACTGAAAAGGTTGGCTGGCTCGAGGTGTTTGTTGAATTTTCTACGAGTTTACCTTTTTTAACGTCATTTTAGAGCTAGCATACTTTCATATAGTTTTATTTTTGTCTAGTATGATTTGTATGCTGTTCATTTACATTTGGCTGGCATCATTTTGCTCAGTTATTTACTTGTTTCATCAGGCTTGGCACTTATGTGATCCAGATGCTGAGAAAGTGTTCCAGGCTCTTAGAGAAGCAGGAGTAAAAGTAGCTGTCGTGTCTAACTTTGACACTAGGCTAAGACCGTTGTTGAGAGCACTGAAGTGTGATCACTGGTTTGATGCCGTGGCTGTGTCTGCTGAGGTAAGTGATGTGTTTCTTTCTGATTTTTCGACTTTATTGCTCACGCTTTATGAAGTGATCTGACTTATTAAACTATTGTTTTAATATGCATCTTGTAATCTGTATTCAAAACAGGTTGAAGCTGAGAAACCGAATCCCATGATATTCCTGAAAGCTTGTGAATTGTTGGGAGTTCAACCTGAGGATGCTGTACATGTTGGGGATGATCGCAGAAACGACATCTGGGGTGCCAGAGATGCTGGTTGTGACGCCTGGCTTTGGGGAACTGATGTTAAATCCTTCAAAGAGGTAATCCAAAAAATTTAGTTTCTTCCCTTGCTATAAATATTTATGACGTGTGGACAACATGGACTCCGTACTTAGTCCAATGGCGGTGAATGTACTCCCAACCTGCTTCAGAATGACATCTAAACCGTTTCTCGCACATTTCTCAATTGTCATAAACTTTTCAGTGTAATGCACGTCGTTGACAAAGTCTTGAAGTCAATACCTCCCAAAACACATCTTTTTAATCCTCTTCCATTTAACAAGTGCAAGAAATGACTGTGCTTTGTGCGCGCAACCGGTGTATTTGTTTCATACACTTGATATGTCATTTCCAGAAGATAGCTTTCCCCGGTCAAAAGTAACATTTAGTAGGAGTATAAATTCCAAAGTATCAAGTGGGCTCTGTCGGATTTAATGTGAAAACTACTCAAAATTAGGTTCTTCAAAATAATAATAATAATAAAAGAAGCTTCTTCATGCAACAGAGCTGCAAAAACAGATAAAATGGAACACAATTTTCATTTCGGTGAGTCTCGGGTGCATTTTGGGATTGTTTTATTCTCGTCGTTGTTTTTACTGAATACTCAATATTTATAACTGCTCTTTCGTTTGAATATCACGCATCTTTACTAAAAAGATTTGTGTTTCACACTTAGCTCCAGAAGTAATAAACATGCTTCAGCTTATTTATTCCGATGAGATTTTTCTCTGTGAATGCATATGCCAACAACTTCATTTCTTCCTGCTTTCAAGGTTTCGGAAAGAATAGGGGTTGAGGTCTGAAAAGTGGAACTCTGTTTTGCCCGAACTGAAGAGAGATGCTGGCGGCACGTTAAGGGCTTCACTCTGGGAATCACACTGTGTATATTTCAACTCACTCTTTTCTTTGTAATCTGTGTGAGGGAGACAACAGAGGCCATTGTGTAGATTTAGTGGAGAGAGTGAAGTGCAGAAGTATGTAGCTGTTGGACTTTTGGTTTGTATTCCCACTATGCCATGGCTGCTGTAAAGTTGTTTGTGGGCAGTCTTACTTCTTTAGAAGTCAATAATAATATTGAGTTTGTTTTCATTTTTCTCCCCTCAAAAACATATTGTGTAATTATTATATATTTTAAATTTTATTTATACTTTTTTTGTGTTTACACACTATTTAAGAAAAATACATTAAAAAATATATACTAAAAAAATCAAAACAAACATTTGGTGTAATGATTTCAAAATTGGAACGAACCGTCTGTTCGAACCGATCAATTTTTCAGAATGGTCATATCATATAACTTACCTACTGGTCAAAATTTGTGAAGAAAAAGGCAAAAGTCGGATACAGCTGCTATCTGTTATTTTTTTATTAAAAAATGCAAAAAAACAAAATTTCGCCCATTTTTTAATAAAATTGAAATGTTATTGGTCTGCCGTCACTTGATATATATAATATATCTGATCTTTCTTTTTATTTCTAATTATTTATTTTTTCCTTGATTCTTTTCTCCTCTCATTTTATACACTTTTTTTTATGCATTTTAAATTTTTGATAATTTATTTTTGTTATTGAAATATGATTATATATATATTTTATTATCATTTACACATACTTAAAACATGTGATTTTGTTATTTGGCATAAAATAAAATAAAATATATTTATTTTCAATATCATTTAATGAGCAGATATGTGATATGTTTTGAAATATATATATCACAAAAATATAATTTTATGTGTGCATGCAATAAATTATAATTTGACTTAAATAAACACATGTATATATTGCGCAAAGACATACAGGTTGAATGTGGAGTCGATGCTCTGTTGTCACTTTCACTCAGGCTGTGTTTGTCGCATCACTCGTACCACAATGTGCCATTAAACTTTATAGAACTAGATATATAATTAACCAAAAATTTCTTTTAAATTTAGATTTAAATTGGTTTATTAGCTAATTAATTATTTTTTAGTTACTATTTATTTAAAATTAAATCAATAACTATATATACAAATATATACTTATATATATATGTATGTATTTATACTTTAAAAATAAATAATTATTCATGTATCATCACATTATCAAATCATTATTATTTATTTAATATATATATATATATATTCAAACGAATTGAAATTTTCATACCATCAAAAATTTATAATTCAACATATTATTCATTTTAACATAATACTAACCAATTATTATCTCCAATAAAACCCCTTTTCCAAACACAGTCTTAACTTATGATCCTACAGTAATATCCTAAAGGTTATGTTTGTTTATAATTTTAAGAATGTGTTATTTGGTGTATTTTTTGAAAAGTTTGTAAAAGTAACAGAAAAATAGATACAATTTGAAATATGTAAGGATTGTAACGTGTTGTTTTAGATGGCATAAAACAAAACAAACATAGGATTGTAACGGATGGTTTTAGATGACATAAAGCAAAACAAACATGGCTAAAGGCTTTGATTATTTTTAAATTTTTGTATGTATATTTTAAATATTTTTATTTCAAAATTTGTGTTATAGTAACAAGAAGGAGATAAAATTTAAAATAACTATATCTATATTTTTACCGAAGATTTTTCGATAACAGGCACTAGCTAAAGAGAGACGCATGGCATTGTCTGGACGTGCACTATGGTGGGGAGTATAATGGTGCGGTAACCTAGAAATACCGTAAAAATAAGAGAAAATAGATAAAAAATATTTTATTAGATAGCTGGTTCTGAAGCGTACATTTTAGTGAGACGAAAGTTGTGAAAAAAACAAAATTGCATCCAGATATAGGCGACAGGTTCACGTCAGTGTTTGCTCACGCATTCAAAATCTGATCGATTCCCAAATCAAATTTAAAATTTGGCCCAATGGAGCTTTTTATCAAAATGTGGCCCAATTGAATACGGCCCAATTTCTCAGGCCCAGATGTGGTGTACGGCCACAAATTCGAATGACAAAAACAGTCAAATGGGGATTTCGAAGCGGGAAAATCACGAATTTCACCCGTCTTTCATTTTCGCAGACAAGCAGAAGATACTGGATTGGCTAATTGACACTCTCAGTGTCGATGCTCGAGCCGAAGGATTGCTTCCTTCTTTTCCTTGCGCTGAACTTTTGTAGCTCTTTTTCCGGTGATTCTGCCAGTCGCCGAGTTCATATCTGATTTCATCCATTCGATTGCAATTCTCACCGTGGAGTTGAAGGATAGTAAGGAAGAGTTGAAGGATAGCAAGGAATGGAAAGGATACACGTCTCGGTTAGAGCCAGACCGCTTTCTCCAGAGGACGCCAAGTCCAGTCCCTGGCGCATATCCGGAAATTCAATTCTCATACCCAACCAAACAACAAAATTTGAATTCGGTACAAGTAATTTCATTTTGTTTTCGCGGTGCCTAGTTTCTTGATTTTCTTGTTCTTATTTTTGTTTCCATTTTATTTTATTTTTTTGTAGACCAGATTTTTGGAGAGGACTGTAAGACTCACGATGTGTACACGGCTCGGACTAGAGATATTGTAGCAGCTACAGTTCGTGGTTTCAATGGTATGTGCCTCTTTCAATGCAATTATCTTATTTAAATGATACTAAGTTGTTTCAACGACAGGCTAAAAAAGATTAGGATATCATTATTTGGCGAAGTACAAACTTGATGCCGTGCGAATAAAGCATTTATTCGGACTTCTTCTTGCTTTAATCCTTGAACAACTTTCAAATTTAATCAACTTATGGATTAGTTGAGCAACATTATTTATGCATCAATAACCCACCACGCAAATTTCTCCATTCTGCCTCTATGCTCAGTTACTATTTTAGAAACAAAATTATATGGGACTGTTGCGTTGAAAAATGATAAAGAAGCATAATGTTTCATTGTATATGTTGTGTGTTAAATTTCACTTAAACCATAAAATAGCATTGTTTAGATATATTTCAGTTTAACAACTAGTCAGAATGCAAAATCAACCCAATTCAGATAAGTTTATTGTGCAGATAATATTTAATTTGAGTACAATTATCTAGTTCGTGCTTCTTATTTGATTTGAGTACAAATATTGGGTCCATGTTTCTATTTTGGAACTAGCTCAACAATTTAGAAATCTAGTGCACCGCCCATCTAACTGGTTGTTCTTCAAGGAACTGTTTTTGCATACGGACAAACAAGTAGTGGAAAAACACATACAATGCGAGGATCAAATTCTGAGCCTGGAGTTATCCCCCTTTCTGTCCACGATCTTTTTAACATTATACAAGAGGTACTCATTTCCACTTCAATATCTTTTGGTTTCTTTATTGCTTGTCTTTGCTTCGCATGAGCAGGATAGTCCGTGTAGTATAGGTTGTCAAAGGCCATTATATGTGGTTATTCAGTTAATTTATTACATTCACTTGATTGCTGACTTGGCTAGTAGGATTTGAGTTGGACACCATCAGATTACTTGGTCAATTGATAGACTGATGACACTCCTAGGAAATTTTAATGCCATAAAGATGAGCAGAGAGGTGTGGTCTGGTCACTCTGCTTGTCAAATTGCAATAATATGTCTTGGCAATTGCTCTTTGCGTGGATTTAGATAAGCAAGCCACAAGTATGGTTTGTTCTTTGAAACTTGTCTTGCATATTTATGATGATGCAATTCTAAAACTGTTTTTATTTTAAGGAAATGGATCGAGAGTTTCTTTTGCGAATGTCATACATGGAGATTTACAATGAGGAGATAAATGACTTGTTAGCCCCTGAAAACAGAAAACTACAGATTCATGAAAGTATTGAGGTAATGATTTACTCTTACGGTTTACTTATCTGACTGGTCTTACTGAGAAAATGAAGATTTTTTTTGTAACAATTTACTTTGACAAATGAAGCGAGGAATCTTTGTTGCTGGGTTGAGAGAAGAAATAGTGGCATCGGCTGATCAAGTCCTTGAACTTATGAAGTTTGGGGAATGTAAGTTTTACTGTGAATATTCTATGTTTGCGAACTACTTGCACCTTTTATTGTTTGTAATCATAAATATTTTGGTAGAATCTAACCCTCACACAATGTGTACTGGGCTTAGTATCTGTGTATTCTTTCCCATTATATACAAGAAAATAGAAGAGAAATTGAAAGAAATTCGACCTCACCTTTTTTTTCATGTTTTTTGAACTCTTTGATGTTAATGATAGAAGTTTTGCTAAAAATCCTAAGTGTAAACTGCATATAGTCTATGGAATAAGTAAAATCTGTCCACTCATTCTAATCTTGCGTATGAGAAGTAAAAATATAGATACTATGTCACACTGCTTAGTTTCTCATATACTGTACATGCAGTAATAAGTCTTCACTTTCTCTTCAATATCAAATTTACAGCTCATCGTCATTTTGGAGAAACAAATATGAATGTCTACAGCAGTAGGTCGCACACAATATTTCGCATGGTATGTATATAATTTATCAGATTTTGTGATCTGTTTATTCAACTAATCAAGATTTTGCTTAAGATAGATCATCGAGAGCAGGGAGAAATCTGATGATTCAGAAGCAGAGTTCTCATGTGATGCAGTTCGTGTTTCAGTCCTGGTATTAATCCCCTCTCTGTTCCTTCATCAATTAATAAACTCACATCTTGTGTTGATATTGAATGTCACTGTGAAGCCAAAAACTTCTTAAATTTATCCTTACTTAAAATCACTTATTTGGACTAAGTGACAACCATTCTAACTTGAAGACATTTCTGTGGAATTAGTCCTAATGGACTTGGGTTCCATCTGGTACAAGAAATGCCATATTCAGGGAAAGGCCATTGTATAAATGGTTGTGGCCTATATTAAAATTATACATTGAATGTTCAGCTCTGCAACAATATATAAATGCAGTACTGATTCTGTATCATTTCTTGAGAGGGTAGTGATTGAGGTGATTTGAGCTTTAATTCCTCATATTTTCTCAGTAGGGATGGAATTATTTTGTTGAAGCTATCGATACAAAGACACTTATTCCTGCTCCTTAAACTTCCCACCAATCGTCAACAGGAACCAGCATTCACTTGTATAAGCTTAGTTACAAGTTTGCAGAACCAAGGCCCCATAGGACTTCTGGTTTGGATGTCTACATCAAACTTTAATAATTTATACAAGTAGCTTAAATGCTAATATTCTTTACCTTGCATTATGGTTTGGAGCATTTAGTTTGGATTAGTTACGGTCTTCCTCTACCTTATCTAAGTCTTTGTTTGATTTGTTCTACAATAAATTTTGTGTGTTTATAATTCTAAAAGAAGCTAAATTCTATCAATTTTTGTGCATGGCTGTAATATGGTCTTTGTGGTTGGAAAGGACAATCTCAGTTTCACTGGAGCAAGTATCTTTCACTATGGATTGCTTGCTCTATGTGGCCTTGTTGTGGGTGAAATCCAGGATTGTTGTATTGTTTTGACTACTGAATGTACTAAGTACTATGCTATTGGAGTGATTTATTTCATTGGTTTCTTCATCTTCTTTTTAAATTTCCCCTCTTCTTTCTTTTCTTTCTGATCTCTTGCTCTCTTTTGCCATCCTTTTTGTTCAGTATTAGTATGTTGTTTTAACAAAATCATTTTCACCCTATCCTGCTTTTTCCTTATTTTCTTTTTGGTTCTTGAGAGAACTTCTGTAGAATTTGGTGGATCTTGCTGGTTCAGAACGTGCGGCGAAGACTGGAGCAGAAGGCGTGCGCTTAAAGGAGGGTTCCCACATCAATAAAAGCTTGATGACCTTAGGAACTGTCATAAAGAAACTAAGTGAAGGCGCTGAGAGCCAAGGGTAGGTTTGAATTCCATGTAAAGCCAGGTCATGAGAATTTTTACCATGACATGCTAACAATAACATTGCAGAGGGCACGTTCCATATCGAGATAGCAAACTCACACGTATTCTGCAACCTGCATTGGGTGGAAATGCGAATACAGCTATCATTTGCAATATTACACTAGCACAGGTGAATGTTGGTACACCTGAACCAATTTGAAAATTTTATGTTGAAGTTGGATGAATGGATGATGCAATAATACTTTAAGTAATAAACAAATTAGAATCACACAGTGAATTCGCTACTAAATTTTTCAACTTGAAACCTTCTTTTAAGTGCTTATTGAGATGTGACCTTTTGTTACTGAGCACTTGGTCTTCCAAATTACATCTTTGTCCCATTATGTGTTCTTATTTAATTGCAGATCCATGCTGATGAGACTAAAAGTAGTCTTCAGTTTGCGAGTAGAGCACTTCGCGTGACAAACTGTGCTCACGTAAATGAGGTAATATCCTTGAGTGGCATTCTCCTCAAGGTTTTCATGTTTGGGCTTCTCTTTCTATGCATGCTTGCATTAAAGAAATGGTTAATTTTGAATAACTTTATTTTTCTTTGAACTTATTTATTTATATTTGTATTTGACCCCGTCTTATTGCAATGGCAGATATTGACTGATGCTGCCTTGCTAAAGCGTCAGAAGAAAGAGATCGAGGAACTTCGGGCTAAATTACAGGTTGGTGCTTGGTATAGCCATTTTTGTGTGTGCTTGTGATATTGTATTGAAATTATTGCATTAGTTTACCATGGCAGCATGCTTACTATCGTCTTTTCCTAAAGGGTTCAAAATCCGAACATCGTGAGGAGGAAATCTTGAATCTGCGGAATACTTTGTTAAAGGTTTGCTGATACTTCATAATTTTTCACATTGAGGTGGTGGTATTAGTCATTAAAGTGTTATCCATCCGCAGAGTGAGCTGGAGAGAGAGAGAATGGCTTTAGAGCTAGAGGAAGAAAAGAGAGCACAGGCTGAAAGGGACAGGAGGTTGCTAGAACAAGCCAAGAAAATTGAAAACTTGAGTTCTATGGTATTCTGTGCCAATAGAGAAGAGACCGGTGAGCTCTTTAAGAAGGTCTGTTGTCTTTTGCTGTCTTCTTTATAACTTGTATGTTGCTTTCAGTTGCATCTACTTTTACATCTCTAGGATTCTTGATGCTGTATTTTGCTAAATTTATCTTTAACTAATTTTTTGACTTGAAAGCCCAATAATAGTGAAAAACTAAATTTACATGTCTACAGCTGGAAGTGTACAGTGGTCTTTTCAGTGTTTAAGTACCCTTGTAATTAGAGGCAAGTTATGATGTACTATTTTCTTAAATATCTTTGCTACTGTCCTATACTACTGAAGTCATATATAAAAGTGCCCTGAAATTCCTGTACTTCATGTTATTTAAGGTTATATCTCGTTCCAGAGATTAGACCAGTAGAGGGGGCTAATTGAAATTCTCTGATCTGATTTAAGATCTTTGGAACCAAACAGATGGCACATAAATGTAATTTACTTCCAGAAAGCTGTTTATTATTATGCTGAAAACTAATGCATTATTTCCCTTTTCTAGCCATTCGACTGTTGTGACCTGGCGAGATGATTTTCATGCTCCATGGACAAGCAAATGTGCTATGCCGGCTATTGTTTTTGAGACATAGTCTTTTCCCATCCTTTCTCAAAACATGCAGCATGCATCTTTATGTTCATCACAAAATTGTTGATTTCAAGATTTTTGCATCCGGTGCTAGTACAAGATGAGATACCTCCATGTGTGTATGCTGCATTTTTTATAGGAAAAAATAAAAAATAAGCTCAAAAGTATATCCCTTTCAGCCAACATTATTCTCGTGCAGTTAGTGCTTTCACTTCTATACATTTTGCCCTTAACATTTGTTAGATCCCACATTTTGTTCACTCTGTATGGTTCTCTTTTATTTTCTCTATGATAGGATAAAAGGCGTGATACCTGGTGCCCTGGAAAACCTGCAAGGAAGAAAATGAAAGAGGTAACATGCTACTTCTGATGGTATGGAAGTCATTTATCAACTTCGCTGAAATACCTGCCATTCCATTGAAATGGAAACAATGTTCTTTTTCTCTTACTAGAAGGAATGCCAGTTTTTGTCAATGTCTAAAGTTAAATAACCATGAAAAAGGTTCGATTTTTTAATTTGAGGTAGGTAAAAGTGTGTGAATGTTGGGATAAAAATCTTCTTGTAACAAAGCATGCTCCAAAACATACACCCGCCTTTTTGGGACTCTATGCATTGTGCTAGTGCAGATTTGAAGTTTTTTCTTCTTAATTTTAGACAATTGCTAATGATACCAACTGCATACTCTTGTCTACAAACCCTTGGCAATTAATATGGAATTATGTTTGGATGGTGTACTGATTCATTTATCCTAGCAACTTGTTGAGCTGATTTCTTAACAGTTTTAATCCACTCATTTATCCGGGACACTTAAATTACCTCATTATACTGTTAGTGAGTATTCACTAACATTCTTCCTTGGTGCTCTAGCTGTCATCTGTGGTCAAAGAGAAGACTTCTGAAGTGAGATCAGCAAGAACAGATGTTGCAGTGAGGTCGCTAGTTCCTTTTGAAGAGTTGGTTAAAGAAGCAAGTTCTGCCGAGTTTTGCAAGCATGATGAAGATTGTAAAAGCAATGCTTTGGAGGACTGTACTCTTCCTAATTCACATGCTCTGTTGCATGTCACCAATAGGAGAAAAGTTCCAGTGGAAAAAAGAAGCTTACCAATGGTTCATATCATGTTATATATTTTTCATTTGCCTATTCCTTTTTCTTTTGGGTGTTAACTGCTATTATTGCAGGACAGTAATAACTTGGCAGACATACAAGCTGAATATGAAAATTTGCTGTTAGAATTTGAGACTCATGTTAGTTTTCTAAAATATTTTGTTCTAACAATATGGTTGTGGTGTTATATCCATCACTGATTTTGCTTCTTTACAGAGGATAATGAGCGACATCCAAATTGATTACTTAATGAGGAAGCTTTCTGGGGCTGATCTAGTTCTAGGCGAGAAATGCAGAGAGTGCACTTTACACAACAACAATTTTATATCTTATTCAGATGAAAGTAGAAGTTTGAGGGATGCAGATGCTACTCTTGTGGTTAATCAGCTTCAAGAAAAGGTTGACCTGTCTCATTTTTGCCCTTTTTATTTACCATTTTTTCGTAGTGTTCCCAAACTTGGTTTTTTGTTTCTGACTTTTCACTGAGCGAATGGGAAACTTCCTGTTGTTGGATTGTAATTTAAAATTTTTATTGCGGCAAACAATTGTTTAGTATCTTTTGCTAAAATGAGAAGCTTGGAAATAAGAGAAATAAAGTCCTTTCGTTTCTTTTGAGATCCTTAACCAATGAATTGGACCTCTATTATCATGCCAGATCTAGTGTTCACTTTGGAAGATATGATTAAATCCTAGGATTATTAACAGAATTATTCTACAGAATTTCACATTTATGCTGATTATTTGCATGGTTTTAATACAACAGCAAATGCCTTCCTAATGATTCTGGGTGTCTTTCATCTTGTAAATTCTTAGCAATCTTTGCCTGCAGATTGCTACTTTAGAGATGGAGAAGTCCTCAAGCCTGCAAAACTTGGATTGTGTATTTGACTTAGCAACTGAGGGGACTTTATCTGCACAAGAGAAATGTGAAAAGGTTCACGCTCTGACTTAAATGTATAAGTTTCCATAAAATTATTGTTCTTGTTACAAGTATGTGTTAGAGAGCCTTAAGACCTCGTAATTAATATATTAACAAGACAACTTCAAACCATTGCAATGTGATAATGGAAATTGGCTTAGTTTTGTCATTTCTGACATAGGATCTCATTTTCTGTCATTTCAAATGGTCCTTTTCAAAATTTTAAGGCAGCAGGCCATTTATCTTTGATATCTTTTTTATGGTCAATCCGATACTAATTTCCTGAATCTTACTTTGACTGAGCTTTTGTGTTAATGTCCTAATTTCATTTTGTACTTCTCAAAGCTATTTCTGCTACCTCTGTTAGAAACTTAATGTCATTTAGAGTTACTGCAAACGAGCATTTTGGTCTTCCTGGTCAAGAATATTGTTGTCTAGGATACAATTTTCATTCACTCCCTCCAAAATATTTTCAATCATCTTATCATTCTTTAAACACATATATATGGATCACATGTTCTAGTTTTATGTATTTATACTTATAAATATCTTTATATATATTTGAACTAGTACATTAAAAAAGTATACATATTTACATCTACCAATCATCACACTTGCATCCAGTAAAAACATTCGTATGTTCCAATCAATTTTTGAAATCATTCTCTGAAAAAAAATTACAGAACTACCAGAAAATTCCAATGAATCATGGATAAAGTTTCACTTCCCAAACATTCCCTATCTCACTGCCAAAGTAACATTTCCTGACCAAAAACTTCCGAACAGCTTGGAATGACTCAATTGCCCAGACAAAAGTGTTGCGTCTCTCTTTCAGCTTTCCATAGACCATGAAATAAACCACATTTGAGTAGCTGTTCTGTTCTTACTCATGCAACCATTTTCTTCAATTGTTACTTATTCCCCTTTTTTAAGTACCTCTGTAATCTTTTCTCAATTGTGATAGCATGTCTTCTGTTTCTTTTATTTTTGCAAACTTTTCAGGGCGTAAGGCAGTCTGGAAAAACGTTTAGTAGATATTGGATTAAATATTAATTGACAATAAGCAACTTAAGACTCCTGGGTGATGAATAAAAACTCGAGAACTTCCCTCTGTCAAACTGCCTGCTTAATATATTTCTGCTTTTTTCTTTAACTCTGCGGAAGTTGAAATTTACAGTTAATATGTTATTGTTTAATACAGCTTTATGAGGAACTTATTCTTGCTCGAGAAGAAGCCACTGTAGCTCGTGACACACTCGCTTCATCACAGTCTAACATGGTAATTCCCTGAGTTTCAGTGTATAATTAATTTTCATACTTGAATTTATTGATTTTTTAAAATATTATTGAATATAAATAAACAAAGTTAATTGTTTATTAACTTCCTTCAGGAAGAATCTGATTGGTTGATCAGTCTACTAGAAGAAGCCCAAGAAATAAAGCTGGAATTTGAAAATTCTAAAATTCTCATAGGGTCGCTTTCTTCAGTTATGGATGAACTTCTCCGGTTGCCGTCTGCGATGCAGATTAATGTAAGTAGACATCCTTAGACATTTTATTTTTTTTTATTATTAGCCTAATATAATATGTGTGTATCCTACAGAAAAATAATTTAACTGCTTGCTTGCAAATATATGAGTAAATTTGCTTCAAATCTGTATTACTCTTGTATTAAGCTAATTAGGAATTCTTTTCATGCCTTATGTGATAGAAAGTAATATGAAGTGCACATACAACAACATTTGTCCCATCCTTATGGTCGTCACTTTGACGGTTATCAATCCACATTTTTTTCTCTCAAGCACAGGATCTTAGGTTGTCATCTTCCCAGAGTTTGGTTCAAATTGAGTTGATAGTTGAGAGCCATAAGAAAATACAATCTTGTCTGAAGAGTAAAGTTAATGAGCTTGAGGACGAGAAGGTAATGTATTTTTGCATGCAGATACTTAGAAAGTTAAGTGCTTCCATTATTGAAGTTTCTTTGTATTTTTTGTTGAAATATAGCACGTTCTTTACAATCAAGTTTCAGAGCTTCGCAACAGGATACAAGAATTAAGTTTAGAAGTTCAAAACTCTGCAAATGCATACAGGGTAAGTTACTAGACAAGTTTCAATTTTTTTGATTGCTTAATCCCCAGTTTTGATCCCATTAGTTTTGTTTTCAGGAACTTAATGAGAAATATGAAGCTGAGGAGGCTGATTTTCAATGTCAACTTCAAATGCTCCAAAGGGAAATTTCATCCTTATCAGTTTGTTCCTTGGCAAAGGAAAAGGAGAGTATCAGGAAGGATTTGGAGAAAACAAAATCAAAGTTAAAAGACACGGAGTTCAAGCTCAAGAATGCCATGCAGGAGAAAACAAAGCTTGAGGTATTACACCACTTTTTCTTGCCTTTTGCTTTTCATATGGTCCTTTGTCTTGATTATCGCAAATGCATTTTGCTTAATTCCAGGGTGAGAAGTCATATGCAGAGAGAGAACTTAAAAGACTGCAAAACCAGAAAGCCATTCTTGAACGTGATATGAGCAAATGTGAATCTGTTATGGGGAGAAGGCGTGATTCAACTATTGATAGGAGCTCGAATGTGTTTGATCTGAAACGAGGCAAAACTTCTACCGCATTGGCGGAACTGGAGGTAGTTATCAATAATAGTGAACTAAATATATTACATAATGTGCAGGACTGCTCCTGCAACTAATACACTAAGTTTGGCAAGGCAAATGCGAAATTGAACTACTTTCCCTGACTGCAAAGTAGATGCATGAACATGTTATTGCACGATTGTATTCATGATTTGTGATGTTCAGCTCACTGCAGAAAACACTTAAGTGATTGTACTAACTGAAAAAAACTCTGGTTTAGATCTTGTTGAGAAAACAAACTTGTTGCTGTCCTGTTGTGATATTCAGGTGCAGTCATGGTAATGTATGCAATTATTCTCATGATTGAAAGAGAGATATCTATAATAGTAGAGTCTAAAATGAGCTCTTTAACTGTTATGCTTTGATTAGCTTTTTCCATGAAATAAGCAATAGCAGGTTATATATCAACTTATACCTTATTTTATGTAAATGGCAGAAATTATGTGCCCTTACTATTTTCGTTTATTCTCTGTTTGTTATTGTCCCTTTTAGTTTTTGCCCCTGATGGACCACAAGAGGATTTAATATATACTTTTTCCTTGATAGACAACTAATTCAAGTGTGCAATATGTTTTCTTTAGATAATTACATCATTTGTTTGCACATTATTCAGGAGGAATATAAAAAACTGGAAGTACTTGCTTTTGAGATGGAGACCACAATTGCATCTTTGGAAGATCAACTAGCAGCGGCAAATGGGGAAAAGGATATGGCCACTTCTAGAGCTGATAGTTTGACTTCTGATTTGCAGTCATTGTCTGATGAGTTGAATCTTTCAAATTCGGAGTTGAATTCACTGAAGGAAGAAGTTTCAGTTCTTGTGAGCTTTTCTCTTCATTTTGTAGCACTCGTATTTCACAATATCATAAATGATAATTGCGTTTCACCTACTTCTGGGATGTTGTCGATATCTGTTGCTGATATGTTCAAATTTATTGTTACATTATTTCAGAGAACAACTTTGGAAGAATCGAGGTCCCAGGCACAGGAAATGGAAAGTTTTCTTAAAAGTTTGTTGGAAGAAAAGGAGGACTTATCAATGGTAGCAGTAGAATCTAATGTTCATTTATAAATCCATACAGCAATTTTGTTGATTCTTGGATTCCATCATTGTTTCTTGCAGCAACTCACTGAAGCCCTTTTGACAATGGAGGAGGAGAAAGCAATATGGACATCTAAGGAGAAAGCTTCGATGGAAGTTATTGGAGAGAAAGAAACACTTTATACTGCAGAAATTGCCTCATTATTGACAGAATTATCAGAGGTACTTTTGAACGAGGCAACGTCCAATTTATCACTCTTTCTAAGAAACCATTCCTGAATTGCCAAGTTGTCTTGAACTTCTATGTCTAATTTCTAATTGTTTAGGAATGACCATCTTCTTTTTTGATGATTTGGCTTTCTAGGCTAGAAATGAACTGCAGATTTATAAAAAAAATAGCAAAGATCTTGAGGAAAGGTTAACAAGGTCAGAGGAAAATGCAGCTTCAGAAAAGCAATGCAGGTTTGTCTCCCATGATGGGTTATAAGAAATGTTTTTACCGGTACAAGTACCTTTTTTTCTGGTATTATGTACATAAATATAATGAATATTTACCTCTTACTCTCTGAAATTTCAACATTTTCGGCTTTCTTTATTATATTATCCGGACGGCATATTTTGTTACATGTAGTGTGGCGTTTTTGGTATTACTCAGATGCTTTAATGAGAAAGTGTCAGAAGTCAACCTCTGCACAAATGAACAGAAAGCTTCTGATGACTGGAGAGAAGGATCCCCAGAGGTAGGATTAGGTTCCTTTATACTTCTATCATTGCCTGCATCCTAACTTTAATTGCTCATACATGGGTGGATATTGGAAATTTCTTTCTCAGATTTGGAATCCACAAGTAGATCCGAAGTGCCAAGAAACACATGAAGAAATTGAAATCCTACAGTTAGAATTGAGTGTTCTCAAAAAAGAAAGGCAACATTTATTTGCTCAAGTTCAGGAGTTGGAACAAAGACAGCCTTTTTCTACAGATGACTCTGAGGTTTGTATATCTTAGTTATCCAAAAGTAGTGTTCGCTTGCCAACTTTAACACTTTTAGGTTTCTTTCTCCATGCTTTTTCCAGGAAAACACAAAGCATATATTTAAAACCTCAATATAATCCAAGGACAATCTGTTTTTGACTTTTTTTCTCTACGTCATGTTAATAATAACCAAGGATGACGTGAATTTTATTTACACAGGTATTGAAGTTAAAACACGAACTAGAGCAGCAGAGAGATAGGCTTGCTAGTATGGAAGGCAAGATGCGCAATGTAAGGGAACTTAAACCTGAAACTTTTTGCTTGAGGTTTCACATGAATTGGAACTAAATGTCCAATATTTCTTAACCTACACTGCCGGTAACTTCTGGTTAATTGCACAAAATATACAGCAGCAAAATGGTGGTGGAATATGCGTGATTTGGCCGAGTCATAGAATAACGAATTGACAATGCTATAGGAATTACTTATTTTCAAATTAAATAAAGCCAGACTCTTAGATCCAATTCATTCCCATAGGCATCTCTATCTTCATTAGCATCCTTCTGCCTCTCTTTACACATCAACGCAAGTGCAGCTTCAGGGCATGCGTATTGGTGACCTGAGGCATACGCATAAGTAGTGATGTTTCATGGTCGACACGCATATGATATTTTGAGTACTGTAAACATCAATTTGTAATGAAGGCTAAAAGTCGTGAAACAGGTTCAAATTTGTATTTCAATGCTTACTACTTTTACCACCTGATACTTTTTGGTTCTGATGAATTTCAAAAGGACCAAATTAATATGGACAAGGAGAAGGCTAAGCTCAGAATGAGACTCCGGGGAGCTCAAACTAAACTGGATACATTTCGAGTTAGATACAAGGAGTCGGTGGATGAGTTGGAGTACATGAACCGGAAATATGAGGAAGCTTCAGCAAAGCTGAAAAAACAATTAGCTTCATATGGCAATCAAGTCCTTGATCTCACAAAACAACTTGCAGCCTGCAACTGTAGAAGATGATGAGACTCTACGTCCATCATTCGGTACATTATTCTTTCTGATTTTTTCTGCTTTCTTGTGACATAACCCTGCATAGATTGTGCTACATATTAATTATGGAGGGCTTCAGAGCATTAGGTTTGTAACTTAACCAATTCCCCAGGTTTGTGTTGTTTCATCCATTCCAATTGCTTTGGGTCTAGGAGAAATTGTAGAATGGGCAAGGGCATTGCTACAGTGTAGGATACATTTTTAATCATTTATGACACTGCATTGTTAGAATCTGCAGTCCGTGGTTACAAAGGAATTTATGAGCTTCAATGAAATGCCTTAGTATGGAGGTAAACAGATCTTCATTTGAATTTATTTCTTTGCTTTGCTTTGGTGGTAAATAAGGGACAATGACTTGTGTTTCGTATTAATTGGCAACCGTGCGCATTTGAATGAATATGCGCAGTGTCTTCTCTCGATATGTTGTTAAAGCATGAAGAATTGTGTATTTTCTTGGATATAAGATAAAAAACCAGAACTGTAGTTGGTTTTGATGTATGAAGTAATATCTTGGGGAAATTAATAAGCCAGCAAAACATTTTTCTAGATTATTTCAATTGATTTGGAATATGGTAGCACATGTCATCTGGTGGTGAAGATATGGAGGGTCAATGTATAATCTGGTGAGCCGTGTTACAAATTAATATCCACTATTAATGAATCGAAAATAGACTTTTATTTTACGTCAAATGTCAGTTTTTGGTGTTGGGAAATGACTTGGAATAATTTCTTGCCTAAATATAGATTGGTCGAAAAAGAAAGATAAGGCAAGATGGCCTCTACATCATATCAAACTAACAACCCAACAAACAAAATCATTACACGATCTGTAATTACATGCGCGCCTTTTTTTTGGGTTGGCCCACTATGGGGATTTTGTCTTGGTCCCATATCGCGCGTGCTTGTTTGTTTATTTATTCTATGCATCAGGAGTATAAAAGAATTTTTTTTTTCACTATTTGATTTATTATTTATTTTATTCCAATTACATTTTGCCATTTTATGAATTTTGTGAATAATATAAAATTTGCACTTAAAAATTATTATTAATTTTTATATGTACAAGCATCATGTGCTAATTAATTTTTAATTTATTCTATTTTTATGTTTACCTCTTACTTTATGAATAATCTAAATATTAGAATATTTATAAAATTATGCTGATGCAATTAAGTGTGACTCTTATTATTATTTTATTGTTATTTTATTTCCTCGGTTTTGGTATGTGGTTTCTAAGATGGTATTTGCAGATAAATATTTGCATTTTTTCAGAGCCATAAACTGTAGGATAGGTTTAAGTTCGGGAAAAAAAATTAAAAATGAAGTCTATTTCTGTGAAAAAGGAAAAATTGAGATGTAGAAATCTGAAGTGAAAGTGCAATGCAAACTTATAAAAAAGTTGTACTTTTCGTACAGAGAAATAGAATTATTTGTGAAAATATTAAAAATATTATAAACCATTCCTGAACCAGGAAATTTAGCCTACAAAGACTCAACATGGACTTGTTTTTTGTTAAAAAAGTAAATCAAAAGTACTTAAAATTTGTACGCGCTTCCCTAAAATCAATTGAAGCATGGTCCACTCTATCTTAAATCATCTATGTCCCTTTAATTCTGAAAGTATATTTTGTAAGAAATAAATTTCACGATGTATCATCTTTCATTGTTGGCCAAATTGTTTTGGCACGTAAGAGTTTTTTTTTACAAATTTTTTGTAATTCTTAAAATTAAAAGGGAATTAGTTCTAACTTGTAACAAGATTAAAGAGAGGAATGTAACGTATTCCTTTATAATTGTAAGATGATTATATTCATCTTTTTTCATAAAAAATCCTTATCTTATGAAGAAATAGATAGTGTGAGACTTTTTTAAGAGGTTTTCAAGTTCTCATGTCTTAATTGTAAGGTTGCAAACATTTGTGTCTATTGAGATATGGGATGAAATCATTCCAAAAAATTTCTTATGCACTTTTTGTTCTTTGTCTTTTTGTTGACTACTCCTCCAAAGGTCTAGTAATTCTTTCATTTCTGTAATTTGGTAATTAAAAAATACCACAACATGCGTAATAATTTTTTTAATGAAAAGTTACAAAGCAAGAGGTTATTAAAACTAGAAGTGATGCAAAAATGGATGATCTGGATGAAAACCAAGATCTCCAAAAATTTGGAGTTCACATCTTTTGATGGTTAAAGTTGGTATTTAAAAACAAGTTCTTTCTTTGGAATGAACAAATTTTTTCGAATGAGGTTAGCAATTTCTAGAAGGAAAATTTTCACAAAATTGGATCGTGATAATTTAGAGGAAGATGAAGAAAGTTGGAACATGCAAATGATAGGTATATGGACAAGATTTAAGGGAGGTAATTTGGGCCTATACAAATGGTTAGGAAGATGATTTGTGGATCCTTTGATATGTTTATAGAGAATGAATAATTAGAAAATTATTCTGCCAATTTCAAAAGTTGTCCATCGTTATTTGCTTCGTTTTGAAGGATGACATTTTTGGAAAACCTTTCACATTCATTATAACAATAAAATACATGACAATTAGATGAAAGTAGAATTTTTCAATGCCTCGTTTCACAGCAAGAACTTCTTTAAATGTAGAGTGATACTTTTTCTTAGAGTATTTGAAACTTTCACTTTTGTATTCATAAATATTCCTTTTCTCATTCTTTTTCTTAAGAAGAATAGTACCCCAAAATGGGTTACTAGCGTCTATTTGCAAGATTAGAATTCTTCTAGAAGCTATTTGTAATTGCAGCAAGGATTGAACAATTTTTTTAATTTTTTGGATTGCAATTGTCTGGGCATTAGATGAGTGTGGAAGAGTTTTTCTCAAGGAAAATTTTCTCAGCATATCCTGGAGAGGCTTGATTATTGGAGAAAGATCTTTGACAGAAGTGGTCATATAATTAACAATTTCTAAAAATTGTTGAATCTCTTTGGTGATGATAGCTTATTAGGAAATTTCAACAACTTTTGCGCTACGTGGGGTTGCAAACTATATCACCTTTCTTGAGGTAGAATATCTAGATGCTATATTGAACAAGCTGCTCTTGTATCAAATAATTCTTTAAGTTAGATGAGCGTGTCATATTTATCTTTGAATATTTGGATTAAGATCCTAGGCACCTGTGAGGTAAGATTTATAGCTTGTATTAGGAAACAACTCACAACTGCTTCATCATTTTATAAACTGGAAAGTCCCCATTAGAGCTTTTTTCTTCAGGATAGTTAATAATGAATAGGACCTTGGTGGTAGCCTCATCAGCTTATGAGAAGATTGATTCAAGTTCTTCTTCTCCAATTCTGGTTTGAGTGTTTTTAAAGATTTGGTTAATGATTTTATCTCTTCTTTTTTGAGGATTTCTTTTTGCAAAATGTTTTTTTTCCATAAATAAAATATCTATTTCTTTTGGATGAGGTTGTCTTCTCTCTGAAAAATCTTCTCCTTCCTTTTCTCAAAAATCCTTTATCCAAAATTTTCTTTCTCGAATATCTTTTAAACTGGCGTGACTTCTTTGTAGAATAATGATACTTTGGGCCTCTTCTATAGCATTTTTTGAGAAGATAATTCATTTGGTAAAATTTTCCAATCCTTTCCCATATTTGTTCAAACTCCTTTAGGAACATCCATTGGTTACACAACTTATTTGGAGAACTTAGCACACTTTGATGCAAAGGTCCAAGAGAGACATTCTCCAAAGTTCTTTCTCTCACTTCAAGAGTTCTAAGTGTTTCTTTTCCTAGAGGTTTGAGTATAGAGTTGAGATAACCTTGTTTTAAATTTAGATTATTCATTCCTCCAATGATATAATATTTTTTAGAAAAACTTGTTGGAAGTGTCTTTCAAGATCTTGTCTTTTAAAAGAGCAACATTTCATTTGAAAGAACTCTTCTCTTGCAATATTGATATGTTGCTCTAGATCTCCAAAAACCTTTGTGTATATAATGGTCATGAAGGATGGTATGTCTGACACCTAGATAGCTTGGATTTATCCATAAGAACCGAGCTAGTACCACCATTTTTTTAATGTTCTAGTCATCCTTGCTATAAAAGCTTGGATGAATGTTGTTACTTTGGCATTTGATTTTCGTAATTTTGCCACACACCATGTTGACATCTCATGAATTCGATCTCATATGTTCTTTATAATATTGTCAAAAGAAAACCACTATTTGGATTCTATTGACTATGTTGATTGTGGCGACTGAGGATTTGCTTGACTTCTATCCAAGGCCCTAAGGTAGAAGGAAAATAGGAATTTAATTCGGAACATTTTTTCAAGAGTAAAGAAATTTGGTTTTCTTCTTTAGCTGGGGTTTTTATCATCATTTGAAGTATGATAAATGTGCATGGTTTAGAGTTGTCTAGTTGAGGCTATAAAGATAAAGGATGAGAAGTCTTTTGGTTGTACTAGTCTGAAGGAACTTTAAAAGTAGTACCACTAAATATTTTTTTGAAGGTTTCAACATCTAAAGGAACTTGAAAAGTAGTACCTCTAAGTATTTTTTGGAAAGTTTCAACATTTTTTGTGGTGTAGCAGGCAAGGCAACCAAAGAGGATGGTGTGTTTTGAAATGGAAACATAAATTCTTATAGTTTTGAGTGGAATTTTGTTTGTAGGGGTTTCAATTGAATCTTGAGATTTTGCAACTCCTTTTTCTCGAGAGTGGGAAGGGTTGGAATTCTAGATCAATTCTAGAATTTCATTATGTAGTCTGCCTATATATTTTTTAACGGTTGCAACTGGATTGATAATTGGGGATTTCTGAGCATTAATCTTTTCTTCAATCCTCTTTAGTGTTGTGTTTTTTGCCAAAGCATTTTCTGAATGCTAATTTAGCATAGCTTGCATCTTAGAAGTAAAAGAGATTGATCCATTAGTATTTTTTATCGTGGGATTATTGATTTTTCAAGTTTGTGTACTCCCATTTTTCTTTACAATTTCTAATGGAGAAAACACTCCTTAGCTTGGAGGGTGAAATATAAATGGGGGAGTCGCTTGGGAATCCTTTTGGCAATTAATCTCTAGATGTTTCAATACTTCCTCATAATAAGATTGTAGTTGTCTTGGCTCATTGATCTAATCTTGTTTTTCATTATCCTATCTTGAGAGGGTGGTTGGCCACAAAGTGGGAGGTGGTGGTGTAAACTTGACATAATAGTCAAATTTCCTACTGTGTTCTTTTAGGAGTTCGACATGAGGCTTCTTCTCTTTATAATCTTTGTGCAACAGTTGTTGGGAGAAGGTTAGAGTTATTGTAAATTGTGAGGCAAAGTATGAAGCTCTTGGTTCCTCCTTTCTCTTGAATTGGATCTTGACGTTGTTATCTTGTTGTTTTGAGAAGTTAGGTTTTGCAAATTGAATTGGTTCGTTTTGTTGAGACTTTTGGTATGACGCCTCACAATTTGTTATCTAAGCTTATGGAATTAGCTTTGTAAGTTCTTCTTTAGGTATTTGACATGCCACATACGCATAGCATGATATTTGATTTGAGTTGATCTGGATATGTAAGGCATCTTCCATCTTGTGTAGGAGAGAGAAATTCAAAGAATGATTTTTAACCTAATATATCATATGATAATGAAGAATAGCTCTCTATGCAGTTCCTTTGGGTACAACTCTTGCTACTTAAACTTGAATTTTTAAAACAGAGAGTATTATATGATCCGAAATGGATATGTTGAAATTAGGACACATGGCAATCAAAATAGTTCCAACATTCAATGTCACTAAAACTGTAGAAATCTAGGATCAAGTAACGCTATTCTTAAGAATGTAGGAAGACCTTTTCTTCCATCAAAAGTGAGGGCAAATCTTATTGTCCCAAAATGTAAATGGGTATATCTTTTAGACAGCTAAATCTTTGAGAGGTGTTTTGGAATTTAAGGGGAACTAATTGTTTATTTTCAGTTGTTGGAAGTAACTGTTGATCAAAGGGAGTAGACTAGATATACTACTTGACCATAGATTTATAACGAGCGACAAGATTTTTAACTTATTTTGAAAAAGAATGTTTAGGCTTTAAATAGGTAGAGTATGGAGCAAGAGAAGGAAAGTTAGTTTTAGGAACATTTTCTTCATTAAAGAGAGTAATTTCATAAAAAAAAAATCAACCTTTTCGATAGAAGAACTTTAGGGGAATTTTCCAAGAAAGCCATGAGCTGAAATGGTTCTTCCACTATATTCTATGCCAAATTGCCATTCATATCTTCCCTGGTTGCTAGACTACATACTTTTTGAAATTTCTATCGTTGTCAAGGGGACCATTTACAATTCTTACTTATATACTAAGTGAATTTAATCTGGACATAATTTTCCCTCTGGGAATAGACAAGATGATCATGACCTCTTGCAGAACAAGTGTAATTTAATTAAAAATTGTATTGTACTTTTTTACTAAAAGCATTTTTTGACCTCAACAACAAGTTTGACCATTGTGTGTGTGTGTATTTATCACTTGACATGGTTAGAAGAATTTTTCAGAAGAATATTCTAATCGATTTATAACTACTCTTCAAGAAGAAGTCGGCAGAATTCATGCTAAATGCTGAAAAAAATTGTCCATCAACTCGTAATTACTGCTCAAAGAAACAATCCAACACAGTCCCACCAACATGACTGTCAAATCAATTTTCTTTGTCCCTAAATAAATTAAGATAAGTCAGGAAGTACAACTATCATGATAATACACGAGTACAACTGAAAATTCAAAATTACAGGTGGATGAAATTTTATGGCAGAAAGCATGCATCTGAAGCAATAGTCTGGAGGTCAAATTCAGAATGGCTAGTGGATGAAATTTTATGGCAGAAAGCATGCATCTGAAGCAATAGTCCGGAGGTCAAATTCAGAATTGCTGGTGGATGAAATTTTATGGCAGAAAGCATGCATCTGAAGCTATAGTAGGGAGGTCAAATTCAGAATGGCTAGTGGATGAAATTTTATGGCAGAAAGCATGCATCTGAAGCAATAGTCCGGAGGTCAAATTCAGAATTGCTGGTGGATGAAATTTTACGGCAGAAAGCATGCATCTGAAGCTATAGTTGGGAGGTCAAATACATAGCAAGTGGTGTCGTTGGCTTAGCAAGTAGTGTCGTTGGCTTAGCAAGTGCATAGTACTTGAAGAGCTTCAAGAATGAACCATGACCCCTCCAAATACATAAATTTAATTAAGATATATTGATGTCAGGACACAAATTAAGATGGGATTCTCAATTGTATCTAGATTAATATAAAAAAAAACAAATTAGGATATACACGTAAAATTGTTTTAGAATTTGGGCAGCAATAAATGGCACCCATTAACTTTAGTTTGCTCCACTCCACCAAAGGTGTCCGTTTTATTCAAGTGCAAAAGACTGGAAACCCACTAAGGTCGTCTCTTGGAAAAGCAATAAAGAGGAAACCATACATCCAAAGTTTAGCTCTCATGGAGATGGATTGGTGCATTTATATATTGGGGGTTTCTTTTTCTTACCTACTCATTTCAACCTTCGATTGCAAAGGTACGAACAGGAGATGGGTAGGTGTAATATATAATTGTTATTATACTAATTAACGTTGCTACATGATAACAAGAAACTGTGTATTCTCACGATGTCTCAGTGAAATAATGACAATATTCCCACTTCTATCATTTCTTGCTGCATACATAAATTAGTAAAATGTCTCTCTTTCCACTGTATTGGTAATTATTTTTCTTTTTTTCGTTTTTATAATTATGAGAACCCCATTAGCCCTGGGCACCACAAAGTATTCAAATCTTGAATTTGAATGTATTCAAGAAAAGTAATGTGAGGCCAATAATTATTGATGGGACCCTATGCAGTTTTAATTATCTGACTAATATGTACGCAAATTGGATCTTTGATTTCCCTTGAAGAGATGCATGAACGCACATTGGTGATATCTCCTACGGTACTTCTATCCTTCATCAGTTTTTCCACCAACAAACATGTATCAATTCAGAAGAGTAATACCCGCAATTTAGGTATCCTATATTAGTTTATGTAGCAACCTATATTTCTCATATCTATCTATCTATTTATATATATATATATATATATGTATGTATGTATGTATGTATGTATGTTTGCATTCATGATGCAGGTTATGAATATCAATCAATCAATGATGACAAGACGGAATACTAAATTTAAATTTATAAAGCAAATCTTTTATTTACATACAGTTCTAAAATTTAGGGTTTCCTTTATTACTTCATGTAAAAGTGTATTTTTATCTAAAAAGTAGTAGCAGCAATAATTAACAACAACATCAATAATAATAATAGTAATAATTAGCAATTTGGGTAGAGGTACACTCTTGTATTAATATAAGGATTGCTAAACGAAGAGGTTGTTGGGGCGTTGGGGTGAAAGCAGAACGTCAGATGGTACCTCCTACCAACTCTCTACCAACTTGAATTATGAAAAAAAATGTGATTCAGAAACAAATCAAGTCCCCATTCATTGTGCTTAATTAAGGACTAATTTGGTGTTAACAAAATTGGCAATACTTCTTGTGATGAACTTTTGAAACGCACAACAAAATAGATCTATCAGTATACATGGCTTGCTGTTGCTGAAGTAATTAGCTCCCTAACTGAGTCTGTTGTTTTTGTTTAATTTAAAATGATATTGTGGTTGGGTATAATAAAATGGCAATTGATCCAATTGAGCTCCAGCACACTTATCAAAATCTTTTGTTCTTTATTTTATTTTTATTTTTTGATTTTTATCAATATATAATTACCACATATTATTATTATTATTATTTAAATAGTAGTTATATAAATACACGGCCATCTTGTTTTGATAGAAAAATGAGAGAACAAAAAATAGGGGATGAAAACGAAATAGAAGAATACTTAATCTGTCTAAAACATTATAAAGCAATTATGGTTTCATTAGATTTATATGTACCAATTGAATTGTAAAGCTCAGTAATTGAAATGAACCATTAGAAGTGACATCTAAAAAGCTGTGGGAGGCAACTGTCAATAGTACAAAATGGACTGAGGGAATATTCAAAATTTTCATACCTGGCAGATATGAGACAGATAAAAGAAAGATTAAATGAATCTACACGAACAACTTGTTATAACAAAGATTAAAGGAGATATGAGACAGATAAAGGAAGATAAGACTAAATGAATCTACACGACAGCCCTTGGCCAGTCCTTTTCATTTTTTCTTTTTCCAACTTTCACTGCACCCTATGCTTTTAATTATTCCAGCGAACCCTTCATCCACTTACCTAGAATTTCCGACACCAAAGCAATGGCAAATGCAGAGACAAATGGTTGTTGGTAATCCCTGTTCCATAACTAGAATAGGGTTTATTTTGTCTCTAATTTTTCCATATTTGATTATTATTGAGATATAATTTTATAATGCATTTTATTTTTCACAACCTGTTCATAGTATTAAACTATAGTAATTATTTTTCTATCAATTTATAAAACATATATATCTTTGTAGTTACACATATTTAAGAATATGTGTTTTTTGTTAGATGATAAATTATAAATAAATTATATTTGCAATATAATTCAATTATAAAATGTAATATGTTCAATAAAATTCAAAAATATTTTTATAAAATAAAAATATTATTTTATTTGTGCACATGGAAAATTAAATTAAATTTTAAATTTTATTACATACACATCAAATGTGATTGTGTGTGTGTGCGTGTATGAATTTAAAAAATGTTCAATTAATATCCTATTATCCATACAGTATACACTGACATATTTATAAAAGGAATTGATATCAAAGTAAATTTATGTTTATACGTAATAATGTTCCATTATTACCCTGAAGAGGTTGACAAGGGGAAGAGAGAGCTCCAGAATACTGCACACGTCTGTATTTATGAGATTAATTTCTCTAGAGTCTCTATTCTTTTACAAATTTTAGGAGTGCCAATGAGTTGAAATCGAATAAAAAATTTAGTTCCATAATTATTTGAATATTGCTTATCGTAGTTTTTAAAAATTAAAAATTAAATTAAAATATGAGTTAAGTAACAAGATTGAACTTAAAAAAATTGGTCAAGCTCAATTAAATTCTAATATATTAACAAGTGTAATTATAGCTAGTCTTATTAACACCCCTAAGTTCATCAAATATCAATTCACTACTCAACTCGTACTATAATTATTACTATTTTTTTCATACATTCCAGGACGGATTGATTTACTCTCATATATAAGTTATACTTTTTCTTATTTAATATCCTTAATTTAATTTATTTCTTTTTATTTCTGCAATAAATAGTACAGTGATTGTTATAATTTAATATACGTGTAAAACAAAAGGACATAAATTAAAATTAAGAATGACTAATCTCAGCAACTTATTGTAATTTTCTATTATAGCATATACGGATAAGATTATATTGGAGGGGTCATGAGCGATTATTTGTCTCCTGCATATTATATTTTTATACAAGTTAATCATTGTTTATGTAAAATATATAATTAATTATGTTTTTATGAAAACAAACAAACACCCATCTTGCAATAAAATCTAAATTTAAAAATAGTTGTAAAAATTAAAGCCTCATCAACTCTCCACTTTATAGCCATTAGAAAAATAGGCGTAGTTATTTGAGATGGAGAGGCGATGTGGAATTTGCGAATATAGTTCAATGCATCCTATGCAAATTGCCCCATTTGGCGTGCAGGCAGCCGACCCCGCCTGTAATGAAATCCAGCAAGGCTTCCTGTCTGTCCCTTGCAAGAAAACCCTGCTTAGGTACTATGAATCCAACTCAAACTTCGACATTACGTATCAGCCTCGCTTCGGTTGACGTGTCTTTTTGACCCTGTCATCACTCTCAACTCAATCGTGACGGAGCAATTGTGGTTTCAACTTGAGGGCATTTTGGTCAATTTATCTATTCTTTGGTTCTGAAAGTTTTTTGACTACTCTTGTTTTGTAATTTTGGCCAAACAAAATAAAATAATATACAAGTTTAATCATTATATATTTAATTTTATCTGTTTCTTATTCTTACAAAATTTTTGAGAAATAAACACGTACCAAAATTTCAAGAGAGGCATGGCCTTTTTAATCTCTAATTTACAGTCGTGACAGATACGGAAGAGTTTGAACTTCGAAACCCTAACTTAATGATAATTCTTGGGTTCAGCTTTAATGAATGCTGTGATTCTTTCAAAAAGGTTAAATCTTCTATCGGCCAAATTGCTATATTGTATGGTTTCATTTTAACAAAACAATATTCACTTCAATTATTATTATTTTTAATTTGTGTCTTTTTTTCTTTTTTCTTAAATGATTGTTTTTAAAAAAAAACTAAAATACTGTCATGTTTCTTTGTAACCCGTAATAGTTGAAGACAACCCACGAAAGGACAAAAAAAAAAAAAAACGTTTTATGCATAGTGAACATCAAAGAAAAGGCAAATTTATTTAAACATTTCAATTTCAATTAAAAAATCAGAAAGTATGAGTGTGGTATAAATATTCGTGTTTTTCATAACAGTGAAATATTATGAAATTTATAAAGTTGAAGTCAAACATTGTAATTGAGATGTTTGTCTATTTTCCTAGAAGGAAACAATAATGTTGTTGTCATTTTTAACCAATTGGACCTTAATTGAAATTTGATTCTAATTTCTGACAGATGTATATTGAAGCATAATTCTGTAGCTGATTACTACCCTTATCCAAATCTAACAAAGACTAGTAGTATCCAAACATGCATGCATTCACCTTGAATTTTGCATGGTCCACTCTATCTAGATGATTTAGTAGTATTAATTAACTGTAATTAATAATTTTCCATAAACAATAAATATTGATTTGCCGACAACCTCTTCCAATATATATGTTGGAACTTCACTTCAAGGTCTAATCCATGGATGCATAAGGATTGCCGACAAATTATTATAGACAATAATTTTCTTTTAAATCTTGTGATAAGATGCTATTCAGAGGTTGTTTGAGTGAACTTGGTAAACTTGTAACTTACTCAAAATATTTTGTAAAATGTTTAGAAGCTTATAAGTATTTTAAAAGTATTTGATAATTTTTTATTATTAAAATATTTTATAGATTTTAATAAAATTTTATAAGATAATTTATCTAAACATTTTATGATCATTTTTAAAATAAGATCCACGCACTTATAAGTTTCAAGAACATGAAAAATAAATTTAGCCAAACACCCTCTTAACATTGCTGGAATTTAAGTCCTTTCAGTAAATATCTTATTCAGTACATTGACTAATTACTAACCGTCAAGGAGTCAACCACAATTTTTAAGTGGAATAATAAAATTATATCAAAAATATTTATCTTTCCAATCAAGTTTAAATTTTGGATGTTCAATCAATTAAGATACATGATGCTTGTAGACCATTAGGCGGCAAATAGGGACAAACCCTAATTCATGGAACTAAAAAGTCCAAAATGCCCTCTTCACTTTCACAATCTGTTTTATTATTGCCTTCACAGCCTCTGTATTTCCCAACCCCAACGTCTCCTCTGCTGTCTGCTCCATTTACAGCTTCCCCGTGAACACCCCGCACCACCCCACCCCACAAGAAAAATCTCTGCAACAACTACACTCTCACACTATATATATCTTTGTGTGTGAAGATCGCGTGTACATGTTTCCAAGGTAGTGTAATGATTGGAGAAGATGGCGACAATGTACTACAGGATTGAAGAAAGGCTCTCATTTGAGGTAGACGGAAGAACCACCGATAATTGCTGCCAGAGGCCGCCATCGAGGAGCTTGATGTTCAGATATTTGGAGTTCAGATGGTTAGTCATAATGGTCCTCTTCACGGCGTCGCTTCTGCTCCTGCCGCTGTTGCTGCCGCCTCCTCCTCCCCCGCCGCTAGCGCTCCTCCTCCTCCCCGTGGCCATCATGGCGGTGCTCGTCTCCTTGGCCTTCGCGCCGCCGCAGCTGCCCGACACTGCGTTTAATTCCATCTCTTGATACTTGTAAAGTGCACCGGCAAGTACGTATATAGGAAGTATTTTGTACATGCGTTAAGTTTCCTTTCCGGCGGAGATCATGCTACTCAATTATCTTGGCTTTGTAATTAATTTTGTTTTTGAGGATTTAATGCTAATTATCGGGATTATAAAAAAATTTATTTTTTCCGGTTGGATGAGTAGAAATTAATGAACAGAAATAAATGTAAAAAACTATTTGGAATTGTGTGAGGGATTATTCAGAGAAAAACAAATTAAACACAATTTTTTTTATAATTAATTTGGTGGTACATTGAATTTCCCATGAAAGCAAGATTTTGCATTGCTTAGTAATACATTAGAATTCATGATCTCCTTCGTACTAAGCCTCTTTTGAATAATTTAGCATCAAACTACAAAAAGATAGATTTGGTGTGCGTGCAAGAAATCCCCTTTTTTGAATTTCTGGAGACTGAAAGTTGAGAGTGCAGTGTATGGTTGTTCAAGTCAGAAGCGAAGATTCTGTGCTAATGTAACATTGTAAGCCACAAGAAATGTTACGAAATTTTCCACATTATTTTAATTAGTCATAAATTTGAGTATTTCTTTCCGAATCATTACTCAGCAGTCCACAAAATAAAGCTGAAATTCTAAGAGAAACATGTATATGGACTTAATGGTTTTGAGTTTTTGGTGTGGCTATGCAATGTTTGATAAGTAGTATGTTTGATAGAATGTTATGGCGGCATGAATAATATAATTTATTTGAATATATTTATATATGTATATAATATAATAATGACTAGATTATGTAATTATATACAAGGATAATAATTATATTATAGAGTATAAATAAAAATAAATGTGATTTTATATGTGATATATATATATATATTAGTATTAATTTGATTGTGAATATATGTAATAATTAAAAAATAATTAATAAATTATATATATGAAAGAGGAAATTTTAAATTTAAATTTAAATTTAAATAAAAATATTATTAAATGATACATTTATTACTATGAAATTTAAAATATTATTTTATAGTGTGAAAGTTAGATTTCAAACATAACTTGTAGGTTTACAAGAATAAAACGCGTAGCATGTTACACATTGGAACACATACCATACTAGAAATAATATAGGCTATATTTATTTTCAAACTATGAATTCAAAAACACACACATTTAATTATTACATTTTTTAAATTTTATTTATTTTTTTCTCCTATATTTACCCAATACCTAAGAGAAAAACACTCAAAAACACGTACAATAATTTGAAAACAAACAAATCTATATACTTTTTAGATGTTAAGAAAGGACCTTCTTATTGTTCCATGAAACTTTTACATTCCAAATATATATTATTGCAAAACAAACTAATTAGTGGGTTTTAGATAATTAATTATATGATTAATTGCGTTAGTAAAATTGAATTTAAATTAGAATTTTATGTAGTACCCCTAACTCATCCAAGAAAATAATATTGTGATATTCGTATCACAGTAGTCTTTTTGCTTCCACAGTAGGCATTTTCCTTCATCAGTTCAACAACCCAATATTTAAAAAGGGAAAGTGAAATTAAAGATACGCAACCCTTAATTCTAAGGTGGGGTGGTGGCATAATTTTTAATAATTTGTACTAACCAATTCCGCGCATAACGCCAGCACGTAGCCGTAGCGTCGTCGTTTAGGCTTTTGCCAAACATAGAAATAAGGAAAAACAAAAGAAAATGAATAAAGAAAAGAAGCATTAGCTATTAAGCTGTGGGCTACAGATTCATATGTATTCAGACTATTGGATACCTCTCGACGGTGGTTCGCCGCCGGCAGGCGCGGTGCTTTAATTGAAATGTGCAAATTGCAATTGAAAACCAGGCGAGATGTGGGGATGTATGATGTATCAATGCACGTATGTATGTACGTCGGCGGCGGTGGACCCATCCGTACAGCTCCACGGCGCCTTGTTGGATTTGGCAAACCTAGTCTTATATTGAAATTTGTAAAATATTTATTAAATATAAAGATTATAATAAAATCATGAAGAATGCCACCAATTTTATATTAAATTAATATTTTATTAGTTTTAATATAAAATTGTAACAAATATTATAATTATAAATATTCAATGTTTATGCATCCTTGCATTCTCGAATAAACAGGCACTCTCCCAGGTTTGCCAATTTCGTTGATGTAAGGCGAAAATTCAAACGGATTTTTTAAGTTCACTCTTGTATTATTATATCTGTAGACTGTGGTTTTGAATGGAATGATCCGTTTTAAATTAATGATAAAGGTGTTGTGATTAGTTTCGTGATTTATGGGATTTGAATGATGGATATATTTTGGTGGTTATAAAAATTAAGTTTAAATGTAATTTTTGATGGATGAAAAATTGAATTTATTTGAATTTGCATACTTATATAAAATAGAATGATAACAAGATGATTTGCTAATATATATAGGGATAATATAATTTTTAAGATATAAATATTTTATATATATATATATATATATTTATTGTATATTACAAAGTCGATTGAAGCATTAGATCACCGAAAAAACAGTGAATTGAACGGGGAGAAGTGGAGAAAGTTTGGCAACGAATGAAGAGTTTTCCCTTTCCTCTCTCTTTTGAATATTCTGAATGAATACAACATAGGACAACCCTTTTATACAAAGATTAATTAGCCACTAAATTAACTACTCTAACCAACATTAACTAAACTAATCTCCTCTAAAAGCAATTACCACTGGCATTCATATATTCTAACTACAAAAAAGAACACATTAGTAGTCAGCTCCACTCACAGCATCTAAAGCATCATCAAGCATCACCTACAGTTAAGACTTCTAAGCTGTTCCTCCGCTCTAGTCAAACTCCCAAATTGTTCCTTTAATCTTCAGACACCAGTAGCTGCTCATGGCCAATAAATCAAACACCTTTTAACACCCCTTCAATGTGGGAGTAATGATCTTGCCAAGGTGTTTGTTCAACAAATTAGAGGGCAGTGCTTTTGTAAAAAGATCAGCCATCTGTTCGACTTTCAACAAATTTAGTAGCTATTATGTCACGTACCAAATGACAATCAAACTCTCTGTGTTTTATTTGTTGATGAAACACCAGGTTGGAAACTATTTGCAATGCTGCTTGATTATCACAATAAACTTCCATTGCATCTCCATGAACAATCTTCAAGTCTTCCAAACTGTATTTCACCCAAATGATCTCAGTGCATAGACTTGCCATAGCCCTGTATTCTGCTTCTGCAGACGATCTAGACACCACAGTCTGTTTCTTGGATTTTCAGCAAATTTTGAAGAGTTAATAAACTTATCCAAACACCCTTTCAATTGCAGGTGTCAGAGCACCAGAGGGACTTCGGTCACCGTTTGCTATATCTGTGGAATCAAGGCGTACCTGACTGGCTTGAGCTGCCCAACTGGCCATGGTACGTTAATATTCCCTATGACACATGCTTGGCTGAAACGTTTAGTCATCCAATTGCGACATGACACAGGTATGGTTGTTTTATTGTTGTCAAATAACACGTTGATTCGTTTTTTTTTTTTTTTTTTTTAAATTATGTTTACTTTTGTTTTTCAAATGTGGAGAGAATTACATAATAGGAAGAATGGTACCATAGGCGAACAATATGAAAATGTAATAAATTTGTAACTTGTAAATTGTTCTGCTCTTATTAGATATGCTGTAATTTGTAAATTATGTCCCTTTTGTTCAATTGAAGAAACTAACCGCCGATTCTCATGTCATGGAATACAGCGATACGAAGATAAAATCAAGAATGCTGTCTTTGTTCCAAGGCGTCGATCCCGCATAGGAGGTGAGAAGTTGATATCCAATAGATAGGGGCTACATCCTTGCTGAAACTTGATTGGTGACGAAATTATTGGGATGGGATCTTTTACCTTAATTTTTATTATTTCATCAAGCAAACTGGTTGATGCTAGGGAAAGAAATTTTTGAATGTATGACCAGGGATTCTAAAATCCCAAGTCCCCAGTAACAAATAAATAACTATATAGAAAATATCGAAGTTATACACATCAGAATCTCCACATATGGATGACACGTGCCTTGTGGACTTAAACGTATAGAAGAGACTTGGTTGGAATGGATTCCCATTCTTTATAAATTGATCAACAAAAAATTCATTTTGAGGTCTTGTGGTTGATTTAATTATTAGCATATAATAACCTTTTTTTTTAAAAAAACTTTTAGATAAATCTAGAGAAATATCTAAAGAGTGGAAAAGTTTACCCATTGCTGCAGTGTTTCCCACATTTTTTACTTTTTATAAATGGCATGCATTGGCCATGTTAAGTTTTTTGACAGATGTAGAAATTACGCAGTGCAAAGGCTATGTTCCATAGTTACTTGGGCCATCAACATTCTCTCATATTCATTACATCGGTGTTCTTTTATTACTATGAGAGAGACAATGGGATAAAGCCCAATAAGTCTAATTAATCCAATTTGACAAAAGTGCCTTCTTCTTCTTGCATGTAAGTTGTCCCCAACCCAAAAAACCTTCCAAAGACTTGGAGGACAAAGAAAGAAATTTGACAATATTTTTTTAAATTAAAGTTTTGGTATTATTTAATCAGTAATTAAGCAGCATGAGTCATTAACTATCTTAAACATAATGTCCTTCTTAGCGTTTTAATTTTTTTTCTGCACCACTCCTGTAAAAGAGTGTATTTCCTATTAGAACCTCCCTTTTGAGTGATGATAATTGGCCACCATCATGACTCTGTACATTGACCACACAAATAGGTGGGATTATATTATTATTTTGACCCACAAATAAATAATCATTATAAGTCTGTATAAATTATCTTATACTATATTTTTAAGTCATTGACCTCCATTTTGATTACCTATAGTAAAATTATATATTTACCTTTTTATGTTGTCTAATGTAAAAAATTACACATTTATTCTTTTTTTAATTTTTATTCTTTTCTATTTTTTATGATTCTCTTTTATTTTAATTTATCTTTATTTGTATTTTTATTTCAAAAATTTTTTACTTTCAATTTCTTTTCATCTTTATTCATATTCGCATTCTAAATATTTTTATATTTTAAATAATATTATTCCTATTATTTCAAATACAATCATTTATAATTTATGAATAATTTTACACATATGTTGTGTCTGTCAATTTTACTAATATTATTTAAGCAAAAAACCCCCAAATTGTCCACTTTCAATATGCCCTAATATACGCCAATAAATAAATAAATAAACCCTAACAAAAATCTGGCCTTTCTTAACACTCTAGAAATCTTGCCTTCAATCCAAACTCCAAAGTAATATATAATAGGGAAAAGGGTTATACTTTCACTTTGACATATGCAAAGCCAAAATTAACTTCCATTTTTCTCACTATTTGATTTTCTCTCAATCTGCTTCATGACTTATATATTAAAATTTAGAAGTAAGATTTTTATTTAAGTATTTCTTTTTAAATTAACAACTGTCTATATTTTATATTGAGAATATTGTGAAAATTTGTTACAATATTCGCAATTACTAAATTATCCTTATCCCTTCATATATTCTCTGTTCATTTTACTCTTTCAATTTTTATTGCTCTCATTCATGCTCCTCAATCTTAATTTATTTGAATTTTTTCTTTTTTCTTTTTCACATATATCATATAATGAATTTTTTTATAAAGGATATAAAATTTATGTTTAAAAGATATTGTTATTTTATTTATATTCAAAAGTTTTAAGTATCATTTGATTTTAACTTATTGTATTTTTCTTTCCATTCTCTCTTCCAAATTTAACTCATTATATTTTTTATTTTCAATTTTTTATCTTTTAATTTGTAAATAATATAAAATATTAATTAATTATTTATATAAGTATTCACAAACATTGAAAATGCTTTTATCACTTGAAAAATAAACTTTACAAAAGTACATTGTTCTTTTATCGCAGAAAACAAATTTACCAATATTAATGGGTAAATTAACTACTTACCCATTTTTGTTTTGAAAAATACCAAATATTACAATATTTGATACCTTTTAATTATAATTATTCATACATCTTCAATAACCTTTTCTCACCTAAACATAAACCGTGCAAAAATAAATTATTCTTGATTGCAACAAAGGAAATCCACCAAAAATAATTGGTAAATTAACTAAATATCCCTTTTTAATTTTTCATCCCGAGGTTGTGCCATAGCACTCTTCATAAGCAACCACACTGCAACTGGTGAAAATATGAAACAAAACCCCATTAAATTACAAGCTTTTGCGTATGAATTACTGTTTTTGTATTTTTAATTTGTCATTTAATTTTTTGGATTCTCTTTTTGAGGTTTTTAGATGTAAGTTTTGAATTCTTGGAAATAGTTTGGGGATAGATAGAATTTACCTGGTTGTGCAACAGTTCATTTAGGAAAATTTTTAAACTTATTTATTCATATAATTTCCTAGTTTTATTGAACAAGTACTGCCAGCAATTCTTCTGAATGCGTATCTTTCAACGATTGAAGCAGACTGAGAGTTATCCTACTTTAAATTGATTTTTATGCTGGATGGCTAATCTTCAATCGTGTGAACAAATTGATTTTATTTATTATTTTAATTATATTTGATGATTGTTTGGGTTATTTTATTTTTTATTAAATAATATAGTGATATTATAATTAGTGTCGTATGATTTAATTAGAATCTATATGAGTCTGTACGCATGCATGTCAAGGTAGAGAAAGTTGATTTTTTTATGGATGCGATTATTTTTAGCAATTTCTTACACTGGAGGCTTTCTTTCTGATGCATATTTTTACAAATACATGCGTGGCAAATCTCATAACCCTGAACGAGAAAACTGTACAGCAATAATATCGAAAGGTAAATAATTCTCAAGTAACTTTTATTTTTTGCATTCTTGCCTCCCCCAAACCTCTTGTCATCCCACATATCTTGGATCGGGCTGATGCCAAAAGAGAAAAACCCATAGAAGACCAGCCAATAATCTTTGTTCTATGAGGGGGTAAGTTGAGAATGTAATTGATCAGATGTGACAAGAAAATTTCCCTGGATTAGGCTCAGACGACAATTATTGGACTTTCTCAATACGTACTTTTTTTTTTCTGTAGGAATATGGTATTTCTGTTTTGCAGGTTTTTCTTGATTGCATGTTGCCCAACTCTCTTGCGTCACAGTCAGATGTTTGACAAATACAGAAGGAATCAGAAATTACATCTATAAATATGAAGTTATCTTTTGTGTGATAACAATTGGCCACCATTTCGACTCTCATGGCCCTTTATAAATCCTGCCTTTATTCCAATATATGGTAACGGGTAAACACTTTCACTTTCATACACACAACGCCGAAACTTCCATTTTTCGGACTATTTCATCTACTACCAAAAAGTGGACAAATTAAGATGGCCAAAATCCATCATAAATTAGAGACGGTATTTTAAATGCGTACCAAATTCGTTTTAAAATTGTCTAAAAAATAATTAATTTAAAAAATAATAATATTGTGATAAAGTCGTTCCAAATTTGATATGAATTTTTAAACTATTCCAAAGCCATTTGAAATAGAGACGGTTTTAGGACGATTTAACCCTGAAGTTCCAAAATCTATCCCAAAGTTGTCCCAAACAAATTATTAAATAAACCGTTCTAATTTTGAGATGACTTTGATACGGCTCTTCCCAATGAATTGAGTTAGTCGTTCCAAATCTATTCTAAAATAGTTGTCCTAAAGTTGTTCCAAAATTAGGTGTAATATGGGACGGCTTTGGGACAACTTATTTATTTGGTTGTGAAAAACTTTCCCCTATCTTCAAATGTGACATATAACCAAACAATTTCTATCGTTTTTACATTCGGTAATAATAGTGTTGAAATGTGTAGTTTGTTCAGAATAAAAATTTTGATAGGATGGATAGTATGATTTATTTGAATATATATATAAAAATGTATAATAATAATTAGATGATATTATAATATTTTGAGATAATAATCAGTTTTTAAAATAAAAATAAATGAGATATATGTATATATAAATATATGTCATTTGATTGTTAACAGGTGAAATAATTGATAATTATAGTTTGTTATATATATAAAATAAGAAAATTTTAAATTTAAATTTAGATGAAAATTTTGTTAAACGTCATGTTTAGTAATGTGAAAATTGAGTAGATGGTTTGGGAGGTAAAGTTAGTTCCAAACACAGTGAATGTGCTGCATGACTTACACTTTCCAAATTAGAAATAAGGTTCTTACTTTAGTATATCTTTTTAAATAACTATCTATGCTCTATATTTAGAATGCAGTGAAAATTGGTCACAATATCCATAATTACTAAATAATCCAAAACTCTTCATATATTCCTTATTCCTTTTACTCACTAATTATTTATTTATGTTATTCATTATTCTCAACCTTAATTGATTCTATTTTTTTCTTTTTATTCAAATTTATAATTTTACAAATTCTATTAAACATTTAAAACTTATATATGAAAAATATTATTATTTTATTTCTATTCAAAAGTATCTCGTATTTTTCTTTCAATTCTTTCTTCCAAGTTTAACTCCATGGACAAGCAACACCATGTGCCATGCCCGCTTTGTTTTTGAGACATTGTCTTTTCCCATCCTTTCTCAAAACATGCAGCATACATCTTTATGTTCGTCACAAAATTGTTGATTTCAGGATTTCTGCATCCAGTAATATTATGACATGAGATTCCTCCGTGTGTGTATGCTGGATTTTTTATAGGAAAAAATAAAAAAATAAGCACAAAAGGATATTCCTTTCAGCCCTAATTATTCATGCGCAGTTTGTGCCTTCACTTACCATATTTTTTGCCCTTAACATTTGTTAGATCCCACATTTTTTCTCTCTCTGTATGGTTCTCTTTTATTTTCTCTATGGTAGGATAAAAGGTGTGATGCCTGGTGCCCTGGAAAACCTGCAAGGAAGAAAATCAAAGAGGTAACATGCTACTTCTGATAATATGGAAGTCATTTATCAAATTCGTTAAACTACCTGTCAATCCACTGAAATGGAAACAATGATCTTTTTCTCTTATTAGAAGTAATGCCAGTTTTGTCAATGCCTAAAGTAAAATCCCCATATAAAAGGTTCGATTTTTTAATTTGTAGCAGTCAGAAGTGTGTAAATGTTGGGATAAAAATCTTCTTGCATCAAAGCATGCTTCGAAACGTTACCCCCGCCTGTTTGGCACTTTATGCATTGTGGTAGTGCAGATTTAAAGTTCTGTCTTCTTAATTTAAGAAAATTGCTGATGATACCTACAGCTTACTCTCATAGACAAACTGTTGGCAATTAATATGGAAAAGGATATGCCGACAGGGGAAAAGGATATTGCCACTTCTAGAGCTGCAAGTTTAACTTCTGATTTGCAGTCATTGTCTGATGAGTTGAATCTTTCAAATTCGGGGTTGAATACACTGAAGGAAGAAGTTTCAATTCTTGTGAGCTTTTCTTCATTTCCTAGCAGTCGTATTTCGTGATATCATGAATAATAATTGGGTTTCACCTACTTCCGGGATTTTGGCAAGATTTGCTGCTGATATGTTCGAATTTATCGTTACATTATTTCAGAGAACTCTGGAAGAATCATGGTCCCAGGCACAGGACATGGAAAGTTTTCTTAAATGTTATCTGTAGAAAAGGACTTATCAATGGTTGCAGTAGAATCCAATGTTTATTTATAAATCGCTACCGCGATTTTGTTGATTCTTGGATTCAATCATTTTTTCTTGCAGATACTCACTGAAGCACTTTCGACAATGCAGGAGGAGAACGCAATATGGACATCCAAGGAGAAAGCTTCAATGGAAGTTATTGGAGAGAAGGAAATACTTTATATCGTAGAAATTGCTCATTATCCAAAAAATTGTCAGAGGTACTTTTGAATGAGGCAGGTTCCAATTTATCACTCTCCTTCTAAGAAACCATTGCTTAATTGCCAAGTTGTCTTTGAAATTCTATGTTTTCTTTCTAATTATTTAGGAATGCCCATCTTCTTTGTTGATGATTTGGCTTTCTAGGCTAGAAATGAACTGCAGATTTGTAGAAAAAATGGCAAAGATCTTGAGGAAAGGTTAACAAGGTCAGAGAAAAATGCAGCTTCAGAAAAGCAATGCAGGTTTGTCTCCCATGACGGGTTTTCAGAAATGTTTTTTACAGTATAAGTACTTTTTTTGTCTGGTATTACGAATAAAAATATAATGTATCTTTACCTTTTACTTTCTGAAATTTCAACATTTCTGGTGTTCTTTCTTATGTTGTCCAAAAGGCATATTTCGTTACATGTAGTGTGGCGTTTCTGGTACTACTCAGATGCTTTAATGAGAGAGTGTCAGAAGTCAACCTCCGCACAAATGAACAAAGAGCTTCCGATGTTCGGAGTGAAGGATCCCCAGAGGTAGGATTAGGTTTGTTTGTACTTCTTTCATTGCCCGCATCTTAACTTTAATTGGTCATACATGGAATGGAGATTGGAAATTTCTCTCTCAGATTTGGAACCGACAAATAGATCCGAAGTGCCAAGAAACACGTGAAGAAATCGAAATCCTACAGTCAGAATTGAGTGTTCTCAGAAAAGAAAGGCAACATTTATTGGCTCAAGTTGAGGAATTGGAACGAAGACAGCCTTTTTCTATAGATGACTCTTGAGGTTTGTATATCTTAGTTATCCGAACATAGTGTTCACTTGCCAACATAACACTTTTTCTTCCTCCATGCTTTTCCAGGAATGCACATAGCATGTATTTAAAAAAACAATCTGATAGTTCAAGGAAAATATGTTTTGACTTATTATCTCTACTGCATGTTAACAACCATGTATGACAGTAAATTTTATTTACACAGGCATTGAAGTTAAAACTCGAACTAGAGCAGCAAAGAGATAGGCTTGCTAATATGGAAGACAAGATGCGCAATGTAAGGGATCTTACACCTGAAACTATTTGCTTGAGGTTTCACATGAATAGGGGCTAAATGTCCCATATTTCTTAACCTTGCATTGCCTATAACTTCTGGTCAATTGCCCAAAATATACGACAGTAAAATGGTGATGGAATATGCGTGATTTGGCCGAGTCATCGAATTACTTGTGTCCAAACTAAACAAAGCCAGCCTCTCAGATCAGATTCACTCTCATAGCTATCTCTATCTTCATTAGCATGCTTCGACCTCTCTATCTACACACGAAGAAAAGTGCAAATTCAGGGCATGCGTATTGGTAAACTGAGGCATACATAAACTTAGTGATACTTCATGGTGAACACACAATCGATATTTTTTGAGTATGGTAAACAGCAATGTCTAATCAAGGCTAAAAGCGCTGAAACAGGTTTAAATTTGTATTTGGACAGTTACTAATTTTGCCACCTGATAATTTTTGGTTCTGATGAATTTCAACAGGGCCAAATTAATATCAACAAGGAGAAAGCTAAGCTCAAGATGACACACCCCTAACCTGAGGTGCGAAACATGGCAGTACTTCCTAATCTTTCAACTCATAAGTATCAAAGCCTAAATCATCAAAATAATTAACCTAAACATAGAATTCATAATCGATACAATACCAATAAGTCTAATTCATGCATAATCACAATATCATTCTCCTTGCATACTTTTCTTGTAGCAAAAATTTAAATACATTGTTATGAAAGCTTAAAAAAAATAAAACACTCTAAAAGTCTTCAATATTGAACGTGACTATACCATCTCTACATGAAATCCTTAGCAGCCTCATCATCTGAAAAATTTAAATCTATTTTTTAAGCAAAAGGTCTCCCAATAAAGGATATACTTGTTTTTATAGAATATGAACAAGATGCAAAACACTTTAACATATCAGTAAAAATATTCTTTTGTCTTTTCAATCTTTTTGTTATGTCAAACTATTCTTTTTTTTATTGAATTTGTTTGCTCATAGTTCGAATATTTCATGTACCAATCAATATTCATGTACCAATCAATTGATTAGGATCTTAGTTTTAATCCTGACTAAGATGGATCACGTTCAACTAAAACAGTTGTTAAATCAAACCAATTGTCTCATTCTATTACCTTGATTAAGAGGGCCACTTAATTTTCAACCTTTAACCTTGGTGGAATAGGTCACATGAGTTTATCTTTAACTCCAAGTGAGAGTATCACGTGCAACTGTATGACTATTTCTAACTAAAACAATTGTTTTAATTTATAATTCAAATTGAGAGAATTAGCTTGATCCCAACTGAAGGACGTAAAATTTTTACCTAATTTGGGAGGGTTGGAATTAGTTGCTTTACACTAATAAACATCTCAATGAGCATTCATTAGAAAATATTTCTTTTGTAATTAACAAGGCTCAACAAGATAATTCTTAGAACGTTTTATATAAAATTATCACATAAAATATGCTTATTTGTAGAAGGCAAATTTTAGCATGCTTTTCGAATAGATATTTTACAAACTATTTCAATGCTTGCTCATATTCAGAGCATACTTTAAAAATAATTTCAATTCAATATAACATAGTTCTTTCAAAAAATAAAATAGAGCTATTTCATAAGTATTCAAAAATAATTTTCCAAAATAATGTGTAATTTATAACAAGCTATAAAGATTTTAGGTAATCCATTTGTAGACTTTAAGTTGTTTAGTTTTATGCCTCACCTGACTCGAATCCTTATGTCTTTCTTCAATCAAAGTAAATCTCAATTTCAATCAAAGATTCAATATAATTTTATGAATTATGTAGTTCCCATGATTTATATCTTGATGTCATTTCTTTAATGAACTCACTGTGTAAGTGTTCCAAAAAAATTTTACATTGTTTATCACCCATGATTTTTCGTACTCCCAAATGTCTCATATCATTATTATGGATCCAAAATTTAATAAAATTGAAGAAAATACCAATTATATAAATTCTGTTCATTTTTTGTGCTTAGAATAACCAGTTTAGTTATAAAAATAAATTGGATCAATATAAAACTAGTTTTCTAATATATATATATATATATATATATATATATGTCCTGAAAAGTTTTATGAGTCTAATTCAACACAGGAAACAATCCATGACTGATTTTAAGCCTCCTACGGTCGTTACATTAAGTTGCGTAAAATTAATATAGTAGTCTAAAAGTTGTTTTTCAGTTAAATTAAAGAATTAAACTACTTTACGCTAGATTGAGGATTGTAGTAATCTTTATACATATGGAAAGATCTACGAGTTTAGTTTAATATGCAATAAACTGTTCACAATTTGGAGTTTTCTAAAAAATGTTATAATCATTGTATTAAAGTTGTGTAGAATTAAATTTGCATGGGCAGTATGTCTTGTGTTGTCTTTTTTGCTTCATCTTTCACCTGCTGCTCAATATAAATCCAAATTTTGTCCATTCCTCCCTTTCGATTTTTGATCTAAACATATTCTAATCCTTTTTCATGAGATATTTCAGCATTCGAAATGGTCTATCTTTAGTTTTAACAAGCTTAATCTCGAAAAACATAATATTATAGTTCCTTCAATACTTATAGAAATCGTATAAACATATATATAGCCATGTGAAAATTCTAAACCTTACACATGCTTAGACTCCTCCATGCACATGAAAGTCCAGAATTATTCCTCGTCATGTATCCAAAATCATCCCCTTCGAACTAAAGCACGTATGGTTTGGATTTTTATCATGCTTTCAATTTATTTATGTGTGACCCATATGTATGTACATGCCTATATCTACAAACAACCCGTGTGTTCTTATGGTATTCACCATACCCAAATAAATGTACACATGCTTTGCTATCAAATATGTATATTACAATACAAGCAAATAAAATGATGAAGTTTTAAATCAATCCTACCTTTCAATTTTGCAGCCTCCTTCACCGTTCCAGCAGCAACAAGAAATCTAGTAGCATGCGTATCTCTAGCTTGTCCTTGTCTTTTCTTGTCCTATCTCTCTTCTTCTTCTAATGACGGCAACTGCATCACTTCCTTTCACTCAAAATGGACGGCAGCAGTGGCAGTGTGTTTTCTTTTCTCTAAAAGACGATGGCGACAGCAAGGAGGAATGTTAACCCTTCCACTTTTCTTCTTCTCACCAAATCCCATCATCCCCACTAATCCCTTCTTTATCTTCTCATCCCCATTTTTTTCTCCCTCTTTCCAGGTGAACACAACAGTGGCAGCAACGGAATAGGGAATGGCTTTTCCCGTCAGTGGCGGCTCAAAAATTGAAGGTGGTTTTCTCTTGTTCAGCCCTTACTTCCCCCATTATCTATTCTCATAATCTCCCCATTCATCATTATCATTATGGTCCCATAACTCCTCCCTTCTGTCCCTTCCTTTCCCGCTCGTTTCCTTGCATTGAAAGAAGAAGGCCATTGGTTTCTGGAGTTGTATCGGAGGAAAGAAACGTTAGCCCTTCTCAGGGCTGTTTGATTGGTTCCTTTTTTTGTTTATTTATTTTTTAAGTAGAAAATGGGGTTAACGTACCGAGGAGCTCAAACTAAACTGGATACATTTCGAGTTAGATACAAGGAATCGGTGGATGAGTTGGAGTACACGAACCGGAAATATAAGGAAGCTTCAGCAAAGCTTAAAAACCAATGGGCTTCATATGGCAATCAATTCCTTGATCTCACAAAAAAACTAGCAGCCTGCAACTGTAGAAGACGACGAGACCGCTCGTCCATCGTTTGGTACATTGTTCCTTTCGATTTTTTATTTTTTATTTTTCTGTCTAGCGACATAACCCTGCATGTCTTGTGCAACATATTAATTATGGAGGGGTTCAGAGCAATAGGTTTGTAACTTAACCAATTTTCCAGGTATGTTGTTTCATCCGTTCCAATAGCTTTGGGTCTTGGAGACATTGTAGAACGGGCAAGGGCGTTGTTACGGTGTAGGACACCACAACATTTTTGAGCATTTATAACACTGCATTGTTAGAATCTGTGGTCCGTGGTTACAATGGAATCTATAAATTTCAATGAAATGTCGTAGCATGGAGGCAAACATGTCTTCATTTGAATTTATTTCTTTGCTTAGCTTTGGAGGTAAATAAGGGCCAACAACTTTTGTTATGTTTCATATCGATTGGCACCTGTTGGCATTTGAATGAATACGCCCACTCTTCTCTCGATATGTTGTTAAAGCATGAATAATTGTGCATTTTTTTGGACCCCAGTAAAGTGCACGCGCAACTTATTTTGTTCTATTTTTTAAAATGAATTAATGTATATATTAGTTATACCTCTCATATTTTTTAAAAAACAATATTTTTAATAGAATATTAAAAATAGAATGAAAGTCTAACCATTTTTACAAAGAAAATTTTTAAACAATAAAATATTTTCTTTTAAATTGTGTAGTATTTTATTTTCAAAACATATTTATCAATTGAGATATATGATCAAAACATAAACATAAGGAAGACACTTAGAGTTAAAAAAACAGAAGATATTTTGGCTATGTTCATTTTGCAATTTTAGTGTTCAAAAATAGACATTCAATCATTATATATTTTAAATTTTATCTCTTTCTTTTCTCTTATTTTTATAAAATTTTAGAGAAAAAATGCCTAAAAATGCACACAAAATTTAAAAACAAAGACAGTGTTCTTGTAATTTAAAAAGGAGGGGTGTTGGTAATCGCATTAATTTGTTGGGGAAGAAGATCTCTATGATCATTCCTTTTAATATAATTTCAAAAATATTTAATTGCAGAGAATATGAACATATTCAAACATAAATTATGTGAAAATGTGCAAAAATATTTTTTTAGATATTAGTATGAATATCAATCAATGTCAATTATTGAGATTTATATATCTTAAAAAGTATTTACTGAAATATTTTAAATGTTTTGTCTATTTATCTACTAAAACATCTTGAGGTCATAGTTAAAACAGATAATTGTCTTTTAAAAAATTATCCTATTAAATAATATAATCAAATTTTATTGTTATTATTATATAAATATTATATATATTTTTATTTTTCTTAATATATAAAACATTATTTTAAATTTTTTAAGAAAAATGTTAATGAATTTTAATGTATTTTTACTATTTTTCAAAGATAGCATTATTAAGATGTTCTTATTCTTTAAAAGTAAGTGAGTGAAACAATTAAATTTGAATATTAGCATTTCAAATCCGTTGCATATCAAAATATTCAAAAATGTGAAGTGTTAAAAAAAATAGATGATAATTTAGTAAAATGAATAAATTTTAATTTAATTAGGAATTCAGTTAGTATGACTATATATTGGACATAAAATGATTATAAAGTTAGTATCATTATCACATTATAACGAGCACCAGAAAATAAAGTTATTTGTTAATCTTGAAAGGTTCCCCATGGTATATATTATTTTCATATATTTAGATTGATTATTAATTGAACATAAAATGAATAATTGGAAGTAAAATAAGACATTTTTGTTATTGATATACATGCAATCTCTCTCTCTCTCTCTCTCACACACACGATCTTTTTCTTTTTCTTTTTAAATGAAAGTCGCAGCATGGATTATGGGCAAAAACATAATACAATACTAATTTTTAATTTAGTTTTAAAAAATATATTACATGAGAGTACTTACAATATTACTTACATTTTACACTAAAGATATGTATTTGCAGTATATACAATATAGTTTTAGCTCATAAAATCTATAGGTTTTTAACATTGACAGAAAAGCCACCAGATTTAAATTATTTTGTAAAGGGTGAGGATTTAGAATTTTATCCCTTGGTATAAGTAGGAAATATGAATGTTGAAATAATTTATTGAAACAAAACTCCTTGCAAATGTTGAATTAGTAATATCATTCAAAAATACAGTGCTATAAAATTACTTATATATTAGTCAAAGAAATAATTTTCAATTCAATTAATAATTTATCCTTGTTTTTGTATTTGAATTAACCAGAAATTTTGTTTTAAGTTTTATCGTAACATATCTGTACTATAAAAAAATTATACATACCTCATACTATTACAGTCTTTCAAAATATTTAATATAATGTAATAGAAAATAGTTTAATGAATAAACTACTAAAACTTCATTATAAAGATGGTTAATTTTTTTTATAAAACATCAAAAATCCATACGGGCATTTAAAAAATAAACATAACACAAAATTTAATTAAAAAAATAAAGTAATGATTAATTTATGACCTATAGTAATTAAAATTTTGAAATTGTAAAGTCCTTTTACCTAATGATTTTGATTTCTCCATTTTATAATTTTTTTTTAGTTTTATAAAATTATTTTTCTTTTTAAATTTGCACTATTTAAAGATTTTTTTTTTATCTATTTGTTGCAATAACTTCAATTTTTACCTTTTCTAATCTAAAACTACCATATTATTTTTGCAATGATATATCAATGTTTCGTAAGCATACTACATTTTCTAAAAATTTGTCATTCTTATTATTGATTTCGTTTTGCATTTATGACAAAAATTTTGAAATATAATGTACTTATAATAAATATTTTTCTAAAAATATTTAAAAATAAGTATATTGAAATAAATAATATTTCTATTATAAAACTCTTAACATGATTGTCCCTGCAAAGTAACTATGACACATTTAAGTACGGATAATGGTGAATAATAATTATAACATATGACGTGTTAAAAATCATAAATTATATCAAAATTATAAATTTTTATATTGCAGCTCTTTTCAACGAAAAATATTTCCCTTTAAGCTACACTAATAATTAAAGGATTGCAAAATAAGCCGTGCTACATTATTTATTTTCCTTATATATTTGTATCATAATGATTTTTTACCTTAAAACATGGCTAAAATTTTGAGAAGGGTGATGGGACTGTGGATGCCAGTTTGCTTATTACTTTTCCACATCTTACAATACCCGATGGCTTATGATAGTGCGCCGTGATGTATGTCGTCATATTTAATAAGATTGTTTTTATTATAATTAACAGTAGAATGATTATTAAATTATTGTGAAGTAGAAATATAGTAGCATAATAATTATATTATGAAATATAATTATGAAAATATTTTTTATCTTTGAAATAACTATCATAGCATAATTATTATAATTTTATTGTACTTTGAAAACTATCGTTTTAATATATTATTTTGTGAATAGAAAATTATATTTTAAATAAATTATACTCAAAATATAGGCTTGATTCTTTGTAGAATTGGCTACAGGATTCTCTCTTTTAAAAGAAATAAATATATAATTTTTTTTGAATTTTTTTATAAAAAACTTGGGTGTCAATTAAGTATATTTCTATACTTTAGATTTTATAAGTCTTCAAAAGGCCATCAAGAATGCATAAGGAATTAGAAAAAAAACATTCTTGTGACAGAAAAGTTATACAGATTAAATTAACAATTCATCACACTTCAATAAATGGAATTATAACATTACAAATTCAGTCTCATAATAAAATCCCCAACCAAAACTACTATGTCGAGCAACAACATAATTTTCAATACAAAACATGATTGAAACCCTAAACCAAAGTAGAGATAAAAAAAAAAAAAATCGTGTAATTTAAATTTAAAACTTAAAAATAACTTACGTTCAAAGCTTTGAATTTGATTTTCCAAGGATGAAACACTTCGCCTTCACAAAGATTCCAAAAAATGATATAATAGGAAACAAACAGTGGATCTTCCCCAATTGACTTGTTTCTTTTATGTGTTTTTTTTTTTTTTTGTGCAGTTGCTATGATGTTTATTTGGAATAATGTGAGGTTGAAAAGCCTTACAATTAATGATACAGCGTTAGTGTGACTTTTATTCTTCTCAATTATCCATTCTCCATTCATCTGCCATTATTACTCCAATTAACCCCTTAGAGTATTACATTGACTTTATTATTCCCAATTATCCATTTTCTTAATTCCACGGCTTCTGCCATTATGGTACTAATTAATCATTTAAAATAAAATTATTTTAGGGGCATTATACACAATTCAAAAATTGCAAGAAATCTGTTTTACAACTTGTACTTTTATATAGAAATAGATAACATAAAAAAAAAAAAAAAAAACATGCAGCCGTAGTTGTTAGTTGTGATGTATGTGTAATATCTTGGGGAAAATAATCAGCTAGCAAAACAATTTTTTTCTTGATTATTTCAGTTGATTTGGAATATGGCAGCACGTATCATCTGGTGGAGAAGATATGGAGGGTCTATGCGTAATCTAGTGAGCCATGTTACAAATTAATATCCGCTATTAGTGAATCGTAAATATACAGTTTGATTTTACATCAAATTTCTGTTTTGGATGTGTGTGAATGACTTGGAATAATTTCTTGCCTATGGATTTGCAAATAAAAGAAAGACAAAGAAAGATGGCCTGCACATCAAATCAAAACTACCACTCAACAATGGAAACCAATCCTTTATTGCATGCGCATCTCTTTATTGAGTCGGTCCACTACGGGGATTTTTGTTTTGGTCCCATGTCACGAGTGCTGGTTTATTTATTTATTCTTTCTATATATCTAGAATATAAGAGAATTTTTTTTCACAATTTTGTTTATTTATTTTATTCGAATCACATTTTATCATTTTATGAACTTTGTGTACAAGCATCATGTGCCATTTAATTTTAATTTATTCTATTTTTTATTTTTATCTGCCATTTAATTTTAATTTATTCTATTTTTTATTTTTATCTCTTACTTAATAAATAGTATAAATATTAAAATATTTATAAAATTATGCAGATGCATCAAATGTGACATTTATTACTATTTTATTATTATTTAATTACCTTGGTTTTTTGCGTGTGGTTTCTAAGATAGTATTTGCATTTTAGAGCCATAAAAAACTTATAAAAAAAGCTGTACTCTTCGTACAGTGAATTAGAATTATTTGTAAATAATTAAAAATATCATAAACCATTCCCGAACCAGGAAATTTAGCCTACAAACACTCGACATTGACTTGTTTTTTTGTTTAAGAAATCAAAAGTACTTAAATTTATGATTTGTACACGCTCCCCTAAAATCAATTGTAGCTCTGAAATAAATATATAGCTTAATTCTTTTGAAAGAAGAAATTTTCTTATTTTATTCGCATAGAAAACAGTCACCAGAATTACTTGTATGAGATTCTGCCCAGAAACATCTATATATTTATAAAACAGTTTGTGGGCTCATCAATTTACTTTCTTTTCTTGGATTTTTTTCACATACCCATGCAATAATATCCAATTTACTTATTATTTTCATCTTGTCGACGATGTAATGATGATAATAATAAAGAGATGAGGATGGAAAATGCACATGTATACTAGGCGAACTTATCAGTGATAGACCATTATATCGTCACCATTTCCAGCTTTTCAACCCTTCGCACCTGCTGTCTCCAGACTATCCTAATAAAGCAAGTATTTAATGCTCGGGTAATTAATTTGGAAGTTGGCGTAATTATTTCGGATTTAACAGGGTTAATATTGCTATCTTCCTTATGGTACGCATCACTTCAAGATGCCCTCTGATTCATGTTTGTTATGTATTGATATATTTAATTAGATATGATATATGTCATTTAAAATGTTCATAAATTAAAATAAAAAAATGAATAATATGCATTCACCACTTGCATGATAGACAAATTGGATGTGCTTGAGAGTCATGCTTTGGACAAAATACGAGAGTTGGGTATATAGTTCGAAAGCCCTAATCAAATCCTAATTAGTTAAGAGAAATCAAATTTAAGAACGACAATGATACTAAGTGTTGAATAGGAATATAATTGAGTTGAGTTTGAGTAGGTTTAGAATTAACTCAACTCAATTTTTTTATACTTTTAATTTAAGATTGAGCTTGAAAACATTTGAAAAGTCTGAGTTTGATTTTAGTAAAGTTTAAAATATGTTACAATAGAGTTAAGTTGGGCATTGATACTTCTAGTTTTTAGGAAAGTTATCGACCAGGCTTAAAGCACCGAAAGAAACACTAATTCAAAATCAACCACTTGGAGTAGGTATCTTTTTTCGATTGCTAAAATGGGATAAACACTTGCGATAAAAAATAATTGAAATGTGCTTTCAATTTGCCCAAATGGAATGACAAATGACAGAACTTGGGCAGAACCATTCTCTTCCCTCACTCTTGAAACTCTCTCTCATTGTGCAGAAATCGTAAACAATTATATATGCATGTGAAAGGTGGTAGCCATCTAGCCATTTGTACTGCAAATAATATATGAAGTATGACATGTTGGGCTTCTTGGTACACCACTTCAACCCTACATTTTGATTAAATTAGGCAACTGGGTTATTTTTTGATGTAATAATTTTGTTTGTAGTTCCCTGCCACCCGTTGTCACTATTAGGACTGGACCGCATTCTTGTTGTCAAATTTCTATCCCTGTCAAGTGGACTATTTAAAAATATTACTTATATAACAAGTGAATTTGATCTGGACATAATTTTCCCTAATGGGAATAGACAAGATCGTGACCTCTTGCAGAACAAGTGTAATTTATTGAAAAATTGTGATGTGTCTCTCGTTTTTAGGAAAAGCACTTTTTGACCTCTCCAACAAGTTTGAACATTGTGGGTGTGTGTGTGTGTGTATTTTTTTATCACTTGACATGGTTAGAAGAATTGTCCAGAAGAATATTCTAATCGATTTATAATTACTGTTCAAGAAGAAGTTGGCAGAAATCATGCAAAATGTGGGAAAAAATGTTGAATTAACTCATAATTACTGCTCAATGAAAGAATCAACACAGTGCCACCAACATGACTGTCAAATTAATTTTTTTTGTCCCCAGATAAATTACTGATAAGTCAGGAATTACAAACATCATTGATAATACACGAGTACAACTGAAAATTCAAAATTACAGCTGGATGAAATTTTATGGCAGAAAGCATGCATCTGAAGCAATAATCTGGAGGTTAAATTCATAGCAAGTTGTGTTGTTGGCTTAGCGAGTGCATTGTACTTTTAGAGCTTCAAGAAAGAGCCATGACTCCTCTAAATACATAAATAAATGCCACCCATCAACTTTCCAGTTTCTTCCACTCCACCAAAAGTGTCCGTTTTATTCAAGTGCAGAAGACTGGAAACCCACTAAGGCCATCTCTTGGAAAAGCAATAAAGAAGAAACCATACCTCCAAAGTTTAGGTCTCATGGAGATGGATTGATGCATTTATTGGGGATTTCTTATTCTTACCTATTCATTTCAACCTTCAATTGCAAATACTCTACCAATAGATGCGAAGGTGTAATTTATAATTATTAGTATACTAATTAGCATTGTTATAAGATTTCCCACTTCAGTCGTTTCTTGCGACATACATAAATTTGCAAAAGGCCTTTCCCCTTCCACTATATTGGCAATTATTTTTCTTTTTTTTTGTGTTTTTTGAATAATTATAAGAACCCCACTATCCGTGGCCACCACAAAGTATTCAAATCTTGAACTTGAATATATTCAAGGAAAGTAATGTGAGGCCAATAATTATTGAACGGACCCCTGTGCAGTTTTTAATTGTCTGACTAATATGTACGCAAATTGGGCCTTTGATTTCCCTTGAAGAGATGCACGAACGCACATTGGCGATATCTCCTACAGTACTGCTTTCATTCACCACAAACACGTATCAATTCAGAAGAGTAATACTTGTAATTTAGGTATCCTACATTAGTTCATATAGCAACCTATGTTTCACATATTATACACACACACACGTTTGCATTCATAATGCAGGTCATGGATATCAATCAACGAATAATGAAAGGCGTAATAGTAAATTTAATTTGGTAAAGCAAAACTTTTATTTACATTTCTGAAATTTAGGTTTTCCTTTATTACTTCAAGTAAAAGGGTATTTTTTCTAAAAAGTAGCTGCAGCAACAATGTAGTAATAATTAAAAACAATAACAACATCAATAATAATAATAATAATACTAAAATAGCAACTTGGGTAGAGGTACATTTTTGTATTATTAAGGCTAGCCAAATGAAGAGGTTGTTGGGGCGTTGAGGGGTGAAAGCAGAAAAGGCAGATGGTACAAGAAAATGACTAATGAGGAGTGGCACTTCTGCCGACTCTCTACCAACTTGAATTACGGAAAAAAAAAGTGATTCAGAAACAAATCACATCCCCATTCATTGTGCTTAATTAAGGACCAATTTGGTGGCAACAAAACTACTAATACTTCTTGAGATGAACTTTTGAAAACACACGCACGCACGCACGAACACGTATATATATATATGTGTGTGTGTGTGTGTGTGTGTGTGTGTGCGTGTGCGTATATATTCCATGTAATAAGTCAATGAGAACAAGAAAAGAAAAAAAAAATAAAGGGATCTACCAGAATATATGTCCTGCTGTTGCTGAAGTAATTAAGCACCCTAACTGAGTCTGTTGTTTTTGTTTAATCTGAAATGATATTGAGGTTAGGGTAGTTATAATGATATGGCAGTTGATACTTGAGCTCCAACACACTTAACGAAATCTTTGTAACTTGTTTTATTCTCAGTGTTCACCAATATGTAATAATCGTATAAATTATACACGATCACCTAGTATTGATAGAAAAATTATGAGAGAACATAAAATAAGGGATGAAAATGAAACAGAAGATTTAATTTGTCTAAAACATTATAAAGCAATTATGGTTTGATTAGATTTACGTGTACTAATTGAATTGTAAAGCTCAGTTATTGTATTTCCTTATATGATTAGTGATTGAATTGGCACATTGGAAGTGATATTTAGAAAGTTATGGGAGCCAACTGAAAGTGGTACAAAATGTACCGAGGGAATATTCAAAATTTTCATACTTTGACAACAAAGAAAGACACACTATATTTCTTGCAAGTTATTAAAATCGGCTACAACAAAGATTAAAGGAGAAATGAGACAAATAAAAAAAAGATAAAATTAAATGAATCTAAACGACAGCCCTCTGCTAGCCATTCTTTTCATTATTTCTTTTCCCTACTTTTAGTACACGCTGTGCCTCTAATTATTCCAGCAAACCCTTCATCCACTTACCTATAATTTCCGACGCCAGAGCAATACCAAATGCAGGGAAAAATGGTTGTTGGTAATCCCTGTTCCATAACTAGAATAGGGTCTATTTTGTCTCTAATTTTTTTTTTTTCATATATCTAAGATTATTATAGAGATATAACAACTTTTTATTGAGGTATAAATGATTAGTTATCTTTAACTTTTAGCTACTCTATTATGACTAAGGATATTAGAGTAACTATTTTTCTCAAAGTGGAACGACTGAGAGGCTCCTTTCATATTTATTTTTTACTTTTCTTTTCCTTCTTTATATTTTCTTTATGATTTTATCTTTTCCAATTAAATTAAATTTAATATTTTTCTTCTTATTTAACATTTCCTCTAATTTTATACAATTTTATAATGTATTTTATTTTTTCAAACCTATTCATAGGATTAAACTATAGAAATTATGTTTTATTTTCGCTAATAAAGCATATATATCTTTATACTTATTAGCATATTTAAGAATATATATGTGATTTTTGTTAGATGATAAATTATAAAATAAGTGTATGTGCAATTTAATTCAATTTATAAAATGTAATATATTCAATATAACTCAAAATATTTTTATATAATAAAACTATATTTTTATTTTTACACAAGACATTAAATTATATTTTATATTTTATTACATGCCCATCAAACGTTTTTGTGTGTGTGTGTGTGTGTAAATTTAAATGACGTTCAATTAATATCCTATTATCCATACAATAGACACTGACTATTTATAAAAGGAATTGATATCTAAGTAAATTTATATTTATACGTAATAATGTTCCATTATTACACTGACGGGGTTGGTAAGCGGAAGAGAGAGATGTGCATGGCTTAGTCAGAGGTTACGATTTCATGTTGTTTTGATTCAAGCTCAAGAACACACATCTTGTCTGTATTTAGGACATTAATTTCACTAAAGTATATTCTTTTATAAAATTCAGGATGTTAAATAAGTCGATATTAAGTAACAAATTGAATTTGAAAATCGTTTGAATATTACTTAACACGATTTTTTTAAATTCAAAATTAAATTAAAATGTGAGTTAAAGAATAATATTAAATTTAAAAAATTTAATTAAAATTAATTAAATTTCAAAATATTATCAAACTTAATCAAATTTAAGTTGACCAACTTGTCGTGTCAACACCCTAATTGCATCAAATATCAATTTAGTAGTCAACTTGTATTAGAATTATTTATTTTAGACAGATAAAGAGGAGGCAAATCAAATCAGTTAATTAATAATCATACATAAATAAATAAATGACAGTGGAAGCTGTTGAATCCATCTCGCACAATTTAGAAAAAAGGGGGGGCAAAGGCAACGCAGGTAGCCAACCCCGCCTGTAATGAAATCTGGCTAGTCTTCCTGTCTGTCACTTGCAAGAAAACACCGCTTAGGTACCGTGAATCCAACCCGAACTTCGGCGTTACGTCTCTGCCACATTAGGGTTGACGTGTCTTTTTGATACTGCCATCACTCTCACCTATGAAGCAATTGTGGCTGCAACGTGAGGGCATTTTGGTCAATTTGCCTATTCTTTGGTCCTGAAACATTTTTTAATCTCCAATTTCGTTGGTAATAGATACGGAAGAGTTTGAACTCCTAGCTTTTATTTTTTTATACTAATTTCATTCACTTACAAATTTAATTTACACATATTATTCTAAAAATTTAAAATTATGATCTTATAGTTGAGATAATAGTTACAAAATTCTTGAGGTGTTGCAAGGACGACCCTAACGTTAGATTGGAAAGCTTACTTCTGACATGGCTTCACAACTTGTAATAATTCTTGGTTTCAGCTTTAATAATTGTTGTGATTCCATCAAAACGGTTCTATGACCTTGTTTGGTTTCATTTTTAACAAAACAATATTCGCCTCAATCATTGTTCTTCAAAAAAAAAATTCGTCTTTTTTTTATCTTTTTTTAAATATTTTTTATAAAAAATATATCAGCAAACAAGCACAATAATTTCTTAATAAACATAAACCCTGCCTTGGTCACTTGTATTACATGTATTTTCTATGCAACACATAATATTTGGATACAAAACCCACGAAAGGATACATTTTTTACTTTTATATAATTTTTAAATTAAAAATACTCATTAAAATTTAAAAACAAACAAAACGCTTGTTTTATGCATAGTGAACATCACGCGTGAGAAAAATTTGTGAAACCATTTCAATTTCTATTAAAAAAAATCAAGAAGTATGAGTGTGGTATAAATATTCGTATTTTTCATAACAATGAAATATTATGTAATTTATAAATTTGAAGTCAAGCATTAGAATTGAGATATTTGACTATTTTCCTAGAAGGAAACAATAATGGGGTTATCATTATTAACCAAATGGACCTTGATTGAATTTGATTCTAATTTCTAACAGATGTATATGGAAACAAAATTTTGTAGCTGATTACTACCCTAAACCAAATCTGACATAGATTATTAGAATCCAAACATGCATGCGTTCAGCTAAAATTTTGCACGGTCCACTCTATATAGCAGAATTAGTAGTATTAATTAATTTAAATTTCAAGAAACAAAAAAAATATTAATATAGTATAAATTTCTTTCCATATATTTGTTGAAATTTCACTTCAAGGTATAATTCATGTACGCATAAGGATTGCCAACAAATTATTATAGTCAATAATTTTCTTTTAAATCTCCAAATGAGATGTTATTTATAAAGTATTTGGGTGAGTTTATAAAGTTCTTAAAATATTTTAGATGTTTGAAAGTTTATAAGGTTTTTAAAAGTGTTTAGTAATTTTTTAAAATTTAAATAGCTTATAAGTTTTAAAAATAAAATATTTAAAATTTATAATTTTTTTAAAAATAGTTGGTTTTTTCTAATTTATTTTTAAATAATTTATAAGATATTTCATTATTTATATTAAAATTGGTACGAATATCTTCATTTACATTATGTGAATGATATTTGATTTATTTTTTTATTACTATTACACAAAAAATTTATTAATTATAATTATAAATTTTAATAAAATTTTATAAGATGATTTATTTAAACACTTTATTAATTTATTTTTTAAATAAAATATATAAATTTATAAATTTTAAAAATATTTTATAAGTTATACGATGTTGTAAACTATTAAAAATAAGTACAGGCAAGCATTGGAATTCAAGTTTTTTTGGTGAATATCTTATTTGGCAAAATGACTAATTGGTAGTCGTCAACGCGTCAAACCACTATTTTTAAGTGGAATACTACAATTATATCAAAAATATGTATCTTTCCAATCAAGTTTAAATTTCGATGTTCAGTCAATTAAGATACATGATGTTTATGCAATTAAATACAAAAAAAATCAAACTAAGCATAAAAATATTGTACAAGTCAAATTTTATCACATCGGCAAAGTATAATTAAATCAATCCTACTACGTACAAACATAATTTAATTTGAATAATTCAACTTCTTTTTTCGCTGCCACTCTATGTGAGTATTAAGTTTTTTTTTCCAAATAATTATTGCCCATTAAAGGGCCACTAGGAACAAACTCTAATTCGTGGAACTAAAAAGTCCAAAATACCCTGTCCACTCTCTCAATTAGTGCTTCATGCTTCATCCCCTACACGGCCTTTGTATTTCCCAACTCTCCTCTGCCGTCCGCTCCATTCACAGCTTCCCCATAAACACCCCACCCCAAAAGGAAAACCTCTGCAACGACAACCACACACACACACGCACTTTGTATATATAGATGTATCTGTGTGTGTGAAGATCACGTGCATATGTTTCCAAGGTAGTGTAATAGTGGGAGAAGATGATGAATAATGTACCACAGGATTGAAGGAAGACTCTCATCTGAGGTCGACAGAAGAACCACCGATAATTACTGCCAAAGGCCATTCAGGAGCTAGATGTTCGGATACTTCGACTTCAGACGGTTAGTCATAATGGTCCTGTTCACGGCGTCGCTCCTGCTCCTCCCGCTGTTGCTGCCGCCTCTACCGCAGCCGCCTCTCGCTCTCCTCCTTGTCCCCGTGGCCATCATGGCTGCGCTCGTCTCCTTGGCCTTCGCGCCGCCGCAACTGCCCGACACCGCGTTTAATTCCGTCTCTTGATAATTTTAAAGTGCACCGGCAAGTACGTAGATACGAAGTATTTTGTATATGCTTAAGTTTCCTTTCCGGCACAGATTATGCTACTTAATTATCTTGGCTTTGTAATTAATTATGTTTTTTGAGGAATTAATGCTAATTATCGAGCTTAGAGAAATTTTTATTTTTATTTTCCGGTTACATGAGTAGAAATTAATGAACAAAAAAAGATGTGAAAAAATCAAAAATATATTTGAAATTGTGTGAGAGATTATGCAGAGAAAAACAAACTAAACAAATTTTTTTAATTAATTTGGCGGTACATTGAATTTCCCTCGAAAGCACGATTTTGTTTTGCTTAGTAATACATTAGAATTCATGATCTCCTTTGTACCAAGCCTCTTTTGAAAAATTTAGCATGAATCTACAAAAAGACATGCTTGGTGTGCCTACAAGAAATCCCCTTTTTCGATTTTCTGGGGACAGAAAGTTGAGAGTGCGGTGTATGGTTGTCGAAGTCAGAAGCAAAGCTTCTGAGCTGATGTAACATTATTAGACCACAAGCAATGTTATGCAAATTTCCACATTTTTTAGTTGGTCATAAATTTTTGATTATTATTTCTTTCCCAATCAGTACCCAGCAGTCCACAAAATAATGCTGAAATCCAAGAGAAACATATATATGGAATTAATGGTTTTGAGTTTTTAGTGTATGTCACCAAAAATAAAACACATTGCGTGTTACATATTACAACATACTATACGAGAAGTAATATATACTTTTTGGATGTTAGAAGGAGCTTCTTGTTGTTCAGTGAAACTTTCTATATCCCAAATATATATTATTGAAAAAATTAGTTAGTGGGTTTTAAATAATTAATTATATGATTACTTGCGCTAATAAATATTGAATTTCAAGTAGAATTTTATGTAAACCTGACTCGTGGAAGAAAAGGATATTGTGATATTCGAATCCCGGAAGTTTTTTGCGCTTCCAAAGTAGGCATAAAGAAAAATGAAATTGAATATAAGCAACCCTCTTTGGAACAATTGTATTAATTATAAGGTAGGGATGGTGGCATAATTATCAATAATTAGTACTTATAACGCCAACGACCCAACATGTACCCGTGGCGAATTTCTGTGGGCTTTTTTCCAAACAAAGAAATAAAGAAAAAATAAAAGAAAATGAACAAAGAAAATGAAGGGAAAAAAAAAAAGGAACATTAGCTATCATGCTGTGGGCTACAGATTCATCTGTATTTGGACTACTGGCCACCACTGGACGGTGGTTGGCCGCCAGCGGCTGCAGCGCTTTAATTAAAATGTGTAAATTGTAATTAAAAAACAGGCAAGCTGTGCTATGTATGCATGTACGTCGGCGGCGGGGGATCCCGCCCGTACGGCTGCATGGCGCCTTATTGGATTCGGCAAACCCGGCATGCGTACGACTGCACTGTGTCACCAGGTTTGCCAATTCCGATGATGCAAGGCCAAATTTCAAAATGAATTTTTGACTTCCATCTTGTATAATAATATCTGTGGACTGTAGTTTTGAATGGAATGCGCCCTTTTGAATTAATGATAAAGGTGTTATGGTTGGTTTCGCGATCTTGTGGGATTTGAAAGATGGAAATTTTGTTGGTTATAAAAATTATGTTTAATGGTAAATTTGAAAGGGTGAAAATTTAAATAGATTTGAATTTGTATATTTATATGTAATAAAATTATAATTAAATGATTTGATAATATATAAATATAATATTTAATTTTTAAGATATACATATATATATATATGTAATATAATTATAACCAGTTGATTTATCTTTAAAAATTCTATTTTTGAATTTTATAAGTTATTTTACTAAAATTTATAATTTCTCAAACATTTTATAATTGTAAAGAGGAAATTATTTATGCATGCTTTAGTGTAACAATGAAATATGGTTCAAATTATATGTTAACCTAATTAAAATTCCATTTGTCAACATACCAGGTTTGTACTATTGGGGTTTCTTTTACACGGGATCTATAGAAAATTTTCCTCTGCAGGAGCTTTATTTTTAAAATTATTATTCAGTAGAAAAGAGGGAAACGAATTCATTATTGATCGCGTAAGGATATTTATTTATTTGTGTATTGGTGTTTTCTTCTCTTGATTTTATAAGCACTTATTACATTCAATTTTGTGTCCGCAGTATATTGAATTACGTAATTATTTATTTTTCAAAAGAAATTATTAAAAAAACCAAAAGGAATTGATGCAAACATCGGCAGCCAACCAAAATGGCCACACATTGTAAATTTATTACACAATTACATGACATTGCTAATGTGAAAAATTTAGTTCATATAATTTTGGCAGAGTCAAGGAAAAATATGGAAATATAAAGAACAATGGTGAAATTATACATCCAGGAAAACACACACACACACACACACATAAATAATACAACAGTCAATTTATGGAACCAACGAAATGGGCATTTCACATCATGAGACTGGGGCTGGGAGGCTACATGCTCAAATCAGGCATTGTAGGTTGGAACGAGGGGGTCTGGTAATAATAGTTGTGTAGTTATTAAGTCATAATTGTCAGGCCGTTTCCTATCGTCAACTCCTACTCTCTAGATCGTCACAGGCTGTGCTTTTTTTTTTTTTTTGACTAAAATTATTTAAAAAGATACAAAATTTGATTGTGGAATATCATCATTGCCTTTTTCCACCTTTGCATCATGTCTCCCCGTGAAGATCCTGTCATTTCGAGGCAATGCATGCACTGCCTGTCTAGTCCAATTTGTGTAGATGCGATCTTTTGTACGGTCACGATTAGTACAAATCTAGCCTTTACTGATTTTATATGTCACGATTACGCAAGTGAATAGAGTACAAGTACACTAGGGAATCAAGTGAGTGAGTTGTTTCATACATCTATTGGACATTAATGCTAATGCCAGTCATACAATTTCTTCGAGTTTGTTTTTGAAAAGAGAAGTTTCTATCCTAGTTGAACACAATACATAACACACATTAAATAAAATAATAGATAAAAGAAATAAAATAATAGATAAAAGAAACTTTATCCCAATAAATGCAAGTCATGAATGAAATGCGTTAATAACGATGATGATGGTGATGAATCATGACGATGAAAAAATTTCCATTTGTTCTCCTTTATACAAGAGAACTGTGAATTGATTAAATTTTTTTTTTTTTCAAAATCTCGTACTTTTGACTTAAGCGTATAATCATCGGCAATACAGTGTTTTTGATTGCGGCAAAACAAATTCACCAATACTAATGGGTGAATCAACTACTTAGCCATTTTTGTTTTAAAAAATACCAAATATTGCAATATTTGATACCTTTTAATTACAATTATTCACACATCTTCAATGTATCCTTTTCTCACCTAAAAATAAACCTTGCAAAAATAAATTATTCCCGATTGCAGCAAAGGAAATTCACGAAAAATAATCGGTAAATTATCTAATTACCCCTTCTTAATTTTACATCTCGAGGTTGTTCCATAGCACACTTTATAAGCTACCAGGCTGCAACCGTGAAAATATGAAATAAAACCTGATCAAATTACAATTTTTTTGCGTATGAATTACTGTTTTTGTATTTTTAATTTGTCATTTAATTTTTTGGATTCTCTTTTTGAGGTTTTTAGTTTTAGGTGTTGAATTCTTGGAAATAGTTTGGGGATAGATAGAATTTACCTGGTTGTGTAACAGTTCATTTATGAAAGTTTTGAACTTATTTATTTATATAATTTCCTAGTTTCAGTGAACAAGTATTGCCAGCAATTATTCTGAATGTTTCATTCAGCGATTGACGCAGACTGAGAATTATCCTGCTTTAAATTGATTTTCATGCAGGCTGACTAATCTTTAATCGTGTCAACAGATTGATTTTATTTATTGTTTTAATTATATTTGATGATCGTTTGGGTTATTTAATTCTTTTATTAAATAATATAGTGATATTATTAGTGCCGTATGATTTAATTAGAACCTATGTAAGTCATTACGGGTATAGAAAGTTGATTATTTTATGGATGAGATTATTTAAAGCAATTTCTTACGCTGGAGGCTTTCTTTCTGATGCATACTTTTTGTGTTCTAACAAATACATGCATGGCAAATCTCATAACCCTGAACCAGAAATTGTACGGCAACAATATCTAAGGATAAATAATTCTCAAGTAACTTTTATTTTTTGCATTGTTGCCACCCCCAAACCTCTTATCTTCCCACATATCTTGGGTCGGGCTGATGCCAAACGAGAAAATCCCAGAGAAGACCAGCCAATAATCTTTGTTCTATGAGGGGGTAAGTTGAGAATGTCATAGATCAGATGTAACCACAAAATTTCCCTGGACAAGGTTAGACGACAGTGATTGGACTTCCTCATTACATGCTTTTTTTCTGCCGGAATTTGGCATTTCCTTTTTGCAATTGTTCTTGATTGCATATTGCTCAACTCTTTTGCATCATACCAGATGTTTGACATTTAATTCGTCTTGAAAATTGTTTGGATGCAAATTTTCCACCTTCAAAATCAATTCCTCCACACACACACCGATCATCAAAATAATAATTTTTATTTCTTTTTTTCTCCCATACTTATTCACCAATTACTTTAAGAAACTTTCTACTTCCAAAATTTACATACAAATATTGGATGGGAATTATAAAAGAACAAAAGGAATAAGAAAATACATCTATAAATATGAGTTTTATCTTTTGTGTGATGATAATAGACCACCAGTTCTACTCTCTTAACCCCTTATAAATCCTACCTTCATTCCAGTGTGTTACATAATAGGAAATGGGTCAACACTTCTACTTTCACACGCACAATGCTAAAACTTCCATTTTTCTCACTATTTCATCTCCCCTCAATGGCTACGTTGGGAGAGGGGTCTCTGTTGGGATAATGTACGGTAGTATATTAAGATGAACACTGTGATTGGCAAACAAAAAAAATTAAAAAATTTTTAATAAGATGAATAGTATGATTTATTTGAATATATATATAAAATATATAATAATAATTAGATAATATTATATTGTACTGAATAATAATTACTGTTTAAATTATAAATAAAAACAAATGTGAGTATACATGTGATATATATATGTATATAAGTATTTATTTGATTGTTTATATGTAATGATTGATAATTATATGTTAGTTATATGTAAGATAGAAAAAATTTAAATTTGAATTTAGATGAAAATTTTGTTAAATGTTATGTTTAATAATATGAAGATTGAAAGATGGTTTGGGAGGTAAAAAAAATGCCAAATGTTACAATATTTGATAATTTTTAATTATAATTATAAAGTAATATTCCTATTAAAATCAAATTTGGATTGCAGTGCTCAGTTTTTTTTTTTTAGTTTTCAAGCTTTTAATAAATGATATAAATAATTATTTATTTATATATTTTATACAAACATTGAATGCCTCTTTTTTATCAATGTACCTTTTCGTCACCTAAAAGTATAGTTTACATATTTTACGAAAATAATAATAAAAAATGATTCTGGATTGCAACGAAGGAAATTTACCAATAATAATGGCCAAATTAAGTAAATATGTGCTTTTAAGATTACGTCACGAGGCTGTGCCTTAGCTCCCTCACTAAAAATGTAACACTTTTGTTGCTGTTTGTTCGGCGAACTCCTTTCAGGGTACACAAAGAAGCAAGAATCATATTTATAAATATAGATCAAGCACAAATGTTAAAATATGTAATAAATAAAAGAATCCTTAAATTAGCATTCAATAATTTTTTGATTAGACATATGAAATATTATTGATCAATTAAAATATATATTTTTATACTATCTATATATTGTGGCAATGGCATTGGCAACTATGATTTTAATTTTTTAATCATTTTTATACTTTTTATCAATAATTTTATACTTTAATAAAATTTTTAAAAATTTTTAAATTTTACCTTCAAAATATATTTATTTTTATTGTTTTCAACTTAAGGTGATGATAATTTAATCATATAATTTGATAGAATTTGAGGTGTCTACATTATATGAAAAAATATTTTTTATTTAAAAGATAATTTTATAAGTTTAAAATATCCAAAGTTCTAAATAAAAATTAATCCTCAACTATATTTTATTTAACATAAATATTTAATTTTATTCATATTTTATACATATATAAAAGAGCCTTGAAACAACAGCAGCGGGTGCTGATTGAAGTTCTCTGATATAAGATCTTTGGAACCAAACAGATGGCACATAAATGTACTTGACTTCCAGAAAGCTGTTTATTGTCACGCTAAAAACTAATGCATTAGTTCCATTTTCTGGCCATTCAACTGTTGTGACCTGGAGAGATGATTTTGATGCTCCGTGGACAAGCAACACCGTGTTCTATGCCCGCTGTTGTTTTTGAGACATAGTCTTTCCCCATCCTTCCTCAAAACATGCAGCATATGTCTCTGTGTTCGTCCCAAAATTGTTGATTTCAAGATTTCTGCATCCAGTACTATTATGAGATGAGATGCCTCCATATGTGTATGCTGCAGTTTTTAAAGGAAAAAATAAAAAATAAGCACAAAACTATATCCCTTTCAGCCAACACTATCCATGTGCAGTTTGTGCTTTCACTTCTATATATTTTGCCCTCAACATTTGTTAGACCCCACTTTTTTGTGAGACCACACTTTTTTTTTTTGCTCTGTATGGTTCTCTTTTGTTGTCTCTATGTTAGGATAAAAGGCGTGGTACCTGGTGCCCCAGGAAGAAAATGAAAGAGGTAACATGGTACTTTTGAAAGTATGGAAGTCATTTATCAAATTCGTTGAACTACCTGTCAATCCATTGAAATGGAAACAATGATCTTTTTCTCTTACTAGAAGGAATGTCAACTTTTTGTCAATGCCTAAAATAAACTCACCATGAAAAAGGTTCGATTTTTTAATTTGAGGCAGTTAGAAGTGTGTAAATGTTGGGATAAAAATCTTCTTGTAACAAAGCCTGCTCTGAAACATTACACCCGCCTTTTTGGCACTTTATGCATTGTGCTTGTCCACAGATGATAGTTTGACTTCCGATTTGCGGTCATTGTCTGATGAGTTGAACAAACAGAAGGAAGAAGTTCGATTCTTGTGAGCTTTTCTTCATTTCGTAGCACTCTTATTTCGTGATATCGTGAATAATAATTGGGTTTCACCAACTTCTGGGATATTGGCGAGTTCTGCTGCTGACGTGTTCAAATTTATCGTTACATTAATTTTAGAGAACAACTTTGGAAGAATCAAGGTCCCAGGCGCAGGAAATGGAAAGTTTTCTTAAATGTTTATCTAAAGAAAAGGACTTATCAATGGTAGCAGTAGAATCTAATGTTCATTTACAAATCCCTACAGCGATTTTGTTGATTGTTGGATTCCATCATTGTTTCTTGCAGCAACTCACTGAAGCCCTTTTGACAATGGAGGAGGAGAAAGCGATACGGACATCCAAGGAGAAAGCTTCCATGGAAGTTATTGGAGAGATGCAAAGACTTCACACTGAAGAAATTGCCTCATTATCCACAAAATTATCAGAGGTAATTTTGAATGAGGCAGCTTCCAATTTATCGCTCTCTTTCTAAGAAACCATTCCTGAATTGCCAAGTTGTCTTGACCTTCTATGTTTACTAGCTAATTATTTTGGAATAATTATATTCTTTGTTGATGATTTTGGCTCTCTAGGCTAGAAATGAACTGCAGATTTGTAGATAAAATAGCAAAGATCTTGAGGAAAGGTTAACGAGGACGGAGATGCAGCTTCAAGAATGCAATGCAGGTTTGCCTCCCATGATGGGTTTTAAGAAATGTTCAAGTACAGTTTTTGTTTGGTATTATGTAAATAAATATGATGTATCTTTACCTTTTACTTTCTGAAATCTCCACATTTCTGGTGTTCTTTATTATGTTGTCCGAAAGACATATTTCGTTACATGTAGTGTGGCGTTTCTGGTATTACTCAGAAGCTTTAATGAGGGAGTGTCAGAAGTCAACCTCTGCACAAATGAACAAAGAGCTTCTGACGACCGGAGTGAAGGATCCCCAGAGGAAGGATCTTAGGTTCGTTTGTACTTTGATCATTGGCCGCCGCACCAGAACTTAATTGTTGATACTTGGATGGATATTGGAAATTTCTTTCTCAGATTCGGAATCCACAAGTAGATCCAAAGTGCCAAGAAATATGTGAAGAAATCGAAATCCTACAGTTAGAATTGAGTGTTCTCAGAAAAGAAAGTCTACATTTACTGGCTCAAGTTCAGGAGTAGGAACAAAGACAGCCTTTTCCTACACGACTCTGAGGTTTGTATGTCTTAGTTATCCAAAAGTAGTGTTCACCTGCCAACGTAGCACTTTCAGTTTTCTTTCTCCATGCTTTTTCCAGGAAAGAACAAAGCAAATATTTGAAAACACGATATGCTCAAGGAAAATCTGTTTGACTCATGAAACTTGAAACAGCCCAAATTTTTAGGAAAATTATGAAGTAAAATTCTCTTATAATTTTGTGGAATTTAGTTGAAATACTGTCACCAAAAAATTCACAGAATTTCAGTGAAATTATTAAAGGCCAATTAAAGAAATTTAGGATGGAAGGTTAGCATTTAGGAGTGACAAAATTTTGCTAAATAACTTGTTAATTCATGGGAAATAATTTTCTAGCATTTAGAATAAGAAAATAGTGCCCAAAATTGGGGAAATTAGGCTGAAATTAGAGCAAAAATTAGAAGAGGAATAATTAATTTTTAAGGACATAATTATTAGGAATTTCAATTCCATGCCACCACCTAAGATATAAATAGAAAAGTTTAGGGGTTGAAAACCTTTATTTCACCCCTAGGAATAGTGACAACAACCAGAGTGACGAGGGAGGAATTTTAACTCTTTTCACGTGTGAGTTCGAGGTAAATTCTATATTAAAATATCCGTCATTCATGTATACACATAGAGCAGTCATTGTATTGTACACATATAGACAGTCAAACACACAAATTTTAGTGGTCCAAATGTGCTGGTTGATGGATGATTACACAGAGAACATAGAATTATGTGTAGGATACTTAGAAAGTATGTATAAACGAGTTTAATAATCAGATAAAAACACATATTGAAACTTTCAAACTCATGAAAATGTATAGATTATAACTCCTAAAAGTTTTAATCCACCAAAACATGGTTAAGGACCAAGCTTTAGGTGGAATTGAGTTTCATGGTTTGGAACGGACTAGAACGAGAAAAATGAGCAAACTCGTGCAGATACAACTCTGTGTTGAACTCCTATCAGGTGCATGACGTCGCGATTGCAGGACTATCTGGCATAGTTGCAATCTCGATTACGTGAATTCCAGGACATCTAACGACTACTGGTAGGGTTGTGAGACATGGATCCGCGATCACGAATTGAGACCCTGCGATTGCAAGATGAACTGTGGAATTTCCAGTGGGTTCCGCGATTTAGTGTCGCCAATGCGAATGTGGATTTCGTGATTGTAGACAAGGGTGTAGTGTTACAAAATTTTTGTATCTTGTGTGGGAATTTAGTTCAAAATATTTCATGAAACCTCATGTTTTTCTAAACTCATTCTAAATATATGTGTGCGCACGCGCGCGTGCATGTGTATCTAATGTATTCTTGTCTGATTTACGCAAATTGATATATTCCCATCATAAATGTTTTATTTTGAAATTGCTCTTCGATGTGGACAAGTCCTAAATAAATGTGTAATTTTTAAACACGTTAAATATATTAATTGTGTACCTTAAAATATCATGAAGTAATTTTTAGGGCCCACTAAGAATAATATAAAGAACTAGTTTCACCTTCTCATTAGATAATAGGTGAGATAAGTGAAATGTTGAAATAGTTTTCGATGGTTGAACTGATGTCTTTGGATTAGATTACTCTGTTACATGTTTGGCTTTAGTATTCGTTAAATCGGTTCATGAGTATTACCATATTATGGTCTTGGATTTAGGGGTGTGACAAAAATTGTGCCACAATGTTGACGTTATAACTAGTGCCACAATGTCACGTGGATAAGCATCAACTCCTATAAATACGCTCCTATAAATAGGCTCAGCACGGAGACTTCTACCAATGTTGTAACACAGTTACAACCTCTGAATGCTACCTGGAAATAAACATGACATCTTTATATATATATCTATTAAAAATTTTAGCCAATCAACTCACAACATTGCAAACTTGTATCAGCCATCCTTTTAGGTGTTCAAATTGCATTCTAACTCATTAATATCATCTGATTGACTTGTGAATGATCAATTAAGAGTCTAATTTGATTTGCAAGCCAATAATAGATAAGATTGTTCATAAATGTGCCAATTTTATTTAGGTGACAGCTCATTATTTCTGCTTCATGTTAATAACCAAGGATGACGTGAATTTTATTTCCACAGGTATTGAAGTCAAAACACAAAGCCTGAAAAACAATTAGCTACATTTCGCAATCAAGTCCTTGATCTCACGGAACAACTTGGAGCCTGCAACTGTGGAAGACGATGAGACCGCACGTCCATCATTTGGTACATCATTCCTTTCGATTTTCTTTCTTGTGAAATACTGCATATCTTGTGCAACATATTAATTATGCAGGGCTTGACCAGTTCTCCAGTTTTGTGTTGTTTCTTCCATTCCATATTGTCTTGGGTCTAGGAGAAATTGTAGAATGGGCAAGGGCATTGTTACAGTGTAGGATAACACGACATTTTCGAGCATTTATAACCCTGCATTGTTAGAATCTGTGGTCCTTGGTCACAAAGGAATCTATAAAATTTCAATGAAATGTCTTAGTATGGGGGTGAACACTTTTTCATTTGAATTTATTTCTTTGTTTTGCTTTGGAGTTAAATAAGGGATAATAACTTTTGTTATGTGTCGTATTAATTGGCAACTGTACTCATTAGAATGAATATACCACTCTTCTCTCCACATGTCGTTAAAGAATGAATAATTGTATTCTTTTTGGACATAAGATAAAAAAAACATACGACAATAGTTGTCAGTTGTTATGTATGAAGTAATATCTTAGGGAAAATAATAAGCTAGCAAAACATTTTTCTAGATTATTTCACATGTCATCTGGTGGAGAACATATGGAGGGTCAATGTAAATTCTAATGAGCCGTGTTACATATTAATATCCATAGTGAATCATAAATATGCTTTTGATTTTACGTCAAATGTCAGTTTTGCATGTATGTGAATGACTTGGAATTATTTCTAGCCTAAATGTGGATTTGCAAAAAATGAAAGACGAGACGAGATGGTCTCCATATCATATCGAAACGACCACTCAAAAACAAAAACATTCTACGACCTTTAATACATGCGGGCCTTTTATTGGGTCAGCCCACTATGGAGATTTCCGTTTTCGGTGGCATATCACGTGTGCTTGTTTATTTATTTATACTACATATTAAGAATATAAGAAAATTTTTAGTTGCACAATTTATAATTATTAATTTATATATATGTATATATATATTTTATATATATATATATATATATTCTTTTTTACTGTACTTTCACAACTTTTATTTATTTGTTTTATTCCAATTTCATTTTATCATTTTATGAATAATACAAAATTTGCACTTAATTTTTTATATGTACAAGCATCATGTGCCATTTAATTTTAATTTATTCTATTTTTTATTTTTATCTATTATTTTGTAAATAATATAAATATTAAAATATTTTTAAAATTGTGCGGATGCACCAAGTTTGACACTTATTATTATTTTATTTTGATTTTATTACCTTGGTTTTGGTATGTGGTTTTTAAAATAGTATTTGTGACTTCTTTAATTGAATGATTATGAATTAATTGTTAAATTAATAATATTCTTCTTCTAAATTTATAAAATTTAACACATGACACGATTGATGACACTTATCGCAATTTAAATAGATAACTACATTTGTAATAAAATATCAATTTATTTATTATTTAAATTCAAAAATTATCTATGATTAAATTCTTAGAACAATATAATTTCTTATTTTTAATTGATATTTAATACAATAAGGCCACATATGATTGGCCAAACTTTTACTTGCCTACAATGTGCTTTCACTTGCAAAAAAAAAAAGTAAAAATTGTTGAATATGTGCTTTCAATTGCCAAATTGGAACGACAAATGACTGAACTTGGGCAGGCCATTCTCTTCTTTTCACTCTTGCAACTCTATCTCTGTGCAAAGTAGTCGTATTTATGTTTGTGAAAGGTGGTAGCCAACTTGCCTTGTTAACAGCAAATAATATATATAGTATGACATGTTGAGCTTCTTGGTACACCACCTCAACCCCCCCATTTTGATTAAATTAGGCAACTGGATTATATTTTTTATATAATAATTTCGTTTTTAGTTCCCTGCCAGCCCTTGTTAATATTATTATCAGACTGCTTACTTTGTGAAATTTCTATCCCTTTCAAGTGGACCATTTAAAATTATTACTTACATGACAAGTGAATTTAATCTGGACATGATTTTCCCAAATGGAAATGGACAAGATCATGACCTCTTGCAGAACAAGAGTGGTATTTCTCATTTTTACGAAAGCTTTTTTTGACCTCTCCGACAAGTTTGACCATTGTGTGTATTTGTATATATTTATCACTTGGCACGGTTAGAAGAGTTGTTCAGAAGAATAGTCTAATCGATTTATAACTACTCTTCGAGAAGTCAGCAGAATGCATACAAAATGCGGCAAAAAATGTTCAATTAACTCATTGTTACTGCCCTAAGAAACAATCAACACAGTCCCATCAATATGACTATCAAATTAATTTTCTTTGTCCCCAAATAAATTAATGATAAGAAAAGTCAGAAATTACAATTATCATGACAATACACGAGTTCAACTGAAAATGCAAAATTACCGGTGGATGAGATTTTATGGCAGAAAGCATGCATCTGAAGCTATAGTCTGGAGGTTAAATTCATAGCTAGCAAGTTGTGTTGTTGGCTTACCAAGTGCATTGTACTTGAAGAGCTTCAAGAATGAACCACGACCCCTCCAAATACATAATTTAAAGATACATTGATATCTGGACACAAATTAAGATGGGATTCTCCATTATATGTAAATTAATATATAAAAAAAACAAATTAGGGTATGCGCATAAAATTGTTTTAGAATTTGGACAGCAATAAATGCCCCCATCAACTTTAGTCTCCCCCACTCCACCAAAAGTGTCTGTTTTACTCAAGTGCAGAAGACCGGAAACCCACTAAGGTCATCATCTCTGAGAAACGCAATAAAGAAGAGACCATGCATCCAAAGTTCAGGTCTCATGGAGATGGATTGATGATGCATTTATTGAGGATTTCCTTACTCTTACCTATTCATTTCAACCTTCAATTGCAAAGATCCCAACAATAGGTGGGAAGGTCTAATATATAATTGTTGTTATACTAATTAACGTTGTTATAATTTAGACAACAAGAAACTGTCTCATACTCACGATGCCTCATTGAAATGCCTCATTGAAATAATGACAATATTCCCATTTCAATTGTTTCCAGCAACATACGTAAATTTGCAAAAGGCCTTTCCCTTTCGACTACATTGGTAAGTATTTTTTTCATTTTTTTTTTTTGTGTTTTTTTTTGATGTGTTAGTCAATTAAGTTGTTCGACTCAACTCAATCAAACAATTCGGTTAAAGTTCGACTCGATATGGTAACTAAGTTGAGCTCGAGTATTTCATGTAGATACTTGAACTCAAATTTTTTTTTTTAATTTTTTTTAAAAATAATTTATATTTTGTAGTATATTCAACTCAAATTCAAACTCGACTCGATAAATTCGAATTCTAATCCTAACAAATTCAAATTTAAATTATAAAATTTTGTCCGAAGTTAAAAGTTAAGATCGATAACTCGATTCAAACTCAAGCTCATTAAAAATTAACTCAAATCGAATTCGAGTAAATTAACGTTGGATCTGGCCACCGCGAGGTATTCAAATCTTGAATTTGAATGTATTCCAGGAAAGTAATATGGGGCCAATAATTATTGAACAGACCCCTGTCCAGTTTTTAATTATCTGACAAATATGCACGCATATTGGGTCTTTGATTTCCCTTGAAGAGATGCATGAACGCACATGGGCGTCATTTCATACAGTACTGTATCATTCGTCAGTTTTCCCACCACAGACATGTACCAATTCAGAAGAGCAGTACCTACAATATAGGTATCCTATATTAGTTTATATAGCAACCTATATTTCACAACTTACATATGTGTGTGTGCGCGCGCGCGCGCGCGCATTCATAAAGCAGGTCATGGGTATCCATCAACGAACAATGAAAGACGTAATAGTAAATTTAAATTGGAAAAACAAAACTTTTATTTACATATAGTTCAGAAATTCAGGGTTTCCTTTCTTACTTCCAAGTAAATTTACTAAGAATTAGTAGCAGCAACAGTGTAGTAAAAAAAAATACACAACAACAACACCAATAATAATAATAATAATAATAATAAATAGCAATTTGGGTGGAGGTACATTTTCGTATTATAAAGGTTAAGAGGTTGTTGGGGCATTGAGGGTGAACGCAGAAAAGTCAGATGGTACAACAAAATGGCTAATGAGGAGTGGCAACTTCTACCCACTCTCTACCAACTTGAATTATGAAAAAAAAATGATTCAGAAACAAATCACGTCCCCATTCATTGTGCTTAATTAAGGACCACTTCGTTGTTAACAAAACTTCCAACACTTCTTGTGATGAACTTTGAAAACACACACCCACGCACAAACACGTACTTATGTGTGTGTGTGTGTGTATCATGTAATAAGTTGATGAGAACAAGAAAAAGGAAAAAAAAAAATAAAGGGATCTACCAGGATATATGGCCTGCTGTTGCTGAAGTAAGCACCCTAACTGAGTCTGCTGTTTTTGTTTAATTTGAATGATATCGAGGTCAGGGTAGTTGTAATGATATGGCAATTGATACTTGGGCTCCAACACACTCGATGAAATCTCTGTTACTTGTTTTATTTATAGTTTTCAACAATATATAATTATCATATATATTATTTTTACTATATAAATATAGATCACCTAGTAATATTCATAGGAAAATTATGAGAGAACAAATACACAAGGGATGACAATGAAACAGAAGATTTAATTTGTCTGACGCATTATAAAGCAAATATGGTTTCATTAGATTTATGTGTACTAATTGAATTGTAAAGCTCAGTTATTGTATTTCCTTGTATGATTAGTGATTGGAATGGCCAATTGGAAGTGATATTTAGAAGCCATGGGAGCCAACTCAAAACACTACAAAATGTACCAAGGGAATATTCAAAATTTTCTTACTTCGACAACAAAGAAGTATGAGACATGTAAAAGAAAGATAAAATTAAATGAATCTAGACGACAGCCCTTTGCTAGCCGTTGTTTTCATTATTTCTTTTTCCTACTTGTAGTACACGCTATGCCTTTAATTAGTCGAGCAAACCCTTCATCCACTTACCTATATTTTCCGACACCGGAGCAATACCAAATGCAGGGAAAAATAGTTGTTGGTAATCCCTGTTCCGTAACTAGAATAGGGTTTATTTTGTCTCTAATATTTTTTTTTCATATATATATATATATGATTATTATTGAGATAAATATGATTAGTTATCTTTAACTTTTAGCTACTCAATTATGACTAAAGATATTAGAATAACTATTTTTCATAAAGTGAAAAGACTGAGATGCTCCTTTCATATTTATTTTTTACTTTTCGTTTTCCTTCTTTATATTTTCTTTATGATTTTATCTTTTCCAATTAAATTCAATTTAATATTTTTCTTCTTATTTAACATTTTTTTCTAATTTTATAATGTATTTTATTTTTCATAACCTGTTCATAGTATTAAACTATAGAAATTATGTTTTATTATCGCTAATAAAACAAACATATCATTGTAGTTATTAACATATTTAAGAAATTGTAATTTTAAATTATAAAATAAAGTATATATGTAATTTAATTCAACTATAAAATGTAATATATTCCATACAACTCAAAATATTTTTATATAATAAAACTATATTTTTACTTGTACATAATAAATATTAAATTATATTTTATATTTTATTACATACCAATCAAATGTGTTTGTGTATGTGTGTGTATTTATATATTTAAATTTAAAAGATGTTCAATCAATATCCCATTATCCATACAATACACAATGACTTATTTATAAAAGGGATTGTTATCTTAAGTAAATTCATATTTAAATGCAATAATGTTCCATTGCAGCGTAACGCGCGCAAAAGACACGTGTGCATGGCTAGTCAGAGGTTTCGATTTCAGGCTATGATTAAAGCTCAAGAACACGCATCTTGTCTGTATTTATGAGATTGATTTCACTGAAGTGCATTCTTTTACGAATTTCAGGGTGTGAAATAAGTCAGCGTCGAGTAATATATGGGGTTCGATAATTATTTGAATATTATTGAGTTTAATCGAATTTGAGGGGAAAGCTGACCTTGTTAACAACGCTAATTTCATCTCATTATCAATTCACTACACAACCAGTACTGTAATTATTACTATTTTTAAATATATTCCAGGATGGATCAATTTACTCCAATATGTAAAGTTATATTTTGTCTCGTTTATTATTTTTAATTTAATTTATTTCAATTTTATTTCTGCAACAAATTGTACAGCGATTGTTATAATTCAATATACGTATAAAAGTACAAAGACAAAATTAAAAATTAAGAGCGACTAATCTCAGCAACTTATTTTAATTTTTTATTATAGCATATACGGAAAAGATTATATTGGAGAGGTCACGAGTGATTATTTGTCTCATGCATATTATATTTATATATAAGTTAATCATTACTCATTAAAAATATATGATTAATTACGTTTTTATAAAAATAAACAAATACCCATCTTGCAATCAAATCTAAATTTAAAATTAATAGAAACATTTAAAGCCTTATCAACTCTCCACTTGATAGCCGTTCGAAAAATAGCCGCAGTTATTTGAGATTGGCAGGCGATGAGGAATTTGTGAATATCGTTTCTTGTATCCTATGCAAATTGCCCAATTTTTTTACTTATCCAAGTGGACTGGGAACTTATTTTAGGCAGATTAAGAGGAAACAAATCAAATCATTTAATTAATAATCATATATAAATAAATAAATAAATGACAGTGGAAGGAGTTGAATCCATCGCATAACCAAAAAAGGGGGGCAAAAGGCACGCAGGCGACCAACTCCGCCTGTAATGAAATCTGGCAAGTCTTCCTGTCTGTCACTTGCAAGAAAACACTGATTAGGTACTATGAATCCAACCCAAACTTCGACATTACGTATCTGCCTCACTAGGGTTGATGCGTCTTTTCGACATGGTCATCACTCTCACCTCATTCCTGATGAAGCAATTGTGGTTGCAACTTGAGGGTCTTTTGGTCAATGTATCTATTCTTTGGTCCTGAATTATTTTTTTAAGCTCTGATTCCAATGGTAATAGATACCGAATAGTTTGAATCCCTAACATTTTTTTTTTTATTTTTAAATTCACACACATTATTCTAAAAATTTTGAATTCATAACTTCACAGTTGACACAATGAGTACAAAATTATTGAGGTATTGTTAAGGGACAGCCCTGACTTCAGATTTGAAAGTTTACTCCTGACATAGCTTCACAACTTGTAATAATTCTTGGTTTCGGCTTTAATGAATGTTGTGATTCGATCTAAAAGGTTTAAATCTCCTATCGATTGAATTCTATGACCTCGTTTGGTTTCATTTTTGACAAAACAATATTCACCTTAAACATTTTTTTAAAAATTTGAGGCTTTTTTTAATCTTCTTTTTTAAATATTTTTTACATATGTTTCAATAATTTTAAGGACACAAAAAAATTGTGTTTTATACATAGTGAACATCAAGGACGAGAAAATTTTATTTAAGCATTTCAATTTCCATAAAAAAAAAATCAAAAAGCATGAGTGGTCTAAATATTCGTATTTTTCATAAGAGTAAAATATTATGTAATTTATAAATTTGAAGTCAAACATTATAATTGAGAAATTTGACTATTTTCCTATAAGGAAACAATAATGGTGTATCATTATTAACCAGTTAGACCTTGATTGGAATTTGATTCTAATTTCTAACAGATGTATATTGAAACATACTTTTGTAGCTCATTACTGCCCTAATCCAAATCTGATTTTTGATTTATTTTTTTTATCACAGCTACACAAAATAAAAATAAAAATTAATTAACTGCTACAATTATAAATTTTAATAAAATTTTATAAGACGACTTATTTTAACACTTTACTAATTTATTTTTAAAATAAAATATATAAATTTAAAAATTTAAAAATTATCTTATAAGTTATATAATTTTATAAACTATTAAAAACTTAAAAAGTTTAGGCAACCACCTTTCAACAGTTGCAATTCAAGTTTTTTTCACTGAATATCTTATTCAGCATAATGACTCCGTCAACGCGTCAATCACTATTTTTAAGTGGAATGCTGCAATTATATCAAAAATATTTAGCTTTCCAATCAAGTTTAAATTTCGATGTTTAGTCAATTAAGATACATGATGGTTATGCAATTAAATACCAAAAAAAAAAAAATCAAACTAAGCATAAAAATATTGTACAAGTCAAATTTTTTCATATCGGCAAAGTATAATTAAATCAATCCTACTACGTACAAACATAATGTAATTTGAATAATTCAGCTTTGTTTTTTCGCTGCGACTCTATGTAAATATTAAGATTTTTTTCCAAATAATTATAGCCCATTAAAGGGCCAACAGGTACAAACTCTAATTTGTGGATCCAAAAAGTCCAAAATACCCTGTCCACTTTCTCAATTTGTGCCTCATCACCTTCACAGCCTCCGTATTTCCCAACCCAGCGTCTCCTATGCTGTCCGCTCCATTCACAGCTTCCCCATAAACACCCCACCCGAACCCACCCCACAAAAAAAACCTCTGCAACGACAACCACACACACACACACTCACTATATATATATACATATGTATGTATGTCTGTATCTATGTGTGTGAAGATCACGTGTATATGTTTCCGAGGTAGTGTAATGGTAGGTGAAGATGGTGAATAATGTACTAAGGATTGAAGAAAGGCTCTCATTTGAGGTCGACAGAAGAACCACCGATAATTACTGCCAAAAGCCATTCAGGAGCTTGATGTGCAGATACTTCGACTTCAGATGGTTAGTCATAATGGTCCTCTTCACGGCGTCGCTCCTGCTCCTCCCACCATTGCTGCCGCCTCTTCCACCGCCGCCTCTCGCGCTCCTCCTCGTCCCCGTGGCCATCATGGCGGTGCTCGTCTCCTTGGCCTTCGCGCCACCGCAACTGCCCGACGCCGCGTTTAATTCCGTCTCCTGATAATTGTAAAGTGCACCGGCAAGTACGTTGATATGAAGTATTTTCTTAAGTTTCCTTTCCGGCGGAGATCATGCTACTTAATTATCTTGGCTTTGTAATTAAGTTTGTTTTTTCAGGAATTAATGCTAATTATCGGGCTTAGAGAAATCTTTATTTTATTTTCCGTTTAGATGAGTAGAAATTAATGAACAAAAATAAATGTAAAAAATAAAAAAAAAAAGGAATTGTGTGAGAGATTATTCAGAGAAAAACAATTTAAACACATTTTTTTAAAATTAATTTGTCGGCAGTTTGAATTTCCCTTGAAAGCACGATTTTTGTATTGCTTAGTAATACATTAGAATTCATGATCTCCTTTGTACCAAGCCTCCTTTAAATAATTTAGCATGAAACTCAAAAAAGACATCCTTGGTGTGCGTATAAGAAATTCCCATTTTTGAATTTCTGCGGACAGAAAGTTGAGCGGGCAGTTGCATGGTTGTCCAAGTCAGAAGCGAAGCGTCTGAGCTGACGTAACATTTTTTGGCCACAAGCAATGTTATGAAAATTTCCACATTTTTTTAATTAGTCATAAATTTGATTATTTCTTTCCGAATCAGCCTTCAGCAGTCTACAAAATAAAACAGAAATTCCAAGAGAAACGTATACGGGATTAAAGGTTTTGAATTTTTATTGTAACTCACCAAAAATGAAATACATTGCGTGTTACACATTAGAACATAATGTACGAGAAATAATATATGCTTTTTAGATGTCAGAAAGGATCTTCATGTTGTTCAATGAAACTTCTTATATTATTATAGAAAAAACTAATTAGTGGGTTTTAAATACTTAATTATATGATTAATTGCGCTAATAAAATTATTGTGATATTCGAATCACAGAATTTTTTTTTTACTTCCAAAGTAGTGATTATTAATAATTAATTCTTACCAAATCTGCAAATAATGCCAACGGCCCGACGCGTGGCCGAGGCGTCGTTCTGTGGGCTTCTGCCAAACAAAGAAATAAAGAAAAAGCAAAAGAAAATGAATAAACAAAAGGAGCATTGGCAATCACGCTGTGGGCTACAGATTCATCTGTATCTGGACTGCTGGCCACCACTCGACGGTGGTTTGCCGCAGGCGGCGGCGGCGCTTTAATCCACATGTGCAAATTGTAATTGAAAAACGGCAAGATGTGCGTATGTATGCATGTATCCGTGTATGTATCCCATCCGTAGGGCTGCATGACGCCTCATCGGACTTGGCGAAATTTGCTCCACTTAATTACATGACATTGCTGATCTGAAAATTTTCGGGAATATAATTTAGGCAGGTCAGGGAAAAACATGACAAAGGAAATATAAGGAACATTGGTGAAATTGTGCATCCAGGAAAACGAACACACACACAATAATAATACAGAAGTTAATTTACAGATCATGAGACTAGGGCTGGGGAGTAGCAAGTTCAAATTATGGCATTGTAGGTTGAAAAGTGGGGGTCTAGTAATAATGGTTGTTTTGTTATTAAATCATAATTGTTCGGAAGTTTCCTATTGTCAACTCCCACTCGCCAGACGGGCTACGTTTTTCGACTAAAATTATTGGAAAGGATCCAAAATTAGACTATGGAATATCACCATTACCTTTTTCCAAATTTGCATCATATTTCACTGTGAAGCTCCTGTCATTTCGAGGCAATGCATATACAGCTTATGCAATCCAATTTGTGTAGATGTGATCTTTTGTACAGTCACGATTGGTACAAATCCAGCCTTTACGGAATTTATATACCTCAAGTACGCGAGTGAACCAAGTGGCTGAGTTATTACATACATCTATTGCACATTAATGCCAAAGCCAGTTATACAATTTCTTCCGAGTTTTTTTAAGAGGAAAAGTTTCTATCCTGCTTGAACACAATATATAACGCACACTAAATGTAATAATAGATGGAAGAAACTTTATCCAAATAAATGCGAGCCAAGAATGAAATACATGATGATAATGGTGGCTGATAGCTTCTCTACAATTCTTTTTTTTTTTTTCCCACTATTTTTTCCTGGGCATTTGAATCGAGCAGATAACCTATCAGTCAAAAAAAAAAAAAAAAAGTTTGAGTAGGCTTTAAAAACTGAAAATGTAATAAATTGATTGAAGTCAGACAAAATTATAGTTTCACAACTTACTCAAGGACCACCTTTCATATTCATCTTAAGTCGAATTATCGACTCAATACTACTTGTTGAGAGTGTGTCGGGTCAACTACAAACTTTGGTTGGAGGTGTTGAGTCAAGAAGATAAGTCTAACTAAATTGGGAATATAATCTATAGACAACATTTATTAAATTTGAAGCAGAACCCAACCAAGCCGAGAAGAACCATCCACAGACCTCTGTGTGCAAATGTATAGAATTCGATTTGACACCATACATATGTCTAAAATTTTAAAGTTATGAGTTATTAATCAAGTATCTACTTATATACAAATCACTTTTTCTTTCTTCTTTCAATAAGAGATGTCATTTTCTCTAATTCATATTTATTTTTCAACTATTTCTTCCCAAATATGAGTTTTTCCAACTTATTCTCCCTCAATTCAAAACTTCTTTAAGTATTCTACGATTTCACCAAATTACTCATCCATGTCCATCAATTTCGTAGGTCTTTTTAATGATATATGGGCCTCTCATTTGATCACCAAGCATTCATATGTCCATTAGTTTCTATGGGCTATCTATGGGATAAGGATCTCCTTCGCAATCACTGAACACCATTTTACATACTTGTTGCAAGTCGAATCATTAGCTCTAATACTATTTATTGGAAGTGTGTTGGGTTTAATTATAAGCTCTAATTAGATATGTTGAACTAGGAGAAAATGTCCAACTAAATTGAGAGTACCACCTATATATAATGCCCATTAAACTTGGAACAAAACTCAACGAAATCAAGGAGAACTATCCATGGGCCTATGCGTGTAAATGTATATAAGTGAATTCAACACCATATATTAATTTAAAATTTTAAAATTATAAATTATGAATTAAGTATTTATTTATATATAAGCCATGTTTTCTTTTTTTTTTTAATATAAAATCTCATTGATTCTAACTCATATTTATTTTCTAATATACGAGAGTATGTTGAGAATATAATTGATCAGATGTGACAAGAAAATTTTCCCTGTGGACTAGGTTAGACGACCATGATTGGACTTTCTCATTACAACCTTTTTTTTTCTATGGGAATGTGGCATTTCTTTTTGGCAAATTGTTCTTGATTGCATATTACCCAACTCTTTTGCATTACACTAGATGTTTAGCTTTTAATTAATCTTGAAAATTGTTTGGATGCAAATTTACCAACCTTCAAAATCAATTCATCTAAACATATCAATTATCCAAATAATAATTTTTTTATCCTTTTTTTTTCCCATATTATTACACTCGCTATTCTTAAGTAATTTCTATGTAAAATTTTCTACCTTTAAAATTTACATACAAATATTAGATAGGAATTATAAAAGAACAAAAGGGATAACAAAATAAATCTATAAATATGATTTCTTATCTTTTGTGTGATGATAATTGGCCACCATTTCTACTCTCTCAACCCTTTATAAATCCTACCTTCGTTCCAATATATTACATAATAGGAAATAGGTTAATACTTTTACTTTCGATCACACAATGCTAAAACTTCCATTTTTCTCATTAGTTCATCTTCTCTCAATGGCTATGTTGGGAGTGGGGTTTTTGTTGGGATAATGTTTGGTAATTATACATTAGGATAAGTAGTATGGTTAAAAGAAATGTTTCGATAAAATAAATAGTATGATTTATTTAACTATATATATATATATATTAATAATAATTAGATGATATTATGGTATATGAAGATAATAGTTAGTTTTTAAGGCACAAATAAAAATAAATATGAGTATATATGTGACATTATATATATATATATATATAAGTATTCATTTGATTGTTACTATATATAATGATTGATAATTATAATTAGTTGTATGTGTAAGATAGGAAAATTTTTAAATTTGAATTTAAATTAAAATTTTGTTAAATATTATATTTAGTAAAACGAAATTTGAGAAAATGGTTTGGGGGCAGCTGAGTTCCAAACACAGTGAACGTGCAGCGCTTTCCAAATTAGAAATAAGATTTGTATTTTAATATATCTTTTTAAATAACTATATGTGCTCTACATTGAGAATACAGTGAACATTGGGCACAATATCCATAATTACTAGATTATCCAAAACTCTTCATGTCTTCCCCATTCATTTTACACACTAAAATTTTGTCTATTTTATTCATTATTCTCAACCTTAATTTACTCTATTTTTTCATTTTATTCAAATTTATAATTTTACAAATTCTATAAATCATATAAAATTTATATTTAAAAAATGTTATTATTTTATTTTTATTCAAAAGTATTTATTATACTTCAATCATAACTTGTATTTTTCGTTCGATTCTTTCTTTCAAGTTTAACTCAATATATTTCCTTTTCTTCAAGGTTTTTCATCTTTCAATATATAAATAATATAAAATATCAGTTATTCGTTTATATAATTTTACTCAAATATTGGATGTGCCTTTATCCCTTGGGAAAAAAAAAAAAACTTTACAAGAATAAATTATTCCTGTTTGCAACAAAACAAATTTAAAGTAAATTAACTAATTGCCTTTTCTTGTCTAAAAAAATGCCAAATGTTACAATAATTGATAATTTTTAATTTTAATTATAAAGTAATTCCTATTAAAATCAAATTTGAATTGCAGAGCTCAGTTTGTTTTTAGTTTTCAAGCTCTTAATAAATGATATAAATAAACATTGAATTCCTCTCTTATCAATGTACCTTTTTCTCACCTAAAAGTACAGTTTAAATATTTTTTCGAAAAAAAAAATAATTCTGGATCGCAGCAAAGGAAATTTGCCAATAATAATGGGCAAATTAAGTAATTGGACCTTTGCAAGTTACGTCACGAGGTTGTTCCTTAGCTCCCTCACTATAAAGCTAACACTTTTGTTGCTGTTTGCCCGACGAACTCCTTTAATCGTGGCTCTAATGCTTTTTGTTGCTGTTTGTTCCACGAACTTCTCTTAGGGTACACTAAGAAGCAAGGATTATATATATATAGATTACACACAAATGTTAAAATATATAAAAAGTAAAAGAATCCTTAAATTAGCATTCAATAATTTTTGATTAAACATATGAAATACTATTGATCAGTTAAAATATATATTTTTATACTATCTATAAATTGTGGCAATGGCATTGGCAACGATGATTCTAATTTTTAATATTTTGTACTGTTTATCAATAATTTTGTACTTTAATAAAATTTTTTAAGAAGTTTAAATGTTACCTTAAAAATATATTTGTTTTTGTTGTTTTCAACTTAAGGTGGATGGTAATTTAATCATATAATTTGGTAGAATTTGAGATGTCTACATTATATGCAAAAATATTTTTTACTTAAAAGATAATTGTATTAGCTTAAAACATCCAAAGTTCCAAATAAAAATTAATATTCAACTAGTGCTAATTGAAGTTCTCTGATTTAAGATCTTTGGAACCAAACAGATGGCACATAAATGTAATTTACTTCCAGCAAGCTGTTTATTATTACGCTGAAAACTAATGCATTATTTCCATTTTCTGGTCACTCGGCTGTTGTGACCTGGAGAGATGATTTTGATGCTCCGTGGACAAGCGATACCATGTGCTATGCCCGCTGTTGTTTTTGAGACATAGTCTTTCCCCATCCTTTCTCAAAACATGCAGCATATGTCTTTGTGTTCGTCCCAAAATTGTTGATTTCAAGATTTCTGCATCCAGTACTATTATGAGATGAGATACCTCCATGCGTGTATGCTGCAGTTTTTATAGGAAAAAAATAAAACAAAAAGCACAAAACTATATCCCTTTCAGCCAACACTATTCATGTGCAGTTCGTGCTTTCACTTCTATATATTTTGCCCTTAACATTTGTGAGACCCCACGTTTTTCTTTTTATCTCTCTGTATGGTTCTCTTTTATTTTCCCAATGTTAGGATAAAAGGCGCGATATCTGGAGCCCCAGGAAGAAAATGAAAGAGGTAACATCCTACTTCTGATAGTATGGAAGTCATTAATCAAATTCGTTGAACTACCTGTCAATCCATTGAAATGGAAACAATGGTCTTTTTCTCTTACTAGAAGTAATGTTAATTTTTTGTCAACGCCTAAGGTAAACTCACGATGAAAAAGGTTGTTCGAATTTTTAATTTGAGGCAGTTAGAAGTGTGTAAATGTTGGGATAAAAATCTTCTTGTAACAAAGCCTGCTCCGAAACATTACACCCGCCTTTTTGGCACTTTATGCATTGAGCTAGTGCAGATTCAAAGTTTTTGCCTTCTTAATATAAGTAAATTGGTAATGACACCGACAGCATGCATACTCTCATAGGCAAACTGCTGGCAATTAATAAGGAATTATGTTTGGATGGTGTACGGATTCATTTATTCTGGCAACTGGTTGCCCTGATTTCTTATCACTTTTAATTGCACTCATTTATATTCCTGGACACTTAAATTACCACATTATAATGTCAATGAGTGTTGCTTACATTCTTCCTTGGTTCTCCAGCTGTCATCTGTGCTCAAAGAGAAGACTCCTGGAGTGAAATCAGCAAGAGCAGATTGTGCAATGAGGCCGCTACTTCCTTTCGAGGAGTTGAGGAAGCAAGTGCTGCCGAGTTTTGCAAGCAAGACGAAGACTGTAAAAGCAATGCTTTGGAGGGCTGTACTCTTCCAAATCCACATCCTCTGTTGCACGTCATCAATAGGAGAAAAGTTCCAGCCAAGAAAAGAAGTTTTTACCAATGGTTCATATCATGTTATACTTGTATTTACCACTTGCATGGTAGATGAATGTGTGTTGAGAGTCATGCATTGGACAAAATACAAGAAAATACATGTACTCGTATATCATTTTGGAAACCCTAACCAAATCCTGATTAGTAAAGAGAAATCAAATTTAAATACAGACAATGATACGAAGTATAATTGAGTCGAATTTGAGTAGGTTTGAACCCAACTCAACTTACTTTTTTTTGACTTATAATTTGAGATTGCACTTGAACAAATTTTAAAAGTCGAGTTTGAATTTAGTTAAGTTTAAAACGCTTTTAAATGTAATACAACTTGTGTTAAGTTGATAGTTGATACTTCCAGTTTGTTTCTCAAAAAGTTATTGACCCGGCTTAGAGCACCAAAAGAACACTAATTCAAAATTAACCACTTGGTGTAGGTATCTTTTTTCAATTGCTAAAATGGGATGAACACTTGCAAGAAAAAAATTATTGAATATGTCCTTTCAATTGCCAAATTGGAATGAAAAATGACGGAACTTGGGCAGAGAGATTCTCTTCTTTCACTCTTGAAACTCTCTTTTAGAACAAGTCATAATTATATATGTATGTGAAAGGTGGTAGCCAACTAGGCATTTGCAATGCAGATAATATATATTGTATGACATGCTGGACTTCTTGGTACACTCAACCCTAAATGTTTATTAATTAGGCAACTGGGAATTTTTTTAATATAATAATTTTGTTTTTAATTCCCTGCCACGCGTTGTTAATATTAGTACTAGACTACATTGCGAAATCTCTCTCTGTCCAGTGTGGACAATTTAAAGATATTACTTATACAACGAGTGAATTTAATCTGGACATATGTTACCCTAATGAGAACAGACAAGATCACGACCTCTCAGTGTAATTTATTTAAAAATTGTGTTGTATTTTTCTCACTTTTACCACAATCATTTTTTGACCTCTCTAACAAGTTTTACCGTTGTGTGTGTGTGTGTGTGTGTGTGTACATATTATCACTTGACATGGTTTAAAGAATCGTTCAGCAGAATATTATAATCGGTTTATAACCACTATTCAAGAAAAAGTCAGCAGAATTCATGCAAAATGTGTGAAAAAAATGTTCAATTAACTGATAGTTGCTCCTCAAAGAAACAATCAACGCAGTCCCACTAACATGACTGTCAACTCAATTTTCATTGTCCCTGTATAAATTAATGATAAGATAAGTCAGGAATTACAACTATCATGACAATACACGAGTACAACTACAAATTCAAAATTACTAGTGGATGAAATTTTATGGCAGAAAGCATGCATCTAAAGCAATATTTTGCAGGTTAAATTCACAGCAAGTTGCGTGGTAGGCTTAGCAAGTGCATTGTACTTGAAAAGCAAAAGCTTAAAAAATGAACCACGACCCCTTCAGATACATAAATTGATGTATATTGACATCAGCACACAAATTAAGATGGGATTCTCAATTTTATTTAGTTTAATATAAAAATATAAATCAGGGTATACACATAAAATTGTTTTAGAATTTGGACAGCAATAAATGCCCCTCGTCAACTTTAGTTTCCTCCACTCCACCAAAAGGGTCCGTTTTATTCAAGTGCAGAAGACTGGAAACCCACTAAGGTCTTTTCTCGTAAAAGCAAAAAAGAAGAACCCATACATCCAAAGCTTAGCTCTCATGGAGATGGATTGGTGTATGTATATATTGGGGGATTTCTTTTTCTTACCTATTCATTTCAACCTTCAATTGCAAAGGTCCAAACAAGAGATGGGAAGGTGTAATATAGAATTGATATTGTACTAATTACCGTTGTCATAAGATAACAAGAAACTGTCCCATTGATCATGATAATATAGAATTGATATCATACTAATTGCCGTTGCCATAAGATAACAAGAAACTGTCCCATTGATCATGATGTCTCAGTGAAATAATGACAATATTCCCACTTCAATCATTTCTCGCAACATATATTTGTAAAAGGCCTTTCCCTTTCCACTATATTGGCAATTATTTTTCCTTTTTTTTTTTTTTTTGTTTTTTTGTATAATTATAGGAACTCCATTATCCCTGGCCACCACAAGGTATTCAAATCTTGAATTCGAATGTATGCAAGGAGAGTAATGTGAGGCCAGTAATTATTGATGGGACCCTAAGCAGTTTTAATTATCTGACTAATATCTATGCGAATTGGATCTTTGATGTCCCTTGAAGAGATGCGTAAATGCACGTTGATGATATCTCCTACAGTACTGCAATCATTTATCAGTTTTTCCACCACAAACATGTATCTACTCAGAAGAGTAATACGTATGATTTAGGTATCCTATATTACTTTATAGCAATCTATATTTCACATATTATATATATGTGTGTGTGTGTGTGTCTGTCTGTTTGCATCCTTAATGCAGGTTTTGGATATTAGCTAGACAAACGAAACGGGAAATTAAAATTGATAAAACAAAAGTTTTATTTACATTTACGTCTGAAATTTAGGGGCTTCCTTTATTACTTCAAATAGAAGGGTATTTTTCTAAAAAGTAGTGTCAGCAACAGAGTAATAATAAATAACGACGACAACAACAATAATAATTAACAATTTGGGCAGAGGTACATTACTGTATTAAAATAAGGCTAGCTAAATAAAGAGGTTGTTGGGGCATTGATGGTGAAAGCCAAAAAGCAAGATGGTACAAGTAAATGACTATTGAGGAGTCGTACCTTCTGCCAACTCTCTGCCCACTTCCATTATGAAGAAAAACGTGGTTCAGAAACAAATCACGTCCCAATTCATTGTGCTTAATTAAGGACTAACTTCGTGTTAACAAAATTGCAATACTTCTTGCGATGAACTTTTGAAACCCACAGGCACAACAAACAACCATACGTACATGTACAAATATATATATACATATATATATGTTTGTACATATATGTATATATCATGTAATTAGTTGATGAGAAGAAGAAAAAGAAAAAGAAAAAGTTCTACCAGTATGTGTGGCCTGCTGTTGCTGAAGTAAGCACCCTAACTAAGTCTGTTGTTTTAGGGTAGTTATCATGATGTGGCAATTGATACTTAAGCGCCAACACACTTGAGGAAATCTTTTGTTACCTGTTTTTGTTCCATCTCTCGTGTTCACCAACACATATATTATTTTTTCTTTATGATTTTCTAGCTATATAGACACACGATCACCTTGTATTGGTAGAAAAATTATGAGAGAGCAAAAAATAGGAGATAAAAATGAAATAGAAGATTTAATCCGTCTAAAACATTATAAAGCAATTATGGTCTCACTATATTTTATGTGCATCGATTGAATTGTAAAGCTCAGCTATTGTATTTCCTTAATATGATTTGTTTATATGATTAATCATTGAAATGCCCCATCGGAAGTGAGATTTAAAAAGTTATGGGAGCCAACTGCAAAAAGAACAAAATCTACTCGGAGAATATTCAAAATTTTCGTACTTTGACGACAAAGAAAGACAGGCTATTTCTTGCGAGTTATTACAACTTCGTTACGACAAAATATTGAAAGAGATGTGATACAGATAAAAGAAAGATCAGATTAAATGAATCTAAACGACGGGCCTTTGGTAGTCGTTCTTTTCGTTATTTCTTTTTCCCAACTTTAGTACACCCCATGCTTTAATCAGTTCAGCAAGCTCTTCATCCACTTACCTAAAATTTCCGACATCAAAGCAATGCCAAATGCAGAGAAAAACGATTGTTGGTGATCCCTGATCCATAACTAGAATAGGGTTTATTTTTGTCTCTAATTTTTTCATATATATATGTATGATTATTATTGAGATATAACAACTTTTTAATCGATTTATCTTAGTTGTCTTTTAACCTTTAACTACTCTATTATGACTAAGGATATTAGAGTAACTATTTTTCTCAGAGTGAAAAGACTGTGATGCTCCTTTCATATTTATTTTTTGCTTTCCGTTTTCCTTCTTTATATTTTCTTCATGATTTCTATCTTTTCCAATTAAATTTAATTTAATATTTTTCTTCTTATTTAACATTTCCTCTAATTTTATATAATTTTATAATGCATTTTATTTTTCATAACCTATTCATAGTATTAAACTATAGAAATTATGTTTTGTTATGCTAATAAAACACACACACACGCACACACACATACATATCTCTTTATAGTTATGCACATATTTAAGAATATGTGATTTTGTTAGGTAATAAATTATAAAATAAAGTACATATGCAATTTAATTCAATTATAAAATGTAATATATTCAATATAACTCAAAATATTTTTATACAATAAAAATTTAATTTTATTTGTGCACATCACAAATTATTTTTTATATTTTATTACATACCCATCAAATGTGTTTGAGTACGTGTGTGTCTGTATTATATATATATATATATATATGTATGTATGTATGTATGTATGTATATGTAAGTTTAAAAATTGTTCAATTAATATCCTATTATCCATTCAGCATGCACTGACATTTTATATGAGGAATTGGTATTTAAGTAAAATTTGTATTTATACGTAATAAATATAGTTTCATGCATCCTATGCAAATTGCCCCATTGTTTAACTTATCCAATTGGACTGGGAAATTCTTTTAGCCAGACAGAGAGGAAGCAAATCAAATCAGCTAATTAAAAATCATGTATAGGCAAATAAAGAAATGACAGTGGAAGCTGTTGACTCATCACATAATATAAAAAGGGGGGCAAAAGGCACGGAGGCCGCCAACGCCGCCTGCAATGAATGTAGCAAGTCTTCCTGTCTGTCACTTGCAAGAAAACACTGCTTAGGTACTATGAATCCAACCGAAACTTAGACATTACGTGTCTGCCTCACTGGGGTTGACGTGTCTTTTTGACACTGTCGTCACTCTCACCCCACTCCTGATGAAGCAATTGCGGTTTAAAAGCGAGGGCGTTTTGGTCAATTTATCTGTTCTTTGGTCCCTGAAAACCAACTAATGGACGAAAAAAAAATAATAGTGTTTTATACCTGGTGAAAATCAAGGACAAGGAAAATTATTTAAGCATTTCAATTTTCGTAAAAAAAATAAAAAAAGTATGAGTGTGGTATAATTATTCGTATTTTTCACAACAGTGAAATATTACGTAATTTATAAATTTGAAGTCAAACATTATAATTGAGATATTTGGCAATTTTCATAGAAGGAAATAATAATGTTGTTATCATTATTAACCAATTGGACCTTGATTGGAATTTGATTCTAATTTCTAACAGGTTTATGTTGAAACATAATTCCCTAGCTGATGACTACCCTAATCCAAATCTGACATAGATTACTAGCATCCACGCGTGCATGCACTCAGCTCAAATTTTGCAGGGTCCACTCTATTCAGCAGAATTAATAGTATTAATTAATTTTAAGAAACAAAAAAAATATTAATATAGTATCAACTTCTTTCCATATATATATATATTGGAAGTTCACTTCAAGGTCTAATTCATGTACGCATAAGGATGGCCAAGAAATTATTATAGACAATAAATTTCTTAAATTTCGGAATGAGATGTTGTTTAGAGAATGTTTAGATGAATTTATAAACTCTTTAAAATATCTTATAAAATATTTAAAAGTTTATAAATTTTTTAAAAATATTTGATAAATTTTTTTATTGAAATAATTTAGAAGTTCTAAAAATAAGATATTTAAAATTTATAAACTCTTTTAAAATAAGTTGATTTTTTTAATTTACTTTCAAATAACTTATAAGATACATTATTATTTATATTAAAATTTGTATCAATATCTTCAATTACATTATAAGAATGATATTTGGTTTATTTATTATCATTGTTACATAAAAAATTATAATTAATTATAATTATAATTTTTAACAAAATTTTATAAGATAATTTATTCAAACACTTTACTAATTTATTTTTAAAATAAAATATATAAACTTATAATTTTGAAAAACATTATGTAACCTTATAAACTATTAAAAATAAGTTTAACATGACATTGTCAGTAGCTAGAATTTAAGTTTTTTCAATGAATATCTTATTACTAACTGTACAGGCGTGAACCTCTATTTTTGAGTGGAGTACTACAAGTATATCAAAAATATTATCTTTCCAATCAAGTTTAAATTTCGATGTTCAATCAACTAAGATACATGATGTTTATGCAATTAAATACCAAAAAATCAAGCTGAGTATAAAAATATTGTGCAAGTCAAAGTTTATCATATTGGAATCAATCCGACCACGCACTAACATAATGTAATTTGAATTATTCAACATTTTTTTTCACTACCACTATTTGTAATTATGAAGAATTTTTTCCATATTATTATAGCCCATTAGAGGGCAAATGGGTACATACTCTAATTCATGGAACTAAAAAGTCCAAAACGCCCTCTCGGCTTTCGCAATTCGTGCCATCACCTTCACAGCCTCTGTATTTCCCAACGTTACTTCGGCCATGCGGTCTGCTCCATTTACAGCATCCCCATAAACACCCCCACGCCACTAGAAAAACCTCTGCAACAACAACTAAACACACACACACACACACACACGTGTATATATATATATATCTGTGTGTGTGGAGATTACCTGTATATGTCTCCACGGTAGTGTAATGGTCAGAGAAGGTGGTGAATAATGTACTGCAGGATTGAAGAAAGGCTCTCATTTGAGGTTGGCAGAAGAACCACAGATAATTACCGTCAAAGGCCATTCACGAGCTTAATGTTCAGATATTTCGACTTTAGATGGTTAGTCATAATGGTCCTCTTCACAGCGTCGCTCCTGCTCCTGCCGCTGTTCCTGCCGCCTCTTCCACCGCCGCCTCTCGCGCTCCTCCTCGTCCCCGTGGCCATCATGGCGGTGCTAGTTTTCTTGGCCTTCAAGCCACCGCAACTGCCCGACGCCGCGTTTAATTCCGTCTCTTGATACATGTAATGTGCACCGGCGAGTACGTATGTACGAAGTATTTTGTACATGCTTAAGTTTGCTTTCCGGCAGAGATCATGCTGCTTAATTATCTTGGCTTTGTAATTAATTTTGTCTTTGAATGCTAATTATCGGGCTTAGAGAAATTTTTTATTTTTATTTTCCGGTTAGACGAGTAGGAATTAATGAACAAAAATAAATAGAAAAAATAAAAAAAATCTTTGGAATTTTATGAGAAATTATACGAGAAAAAACAAATTAAACACATTTTTTTAAAATTTGGTGGCACATTGAATTTCCCTTGAAAGCACGATTTTGTTTTGCTTTAGTAATGGATTAGAATTCATTATCTCCTTTGTACTAAGCCCCTTTTGAATACTTTAGCATGTAAAAAAGACATGTTTGGTGTGCGGACAAGAAATCTTTTTGAATTTCCGAGGACAAAAAACGTTGAGAGTGCAGTGTATGTTTGTCCAAGTCAGAAGCGAAGCTTCTGGGCTGATGTAACCGCTTTAAGCCACAAGCAATGTCATGAAAATTTCCACATTATTTAATTAGTCATAATTTTGATTATTTCTTACAGTATTAATTAGTCAGCAGTCCACGAAAAAAATGCTGAAATTCCAAGACAAACATATACATGGAATGGAATTAATGGTTTTAATTAAATTATTGGTGTATATTTCCGAGAAGGAAACACATTGCGTGCTAGAGATTAGAACGTACTATACGAGAAAATAATATATACACTTTATTTAGATGTTAGGAGCTTCTTGTCCAATGAAACTTCTTTTATTCCAAATATTATATAGTATTGAAAAATTAGTTAGTGGGTTTTAAATAATTAATAATATGATTCTGCATAGGTGACATGATAATCATAAAAATATGTTATCATACAATTAATTGCTTTAATAAAATTGAATTTGAAGTAGAATTTTACGCAACCCCCACTCCTCGAAGAAAATTAAAATGTGATATCCGATAATGTTTATTTGCTTCCAAAGCAAACATTGTTCTTCAACGACTCAACTACCAAATAAAAAATTTAAAATTGAAGATAAGCAACCCTCTTTGGGAGAATTGTCTTAACCATAAGGTGAGGTGGTGGCATAATTATTAATAATTAGTACTAACCAATTCCGCACATAAATGCCAGCTCGTAGCCGTAGCGTCGTCGTTTAGACTTTTGCCAAACAAAGAAATAAAGAAACAAAAAAAGAAAAGAAAATGAATAAAGAAAAGGGGCATTAGCCATTATGCTGTGGGCTACAGATTCATGATCTGGTGGTTCGCCGCCGGCGGCCGCAGCGCTTTAATTTAAATGTGCAAATTGTAATTGAAGAACAGGCAAGATCTGCGTATGTATGTATGTACTTCGGCCGCGGTTTAGGGATGTTGTTCTCGAGAGCAGTGCACCAACAACCACGCTAAAAAGCGACACGTGCCTCATTCTTTTTATTTTATGATTTCTCTCTCAACCTCCTCCTTTTCTCCTTTTATTTTCTTTTTATTTCTTTCTTCATTCTCCATCTTTACTCCACGCCTTTATATTATTTTTTAATTTCTACAATTTATTTTTAATTTATCTATTAGTATTTTTTATGGTTTTTTTTTATGTATTTTCTTGTATTGTATTTCTAAATTCTCTGCTATTTTTAAATTTCTGTATTTTTCGATTTTGTTTTCATTTTTATGTTTTTTAACTTTTATTCTTTGAGTTTTCTAATTTCTGTGTTTGTAGTTTTATTTATTTCTTAATTTTTTCCATTTTCATGAACTCGTTTAAATTGTGTGTATATTTATTTATATTTGATTTTTTTTATTTTACTCATTTTTGAAATGTGTTTCAATTGTAATTTCTTAAAATATTGAATAAAAATAATTTTTAAAAAGTAAAAAAATATATATAGAAAACAAAACATTAATTTGGAGTAATGGAAAACTCATGCAGAAATGAAAACAGAAAATAAAAAATCAAAAATAACAGTGAAAGAAAAAGAAAAAATTAAAACAAACGAGAGATGAAATGTGTCATGCAGCGGGAGCACTCGTTTTCAGAATAGGTCCACTAAACCGCCGGCGGCGGGGGATCCCATCCGTACGGCTGCATGGCGCCTTATTGGGTTCGGCAAACCCCGCTTCCGTGCGAGTTACGACTGCACTGTATTATTAAGTTTGCAAATTCCGATGATGTCAGGAACAAATTCGAAAGGAATTTTTGATTTCAACCTTGTATTATTGTATCTGTGGAATTGTAGTTTCGAATCGAATGTTCCGTTTCATATAAAGTGATAAAGGTGTCATGGTTGGTTTGGGGATCTTGTGGAATATGAAGGGTAGAAATTTTGTTAGTCATAAAAATTATATTTGAATGTAAATTTTGATGGATAAATATTTGAATTCTTATATTGATATATAATAAAATAATAATTGAATAATTTCATAATATATAATAAACACAATATTTAATTTTTGAGATATATGTATACGTACACATATGTTAGCATAATGATAACCCATTGATTTAGTTTTAGATATCTTATTTTTAAAAATTTTTATAAAAATTTATTAAATATTTATGAAAAATTTTAAATTTTAAATATTTTATAAGATACTTCAAATATTTTATAAATTTACTGAAATGCCTTGTTAACGTGTGTATATATATACACAAACACTTTGGTGTAAGAATGATATACGGTCCAAATTATATAACCTTAACCTAATTAAAATTCCGTTGGTCAACGTACCGCGTTTGTGCTATTGGTGTTTTTCTTTTTTCTGTTTTTTTTCTTAACACTGGATCTATAGAAAAGTTTCTTCTATCAGAGTTTTTTTAATATTATTATTTAGTAGGAAGAAGGAAAATGAGATCAGTAATGATTGTATAAGGACATTTATTTGTTTGTGTATCAGTGTTTTCTTCTCTTGATTTTATAAACACTCATTACATTCAATTTGTTGTCTCAGTGCAATAAATGATGTAAATGGTTATTCTCTGAGAAATTTTTTTAAAAAGTGTTAGTGTCATGTTACTTGATAAGGCATCATTATCTATGACATTAACTTTCTAACGTAGCATTAATATAAAAAATCATTTTTATAAGAAAATACTCAATTTTCAACGGTGTGTTCCAATGACTACTATGACATGATTTGTATCAGAATTTGTCAAATTTATTAAAAATCAGTTAGTAAATTTATTCTTTCCTAATTGTAATTTTGATACATTGACTTAATAAAATTAAGTTGATTTGATATTTTAACTAATTTGTTTGTATATTGTTGATTTATCTTATTCAAAAGATAAAATTAAGTTGATTTGATATTTTAACTAATTTGTTTGTATATTGTTGATTTATCTTATTCAAAAGATATGGCATTCAAAAGATTGTTAGTTGGATTTTTCTAAGACAGTTTTCCAAACTTAAGGGCTAATTGAACAAATACTTTTGGAGGCTAATTGAGGTAGTGCATAGAGAAGACTTCATTCAATAAAAAAAGGACTTTACTTGGAAGAATAAACCTTCAATTGATTCTCATTTAAAAGTTCAAGAGTTTGGCATTATTTACATCTTTGAAAAGAATGATGGTAAGAGGAGGAATGTATTGCTAAGATTCCATCTATCCAATGCACAACTCTAAGTAATCAAAGTAAAGAAAAGTACTATGGAGAGAAGAGACTCGTTCATTGATACTAGGAGTTGAGGTCAATTAGAAGTCTTAACAAAATGAAAGGTAGAGGGATTTACTCTTTATGAGAGTTAGGCTAGAAAAGTGTAATGAATTAATACCAAAAGAAGTTTGAATTGGACGAGTATTTATGTACTAGTGTTGACCTGTTGTCTTAACCATTGTTGTATCATTATTATTAGAATTTTTTGAACGAGGCCCCAGTAAGTGTAGAAGGGTTATCTTTAAGCTGCATTAACAAATTCTTGGTGACTATTTTACTTTTGTGTTATGTGCAAGCAGTTGGGAATATATCATTATCAATACATATGCAATTATATTATAAACAACTTTCTCCTCACATTTTTTCCATAAGGGATGTGGCATTTCTTTCTGCTGTCTCCCTAAAAAAGAATCAGGCCGAGACTACCAAACTACAAGCTGTTTCTCATTACATATTGCCCAACTCCATTGCATGTTTGTAATTTGGTTTTGCATGGCCTAGTTTGTAAAGAGAGGGATTTAAAGACATAATCAGCTCTAAACAGTCTATAAAATTTGGTATAGATGGCAGGTAATTACAAAGAACAAACGGGATAAGAAAGTATATCTATATTTACTAGTAAAAAAAAAAAAAGAATACAATAAAGAACATGGGATAATTTTATATCAACTTTTCAGAAGACTGAAGTCAGTGCTAAATATCTTGTGAAGAACATTTCTCTACTTTCTTTGGAAATTTTAGCATATGGTGGCCTAATTTGGTTGAATAAGGAAGAGGGAATTGTATAGTAGTGTAAGGTATGTACAATAATCTAATCCTCAAATTAATAAACCATGACTTAGATAAAATTTTATTGATGATAGAGTGATCGTCTACTTAACTATAATGACAATTGACAATGATAGACTAATGAAAGTCAATATAATCAGCTTCTGGTTGATTAATTGAATGATTGTCTAGATTCATAACTAGTAGAGTTTTGCTTGACAAAAACAGTGGCATAAGTGAGGGTAGGGATGAAAAACTTCATTTGGGATTAGCTTTGGGGTGAAAAAATTGAGGTACAAGAAATATAGCGGTAAGTATAATGCAACTTTGCCAAACAAAATGGCAAAATTTTGCATTATTTCATATAATTCTCTATTTAGCAATTTCTATAATCATTGTTAATACCTTTTTTAAATTGAAAATGAGTTTCTGATGAGCACTTTCTTCTCAAGATATCTTCATTTGGATGAATATATTTAGTTATTACTTATCATAATAATATGAAAATTAAAATTGAAAGATAATAAACACGCATGAATGTGAGAGGTAGACTTTTGCAACTTCGTAATTTTAGGGTGTCTGTGTTTCCTTATTTAAGGGTTTAGTTTGTCCAAACAAAATGATATTTACTTGGACCAAAGTTGAATAAAGTTCTAAGCCCTTGACGGTAATATTAAAAACTAGAACACATTAAGTAAAAGTTCTGAAAATAATATATATGGATGAAATGTTTAATTTAATCTTAAAACTTGGAGATCAGAGAAGAAAAGTAGAATGATTTAATTTGCTTTAATTGAAATTTTCTCTATCTCGATAATTTTTTTTATAATTTGCATCTTGCAAAATGTTTAAATTAATACCTCACGTCATATATATATATATTTTACTTCAATTAAATTGTTCTAGGTGGTTTTCTCTACATATTTAATTTTATTTCTCAAAATTTTCCTTTTTTGAAATTTATCATTTTGTTAATTTTATAAATGATATAAAATTTATATTTAAAAGAGATTACAATTTTACTTACATTCAAAAGTTTTAAGTATCCTTCAATTTTAACTTCTTATATTTTTCTTTCAGTCCTTTCTTCTAAATTTAACTTATTTTATTTTTTATTTTCAAGTTTTTTCATCTTTTAATTTATAAATAATATAAAATAATAATTTTTTATTTATATAATTATATACGAACATTGAAGCTGCCTTTTATCACTTGAAAATAAATTTTACAAAAAAGAAAAATCCTGATTAACGGGTAAATTAACTAAATAACCTTTTTGCTTAGTAGGTACCAAATATTCTAAGATTTGGTACTTTTTAATTATAATTATTCACACATAATCGATGTGCCATTTTTATTTGATAAGTTAGATGGCATTTTTTTTACATACAGTCACATTTCGTAATTTCGAATGTCTGGGATACTAGTGATTGAGTTGGAATAGAATACAAAGATAGTAATTTGGTTGACGTAAGATAATTATAGATAGTTATTATATTAAACTGGGATTAATAAAACTTCTTATATAAATTTAATTTCGACGTTACTGGGCGGGAAACGACAGAAATAAAATTTTAAATCAAATAAAAATTGATTAAATTAATAACAAAATATGTGAGCTTGACACATGCAACTGGCCGAAGGAATGACTCGGCTCTAGAGTTGATCCAAAAACCAAAATTTGAGGGGGCCCAAATTATATAAACTTTAAATCATAAAAAGTCCATAAAAATATTTTGGGATCCCATTCATACAAAAATACAAAAATATATTAAATTTTAAAAAAATTCAATGAAAATTTAGGAGAGTAATGAATAATTTTCAAAACTTTAGAGGGCTCAACCCGACAGGCTCTCCCCTTGAATCCGTTGAGACCAAATTCAAATGAGAAAGTTATGAACACTGCATTCCGAATAACGTATTATTATTAAAAAATGCTTCTTTTCTCTACACGTAGGTGTCAACTAGTGAAGGAATACTTTGGACGAAGTCTTCAACCACCACAGACCCTTTTTTCTTTTTTTAAAAAAAAAGAACCAATAATTTATTTAAAGTTGATGCCTTGCTTGTCAGATTCTTTGAAAGTAAATGGAGCCAACTTAGAAATGTTGGAATAAAAACTGTAGAAACCTCATACACTGTTCCTTGGTTCTCTCATCCATCCACAGATAACTTGAAATTTGACATTGAAACCACCTCCTCTCTTTGCAAGTGAACATCACTAAGCTGTTAAGTACCTACAATTCTGCACTTTTATTCCCACAGATCTCACTTCTACTAGCAATTACTTCAATTTCTTCGCCGTAGAGAGCTTCGTCTTGAAAGCTGCCTTATTCTCTCTTCACACACACACACACACACACACAGGCATTAGCTGTCGAAGTTAAGAATAACTTCGAACCTCTACTTGCTTTTAGATATGTGAACATCATTTTATGTGTTCTTATATGTCTCGAATTACTGCGTTTAGTTTCTTTTTGCTTTCTATTTTATTTTACTCTGAGGGAACTTCTGACTGTACTCATTTGAAAGAAATCAGAGGCAAATAAAATCTCAAATATTGCCGGAAATGGCAGAAATTATGGCAACTCCACTGGGACCAGCTATAGAGCTTGGAAAATGCATTGCGACACCTGTTAAGCGTCAGTTCATCTATCTGTGTTGGCTTCAATAGCAACATTCAGATCCTAAAGAATGAAGCTCAAAAACTGGACGATGTAAGAGCTGGTTGCATGTGCAAGTAGCTGAGACTGAGAATAATGCACGAGTGATTAGGGCTTGGCTGAGAGAAACCAACCAGATACAAACCGAAATGAGGGGAACTGAGACCGACATTTCGAATGTACAAAGTGGTTGTTTGAATATTACATCACGTTTGGCACTGAGCTAGAAAGCCGAAACTGCAGGAAACTCGAACCCATATCCCCGCCTGCCATCCCAGGATCCATGGTATTGGTTCCATTCGGGCAAGCACATGAATTCCAATCTAGAAAACAGATTGAAGAATACGTCGTGAAAGCTTTGAGAGATAAGAAGGTCAATATGATTGGGGATATCTGGAATGGAATGGGTGGCATAGGAAAGACAACGCCAAAAAACTACATTGATAAGAGCAAGAATTCATCCAAAAAAATGCTGCGATTTTAGCCATTTAGCCCACTGGAATAAGCTGTACCCTCAATAATATGCCCTCAAATCTGTTGATTGTCCAGTTTATCCTTTTGTATTCTTGTCATGTAGTTGAAATCGAAAGCTTTATTGGATTCGGCAATGGTGACAATGGGAAAAGCGTATTAATTAAAATCATATTGGAAAAAGCAAGATCTGACTAATAAATTGCAGTATGTATATTTTTCTTCTCAATTGCACATTCCAATGACTTTTTACAAGGTTTGTATATGGCTTAAACATTATAAAATTGACAGGTCTTCGTCGTTTACGATTAATTATGGTAATGCATTTTGAATTGTGGAAAATACCCCAACTAAGTTGATTAAATTTATCAATGTACAATTAATATAGTTAAACCAACTTAATATTGACTGTATAATTAGGCGTGTTCCCTTTTCAATATAAAATTTTATAAATTATCATCACTAGTATAAAATAATATAATTTCTATTAATTTTAAACATAATCCAATTAAAGAATAAATATCAAATCAACTTGTAAACTTTAGTTTTCAAACTTCAGCACTCATCAAACTAAATAAAAGGTGAGCTCCCCTCTTGCATTATTAGTTAATCAGGCCTTTAGAGTTCACGAGATTGTATTTTTTTTTTTCCTACACATTAAATTAAATTGATAATGAATATAATATGAAGGAAGATTGTGCCTTTGATGAGCCTTCCGTTTCGCCAACAAAGGGGCAACCTTTAGGTCATGTTTGGTTCGACAATTTCAGTACGGACAAGAAAATGATGGACAAAAGAAGGAAAAATTAATATCATACATGGTTCGATCATTTCAATTATTTAATAATGTGAAAAAAAATACTACAAAGAGTAAATGATAATTTCTGAATTTTAACATTCTGTTTGGTTTCAGGATTTAGGAAAGAAAAAGAAAATAAAATGATAGAAAAAAATAGCTTTTACTGTTTGGTTGATTAAAAATGTTAAGGAAAAGAAAAATTGATTAAAATTGGAGTTTAAACATTAAATGGGAAAAATTATTTTCCTCATAAAAATGTCAGAAAAATGAAAAAAAAAAATAATTTGGCAACCTCACCGGAAAGTGGTAATTACCTCCATATCCTTATCTATTTTCCCATTACTTTAATTCCTCAAACAGCCTAGAAAATGATTTTTTAACCCTATCCTTAGACTGTTTCATTATGGCTAAAAGCCCGTGGTGGCCATACACCATACAATTTTTAAAATATTCTTAATGAAAAAATTTAAAAATATATTAAAATATTAAGAGGGTGTTTACAAGGTATCTTATAATAAGATAATTGAGAACTTATAAATGTTTTAATAAATTTTTTAATGAAAGAACTTGCAAGTTCCCAACATAAGGTATTTATAACTGACAAGTTCTTAAAAAATAAATTAGATTTTTAATTTATTTTTAAATATTTTATAAATTATTTTATTATATATATTAAAAATGACTTAAATCTTTTCTATTACATAAAAATAAAAATATTCAATTTATTTTTATCTTTATTTCATAAAAAATTATAATTAACTATAATTATAAAAAAATCTTATAAGATGTTCTATTTAGGTATTTTATGAACTTATTTTAAAAAAAGATGCATAAACTTATAAGATCTAAAAATATTTTATAAATTATATGATCTTATAAAATATTTAAAATAAATTTAATCTAACACCGTCGAAAATTTGGTTAAAACAATAACTTCGTATAATGATTTCACTACCAGATTCTAGCATCTGTACTGAAGCAATTTCTCCATTTATTCTTCTTAAAATTTCTCTTTAAACATTTCCACCTTAACAATTACTTTTTCATTTTACTTAGATTTCTTTTCCACTCACCAAACTTTTTCATCTCTTCTTTTCTCTATTTCTTCCCCAATTTCTTCTTAGAAAAATCTAATAAATTACAAAAAATCTATGTTTTATTTTTTTAGCATAAACACCAAGATATATACTATATTATTATAGTTAAGCTCATTCTTTGGTTGCACAACATACATTCTCAAAGATTTCCTTTTAAAAAAATAAAACTTTTACTAAAATATTATAATATGGGTAAATTAGTAATTTTACAACAAAATTCTCTCTTTTCTCCCTAGATTTTAGCATCTTCTCAACTTTTCTTATGTTCAATCATATTCTCTCTCAGCTTCTGCACTTTTACAATTTTTTTTCTTGTATTTCAGCATTTCCTTCACTCCTATCTTCTTCTTTCGTCTATTCTCTCAACTTTTAACTTTTGAAATCTTCTTCACTTATTTCAAATCTTGAAATAAAATGATCACTGAAAATAAAATTTTCTACTATCTCAACCTCAACCTCAGCTGCTTCAAAAAGTAGAATTATAGTATGATATTTTATTTTGTTTTAAAACCGAAACATGCATCTGTCACCCACAAAGAGAGATGGTTAGCTGTTTTTATTACATACAGACATTGGCATCTAGAATTGTTTTTTCTTATTTGCCAATCAAAGACATTTTATAATAAGAAAAAACTCTGCATATTATTTAATTAAGAAAAAGGTGCTTGTCTGTATATAATTTCTCAACTAGTTTAATACAATTAAACATTAAATATGACATTTACATCTATTGTTGAGAAATAAATGACTTTAGAAAGCATATTAACTTATTCAATGAGACACTTATTATGAATTCACTAGTTTCTATTGCTTCCATTATTACTGTCGGATTGGTAGTAGGGCTTACTTCTATTGGATCTAGACTTGGTCAAAAAATCACTGTGAGTCAAGCTGTAGAGAGTATTGCAAGATAATTCAAGATAGAATAGATAAATATTAAATACTATATGGCTCAATTTAGTTTTATGAAAGCTTTAACAATTGATAGAATTCTCTTTATTATGTTAAAAAAAAAAAAAAGAAAGAAAGAGAGGAATAGAGTTTCTCCCCAATGGGAGGTTGCATGGCGAGCTTTTAATGCAATGATAGAACGTGCCTCTAATAATTGCGTTGTTACGCTACATTGTACTCTCTAGAGATTTATTCAATGTTTTCTAGACAAAATATAGATATGGTTACTCTATTGTTGTCGAATAACACATTGATTCTTTTATTATTATTATTATTAATGTTTACATATGTTTTTTAAATATGCAATAGACCTCATGATCAAAACGAAGTTGCCACAGAGGAACAATTTCGAGTGGGGATAAATTTGTAATTTGCAGTGCTCTTTTCCTCTTACAGATCAAGAAAAGAACTGACACTTCTCGTATCATGGAATGTAGGAATCACAAGACAAAATCAAGAATGCTATGTTTGTTTGATCTAGCCTTTTGAGGACTACGTGAGAAGGTAATCGACCATTACTAAATTTGGATACATTGGATGAAACTAATTTCTAGAAAGACTATAAACATATATATTCACTATCATTGATCCTAATGTTTGTAATCACTCAATTATTGTGCATCAAACCTATTATGCATATTTGTCTTATTATTGAAATAATCATCCATGATATCTATGTGGGTCTTGCGAAGGTAACATCAAATGTTGACTTCCTTAAATTTTAGATGCTAATGTTGTACTGATTGCATAGCAGTGAGGCTCAAAATGTAGGATTGTTACTTCCTGTAATTCTTCTAGGACATTTTAGAAGAGTGGTGGATATTCAAACAAGAGAATTTTATTAAATTTTTGGAGTAATTTTTTTAATTCTCACACTTTTCTCTCACTGGCATTCTTATTTTTACTCACCCTTGTTTCTCACTCTCTCAATTGATGTTAAACAAATGACACGGCTAACCTATTTTATGGTGGCCAACTATCAAATGGAATGTAGTGATTGAATTGATTCAACAACTATAAAAGTTCTTTTGAACTTCTCCAACAAAGCATTCCTCTTCTATATTAGTATAAAAAAATATATAAATATTTTATTCATCTTCTAGAAAACATCATAAATCTTGAGATTTCTTACATTAAAAACATTTAAAAATTTTGAAAGATTATATAATAGATGAAGACCGATGGTAAAACATATTATGTATATATAAATAAATATTTATTAAGTATATGTCAATGACATATGATTAAAAGAACATTAAGTTGAGAGAAATTTTACTTTAAATCGATGAGAAATATATTTAAAAGTACATTAACTATTATTTAACAATTAACCTAAAAATATGAAGTGATAGTTTCTTGGTTGATAAAATCTCCCCTTTTGAAATATAAATTTCATATAATGCAACTTTGATACAGAACTATTTATCTCCAGCATTATGGATGACATCATGCAAAATGTCAAAAAAATAAAAAATCTATGCTTGCACACCCAGTAAAATAAATATAAAAATAAACGAAAAGAAAAAAAAAAAGGAAAAGTGTCGTATATTCCAAATCTGTGTACACAAAGCAAATGCAAACAGAGTCTTCTCGAATATCTAATTTCGGGGTCTTTGAGCAATATCTTGGATATCATTAATTGATAATTTTTTATCACATACCATTATTTTTATTGGGAGAGAGATTGTATTGAAACGAGTATTTTGTTTGGAAAAAATATTTTAACGAGAGATACATATAAAATATATAATAATAATTAGATGATGTAAGAGCTTATAGAAATAATGTTTATATTACAAAGTGTAAATAAAATTAAATATGAGTATATATATGATATATATAGGTATTGATTTGATTGCGAATAAGTATAATAATTAAAAGATAATTAGTTAGTTATATATATGAAAGAGAAAAATTTTGAATTTAAATTTGAATGAAAATATTGTTGAATCGTATGCTTTATATAGTGAAATTAGAGAGGATATTTAAGAGTTAAGATTGGGTTCCAAACATAACCTTCATTTTCATCATCAACTCCGCATCCCACACAGCAAACTAAGCAAGTCCCTAATATGCAGGAAAGCCTACTTCGTGAAAATTAAGGTCTGTTGTCCACAGCAAGTAGTTAGGTTGGTTATGTTTAGTTTGAATGATAATATATAATAGATTGTTTTATGTATAAGTTAATTACAGATTCTTTTTCATTGAATAAACTATAAAGCCCTTAAATACATAAGAGTTTGATATCAAATCTTAATATTATAGGATTAATAATCTCACACGAGAGCTTTTGATAAAAGAATTAAAATGCTGATTATTTATAAATCATTCAAATAACTATTTTAACTTATATTATTAACTGAATTATTTTTATATTAAAGTTATGATGGGAAAATAATTATAAGCACTTTAGTTAACCATACTTGCTAAATATAATTGTTGTGAATTAATTAATTCATGACAATTTTTGTTACTATTCTAAATAATTATTTGAATTAAAATCCTTTACAACCAACTAAATATGGCCTAAACTACATCCCATTTGCCACCACACAGTAGAATAACCTTTGGTTCCATTAGTAATCAAACTGCCCCAAGTACGACGTATTATTGCTTTCCCACATTACACAATACAGCCTAACTCTAGCCCAGTTATCAAAAAATGAACGAAGCCCAATATCCAGATTAAGCCCAATTTAAAGCCCAAAGGTGAATCATTCGTTATGCTATAAGTAGGAGATGAGCGAGAGAGCGAAAGGGAGAGACTGCGCCTCTGCGGAAAAACCTTGGCGGCGCCTCCTTGGCCTGGGGTAATTCTTTTGACATAACTATGTTGCCTCAATCGAATTAACGTTTGTTTATGTTACCCAAACTGTACGGTTTTCACAGCTGGTCCGGTTTCTGGAAATTTGTAAACTTCTACGGGTTCGTGAACTTGTGTAAATTTTAAATGTGAAAACAAAGCATATATTTTGTGGCGCGTTTGGTTTGAAGTACTGTTAATTTGGTGCTTAAGTAAGAAAGCTCTGTGGCATGTATCTAATGGCCCCTTCGTGTCTTGTTTTCTTGGTTCTTGGCTTTGAATTTCAATTTAAAACAGGCATGCAAAACTGGATTTGGTTTAATGCTATACTTGCAACAATATTTTAACGTATAAAGTTCTAAAACTGCATTATAGCAGTATTTTGATGTGTTCAGCTCTAGAATTGTATCTCCTCAAACTTCTTTATTAATTTTTTTTGTAGTTTCTTTGTCACAGAATATGAAAATTCGTGTGTAACGAGAAATGCCACACAAGACTCGACCTATGACTGCTCTTTTGCTCTTTACCGGGCTAAATGCTGTTTTGGTTTCAACAATAGGCTCTGTTTATGATTTTGTTTGCTTCCTTCCGTACTGGGAAAGAAGGGTATGTTTACCAATTTATTATGGTTTTGCCATTTTCTTAAACAGTTTTTCGCTGAGGAATTAAAAGGTGTAAATCTGCTTGTATGGCATTCATGTTTTCTTTTTTCATTTGTTTCCTCCACGAATAAATTGCTAGCTACACTATAACTTTTTAACTCCTGAACTACTGTCTGCAGTTCATTGTTTTGCTTTTAAAAATGGCATTTGGTTACATTAGATAATGCTCACTGATTATGAAGACCGACTTTTGAAAAGGACATTTCAACTCTGTTGCATCTGATATCCTGAAAAGTGAAAACTGACGTTTAATTAGAATCTAACTGGAGTTATGTGTATCATCCTCCCTTGAAGCTTGATTTTTGGCATCGACATCCTCTTAAGTTTAAATTTTTGGCAACTTTCTCCAATAGTGTTATTTGATCAATGTTGAAAATTTAAAAATAATTAAAGAACATAATATTATTATTGTTCTTTTTGAAGGAAAAGATAATGATTAATGCCATATTTGAATTTTAGTTTTTTCAATTGCATAATGTGTATCATTGATTAAACTTTTAATAGACAAAATCTAATTTTCTTTTCAATTTTACTTGAGATTTTGAGTCTTGGTAGTGTACGTTAGTAAATAAGTCAACATGGCATATTGTCATTCTTTGCCCCCCTCCCTTTTTTTTTCTCTATTTCTACTTGCTGATAGTGGATTTCCCAGAGAGAACGTCGGCGCCAGGAGCGTGAAGCTGCCTTTGCTAAAGATTTGGGATCATCATAAAACAAAAAATCAGGGTTCCTACAATTCTTTGACCTTCTTCCTGTTCCTTATTGCAACTAGAGATGAGAAATGCCATAGAAAATAACACAGCCACTGTGGGAAATTTGCCAATTATTCTTGGAGGAAACATGGAGGCTTAGTGCATTATAAAAGATGATTGTAATGTTTTTTTTTGTGAATTTCTTATCTTGAGAGTGAATGCAAAGTAACATTTAGCATCATAATATCTCGCATTAACTTTTTTGAGGTGTTTAGACTACTTGTAAGTACTTAATACTTTTTCCATGTGCTTTTCTATCACCAATGTGATGTGGGGAATTATGCTGTCACAAAATGGAGAATTTGAGTGCCGTGTTCTCTTCAGTCCACTGTTCTTAACTGATTTGCAACAAATATGCAGGGGTCAGGGTATGTTAATCTTTTAAGGGTCAAGTGTAGTTACTGGTTAGGCTTGATGTAATAGAAAATTTGTTGGATAATAGATATATATTGGTAAAAGAATCTGGATTCAGGTCTGATTTATATGGTCATCCAATTGTACTTTATTGTTAGCTTTAGTTCCAGGAAAGAGCACTTTTATGTTGCATTTCTGTGCCCTAATTAGACTGCATCACTAAAGGAACTACTAGTGCTGTTCAGAAAGCTTAATTCCTCAATAGGTACAGCTTTAGAGTTCCCTGAAACTAGCGGATTGTCCTGAAAGCTTAAGCTTATGATGCATGTAGAGTTTAAGTCATTTAGAGGTAAGCACTTCTTTTTCTATTGCCATTTGTGATACTGAAATCTTTGAAGTTTGGTGTTTTGGGTATTAATCTTCTATTCTGTTATCTTAAAGCTGTTCTCAAGTAGCTGTATCATAGATATCATAAATTGTAGGGCTTCACTTCTCATAAACATGGAGGATCACTCTTTTGTTTTTTCATGTTTTGTATTCTAGTATTGCCATTGGTTTTAAGCTAGAGCTAGATGTTCTAGTTGCACTTTTTGGATTTTATGCTCGCAACATATCGATTTTGGTCAGTTAACTCTTGTGAATTTTTCCCTATGTTTATTTGTCGTCCAAGGTCCCTGCCTCCAAGTTACAAGTGTAGTGTGGATTGAAAATGATATTTCAATTGGTTAGGAGGTTGAGGTTTTGATTGCACGTTGCACAATGGAGTGAACTACGTATTCGTCTTTTTCCATGGTAGTAGCATCCGAAGCACTCACCAGAAATGTGGGGTAGATTTTGTGCCGACTCTGAACTAAATCCTGGTTTCATGCCCACACTTTCTTAGGCGTTTGAAGCGTGAAATTTTTCATTAGGTAAGTTTGTTTGATTGCTCACTTCAGTATGTTGCCTCAGATGTGAAGTTAGGTGTCTTGTTTGAACTTACGTTGTCTTTGGGAGTTTTCTGGTTTTGATTAAGTATCTTTTCTTTTGTTTGTTTGGTTTGAATTTAGAGCGGGAATAGAACATTTAAGTTAGTATATTAAACATCAATGTTTGTTCTATGCGTGAGTAGAGTCTAAGAAAAATTTGTTGCCTTAGTTAAGTCAAGAAATATTTGTTCTTTTCATTTTAAATTATTGGATTAGTTAACTTTGGTAATACTTTGGAACATATATCATGTCGGCAATTAAAGCTGCACGTGCAGTGTTTTTGGGTCTTATTAATAATGATAACTAGCAATTCTGCATATATTAAAGATGTGCATCTTTAATATAATAAAAATTTATAAACAATTTAATCATAGATGCCACATAAATGATATTATCTTATCTAATTTTGATAATAATAGAAAAATGTTATATAATGGTATTTTATATTTAAATACAATTTAAAAGTTCTAATGATTTTATTATGATATGTATAGTGTATGTTTGAGAAAAATTTCTAATACTGGCAAGACATAAAAATTTAAAAAATATAAAAGTTATATGTTGAAAACAAATTATTTTTTCAATTTATTTTTGTATTTATTAATTATGGTTAAAAAATTTGAAAATTTTCAAAAATGATTAAAATTAGTTTGTAAAAGTTATATTACAAAACACATTAAAATGATTAAAAGATGGTCATTATTTCATCCTTATAATGTAATATAGAATTATAGATAACAACCGAAAAACGAAAAACAAGTTTGCAGGTAATTCACAATGCCCTTTATCAATTCATCAACCTTTTTGCCATATTATTATTCTGTGGCCACCAAATGCAAATCCTTGTCAAAATATAAAAAAATTGGATGCCCATTTTAAGTCGTTTACCTACATATTCTGTCACATGCAATTAACGTGGACTTGATTATGATTTAATTATAGTATCATCTTTCTAACAATTATTATTATTATTATTATAATAGATAAAGATTTCTGTGTTTTTAAATTATTGTTCTTTAAAGTAGGCGTAGATTTTATTTTATTTTATTTTTTAAAAAACACAATATTGGTGAAGGTTAAAAAAACACACAATATTGATAAACGGAAGCCTCTAGGGTGGCCCCACGGGCATGGGATTAGGAATGACGCTTTCTCTCCCGAAGGCATCATCGCATGTGACCTTTTGCGCTTTCTCATGTATCCCCACCGACTTACCTACCACATGCACCTGTCTCTTGCGTTCTCCCTTCTAACAATGATAATAAACTAATTATATTCTAACTCAGTTAAATTCAAAGATATATATTTTTCAGTTCAAACGAATTTAAATTTAAAATTTAATCTTATTATTTGATATACATTTAAATTTAAATTTAAAATGGAATTTTAAAAAATTAATTAAATCAAATTTATGTAATTATCGAATTTGAACTATTACTCCAGCTCCACGATTTTAACATTTTTAGATTCATGTTTCTCCTCCAAACTTGTTAATCTCCAATTGATTGGTACCCTGCATTTTGCCACCCACGCCCCTCAGCATGTTGCCCTCCCCCACATCATTATTTTTGGTTTGAATAATTAATCTTGAACCACATGCACTTGAAAGCTATTTTTGGAAGTAGCATTCGGTGTTTTAAAAAAATTGTGTTAAAATAAATAGTATATTTAATTGTATTAGGTGAGATGTTTGAAAATTTTGATTATTTAAATGTATATATAAAATATATAAAAATGATAAGTATTAATTTTTAAAGTATATATATATATATATATTTATATACTCAATTGGTTGTAGGATATATAAATGTCTATGTATGCGTGTATACATATACATGCGTTTGATTGTAAGTATGAATATTCGTCCGAGTATTGAGAAGTTAGAAACATGAGGAGTGGATAATGTTAACGGCAATTTCCTAGAGTCTTGTCGTAGTTGACCTATAAATATCATACCACCCCAAATTCTACTTTTCGTGACTCACATACAGTTAATATATATTTGTTTCCAGGTCATTCATGAAGAAGCACATGCTTCTGTTTTCTTGCTTCTAAACTAAATAAAATGACTTGTTATGATTTGTGAGATGACATTCAGTAAACAATAAATTTTATGACATTTGTTTGGATCAAATTCAATTAATTATGTGACAAATATGTTTTTTGCCTTCGGAATTCACCATTAGGCTGTTCAATCGTGCAATTACGTGACACAATTAAACACGATTATATGTTGCTTTTTGTTTTTTTTTTAAAACCCACGATACCAAATATTACACAACGTTTAAAAACAAAAACAAATATAGGCAGGTCTATGTTTGGATGCAAATTTGTACTCGTTAATATTACCTTTCAAACATATAATCCATAATTTTTTTTTATTTTTTTCTTAATTTTATAGTATTTTTAAAATTTTAACATTTGCTTCCAAAAAAAACCCTTTTTGGCAATTGCAACGTTAAATTGAGGCTAACGTTGGAAGACGGACCACATGAGTTGTGGATTACGACCGTTCCTAAACCATTTGTTGCCGTCGTCCTTTGTCAATATTATTATCTATTTCAGAATTTATTTTCCCGAATATTTATTTATTTGACGATTAAGACAATTCTGGAGAGAGGTCAAAAAGAAAACAATTCGTTAGAGGACCAGTTCCACGACATGCAACTTCCTTGCCACGTGGCGCAGATGTGTGACATCAACTGTGCTGCGGCGGCACACACGATAGTATTCTCAGGCATCATTTTATCCTCGGGCTGTATATAAACTCTGCACCATCAATCAACACTCCTTAGCTCTGCTACTCTCTTTGTATAATCTGATTGTAGAATTCACCGATTCCCACTTTTATGTGTTAATTATTTATACGCGATTCTTGTACGTTTGTTGTGCGGACGTAGTATACAACGCGAACTGTGATTTTTTGGCAGTTTTGATTAATTCAATAATAAAGGCTACTCTCCGGGTGTAATTAAATGGGGAGGAGTTACGAGAATTGCATGAATGAAGAAGCGGAGGCTCAGAAGCTGACGCCGTCGGCTTCGTTCAAGGCTAAGAAGAAGCCCATGCCCGAAGCCGGCTCGAAGGTGGATGACATCGTTACGCGATTGCATGGCTCTGATCCGGTGCGAGTCGAGCTCACTCGCCTGGAAAACGAAATCAGAGGTTTGTGTGTCTTGTGCTAATTCTTAAGGTGTTTGTTCACTCAAAGGAATTTTTGAGTTTTGGCGTTTCAATTCCGATGGAATAGTTTTTCATATTTCAGTTCAGAAAGTTTCTCGACTTGGATTTCGAGAGTTGAGCATTTTTTCGTATTTTGAAGCAATGCGTGCTCGTGTTTTCAGAACATAATATATTAGTTGATTCTGAATGTGGTGTCTTCTTGACCTGAAAGACTTATCATTTTACCCCCAGAGAATTTGAAGTGCTGGTATGATTATAGGATGTAGTTCATTTTGTTCTAGCATTCGAAATTTAAAGGTACTTTTACGGGCTTGCATTGTATGTAATTTTCGTTTCACTTTTTAGAAAAGATCATCACTTGAAATTCAAAATTTAAAAAATTTGTTCTGTAGTGTACTTTTAAATTTGAAAAGAAAAAAATTATGTAGTTTAATCGTGTTTTCGGGGCATGGGATGGAGTTTCTTTCTTCTTTCCATTGGGATAGAACATGAAGATGGAACTTGTGGAATACTGACGATTAATACTCCGGAGTCCGGTCCTGCAGATATATGTATGATATTGTCCTTAGAAGGCAGATTTTCCTTGTTGAATACAGATGGGCTGTCAGTTGCGCCAAGACTCCTACATTAGAAGTTTGAAGTGCTATTTGCTCTTCCCTTAGGCAGTGTACCACAGTTAAAGAAAAAGTATATGAAAAATATTCTGTTAAGTAAAGCACCGGATGATAAATATATGGTACTTGTCGTTAAAAACAAAGTTATATATGACTTTCCTTCTCGTTGAATACAATGGATTTAGTGCTCCACCTTATGGCCTGTTGTATTAGGACTCTGACTAGGGAATATTTTAACATGTGCAGAGAAGGATAGAGAACTGAGAGATGCATATGCAGAAATCAAGGCATTGAAGTTCTCAGAACGCCTTAAAGAGAAGGCAGTTGAAGAGGTACCCATATCATATGTAATGTTTTCTTATGCTACAAACGAATGCTGTTAATGTTACTGGGAAGTTATGTGATAAATAACGACTTTCTTAGAAGTTGATCTGAACATTTCTTCATTAGTGATATACTGAAGGAACCACAACAGACTTATTTACTTCTGTACTTAATCTGGGTGCTTGGAGATAAAAGTAGACATTTTTAAGCTCATGTTTACTTGCACAGCTGTTGAGTTCTTGCATTTATTCTTTCTTTTTACCATTCTGAACATCCACATTTACATTATGTTGCTTGATAATTGCTTGACACCCTTGCCAACAGAGGATTGTTGAGATCAGCTTGTAGCCTCATCCTGATTTTCGTTAGTTGGAGGGATAACTATATTGCGCCAGTTACTGTTTACACTGTCTGTATTGCTATAAGCTGATTGTTTTCATGAGCATAAATAAATTGAATATATGTTGATAAAGCCTTCTTATTACTTCAATGTGTTACTGTTAGCTTACCGATGAGCTTGAGAAAGTAGATGGGAAATTAACAGCAACAGAATCTCAACTTGAAAGCAAGGTACGCATCTGGTCTCTGAATTCATTATATTTGTTTCATTTTCTTTTATGTGCGCTTGTGTCTGTCTTTTCCTTTTCTTTTCTAGTTTCCAGCTTCTAGGTTCAACTGAGAAAATTTCAATACGAAGTATGTCGAACGCAAGGTTACATTGTCACCTGTGAATTTCAGAATCTAGAAATTAAGAAGCTAAATGAGGAGAAAAAAGCAGCTCTGGCAGCACAATATGCTGCAGAGGCCACACTTCGAAGAGTGCACGCTGCCCAGAAAGATAATGAGATGCCTCCAATTGAGGCAATCATTGCTCCTTTAGAGGCCGAGTTAAAGCTGGCAAGAACTGAGGTGCTCAACTTTACCCTTTGATGTTCTTCAGCAATTTATCCTAATTCCAAGTTCACTGAGATGATCTCACTGCTGCATGTTAAGATTGAGATATAATAATTTCATATTGATGTGCATGTATGTCTCATTTGTTAGGTATCAAAGCTACAGGATGACAAAAGAGCACTTGAACGACTTACTAAATCTAAAGAAGCCGCTCTCTTGGAAGCAGAACGTACAGTTCAGATGGCTTTGGCAAAAGCAGCCTTGGTTGACGACTTGCAGAACAAAAACCAGGAGTTGTGTAAACAGATTGAGATATGCCAGGTTTGACCATTTTAAAGCATTTGGTTTCCATGTGAAAGCACGTGATTATCGGGTGCTTGTGGAGATTTCGGAGTAAAAAATACTAATGACATCATTTCAGGAGGAGAATAAAATACTGGAGAAAATGCAAAGGCAAAAGGTTTCTGAGGTCGAAAAGCTAATGCAAACTGTTCATGAGCTTGAGGAGGCTGTTCTGGCTGGGGGTGCCGCAGCCAATGCTGTTCGTGATTACCAGCGAAAACTGCAAGAAACAAATGTAAAGAATGAAGATTATTATTTATAATTTTGACAAAAGGTAGCCATGTGCTATGATATGTATTTCTTGAGGTGTTTCTAATTGCAAAACTTGAGCAGGAAGAAAAAAGAGTTTTAGACCGTGAGCTATCTCGTGCTAAGGTATCAGCAAATCGTGTGGCTGTTGTTGTTGCAAATGATTGGAAAGATGCAAATGACAAAGTAATGCCAGTAAAGCAGTGGCTTGAAGAAAGAAAATTTTATCAGGTTCTCTATTTCATCCAGTTGTGAATAATTGTTGCAACTTAATATAATATTAATGATTGTGATAATGTAATTGCAAAACAATTCATAAATACAGTCAGAAAAAAACTTACTAATGTCAAATCAATTCTTTCCTGTTATTTCCGATGGTGAAGGAGATGAACAAGAACCAAATAGGTTTGATCACATTGTGACCTGTCAAAATTCACATGCCCCTCCTCCCCGTTGCACCTTCCCACATGTTACACGAGTGCCGATAGAGTATGATTTGATTAGATAATTGTAATTTACAATTTCAAAATGATTATGATAACTTTTTAGTTGCATGCTGCAAACTAAGTACGGGTACTTTTCTCAGAATCAAGTTAAGTGTTCTGAGAATGATGGTGTGGTATGAAATGGATGCTAGATGCTAGTAATGCTATTTTTGCAGGTATTGAGGAAAAATTTTATGTATGATAAAGTTGAGTCCATTTGAGATTTTCAAAGATGGAAAATAAACTCTAAAATTCGTATGAGGGGTTTTTATTGAGCTGCATAGTACACTAGTATTGCATGTGATTTAATTTGGCCTTTAATTTTGGGTCAACACAGGCAGAAATCCAACAACTGAAAGATAAGCTTGCAGTTGCAGAACGTACTGCTAAGGCAGAAGCAAAACTGAAGGTAGTTAAACAGATTATTATTGTTTTTCCTGTTGCAGTTATTCCAGTACAGATTTGGTCTTGATCTTCTTCATTTGCTATAACCCAGGAAAAATTCCAGTTACGGTTTAAAGTGTTGGAGGAGAGACTTAAAGTGGGTCCCAAAGGTTTTACCCGTGCTTCATCACAAGGAAAAACTATGAGCAATGGGACTTCACGTAGACAGTCACTTGGAGGGTTAGAGAACTTGCCCAGACCATCCTCAAATGGATTTCTATCTAAAAAAGTGAACTTATCAGTCTCACCCCCAGCAATTTGTGCCGATCCATTGTTAAGCCAGGAAAAGTGTTTGTCAAGTTTACTTGGTGATGATAGCGTGTTAAACAATAGTGATAAGGTAGTCTCAGACAAGGAGACCCCAAATAATGGAAGAAGCCATCCCTACAACAATGGGGATGAGGGTGTTGGAAAACTGAAAAATGAAAATGAAGATTGTGTTTCTGGAATGCTGTATGATCTGTTGCAGAAAGAGGTTACAACGTTGAGAAAGGCCTGCCATGAGAAAGAACAAAGCCTAAAGGAGAAAGACGATGCCATTGAGGTCGGGTGATGCATTCTCTGGTGGCCTTCTTTTATTGTACCCCTTGACCCTACCCTCTCTCTGTGACTCGTCTTAAAGACTTTCTGTTTGATACAATTACTCAGATGTTGGCCAAAAAGGTTGAAACGTTAAACAAGGCTATGGAAGCTGAGGCAAAGAAAACACGGAGAGAAGTAGCTGCCATGGAAAAAGAAGTTGCAGCTATGCGGAATGGTAAAGAGCATGATGCCAAAAACCGTCATCCTAGTGCAACCAGAGCAGCCATCATTGGATCTCATACACATTCCATAAGGTAAACAACAACATGTCGCTATATAATGATATTCATATTGGTGAACTTGTGCTCATTTTTTATATAAAGTTAAAAAAGAGTGGAGTTTGTAGCAATAATGCTGTGAACCAAATGTGATACAACGGAGCTGCTACAATGAATTGGTAAGGCAAGAAGTTCAATTATTAAGAGTACAGAGAGAAATCTTTAACTCAAACTAAGTTATCGACAGCTATGACCTATTAAGCATTGCTGCACTTCCATCAGTAAGACCTTATGAATTCATAGCTAAGGATCTGAACTGAAGATTAACACAGTATCTTGGTGTCACAGCCTTATGAGTTTTTCTTATTTTTCAGGAATGGGAAGCATGCATAGGTGGCTTACAATGCTTACATACATTGCCACGGCAAGGGTACCTGGTTCATCCGAGCTAATAGTATTTTTGTAAGCAAAGATCTGAACCATACAAATGTATAGTCCCTACAATTAGTTATAATTTTGTAAATTTGGTGATCATTCATCAATCAAAAATGATCTATAATGTTATCTTGAGTTTCAGATTAAAGTTGAGAAGGCTGTCTCTCTAATTGGTGAGTTGAGTTTCAGATTAAGGTTGAGAAGGCTGTCTCTCTGATTGGCGAGTTATTGTGTAAAGAGAAAAGTGTAATTGAAGTTATAACTAGAATGCGTCTTGAAACGTAATGTTATTTCCCAGGCCTTGGAATATTTAGCACTTGGAACTTTAGAGGTGCTTTAACTCATTGTTCCTAAATACCTAGTACATTTGTTTTCAATTGTAACACAGTCATAAAAATCATTACCATGATGGTTGTATAAGATTCTCCATTTCATAATCTTGGTATTTCAAGCTTTATTTTGTGAAAATGTAATAAAAAGGTAAACCGAATTAAACATAGGGAACTTAAACTCGTGTTTGTATGATTTACTTTGGCCAATCGAAAAGCAATTTCTATCATTGGCTCAATTTGGATCACTCTTTGTTAGAATGTGAGCTGCAATCAACAAGATCGGTTTTGTTGCTGAAGAAATGGTGTTCAAATATTATATGCACCTATACGAGGAATAGCGGAACACTTACATTCTTGTTTGTGTTATTTCCAAGTACAATTCTGAGCCTTAATACAAAACTAAATCTTATTGCTTCCCAAGTGGCTAAACTCAAAACACTCTATAAGCTGCTATATCTTATAAAATGCTTTTAAAACTCGATAAAATGCTTGATCTAATAAAAAGAGAAAAGAATAGTTGTGATGACTTTTACATAAAATAAAATGGAAGTTACACGATGTCTGGGTGACCCTTATTAATTAAGCTTTTTCAAAAGTAACTTAGGACATTTAGATATGTAAAAAAAGATTTCAAATTACTTCAAATAAAAAGAATTTCAAATCCATCCCAAATACTAAAATTATATTCTAAAAAGAGAATTTTAAAATTTTGAAATTTATTATTATCTAAATAAATATGACTTGTTATTATAGTTTTGAAATCCATCCATGTAAATCTATCCATCCCAATGCATCCTTCAAGTTTCAAAAATCTTATTTTTGTATTTTATAACATCCTTTTTTAAACCTACCAAGCACTGTACACCGTTTTATAAAAATTTAAAGAGGTTTTACGCTTATTCAAACACTCTCATACTCTCATAGCTGGATGAAAAAAGCGCCTCTCTCTCTGCATGAAAATTGTTAAATTGCCAAATGAATCCTGTAGCACCCCCTTTTAGAGGATAGATATCAAACAAAGAAAGCTCAATAAACACAAACAGGAAATGGATGCAAGGCACAACACAAACTACAAAAAATTATTGTTTCTGAAATCACCACCAGATAGTTTTACCAGATATAGTTTTGGCAGTGACAAAACAGCCAACCTAAAGGGGCTAGTTCCTAACTTGAGGGATGCTAACCACTCAATGCTGATGTTTACTTAGAAAACAGAACTGCAGAGCTATGGAATATCTTCTGCTTTTCAGCAGCATCAGAATCAAGAAAACACTACGACATTGTTTACTTATATCAGTTTCACTCCCACCTCCCTCAGTGAATCAATTACAGCTTTCACCTTGCCGTGATATTTTTGATCTCTCTTCAGAAATACTGAAACAGCAGGTATATTTCGAAGTAGCAGCCGTTCTCCAAGTATCTTTCCGATTTTTGCAGCAGCAGCTACGTCCCTAGTGTTTTCATTAGCCTTTTGCATGCTCAATCTCAGGGCCTTCTCTTGTGTGCTAGCAGCAGAGGCTACTGTTGCAGTCGGTGTATGGACCACTTGTGCATTTACAAACTTATTCGTGAAGTGCATCCTTAGGACATAGGGTTTGAGAAACTTTGTCACTCTTTCTGGCCTAACAGGAGGAGGAATAACCATTTCTGTTCCATGAAAAAACAAAGAACAAGTTGACCAAGCATATGGTACTCAACATTAGCACATCCATGATGCCTATTTCTCTACAATTCATAACAATCCTTCATCTTAAAGAATCACCAGAAAACCATCATTTGAACTCTTATCTGATTGTTCTGCAATTTAATTTATTTTTGAACTAATTATACTCTCTTCCCTTTCCCAATTACAGACTAGTTTGCACTCTGTACAAACCCACAGACAATTTACTTGAGCTTCATCAGATGATAGATTGCTCTTAGACTGTGGTTAGGGAAGGATTACTTTGGACACTGACCAAAACACAGAAATGCCAGCTAGAACTCAAAAACATAATCCAATTGAGTAAAGTTCTTGTTTTTTTTTTTTAACTTTATCTCATTCTTCAAGGACATACAGTTTTGAACAAACAAAAGATGCTTTGGAGAAAAAAAAGGTCTTGAAACAACGGAACATCACAAACTTGCAGCATTCTGAAATAGGAGCAATACATTTGAAGCAAAACCATTTAAAAGAAAGGAACATTTAAACGCAAAGTGAAGATGGTCTCTTCAATATTCTTATCACAGGGTACACGGAACAAACAACTAAATGCACTCCAGATATAATATCATATTTCAGAATGATACGATGTTAACCTACAAATATATATTATCTTCTCTAAATCGTTTTTTACATCAAAGAGATTAATGTACAAAAACCTATAAAAAATTTTAGAATAGAATACGTAAAAGATCCGGATTTATAATATATATCTATTTTTATATATAAGCATAGATATTAAATTTTCTGACACGTAAAATTGCATTCAAAACCCTAAACCCTAAATCAAACCTCACGAGTAAGAACATTAAGAAAAAAAAAAGGCGAAGCCAAATAGTTAGCCCAATCATCCAATGACCAACTAACATAGAAGTGCACGCAACTAAGACATGAACCACAATTCCATCAGCAAAATGTTTAAAAATTGAACATAATTTCTTGAGCAATGCATCTCACAAACAGCAAAAATTTTCCGGAAATGACCTGTAGATCCGACTGGAGATTGGAGAAAATTGTTACTGCCGGTGGCAGCAATAGATGCTTTGCCGATTCTTCACTGCCTCCCCACCTGCGAATAACTCTGATTTGGTTTCAACTGGAAGATGCAGTTTCAGAAACTAAAGCAATATTTTAATATTTTAACAAATGACAAAACCTTTCCCCTTCTTTCAATTTGGTCTACACTGTTTCTGTAATTTCACTTAATACCCCAATGGTATTTAAAAAATATCAAATACCTCCATTTCATCATATTTCTATATTAAGAACATTCTGGTCCGTTTGTTTTCCAATTAGAATGGAGGAAGAAAATTTTGAGAGATTTTTGTAGGGATAAAACATTTTGTTTAATTTGTAAGATTTGAGTCGGTAGAAAATTTATTTATATATATATTTTATATGTAATAATAATTGTATAATGTGATAGTATATATGTTTATAGTATAATAAAAAATTGAATGTGAATAATAAAATCATAAAGATAACTATTGATTTAATTGTAAATGTATATAATGATTTAAAAATTATTAGTTAATTAAAAAAGATAAAAAGAGAAAAATTTTAAATTTGAATTTGAATAAAATTTATATGTTAAAATATTTAGTTTGTAAGCTTTAAAAGTTATGATGAATAATATTAAATTTGGAAACAAACATGGCCTCAAAAATATTATTTCAAAATATAAAGACCATATATTAATTCAGTTCAACCATTGAACTACAGCCAAGAGAATTTGGAACTTAGTTTAATATAAAATGGGAGGTTTCTCAATATTATCTCAACCATGTATCTTTTGCAATTTTGACAATATATAAATGACAAATCGGGAACTTTCCCTGCAGTGGTTAAATGGAACAAAGCCATAACCTAGGACACTGAAATTAGAAATGGATAGAGAAAAATTGAAAAAAAAAGAAGAAGAAGAAGTAGAAGAAGAAAAATCATGGCCCTACCCATGTGGCCCCATAGCGAATATCCCATCAGGAGTATCCGAATTTCTTCCAACTGGGGAAGTATTCCTAAGAAGAAACCACAGAACAACAATCTCAACATGAGTTGACAAAGCAGAAACCTCAAAGCCCATCATCAGAAAAGCTCCATTGCACTAACAACTCCATTGCACTAACAAACATGCTGTGATTAATTGCCTAATGTCCCCCTCTTCGGCCTCTCCCGTGCATGAAGGTAAGTTCTTTCCGTTCTCCTACACTTTCATTTTTTGTTCCGTTTGACTCCTTGATCTATGCATTTATGTGTTCTCAGTTATCTAAAGGATTTGTTTATCAGGGATCCAGGTTTTTTCTGATACTATTGCATTTAATGCTTGCAATTCAAAAGTTTCTTTTTAGGACTAAGGAGTTCACTCTTGGGCATTGATTGTTGTTTGTACTGTTTATGTGTAGGATCAGTTTTGAGTATTGCTGGAGGTGGCATATTTCTTGTACTATAATATCATATTGGGACATTATCAAGAATTCCAACTAGGTAGTATGATAAATGATAGGAGTTGATGTTGCAAATCTAAGAACAAAGATGCCTACAGACTTGAGTAAGAAGCCTCTAGTGAAACTGATAATTGTCTCGTCTGGGTATTTTATTTGAAGAAAAATTGAATTTGCTAAACTATGTGATGGTTGAATTTAATGACATGTAGATTAGGTTATGTACATGTTAATGTTTATTACACAGAAAAGTCGTACAGAATCAATTTCTGGCTAGATATAAACATGATTAACCGTCCAAAAATGATTGGGTTGTAAATGAAGAGCAATCTCCAGTTAAACTATCCACAAACCCTCACTAAAGATTCCAATCTATAGGATGTTGTATTCTCTGAGGTTTTGCAGAAATGTTTCTCCAATGTTGGATCCATCCTTGACAAAAATGGCTGGATATCCTATTGGAGCTTCCACCCAACTTTCAGAACCTTGTTCAGAATGTAGTGTTCCTGTCCAGACATGTTTCCATGGACGGGGCTCTCCTTCGGGGAAATAAACCTTCACAACTTCCTTGCCTTTGTCAAGAACAGGCACCACTAGGATCTCTGTGCCAACTAGAAACTGCTCGTATATTAGCGTGTGCACATTTTTGTCTTCTGGATAGTGAAGGAATAGGTGGCGACAAACAGGCAGCCCTTTTTCAGAGGCTTCCTGCATAAACAATCACAGAAATGTAGATATATTGGATTTTCCGGTTTGCAACTAGAGGGGCTTCCATTTAGACATGATGTACTACCTTTACAAGCTGGATCCTGTAAAACCTCCAGGCCTTGTATAACTTTGCAAACCGTGAAAAATGGGATAAAATTCTTTGGTTGGAGTAGAACTGACTGTTGCAAGATGGCTTGTTTCCCTGATCAACAATGTGATGCAAATTAACGCATAAACATGAAAAGTTGTTGAAGATGTCATGTCTGTATGTGCTAGAAGGTGGTCTGTACTTACTTCATGTGTCCGGAAGACAATGGTGAATGCGTTTAGCTCCATCCATCGCAAAAGAAGTTCTTCACCCCTTTGGTACTTGAAAAAAGGTAAGTTTACAGCACAGTAACCTCCAATATCACTATGATTGAAAGCATACCCCGAAAGTCCACTACTAAGTAAACCTACCACTGCACTCTTTATCCCATCATTAGCTTGCCAACTTACCATTTGGTCCCCTTCCCAAAACAGGCTTGCCCATTTTGGACTATCTCGGAAACCAGCCCTCATGAAGAAAACCAAAGCGTCTTGTGGATCTTTCCTCTCCTTGCCAACACAAGTACTTTTCCATTCTTCAACAAATTCTCTATTTATTTTGGCCCAGATCTCTGGGTATCTATTGTGGGCTATGATTGGATCTTCTCCTGAAAAATTGCAAAGTTGACTTGGTCACGTTATGTATTTTTATAGGAAGCAGGTTAAAGGTCATGACAGGATATGTATTTTGTTGGAATGTTCCTTCATTTTAATGCTATAAACAATTTGAGGTTAGAACAATATCTGAAAACTAACCTGAATAGAGGCAGGCATCCATTGGCAGGCCTTCGCCAAAATCAGCCATCCAGCCTCTCACTCCGTCATCCATCATTTCTTGCAAAATCTGTTTGAACCAACTTGCTGTTTTTGGATGGGTTAAATCCAACATTCCAACATCGAAAGCTGTATTAGGAACCATGTATGGTCTTCCTTTACTGTCTTTCACTAAGATGTCTAACTTCATGGCCTCCTCAAAGAGGTGTCTTCGTACATTTGTCTTTTCATGCATCTACATGATTGAGTGAGAGATTATGAGAAAAACAAACCATCTCATATATTATCAATCTCAAAATTATTATATTGCATATTTGATAATCATACGAAACAACAGATTCTTCTTGTAAAGACACATACTGGAGCCAAACAAGGATTGCAATACGTCATCACTTTAATATGATGAGAACCAAGATCTTTAATTAATTGCTGCCATCCTGGATACCTAGTTGAATCCACTTCCCAGTTCCACCATAGTTGCGACCCAATAAATGTCTTCCTTTGTCCAACCCAGTCCTGCATGACAGGCATTCAAATAAGAAATGAGAAATGGAAAACTTAAAATGTGCTGGATTCCATAGTCAATTATTAGAAGAATCATTTGGTTACAGCTATTCTCTTAAGCATATGCTGATTGTTCTACCTGCAACCAAAATGCAGATATTGGGGTATCCTTGTCTTGCAGTTCCCCCCAAACATTGCGTACCATATCAGTTCCTCCCTGCATGCCCACCACAGCCCCCGAAATTATCCACTCAGGAAGCTCTTGAGGTCTCCCTATGGTTTCTGTGAAGCGTTCAATAAGCTCAACTGGCGAGTTTCCATTCAGTATTCTCCCTTTGATCATATCTCCATGTACCTGCAAGCATTTTCACAAGTTGCAAGAAAATTAGAAGTGCAAGTCGCTCTTCAAAAAGAATAATCTGTGCATATTCAAAGTCTCGGTAGCATTGCTCGACATTGGATGTGGCATATCTAGATATTTTTGGGTGATATGAAACAAATGCACAACAAACTGCTCAAAAATTAACAAAGAAAAAGAAAAAATAAATAAATAAATAAATAAATAGATAATTCAAATTGCTTTTCATTAGCACATATTAAAAAGCTCTTTCACATCATATAACGAAGCTGAACTTAGTATATAATCATTTAAATGAAACTTATTAAATGACACATGCATAAAGTTTTGCTTTAGTTTACAAAAATTTTGTTGATTTCTAGTAACTGTACCACATAACAGTCATTTTTATAATGGTATTAAAGAAGTATGTGTCGATGTAGTCTTGAATGTACAGTGGATGCAGAAAAATCAGAGTATTGCAGCATAATATTTTGCTTATTCCCAGAGAGAATAAGGATAAATTCGGTCACCTTTGGGCACAAAGACACATACAAATATGTAACAGTCGTCGACACATTTAGCATGACAAATACTTTGTTATGTCTGATTGAGCATAGAGAATTCATAAAAATAGGGACAAGAATGAAAGCTTTTTTCTTGTTTACTGCACATGCAAAAGAATATATCTAGCAATTTTTTCAAGATTATAATCTCATATTAAATAAAGTAATTGGTCTGCTTATAAGCACACAACCAGTAATTTTAACCATGTACCACAATCCCAGCCACTTTCTAAAGTTTGATCATAAACTATTTATCCATTTGTCAATTGCTGAAATTTATCTAGAAAATCCTATGTTACCATATGATATCAGCAGATAATATCCAATTAGGAAAATGAACCTGTAGAGGGAAATCATACATGATAATTCAATGTTGATCCTATTAACATGCAAGATTCTCAAACAATACCTGTATCTGGACACAGTCGTGCTTTGTTAGATCAAAGATTGAATAGTTGTACCCTTCCAGGTAAAGTGATCTCATCTTTGATGTCATATAGAAAGGTGAAGGAGCATATGTTGTACTCTCGTCACCCCCAGCCCTGCATTTTAAAACAAACTTTTGATAAATAGTCCACATTTAGAAATTCATCTGTTAAAGTCTGACAAATGATATACCTATAGCTGACCAAATTAGCAGCGAATGTGATAGGTTGATCACCTCTCCCAATTCCTTGCTCTTGGACGAATATTGGAACCCTTTTTCCTTTAAAATCCATACGAGAGAACTGCTCTCCAAATCCATAGAATCTCTCACTTTTTTCACTTGAGTATGTGATGCAAATCCTGTTGAAATCAGGAGAAGCTGCATTCTTCATCACAACATTTTCCTCTTGGGGTGGAGAAAATGCTTTAATTACTCTCTTTCTTGAAAAATATCCACACCAGCCAGTTCCAAAAGTCTGAATTCGACTCATTTTTCGTGCAAAACTTCTGTAATTATAACCTCTTGGAGTTAAATTTTGTGCCTTCTCTGCGTGTGGTTTTCCTAATCTCACTTGAAATTCTATTTGGTGACTGTTTTTCTGATCAAGAATAAACCAATACTTAGCGTATACAACTGGCTTCTTGTCCAATAACTCTGAACTTAGAATTCTCCTTTGCCTTTCCTTCACATTGAAAATCCTTCCTTTGATCAGAAGAGCGGGAGACCGGGCCCATCTTTGTTCGGTTGCTTCCTCCCTTCCAGAACAAAAGTATGATGACTCTTGATGACGATCGCCATTTTCGGTTAAAGTGAAATCAGATTCTTGAATGACCCTGATATCTTCAATGGTTTGATGATTGCAAACCAAGTGGATTTCCCCATCTTTGATGACAAATGATCCCCTGCTCTCTTCCACCTCTGTATCAGCCACAGCTGCAGAGACAAAGGCCCGGCCCGGAACGGTTGACCATATGGATCTTGAAGGATTAGACCTGCGAAAAATGGAGATAGACCCCCCATTGCCTGATGACCAATTCAGTTGAAAATCATGGCCAATAGCATAAACCCGTTGAGAAGGGATTGACTGAGAATCAAAAAGCAGATTTCCTTGAATTGAAGGAAGAGTCCTAGGGTTGGACGGAAAAGGGTTGTTGAAGTGTTTGTGGTGCTTTTTGGTTATTTTGAGGGATACCATGTTGGACCTTTTTTGGGCAAATAAACTGTTTCTTATGTCATCTATCTATCTATCTATCTATTTATATATGTATGTATGTATGTATCTATATGTATGCAAGGCCTTCTGGAGACTAAAAAAACATCTTTTTCAGATGTCAGTTGGCCTTCCTTTTGGAGAGATTGGGTGTGGAGGGAAGGGACAACAATGAAGCTTCGTATTTTCATTGTGTATTTGAAGATAAAGATGACCAGTCTGTCGCCATTAAATGGGCTTCAATAAACTCTCATTCATTAATTGCACATCTATCCCTTGCACTGCTATCTGTTTTCCTCTGTGGTCTCACAGAAAGATGGGGACTTTTCTTTGAATAAATCCTAAGAGAGGAGAAAAAGAGGCCTTCCTTGGTTGAAACAGCAATGTGAAAGATAGATTTATCAGAGTCTTGACTGTTGGAAGTTTGGACCCAAACACAAGCAGGAAATAAAAAGCTTCGAATTTTTCAATTTGAGTATGAAGTTTCCTGTCATGGCCCTTCTGGTTTTCCCATTGATTTTTATAAAGTGAATGGGAACTCAGATGACACGTCTACGAGTCAATTGTGCAATCAAGTGATGTACATGATATCAATATCACATTCCACCAATCAGAAAGAACGTTTATTTTAATAAGATTACACTTAACAATATGTTACAATAATTTCATATCTTGTCCGATTTTTTACCAAAATGGGAAAGGGTATATTTGGTTGATGATGTTTTGTGGGGGATGAAAATGACCAAATTTTATTTTATTAAAATTTTTGTATTCCTATAAAAATATATCCATTATATAATAATAATTAAATTAGTGTGATAGTATGTAAAAAGAATAATTAATTTTTAGTATAAATGTGTATATATGTGTGTATCGATTTGATAGTAAATAAATATAATAATTAAATTTTGAATATTTATTTGTATAGAGGAATAAATAATTCAAATTTGAAATTAAAATAAAATTTTAGTTGGACAAAATATTTAGATTGTGTAAGTTTTGATAGGATAAAATAGATGAGAACATAACAAACGTTGCCCAAGAAAATCTCGTGGGAAATGAAGGAATGAAAGAAATTGAAGTGAGAAGAGTGTAAAAGCCACAAATGAACATACTTTTACAAAATTTTTACAATTTTATTCCCATTAAAATTCACGCTTCTAGAATGTATAATAAAAAAAATAATTTTTTTCTCTTTTCTTATTTTTATATTATTCTAAAATGGAGTGCCAATTTTCCTCCCCACAAAAACTCGAATCCAAACAAAGCTGAGAGTTTATTATGGCCCCGAAGTTGTTTATATGTATGTGGACGATGTTCTTGAAAGATCCATATTATTAAGCTATTTATCCATACTACAATAATGAACTAGGACGTGAACGTGGTCAGGGTTGTTTAGTATCATTATCCAACGCTAAGAACCAACAGCACACACCTCCCACCACCAATTTTTTTTTTTTTAAAAAAAAAAAGAAAGGAAAGGAAAAGGGATAAAAATATGGCTATGATCATATGAAGTCTTTCTAGTTTATAAACTGATTCCTTCAAATACTAAAATTTCAAATGTTACACTTATTAATATTTAAATCAATATCTATATATTCACATCTATATATTTATATTTTTAAAACTAATCAAATATTCTTATATATTATCATATTATTCAACTATTATTATATTATATAAAATATACAGATTCAAATAACTCTAATTTTTCATCTACAAAACCAATTATATAACTTTCTATCCTCTAAAATAATCATCAACAAACATAAATAAATATATATATATATATATATATATAGGTTATGTTTGTCATGATTTTTAAGTATATATTTTTATGTCTATTTTTAAAAATATATATATATAAATAAGAGAAAAAAATATAAAATTTAAAAAATATAATGATTAAAATATATACAATTTTTGAGATAGAAATAAAATAAACATTTCCGTAGCCTTTTATCTAGAGTTTAAAAAAAAAAAACACTTGCAACATTAAGACTTACTTATGCAGTCGCATATTCATCTAATGTATCTTACATTTTATTTAACTTAATCACTATAATAAAACAACTACTTTTAGAGAGCCATTGCATTGAATTATTACACAATATGCTACTTATTTGAAATAAATAAATACCATAACCAGCGACACGCTGAGGGGGCATGCTAACAAAGTGCACAAGCTTTCCATACAGGAATTAACCAATAAATAAGTGGCATCAGACGTAAACTCCCAAATTAGTAATTCCCTGGGCTTCACATTCGTACTTACGGTCTCCATAACTGCTGTAAATAAAATTGGATCAAAAGCACAAAATACGGTCAATTTGAGTACCAGTAACTTGTTTCTGCTGCACATCTCTATACCTCCTCCCAAATGAGACATCTCAGAGACTTCCGGTTGTTGGCAATCGATGTCGGCCATGACTGTAAAGTTTCCATGTTTTTCCTTTCACCGTTGCAAATTGAAGCTAAGTTCTAGGGTAAGGTGGGCATTACCCAAACTGGAAAAGAATAAAATTTTGGGATATTGGGGCCAAAGCAAAGAGGCTCAGATACCCTATCGGCCATGCTATACACGCGCAGATCCACATGAATCTCCCTATAAGGCCAGTGTTGATCCATTTCTTTCCCTACAAAGTAGATGCAATTGCTTTTGCAGCTCAGTTGATCAGTGGCACAAACAGACAGACAGCAGTTGTCACCTACAAAAATAGTATGATGTCCCAAATTGCTCAACCTAATCCACTGCATCTCGTTGAAGTCAAAAGAGTACACTGAAAATTCAACGGACTCTGCGGAAGACCTTCTAGTATTTCGATTAAAGTTTTGGCAAACCATCCAAAGATCACCAGACGATTCCACCAAGAATAATTGCTCCCAATCCCACCGAGGAAGGGCTAAAGCAACATGTATAGGATGGAGAGGGCCATTGATATCAGTGACAGCTAAATTGTCTACATCAATTACAACTAAAGATCCCAAGTCACAAAGAGCAAATATTTGTTCTTTTACGCAGGTAACATCTAAGAACCCTGTATGGAATATGTTTTTAACACTTATCCAAGAACTATAGCCAGGTCTACAAAAGGCCAACTGCTTCAGAGGGCCATAAATTATCATAACCAGCCAGTCATCTTCATTTGCATGTGAAGTGTGTGGCTTCTTAAAGACAAAAGCTCTTTCTATGATATCATACCAATCAAGAATTTCACTAAAGTGTATGTGTAATGTTGACTTAGGAGGAAGACACTTAGACACATGAGAAAAGGGATTCAGAAGATGGATTTTAAGATCATTTCCTATAGTTACTAGCCACCCTGAAGATGATCCCCAACACCGCCTACCATGAACCTCTGGTAGCTCTGATTTATAAAGCTTATTTGTGTACAAGCTAATGAAACTTCTAAAACTGCTGTTTTCAGGGTTAGAGAGCATTAACCAGGGAACCTGAGGACCTTGATGCCACTGCTTTGCCACATAAACTGATCGCCAGGAGCGACAAACGGCAGCAAAAGCAAGAAAATCTTCAATGGCCCTTAGATGCGTAGCAACCTTGTGAATTATATCATATGGAAGTCTGGACCAATCAGCCATTACTGCAGCTGCTAATGAAATGTATATAGGCTATATTCAGATTGTATGGTCAAGTTATTGGTAATCTTTAACAAATATTCAGAAGTGCACCAGAAAAAAATATGAACTGAGAAATGTAATGGAAAAATTCTGAAAGACAACTGCATCATAAATAGGCATTATATTTCTTAAATGAGAAGAATAAACAGAAACACACATTTTTCAGTAGTACAAGGTTGGCAGTCTCACACACAAACATTGAAGCCAAATGGTAGCATGCATATAACACAAAAACACACTTTCTTCTGCACATCACTCAAACCTGACTATCATAATCTGCCTAATCAGATCATTTTTGCCTGTTTCATTCACTATTCAGATGGATGAAGGACTTTCTGGGGAATATTAAACTTCAACCTGCAGTTGCTGCCTGTAAAGCAAGCAGTCGTTGGGTTTTCTTCCAATTCATGGTAATCATTGACCCAATACTACAACCATATTAAATATATAAAAGATTTAGATGTTTACATTTCATTTTACTAAAAAATTAATATATATGCACTGACCTAAAGAATAAACTATGGTCTTGTCTGTCAATCCAGAATGTATTTAACCCTCTCAAACACTATTACAACTTCTTCATGTATCCAATTACAACCTTCCCACAATCCCCATGACTGCAGACTGAAGGGTTCCTATTGGGCATTTCAAACATCCCTCCAAGGTTCTCAGAAGCTAAGCCAGCAAAATCACAGAGCCACAAAAAGGGGGAGGAAATGAATTGCAACAAAGCTAAATTCAGCTCTCTGGGCAACTTAATTACAACACCCCACTCTGGCAATCCGATTCCTACTAAACTGATCAACAATCAACTAAATCAACCCATTTACAAATACCACTGCATCAACACGCCTATTGATTCGCCTTAAACCCCAATACTCATGTCAAAGCCAAACAAATACTCAAATAAAAATATTTTTCAAACACGGAAATTTCCTTCGAAGCAGTAAGTATAGCCAACCGAGCATATAAACCATATATTCTTAATCTACAAATAGAAAAACAAAATCTCATCTCACCGAACAATTTTAGATTTATTTGCGAACTGAAATCAAAGGTAGAAAAACGAAGTATAATTCGCGCTCATTCGCATTAAATCTGGTGAAAAGATTATGATGTTGTTACCTTTTTCCTGATCCAACGTGGAGTCAGATGAGAGAGAATCACCTGCAGCGCGCCCTGATAATTGATGCGGAAATTCAACAAACAGTCCGACTTTGACGATTCTCCAAAAAGAGGAAGATTTTACGCCAACCGTCGGCTTGGCAAATATGGGCTTCAAAATGAAGCCCAGTTGAAATTGAAAGCCCAACTAGTGGCGTTAAATCGTTTGTTACCAGTCCATGAATTTGGTGTAATCTTTAAATTCATAATAATAAATTTATCATATTTATTTAGATAACAACGAATTTCAAATCTTCAAGTCTTGTTTTTAAATTAAAATTTTAGTAATTTTGAGAGGATAGTAATTGTAAATTCTTCCATCTAAATCTTTTCTCTAAATTCGAATCATTTATCCAAATGATTCAGGGTTAAGTAGAAGCCAATTTGTGGAAGAATCTGCCATCACTTCATGGGAAATTTCACGTGCATTCACAGAGAAAATCAAGCAATAAAATAATGTTCATGCATTCACTCCGAATCAAACCAGTCTAGAAGCATTGCATGGGTGCATTTTGACCCCCCTACTTGCTGTTGAGATTGCTCTTTGCTGTTGTTGTTGGCTTGCTTCGGTCGCTGTGATTGTTCTTTTTTCTTTGCTGCTGTGATTTTTTGTTGATTTTTCGTTGCTGTAATATGTGATAATATGCTCCCAAAATTTATTTACTTTACCAATTTGATTTGATGATGTAATATTTAATAATCTGCTTGAAAAGTTATGTTTTTTTTTTTTGGTTGATTTGCTGCTCTGAAATGTTATGTTTTTGTCTCGAATTGCTGTTGGTATATTTAATAATTTCTACTATAAATAATTTATGTTTTTGTTATAAATTATGGATGATCTTCTGCTGAAAATAATTTCAGAAATTGTCATAAACAATCTGTTAGCGTTGGCTGATTTTTTTTTAGTTCGAAGTGAATGCAAAGTAGCAAAAATGTCATCTTTCGATGCTTCAAACTGAAAAGATCTGGCACGAAATTATATCAACTCATTTTATATTTTTAGTCTCCCCTTTAAGTATAAGTTCTTTCGTGCTGGCTTCGTGCATATTTTGCCAACCAATTATAGTAGGAGTGCTATGATAATTATTACTCTTATAATACACTATTTTTTGCATTAACACTTCATATTTTTGACATTGATCGAATTAAAGTTTGAATATAGTGAATAATATGATTATACCACGTAGCTAAGAATAAAATGGGAACTACTTGATACAAATTACAACTACATAAAATGGCTCACCATTCGTATAAGTATGTCACTTACTCGATTACCATGAAACTTTTGCGTATTCATAGATGAAAATGATTGTGACGAGCTCATAGGATAAGCATACCATAAAACATTTGCTAGTAAAATTAAAAAAGACAAATAGATTGAACACGCACTCATGTTTACCTCCAGACTGAGGTTCTCATAGTCCTAAAATTATTTCGAATCCGAAATCCATTAAGGAGTCTGCTAATACAAATAGGAATTCCAAATGAAGTCCGACGGAACTGGGAGTTTAACATAATGCCCTCAATCTATAGCGAATTTGATAAGTAGACGTAGAATGCAAAAGAAACCAAGCATCAACATCTAAATGAGGGACTGCTTTGACTACTGCTTGATGTATGGAGGAACTTCACCTCTCATAACCCTCCAAGGCCCAAAATAAAACATTGGCTTCATCAGCGGGACAGCTTCCCCAGGGTGATCTTCCCAATATTTCTCCTGAAAAAACATGGAGCCCTAAATACACACACGCACGCACATATTGTAACGTCACACAAATAAAATGCGACCCGTTGGTGAACGTAGCATATCATTTCTGAGGTGAATGAGTGCAAGCGTGTAAATACACTTCACAAAATAAATCTTCCGAAGAGAAAATGAGAATTGTTTTTATCAGATTCTTTTTATTTAATGCCGGGAGACTACTACTGGAGGAATGAAAGACGGTGTGGCCGCATTCCAATTATGAAGCATACATGTATGAAATATGACATACTGTCAGGCCTTTGGATCTATTAATCTGAAAATCCATTGGGTTCTCAGTACACTATAACCATACTACAGTAGATTCGTGTTTGTAAACCAACCATACAACACAGGAATTACAATTTACAGCGAAACACATCTTATACTTAAACACGATGGCAAAGCATTGAATAATGCCCATATAATTTATGAGGCCTATGGATTGAAAGATATGAACTAAATCAGCCAGAACAAAATTGTAGGGAACAACTAAATTTATATTAAGATATACAATCTATTAAAACTTCGCAAAATATACATGATTTTAGAAGTAAATTTAAGCAATTTAAGTAAAAATACCAGAGCATGGAGACATCACATTTGCACCAGAATTATGTCTTGGTCACAATATCTGAACAAAACATACTAATACAATTTTAAAATAGCTAATCTCTAATTAAAGAATAGGCCCTCTACGAATCAATGTCAAGAAGTGGAAGTTCGTGCTCGTTTGAGCATTGCATCAAAACGAATTTAAGAATTTAATAAATTCTAATTAAATATAAGGTCGAACAAGGACCCCTGTACTGAAAAACAAGATCAAACAACTGAAATATTATTCCAATCATTTCTAATTGTTCCCCTGCTCAGGGCCAATGGGTACATAGTGCCCCAAGTGCAGAAAGATGATTTCCTAGATGTATCCGATTTTTCTACACAAGGGACAAGATGTTCAAATAACAAAACAATAGAGGCCAATCAAATTAGAAGAAATTTCTGTCACGATACAGTCTGCAGAAGAAGCAGATTACCTTGTATCGTTGCTCGGTAATTGCAGCTCCGACAACCCCAGTATAAAAGGCACAGATATAGATAGTGACTAGGGGTGTAAACGATTTGGGTCGCTTGTAGCGCTCAATCATGTCCCATAAAAGTGTTTTCTCCCACCTTGTATGGAGATAATCTGCATATTTCCTCCAGAGATAGCTCGTCATTTTGATTTCAATTCTTCCTGCCCTGAACCTGAGACGCCTAAGAAAGCAGTCAACTTAAATTTCCAAGAATCCAAATAAAGAAAAGAGGAGGAAACTCAATAACATAAACTAATCAAATAGGCATTTAAGCAAACACGTAGCGTGCATCACCAGTAACACTTCAAACGGCCACCTTAATGAGCCGAACTATCTCAAGAATGGGGCAACTAATTGTGTTAAAGGTTGTCAAAACAAGCGATCATAAAGCATCCCTATGTCTAATTTCTAAGATGTTTCCGAAAAGAGTAGAACTCACTGCTCGGAGGCGAAACGAATTCAGAAACTTCAAATTGTCGAAAAAATAGCCTACCTTCGATTTGTTTGATAAGTTAGGATGGAGTTTGTCACTGATCAGTGCTTAATATTAATAGGAAAATTTGCAAATCACCCTCAGTAAAAAATATACTTTGCACTAGTCCCCTTAAAATAAACAGATTACCACTTTTCACCTCCATCAACCAACATATTTTTGCATTTTTCCATATGAAATAATTAATCATAATTCAAAATTTACAATCTCAACATCTCTTTCAAATTTAGTCATTTTCATAAACTTTTGATTCATTACTTTACTAAAAAAATGGATTTATAAGGATAATTATATCACCTTCTTATAAGATTTAGTGTAAATACATGTTGGTCCCTCTGATTTGAAAATTACAGAAACTTCTCTTCAGTTTTCAGCGAATTTTTGTGAAATGACCAGTTTGTACCTCAGTTGGATCGCTCTGTCTGACAAATATTTTTCAACCAGGATACACTATGCGTATAAGTGTGTAATTGTACTGAAATAAAAGTAAAAGGGTGATCCGTGTGATAATTTTAGCAAATTATGAAAATGTGTTAAAAAATATAAACTTACAAAAATTTGATTTGTTTTTTCAAAAAATTTTACATTTATCATGGTTTGATATTTTCCAAGAATATAACTATATTTTTCAAAGTTAAAATTCGAACAGATCTTCCTCAAAAATACAATATAATAGGTATAATATGAATTAGGTAATTATTTTTATTTTAAAACTTTTATTTTCAAATAATAAAAGAAATTGTCTCATAATGTTCTTTAATTTTAAATAATTTTATTTTTATTATTTAGAATTTAATAAGTTCATGATTTATGAATAAATTTTCGCATGCATGCATGAAACATACAACTTTTATCACTTACAATTGAAAAGCTGCAACTTTTCAACGCACGGCTCCTTTGCTTCTATTCATCCAAAAGGAAGCTTAGAATAACAAAAATAACGGGAAAACTCTATTGTGTTTTTATATCAGGTGATATATCACAGGTGGCTTTGAAAGCGTCCCAAGTGGGTTTGTGTCTATGTTGGTAAAAGAACTGGAGAATGCGTTCTTTGCTCTAATCGATGCATAGAAACCCCATTTGTCTGAAACTTTTACAAGCTAATATCATTAGTTTCAATCTGAGAATTACTTAAGAGAGTTCTGCATTTTATCTTATCAGATCAGTAGGCAAAGCAGCAGAACTTTGGAAGATTTTTGAGTGAACCATCAGTATATTTCTTAGGAAGCACAGACGGAAAGATGGTAAAGTAGAACATCTGAACGTAAGCAATTGATTGTTGTTCATCCATATGGACGCCTAGTGCCTTTGTTAAATGGAAAATTTTAGACAATTTGGTGCTTCTACCATGCTACTCAGTCTTCAAATTTTTGTCTTATGCAAAGAACTAAAGATATTTATTTAGGCTATGTTTGTTTTCTAATTAGGATCAAGTGGAAAATTTGAGTGATTTGAACGGGAATAAAAAATAATTTGCAAGATTTAGATGGGTAGTAAAATTATTTTTTTGTATATTTAATAATTAATAATAATTGAATAATGTGATAGTATATAAGTTTATAGGGTAATAAAAAATTAATGTAAGTGGAAAAATTATATGAATAGGAGTTGATTTGATTGTTAGTAGATATAGTAATTGAAAAATTATTAGTTAATTATAAAAAATAAGAAATTAAAATTTTTGAATTTGCATTTTAATAAAATTTGTGTGATAAAATGTTTAATTTATAAAATTTTTAAATAGTAATAAATAGTATAGTTACTATATTATTCACCGAAATCAAGTCACCATCTTCATCCACATATTACTCCAGAGTTCTGTAATAAGCTTACTTTTCTCATGTCAGCAATTGGTTTGAAATAATTGGCCTCTCATTCGTCTGCCAGCAGACATACACCTTACATGTTGAAGACATATTTTGTGTCGTATATGAATCAAGTGAGGAATTTGGATCAAGGGCTCGGTCCTTGATACTGTATTTGATCCTTATGCTTGCAGTTGTCTGAAATCTAAAATTCAAGCATAAGAATTATTAATCAAAGCTAAGAGCTTTTACGAATGTCTGATCCTCATGTACAATGTGGTTCAAATGACCAGATAATAATATACACCCTAGAGTTTTAAAATTTGGTTACAATTTACACTCTTTTTATAATCCTTTCTTAAGTCATAGAGAATAAGCATTGTTTCACGATCATGATAATGGCATAGTCAATATTTATACATATTTCATTAAAATTTTATTACCTCGTTTTTTTTTCTCTGATCGGTGAACCTGGGTTCATGAGATATAATTGAAGAACTGATCCTGCAACTCACCATGCTGGATATTTCAATAGTTTTCCAAACATTCTCTTATTGCTAATTGCCAAAGTTTGATTTCCAACAAGACCTTACATTTGTCAATATGTGATTTCCAGCCAATGCCAAATTTAGGGCAGAACCTTTTTAGATTTCTCTCAATAGACATATGACCAAATTTTATCTTTTTCCCCTACAAATAGATGTTATGTTTTTATAATGAATTTTATTTACATAGTATGAACATAAAATCCACCTTACATATTTATTTAATTTCAACGTTTACGCGCACATAAAAGTATGCATTAAGTATAACATCTTTTACTAGTAAAAGATCCGAATTGATACAATTGCAATGTTTTATATATCACGTGAGTAATCTTCTTCCTTAATTGTTGCATTTATTATATAATTCATGTATTTATGTAGAATGCCTTCGTTCTCGCGATGGCAAGGAAAAAGTTACCCCATACAACCTGTGGCCTATGTATTTTATTCAATGGGCTAAGTAGATTTTAGGGTTGAAAGCCGTTTAGGAGTATTTTAAAATGATCACACAATTTCAGCTGTATGTGATCTCACTTTACTAACTAATTAATGCATACGTGTTGACCTAAACAATAAACTATGGTCTTGTCTGTCAATCCAGAAAGTATTAACCCTCTCAAACACTATTACAACTTCTTCATGTATCCAATTACAACCATCCCACAATCCCCATGACTGCAGACTGAAGGGTTCCTATTGGGCATTTCAAGCATCCCTCCAAGGTTCGCAGAAGCTAAGCCAGCAAAATCACAGAGCCATAAAAAGGGGGAGGAAATGAATTGCAACAAAGCTAAATTCAGCTCTCTGGGCAACTTAATTACAACACCATACTCTGGCAATCCGATCCCTACTAAACTGATCAATAATCAACTAAATCAACCCATTTACAAATACCACTGCATCAACACGCCTATTGATTCGCCTTAAACCCCTAATACTCATGTAAAAGCAAAACAAATACTCAAATAAAAATATTTTTCAAACACGGAAATTTCCTTCGAAGCGCCAACCGAGCATATAAACCATATATTCTTAATCTACAAATAGAAAAACAAAATCTCATCTCACCAAACAATTTTAGATTTATTTGCGAACTGAAATCAAAGGTAGAAAAACGAAGTATAATTCGCGCTCATTCACATTAAATCTAGTGAAACGATTATGATGTTGTTACCTTTTTCCTGCTACAACGTGGAGTCAGATGAGAGGAAATCACCCGTAGCGCGCCCGGAGAATTGATGCGGAAATTCCACAAACAGTCTGATTTTGACGATACTCCAAAAAGAGGCAGATTTTATTAAGCCAACCGTCGGCTTGGCAAATATGGGCTCCAAAATGAAGCCCAGTTGAAATTGAAAGACCACTAGTGGCTTTAAATGATTTATTACGAGTACATGAATTTGGTGTAATCTTTAAAATTTATAATAATAAATTTATCATATTTATTTAGATAATAACGAATTTCAAATCTTTAAGTCTCGTTTTCAAATTAAAATTTTAGTAATTTTGAGAAGATAGTAATTATAAATTCTTTCATATAAATATCTTCTCTAAATTCGAATCATTTTATCCAGATGATTCAGGGTTAAGTAGAAGCCAATTTGTGGAAGAATCTGCCATCACTTCATGGGAAATTTCACGTGCATTCACAGAGAAAACAAAGCAATAAAGTAATGTTCATGCATTCATTCCCAAGCAAGAAAGTCTACGAGCACTGCATGGGTGCATTTTGAGCTCCCTATTTGCTGTTGAGATTGCTCTTTGCTACTGTTGTTGCCTTGCTTCGGTGTCTGTGATTGTTCTTTTTTCTTTGCTGCTGTGAATTTTTGTTGATTTTTCGTTGCCGTAATATGTGATAATATGCTCCCAAAATTTATTTTTGTTTGCCAATTTGATTTGATGATGTAATATTTAAAAATCTGCTTGAAAATATATATATTTTTTTGGTTGATTTGCTGCTAATCTGAAATGTTATGTTTTTGTCTCTTGAGTTGCTGTTGGTATATTTAATAATTTCTACTATAAATTATTTATGTTTTTGTTATAAATTATGGATGATTTTCTGTTGAAAATAATGTCAGAAATTGTCATAAACAATCTGTTAGCGTTTGCTGATTTTTTTTTAGATCCAAGTGAATGCAAATTAGTAAATATGTCATCTTTCGATGCTTCAAACTAAAAAGATCTTGCATGAAATTATACCAACTCATATTTTATATTTTTAAGTCTCCCCTTTAAGTATAAGTTCTTTCGTACCGTGGCTTCGTGCATATTTTGCCAACCAATTATAGTAGGAGTGCTATAATAATAAATTATTAGTATTATAATATACTATTTTTTGCATTAACACTTCATATTTTTGACGTTGACCGAGTTAAAGTTTGAATATAGTGAATAATATGATTATACCATGTAGCTAACAATAAAATGGGAACTACTTGATACAAATTACAACTACATGAAATGGCTCACCATTCGTATAAGTATTTCTATTGTTTGATTACCATGAAACTTCTAAGTACTCATAGATGAAAATGATTGCGACGAGCTCATAGGATAAGCATACCATAAAATATTTTCTAGTAAAATTAACAAAGACAAATTGATTGAACACGCCCTCATGTTTACCTCCAGACTTCCAGATTGAGGTTCTCATAGTCCTAAAATTATTTCGAATCCAAAATCCATTAAGGAGTCTGCTAATAGAAACAGGAATTCCAAATGAGGTCTGACAGAACTGGGTGTTTAATATAATGCCCTCAATCTGTAGACATAGAATGCAAAAGAAACCAAGCACCAACATCTAAATGAGGGACTGCTTTGACTATTGCTTGAGGAATGGAGGAACTACACCTCTCATGACCCTCCAAGGCCCAAAATAAAACATTGGCTTCATCAACGGGACAGCTTCCCCAGGGTGATCTTCTCAATATTTCTCCTGCAAAAACATGGAGCCCTAAATGCATGCACGCACGCACATATTGTAACATCACACAAATAAAATGCGACCCCTTGGTCAACGTAGCATATCATTTCTGAGGTGAATGAGTGCATGCGTACTTGTAAATACACTTCACAAATTAAATCTTCTGAAGAGAAAATGAGAATTGTTTTTATCAGATTCTTTTTATTTCATGCCAGCAGACTACTACTGGAGGAATGCAAGACGATGTGGCCACGTTCCAATTATGAAGCGTGTATGTATGAAATATGATATATTGTCAGGCCTTTGGATCTATTCATCTCAAAATCCTTTGGGTTCTCAGTACACTATAACCATACTACAATAGATTTGTGTTTGTAAATCAACCATACGACACGGGAATTACAATTTACAGCGAAACACAATTTATATTCAAACACAACGATGGCAAAGCATTGAATAATGCCCATATAATTTATGAGGCCTATGCATTGAAAAAATGAACTAAATCAGCTGGAAGAAAATTGTAGGGAACAACTAAATTTATACTAAGATATACAATATCTATTAAAACTTCGCAAAATATACGTGATTTAAGAAGTAAATTTTAGCAATTTAAGTAAAAATACCAGAGCATGGAGACATCACATTTGCACCAGAATTATGTCTTGGTCACAACATCGGAGCGAAACATACTAAAACAATTTAAAAATAGCTAATCTCTAATTAAAGAATAGGTCCTCTATGAATCAATGTCAAGAAGTGGAAGTTCGTGCTCGTTTGAGCATTGCATCAAAACTAATTTAAGAATTCAATAAATTCTAATTAAATATGAGGTTGAACAAGGACCCCTGTACTGAAAAACAAGACCAAACATCTCAAATATTATTCCAGTCATTTCTAATTGTTTCCCTCCTCAGGGCAAACGGGTTCCTAGTGCCCCAAGTGCAGAAAGATGATTTCCTAGATGTATCCGATTTTTCTACACAAGCGACAAGATGTTCAAATAACAAAACAATAGAGGCCAATCAAATTAGAAGAAATTTCTATCACGATACAGTCTGCAGAAGAAGCAGATTACCTTGTATCGTTGCTCGGTAATTGCAGCTCCGACAACCCCAGTATAAAAGGCACAGATATAGATAGTGACTAGGGGTGTAAACGATTTGGGTCGCTTGTAGCGCTCAATCATGTCCCACAGAAGTGTTTTCTCCCACCTTGTATGGAGATAATCTGCATATTTCCTCCAGAGATAGCTCGTCATTTCGATTCCAATTCGTCCTGCCCTGAACCTGAGACACCTAAGAAAGCAGTCAACTTAAATTTCCAAGAATCTAAATAAACAGAGAAAAGAGGAGGAAACTCAATAACATAAACTAGTCAAAAAATGGGCGTTTAAGCAAACACGTAGCGTGCATCACCGATAACACTTCAAACGGCCACCTTAACGATTAAGTGAATTCTCTTTTTATGGCTCTATATAAAATGATTTACATGATCAAGTTACTTTTGTTTTCATCAAAATTATGTGTCTATTTGTGAAATTTTATAAAAATCTTTGTATGTAAATTAAATATTTCTTCTATTCAAAATGTTACATGCAAGCATGAGTAATTTGATGAAGTATGACACTGAATTAAGGCTCTCGGAAATTGGAACTAAGGTAAAGGAAAAGATTTGACATTTGAGCTATTATAAAAGTTTCGTTAAATCTTTTCAATTAAGATTAAAAATTGAGTAATATACTTTTTTAATAAAACATAAAGATCGAATAACAAACCCTCTTCAATCGAGAATAAAGACTAAGACTTTGAACAGTAATAGTACTAATATATGGATTGGATGAAATTGATCTCATAAAATACAAGTTACTATAAAATAATGTTTTATTTTTTATTGTTCACATCCAATATATGAGAGATAAATATATTTACTAAGTGATTAGTCACTTACCAACTCATAAAATTCTTGCAAATGACTTCTTGTTAAAATATGAAGATGGTGATCAATTCTAGAAATGACAATACTATAAAAGAAATTAGATATGAGTTATTTATGTATTAGAGATAGATTGTTTTTTTATTTTTTTTTAAGATCAAATTCTAAATAAGGCTGAATTAGTAAGTAGAGACTTTAAATACTGTAATTAATACTATTTTATTAAAAATATGACTTTAAAATATTTTAAAATGGTAATATATATGGATTAGTATAGTTGATAGTTGCCTTTATGCTTTTGAATTATTTAACTTGATACTATTGTCACGTTATAACTTAAATTTAAAATGTAATAAAATATACTATTCATTTTAATATAACTTTTAACAAATACCACCACACAACAAAATCCCATTCCCTTGCATTCCCAGAGATCATGAAGCAATGACGCTAGGTTTGTCCCCTCCATTTCAAAATAAGACGCCCACTACAATTACAATATTTTTGAATTTCATTTATTTTTACCCGAAAAATAATTGCACCCGAAAGGCCCAGAACACACCCACAAACATGTAAACAAATATAATCAAAATTTTGTTCACGTACGCGTTCCAATCAAAATAAACCACAAGCATTGCTTTGAAATTAGAAACACGTTCAACAACTGTCTTATGCGAATAATATTTTCCCCTTCATTCTGCATGCTCGTAAGGCTTTTTCCTAACAAAAAAAAAAATTCCATTACTTTGGTTACTTTCTGTGACCTAACGATTCTTTTTCCTTCTCAAGCATTGAGACGGAGGAAATATTTAGAAAGTAAATAATACACTAGTGAAGTTGCCAGATAAACAAACAAAATAGCAAGGGCAAATAACTTTCAAACCAAAGTCAAGCTATTTGTGTTGGGATTCTAGTACAGAGAACCAAAACCCACCCAAATTCCTTATTCCAGCAACTCAGCCACCGCTGACTTTTTAAATGCATCCACCCGAGCCAACTGGCTGGCCAACGCTTTATTTGGAAATATGTTATCGGCCTTCATCCTATCACTGAACCCATAAGCTGGTGCCTTGGCATTTATGTAGGCCTGAAGGAGTGACTGGTACTGCCGGAGCCTAGACGCATAACCGACCTGTCTCATCATTAGGAATATCTTCTCCGCATTGTGTACATCCCCTCTTTCTGCATATTTATCCAAGATAGCGAGATAGGAGGAGAACAATGGTCTCCCCCGTTTCTGTTTGACAGCCTTCTCGAGTATAGAGGCAGCTTTCTCCACTTCACCTGCCCCGGCATAAAGCTTCACAAGAGCGTCCCATGTCAGTGGCCCAACAGTGCATCCACTCTCTGCCATTCTCTTCACAAGATCCTTTCCTTTCATCAACATCTTCTGATTTGCGTAGACCTGTAGCATAACCGAGAAATGCTTCGAAGAGGGCTTCTTCATTTTCTTCAACATTTTATTAAATGCTGCCTCGGCATTTTCAACTTTGTTAAGCTGTCCCCAAGCTTGGATGGCAGCCAAGCATTCTTCCAACCGTGCATCAGGTTCGCAAACTCTCCAGATTCTGTCAACTTCATCTTCCCTTCCAAGGGAAGCATAAATAGGAAGCAATAGACGACAAACCCAACGCTTCTTCTTTATATCAGCCCCTTCCATCTCTTTCAACACAACTTCAGCTTTGTCATTTAAACCCCCAGCAGCATAATGCCGTGCCAGTGACGTCTGAATTTGAATATTAGGTTCCGACCCTTCAGCCTTCATTGTCTCAACAATTTGTTCCATCCCATTTATATCATTAGATTGACCTTTCACATCAATTAAAATCTGGTAAGTGAAAAGGTTTGGTTTGATGTTTTCTTTCTCCATCAACAGAAGAACATCAGCAATTTTCTTCTTATCAGTCCTCTTGTACAGAAGTAGTAACTGGTTGCAAGAAAAGCATGTAATAGGGAATCCTAAATCTTTCATTTTGTTAAATAACTCCTCGGATTTCTTCACATTGGTTACTGAAACACAATTGGCCAGCAGAGTGCGGTAAACTATTTCACCTCTGAAAGATTCAGGAATCTCCTTAAGGTACTCTTCAGCCTTATAGACACCACGCACTTTGGCAATTAGATCAATACGAGAAGCATAATTCCGCTCAACAAATTCAATATGCTTAGTTGATTCCACCCATTCTGACAGCTGAAAATGCAAAAGCAAAGATGTGAGTGCCACTCCAGATATCCTATAATTACTGATATCACATGGAACCATCTATGCATAAAGAAATGTGACCAGAAACCAAAAGTGTCCATTGCATCATCTAATTGTGGTGAATAGAGCATAATAATTCTGTTTTCAATTGTCATATTAAACATTGTTCTACCAGATCCAATAAACAGCTTCTTAGATGTCCTCAGGCGAGGGTAACTGAACAATCTGATGCAAAGTGACCTAATAGCAATGAACAAATAAACTAATACAATAATTTATAAAGCAACTTTTTGACGAAAGAATGATCCAGTGACGAAAGATGTAACAAAGCCAAGATTTAAGGCTTCAAACAAAATCAATTTCAGAGGAAAGTATGAGAAGAAAATCACCTGCAAGGCCTTGAAAAACAAGCGCCGTTTTCGAAGTTGAATCATGGTTAATGATACTTCTGATTGGGTCACCTCATTTCCTTCTTCAACCCATTTATCCAAAGTTTTGCCCACTGATGAGGAAGGAGCAGCTAGGACAGCCTTAGTCATTGACGAAGTAGTGCTAGTTCTGGTAGATTTTTTCCCTCCAGCATCATTTTCGGTACCAAGTGCATCCAACTCATCTATCATATCATCAGTGACTCCCTCCTCATCAGACTTTGATCTTGAGATCGGATCATCTTCATTCTCATCTCCAGAAACAGCTTCTTCCTGAGCAATGTCATGTGGAGTTCCAAGCTCAGAAAAACCATCCTCCATATCATCATCATCCTCCCCACCACTTTTAGCACTAGCCTGTGATGAAAAAGTACGAATTTCCCTATATGAAGTTGGAGAACTGGATGGTGCGGTATAAAATCTTGTAGACAATAACAAACTATCAAGCAACTTTTCTTGAGGTTCATATAATTCAGCATTGTAATTCTCTGAATGGTATCTTGTTAGCTCAGATCTTCCACGGCATATTTGAGCAGTCCCAGGAAATAATCCTCGATTTCTAGAGCAGAAAAAAATCTCATAATTGCTCTTTATTCAAAAATAAATGAAGAAAATGCACGTGTTATTTCCAAATAAATCACAACTAAGTAAATATACAATAACCACCAGAGACCAGTAGCGGCCCCCACAACAACAACAAATAAATCAGAAACATCAATATTGCCACAGTATCAGACATAACAATCCAATTAAAGCCTAACAGATTATTTCTACACAGTTTCTTCTGATTTCCTGCTTCAATTACTAACCAAAGGGAAACAATAATTGACCACAAGCACACACATATAAATGCACAAATAAACAGCTTAGCATTCCTCCTCGCAAACACAATAACCAATAAGGAAACCAGTAGCAGCCTCCGTGACAATAGAACAACAAATCAATCATAAACAGCAATATTGCAACAGTATCAGACACGACAAACCAACTTAAGTCTGAGATATTATTTCTACAAAGTTTCTTCTCTTTTCCTGCTACATTAACTAACCGAAGGGAAACGACAATTCACCACAGCACACACATACAAATGCACAAAAGCACGGCAACACATTCGTCCACGCAAACATTAATATATTATTATAAAAAAACCCAGAAAACATAAACCTCAAAACACAAAATTCTTCCCCTCTCCTCGCTTTACCGGAACCAGCTAAAAAGGCACTCTAGCACGCTACCACGAAATGCGAATCTATCAAATGTTACCCAAATCCATATTCGCAATCAATTATCATAAATTTCAAAACACGAACCATCTTTCAGACAAACGCTACAAAGAAAAAGAAACAAAACAGATAGAAAATGAATCACCTGAGATGAATGGATGCTCTGCGAAGTGCCCACATTCTAAGTGCCCAAATTTCTAACTTTGAGTACAAGAAATAGAATTGAAACAGAAATGCGCAGAGCGGGCAGAACTGAAGTGAGAAAGCGATATTAAAAGGTTCCTAAACCCTAAAAAACCCTTCAGGAAGAAGCGGCTAAAGACATCATAATATCCTATCGAAATTGGTGTGAATTGTAAGATCCTTCGAGTTTCAAATAATATCAATAAGGTTCCCTAAGGTTTGTGTAATTACCAATATGGCCTTATTTCTTTCTTAGTTTAAGTTATAGGCCGAATTGGGCCCAATTCAAGACGCATCAGACCAATTACAAACTGAACCCAACTACTAAGGCCCATTGTTTATCTCCACAGGAAGAGTTTACAGTTTGCCTATTTCCATTTATCTAAGGACATGTCTTATTCATTTTAGCTTCACTTCGAAGCACACGTACAAAAAGAAAGGCGCACCGAAACACCAAAGCTCATGGCGCTGAATTTCACGGAAAAAGCTTAAAAGGAGGTTCTTTCTGAATTTCTTCATCTATTGATGTATTTTTGTGTGTGTAGAAGCGTACACTTGAGTTCGCCATGGTATTTTTGTGTTATTGATTATCAACTGTATATGTGTTTTAAGTGACTTTTAATTTTTTATTTTGATTCTTATTTCGAATTTTTTTTGATTTTTTTCCATTTGTTTGATTTAAATTAGGAATTATGGAAAGCGAAGGCGGAATTTCGGAAGCCCTTCAAATGATGCGGCTAATACAAATTACCGGCGTAGATCTGCTGTCGGCGGGTCGTCATCTTCGTCTGATGGTCAGTTCTTCGGATAACTTCGATTCATTATGGAAAACTTTTTTTGATAAGAAGGGAACTTACATTCTTTGTTTTCTATTGTTTGTCTTAGTTCTATTATAACTTGGTTATGGAATATTGCAAATGATACTCGAAGTGATGGTTTTTGTCGTCCTTATTTGTGTGACAAATTCTTGTCTTAAACTTCCTCTCTGTTTTTTTCAGAGACTTGTCTCCTAGGTGTATTTGCTTGGCTCACAATGCCTAAAATTTTGTGAGATGTGATATTCTTGGTGTTTCTAAAGTATTTTCCGTGTTGATATTTTTGTATAACTCGAGAACCATTTGCAGCAGCTTTTACAATTTGAAAGAATTGCATTTGACCATCTTTTCTGAAGACAACTAAACTGGAAAATAGGAATTCCTCGTAAAATGTTTATGATTATGTAACTATTAAGTTCTACTGCAAGATGTATATTTGCTTATTTTTCTATATAGTGATTGTAATGAACTATTCTTTTACTCCTGTAACTACTTTTAAATGTATTCAGGGAGTCTAAAGCTTGGGCTCAGCTCATGTCCAGTCCCATCAAGGAAGGATGTTACCAGAATTGATGATGATAAGCATAAAAAGGATGACTATAGGAGCCAGTCTGGCCACTGTGGTGAAACATATAAACATTCTGACAGGCATTCATCGAGGAGCTACCATAGGCATGATGACCATATCAGATGTGATAGGTATGTGGATGACTATGATTGGGGTTATTCCAAGTCATCGTATCATTCTGGACGAAACTCACAAGACTACAATAATTTAGATTACTTTAGGGGAGATAAACAGCGCTGATCTAGAGATTATGTGAATGATGTTGACACATTCTCTCATGCAAACACATTCTCTCTTGCAAAATCTGATGGCTCAAGGCACAGAAGTAAGGATAAGGACTCATCTACTGATAGAAGTGACCAATATGGAAAGATAGATCACAGGAAGAGTTCAGGGGATTATAAAGGTGATCATTCTCCTGTTTATGAGGATTCAGGGGGCCAATGAAATGATTCTTCTTCTCGAAGGGCAGTGCGGGTCATCATTTGAAAGAAGATTCTCATAGAAATGCCAAGGAATTGGACGCTAAGAGGTATACAAATAATGAAAAGAGAAGACATGATAATCATGATATGTATAAAGATCAAAAGAGTATAGAATAGAAGGAGCAATCAGATGGTTTGTCTATAAAAAGTCCAGATTCTGTTGCTAAGAAGCAATAGTTTTCTAGCCTGGACAGCATAAGTCCTGGGACATGTATGTTTCATTATCTCCTCTAGCAACTTTCTATTTCATTCTGGTTGCAGGGCTTGATATCTTTGGGGACTTCTTGTGGAGGTACTTCTGAGAAGGCTTATGTGACAGATTTTGATATAGATGCTGCAAAGACTGCTGCTATGAAAGCTGCAGAATTAGGTAGGTTAAAATATTTCCCGGTTAAGTATAATTTGAAGTTGACAGATAATGTTCAAATCATGCATTTCAGGATCAGTTATGCACCATCGCCAGCTATTTATCGTTTATTACTAACTAATTGAATCTTTGGCTTTGAATCCATCATCATGTGTGACCACAGTTAATAGGAATTTAGTTGGAACTGGGTGCATGTCTACTGATCAAAAAAAGAAGCTTTTGTGGGGCAAGAAGAAGAACACTGCTGCAGAAGAGGTATTTGAGTAATTGTGGAGATCCCAGATCTTTTCAGCTTGATTTCAAGTAAATATAAAGATAAGTAGATCCTCTAAAAGCATAAAAGAAAACATCTTTTGATATTTATCCCAGTGGATTATCTGTTGGTGAGTATGGCCAACACTTTGAAAAAAATTATGAGCTGTTTCTTTCTAGATTGTCATTTTAGTGTAAGATTTGTCATTTACCTGTTGTCTTTTTCTGTATGTTTAATACAATCTTCCATATAGTCTGCTCATCGATGGGATGCAACAATGTTTGGGGACCATGAGCAGCTGGAAATGTTCAACAAACTCATGGTAAATTCCTTACCTATTGTGGCTTTGATGTTGTGTCATTAGGTACATGAATAATTGTTTGTGTTTTCTCATTGAGAATTTCATCCCACATACTAACACTCTTTTAGAGTTAGAGGTTGCACTAGTACTTGTGGCCACTTGTAGGGCATAAAGAGCGATGGCCACTTGTAGGGCATGAAAATGACCCCAATGTGGAGAAAATCAGGAGCACCTGCAGATTGAATTAGAGAAGCAATACACAGCCTGATTGTGCAGTAAGAGATGGTCGAACTGTTGGACTTGATCTTTTAAACTTTTCTTTAGGTACTCTCATATTTGTATTAGTGTATTTTTCGGGATCATGGTGTATTGCATGAAAAAACTATTATGTAAGACAATGGATACCTGTCTTGTGGGAATCTCTCAGTATTTGATCTTGACAGGTAAGGTTACTAGTTATTTGATACTTAGATTATGCATGCTTAAGTTGTTTGGAGGATTTATTGCATTTTTTCGGGGTAAACATGTTCATATGGTTGGCATAGGAAAATAGAAGAGTGATGTTATTTTGTAACTCACACCCTGGCTAGCCTCTGGTTGGCCAAAATTGGCCAAGTCTCGAGTTTGAAGTTTGAACCATCAAAAGGGAATCAAAATCTGGATTTCGTTTCCAACATTACCAGTTAAAGGAGCTTCTTTGGCTGCCACCAATCAATACATCATTCTTCTTTTGCATATTGTTGATGTCACGTGTACAAGAATATATTGTCACTTGAATGAATTAGCAAGCAGTATCAAAATTGTCCTGGTACTCCAACTTATGACTATGTTAATATTTAAGAAATTGATAGGGTAAACGATGAGGGTTTGGTGCGATGGTTGTGGCTATGGTATAAATAAAAGCTGAATGGAAAAAATGATCTATGCTCAAATAAGAACAAACTTTGTAAATAACATTATATAAAAAGTGAAAAATCAGATTTTTATAGAACTTGAAACCAATTACTTAATTTTGCCTCAAGACTATGATCCTGTGATCCAAGTGTGTTTCTACTTAAAATATATAGGTAAATCTCTATTTAGAGTGTTAAGAGAAACTTTGTAATTGATTAGATAAAGATGGTAATCTGATTGAATAAGTAGCAACATATTTTTAATTTTTAATGCAATAAAGCTTCTTTCTCGGTAAAAAAGAGAGAAAGAAATGAATATATTTGAATTTTTAAATTAATGAAAGAAAAAAAGAAGTATCATATGAAATACAAAGTCAAACGAGTGAATCAAGAAAAAATTTTCTCATTAAATTAGATTTAAACACAAAGCAAACAGGTTTCTCGAAAATTTTTTGGATCTTTGAATTTTGTTGTGTCATATCTACTCTTATAATTTTGTTTTTGCTTGTCATTGTTTCTCAAATTAGAGCATCTTATCATTATTATCATCATCATTACTATTATTAAATGTCAGATTGATTCAGTTTCATGTTCGTTCATTATTTAGTAGTTTATATTTTGTAAGACTCTAAAAGTCTTTTTTTTTATGACAATGTTCTCATGTTAGTCCTAGATTTTGATAATACTCCAAATCTTAGCAAATGAAATGGCTATTTGATTACATCTCATTTCTCTTTTTGAATTGTCAAACCAACCATTCTTAAGCATTTAATAGAGTAAAAAAGAGTTTTAGTTTCTCCCATAGTGCCACCATTCAATGCATGCAAAAGTAGAGGCCACAAAATTTAAAGTAGAAACTTTCGCAGCATTGGTTTCTTGCAACTCCCCAACAATCAAAAGATTGTTAATTATGTAGTTTTTTAAATGTATTTTTGTTTAAATATAAACTTGATTTTTTTACCTCAGTTACTCTGTCAATTTATTTTAATCAAATTATGTAAAGAAACTTTACATACATGTGACCAGAACATATGTGTCACACTTCCAAGTCATTATGTATAATATATATATATATATATATATATATATATATATATAAAACAATAATCTGACATTACCGTGGAGTTTTGTTCTTTTTTGCCACTTTCTCAATCACTTGTGATATCACATCCAACTTAAAAGATTGAATTCAGAATGTGGACATTCCTAGGGTTCTTGGGAAGGCATTGCACATATATTTTTGTTGTGTGGTGAAAAAAAAAAAAAGAAAGACTTTCATCATAAATTTTTAAGTTTCAAAATATTTTTTGTCAATTAGAAAAAAAAAAAACACAATGTTTGAGAATATGGAGGAGGTTGAGGAGAAAAAAGGAGACTTCACTACTAAATATGTCTGATTTGTTGTTAGATTGAGAAATTTTTACCTAAAAATTGTACAGTACAAGTGACCATTTATGAGAGACGCACATAAAGCATAAATAGGGTGGAGTAACTAAATTTCTATTTTCATGGTTTGTTGCTCAATTAAAACTATGATTTTACAATAGACAATTTTGTTGATAAATACGGTTGCTTCATATCCCCATGTTTTAGTTTCATATCTTATTCAACATATTGAAGCTGCACATTAATATCTTTGATTGTTTAGATAACCTCAAACCAAATAACTACATTGAGATTAGTGGAGAAAAAACTAAGGGTGCCCATATGGTGTGTTTCTAATCATCAAATTGAAAAAAGTGCAACATTTTCTTTTCATGTTTCTTGATACTAAGGTCATTGCTTAACAAAGCAACACAAGTGGCCCACCACACGACAATCTTAAGTCTTGGCCTTCACAAGTTTTTGTACATGTGTGTATGAAATAAAGAAGGCTAAAGAACAAATCGCATGTTCTTGAGGTAAATATCTTCATCCTTAAACCAAAAACATGAATCGAGTTTGCTATCCATTTTGTTTCTTAGACCTTAAGGAATGGCAATAAATTTCTAGTCCATAAGAGAGAGATTATAAATGGAGTTGAATTTATTCACCTTTTTACCATTTTCCCAATTTTTTTTACAATTTCAGAATCAAAACTATAAGTTTGTGTTGTTAATAGATACTAGATGGATTAGGTTGATTTTAGTTGGTTCTCAATTGTTTACAAATGTATGGATCCAAAATGAATTCAAACTCAGTTTAGACCTTCAATAATGCGATTTGTGCAATAGTACACCTGGAGTAAATACACGTAATACTTAAAATGATAACACGCGTTGTAATTATGATCAGTTATTTATAAAAATCAAACTACATATTATAATTTTAAGTATTTAACACATTTGCGTATGGTGCATGTGATGTTAAGGGTTGAAAATCGAAATTTGGGTTTAATTTTTAGTTTAAAATGGTCCCGAAGAAAACTGGTCCAAAAATTTAAATGATGGACCGAAGGTCCCAAAGTAATGGCACAATGGTAATTCAAATAGAGTTTAAGGATAATTTGGTCACAATGAGCTAGGGTTGACGATTAAGTAGTTTGAAAATTCCCACTATGATTTTTAAATCCACCCAAATTTATTTTTAGTGAGTTGTATTAATTTAATTATGTTACACCTCATCATCTCATAGATCTAGCATTGCCCATTTTTGTTCATTGACCACATATTATATTTTTAATTTAAGAAATGATATAAAATGTGCAATGCATTAAAATTGTATAAAATATTATGTCCATTGTTGAATTGCTGTGTGTGCTTCTCCACAAGGTGACTCAAACAAAGGCAACACAACTAATTAAAAAAAGTAAAGAAAAATTTGGCTTTAGAATTGTGTTTGCCACAAACTATTTTATACACTTTTAAAAGTTTATATTATGTGCAGCATATCCATTACTTTGAAGAATATATTACAATGTATGGTTATTAACTACAGTAAGGTTGTCTCTATATACACATATTTTAAGAATGAATCTTATTTATAATATACTCCTTGTTTAGTTCCCGCTGTTTGTTATCAGTAACAAACATATCATGTGTACCAATAGTGTAATCTAACATTTCAAACAGTACAGTCTTGGACCGCGATGGAGAAAGACAATGATTAGTAAGAAGGATTATAAAGAAATAGGAAATGAGGCAGATATTGTAGACTTATAAAGCTTCATAGGTGATGTGGTACTCATCACAAGCCTAACTGAATGGCGTAACAAACATAGATGGAAGGCTAAACCAATAAGTAGGGTGACAAGCCTACATAATGTAAGTTGGACAACTATACTAATACGAAGAATGGCACATGAGAGCAGCATGGATTTAGTGGTCACGTGGAAGTGGAGTAGGCTAATAGTATATATATAACAAGTTTTAAGAAAAATTAAGAGATTATTTAGAGGCACAAGGAGCAAATAAAAGGGAAAAAAAAAAAAAACTAGAGAAGGAAGTCATTATAGAAAAACCCACATCAATGTAACAAAAGAAATTGTGGAATGGAAACATTCATAGTGAAATTGCACCTTGGAATAGTTAACACATTGGACAATACTCTTCAACTTTGTAGATAGGGAAAGGAAGAGCAATCAAACTTTTTATTTTTCAGCATTCTGATATTGGGCTCCATAGAGTGTTTATTAACTTCTTTTTATCCTTTCTCTCTTTCTTTTTTTTTTTTAAATCAAAAGAATGAAGATTATAGGGTGTGCATAGTTGAATAAATTGAGCAAATTGAATCAAAACTAAAATTTTGGTACATATGATTTGGTATTCAATTCAATAAAATTTTAAATTTTAAATTTCTATTCGACTTTGATATTTGGTTAGTATACTGTAGCAAACTAAATAGCAAATTTTATTTTTATATTTATTTTTCTATCAATACTACCATTTTATCTATATTGTCATTTTTGTTATTATCATTGTCATTTTTATTAATATTTTATTTTTATTTTTATTTTTCTATTAATATTGTCATTTTTATTTTTTATCCCACCTTTTTATTTTATTTTTTGTTTATTTAAAAAAATTGAGTAAGCGAAATTCATGATCAAATTGACTAGAATTATTTTGATAATATATTGAATCAAATTAAAAAATTTAATTTGATATTTGATATGCAAATTTAGTGTATTGATATGTTAGTATACCTAAATTTCAGTTTGATTCTATATGCATACCCCTAATAGTTTTTCGTCATTTCATTGTATTTCTTCAAAAATTAATATATTCTTCAAATTATAATTATTTGTCATTCACAATAAACAATTATAAATGTCATTCTACCATAACTACATTGCATAAAAATAGCCAAAAAAGGAATAGAACAGAGCCTAATTACAACTACATGAGAAGAGAGTATGCACCTAATACGAATAATTTTAAAATACACGTCATACTTTGGACATAAGAAAAATTGTACTTGATTATTTTTAAAAAATGTGACATGCAGACTAAGATTAAGCATAGCTGCATTTGTATAATCAATCCTAATTGTGATTCTATTGCCTATGTTTGTTTTTCCATTTCCCCTCATTTATACCTACTCAAAATTTTATAAGCCAAACATATTTTTGTTCAAATTCAAAATATTTCCTTCTTGTTTTTTATTACTGACAAATTCATTTTCAATCATTTATCTATTATATATATGCACATATACATTCACATTCATATATATTATATTTTATCAACCTATCTATTATCAGATTTAGTTGGCACCATTTTGATTAGGGATGTTAATGAAAAGGCAGTGAATATATGTTTAAACTTAATTGAATATTTTTTGAGATTGAAAATGTTGAGCTAAAAAATTAGAATTCGGATTGAAAGATTATATTTCTTAATTAAGGATGACTGTGCAATGGGAATACAAACTCTGCAGGCGTTGCAAATTGGTCAACCCCAATTTCTAAATAACAAATGAATCACAGTTGGGCTTCAGAGGGACCAAATTCGTACATTTTCAATCTCAAAAAATATTCAATTAAGTTTAAACATTTATTCACTGCCTTTTCTTAGAATTCTAATTGAAAAGGCAGTGAATAAATGTTGAGCTATTTTTTGTCACTCAAAGAAAATCCAAATATTTGAATATATTTTGTATGTTGCAAGGACCCTTAATTTAATTAATGCAAACTTTATGTACGTCAAAATTTACTGTAAAAGAAATTAGTGCCATATTCTACATTTTAAAACAATTTTAGGTACATTTTTCTTAAAACATTCAATATATTGCCACAATTACCTAATTAAGCGCCATGCATTTAGTATTAAAAACACGGAAAGGAAAAAAATTGCTAGCAATTTGTGGAGCACTATTTAAAATTAATCATATTAGATTAGAAATAATGCAGAAATAATTTTAGAAAATGAGAAAGCAACAAAATAAAAAATATCGCATGAGATGACACAATAGATTCAACTAAGGAATATACAAATGTGTATATCTATCTCTTCTATTTTATGATATATAGTAAATTAATAAAATTTTTTATGATTGTATGATATAAAATTACATATTTATTCTTTATTTTAAATTATTTTATTTATTTTATGATTTTGTTACTCTTCTTTTTTTTAACTAACTATTTTAATTTATATTTTTTCTCCAAATTTGCCCTCATTCTAAAATAATTTCTTTATTTTTTATTGTAAACATTTTTCTATTTTTTATTTTTAAATAATATAATAATTTTATAATTTATAAATATATTCCTATAGATACTTTTACTACATTTTAATAAAAAAAAAGCATTGAAATTTCAAAATACGAAGAACCCAAAATCAAAAGACGGGTCAACCCAAATCCGTTTATGAAAGCCAAACCCAGATAATCATAGACGATGATGATGACGACCGCAGAGAAACCAGAAAGGAAGACAGATTAGTCATTTGTTAGAGCGAGCGAGAGATCATCGGGAAGAAGAAACGAAATCATCTATTTAGGGAAGAAACGATCGGAATATTACTTATATACACAGATATATATATATATATATATATACAGAAGGTATAAGACCGCAAGTAACTAGAGAGGTGGTTGGTTCGCTTGGAAAATGAACGGCGGCCCATCTCGTTTCAGTGCGTTTTTCTTTCTCGTTCTCTTTATTTTTTGGGTGAAAGATTTGACTTAGTTGCTTTCTTAATGTCGGAATTTGGAAAGTTTTGTAAGACTAATTGTATTGGCAGATAATGCTCCGGTGACGAGGACAATAGTAATAGCGAGTGCTCTTTTCACAATCATATTTGGGATCCAAGGTCGCTCCAGAAATCTAGCCTGGTCTTATCAGGTACTCTTTCTTTCCTTATAGTGTAAAATGTTTCTGGATTTTTAAGTTTTATTATTTTAGAAAATTTATCCACCCTTGCTGTTTGCTTTCGTTTGTTTTTTCCTTTTTCTATTTTCTATGATGGGAATATTGATATGCTATTTGTTCCTTAATTATCTGTTCTGTCTTGGGTATCCAATTCTTATCTTGTGCTACAGTTTGTTAGCAGTATCATTTGCTGAATTTAAATTGTTTTGGTAATGTGATTACAATTGGGAATTCGCATTTTCTTGGATGGAGTGGGAAGTAGGGACAGAAGCATGGATTGTCTCCCTTCTGTTTTTGTGTCTCACTGTCTTGATGAAAACATTTTTGAATTGGGAAGTGTTATTTTCATTTTTGTTTGATTTCATTTATTAGGCTGGGAACTGAGAGATTCTAATGGACTGATAGTTTCAAGTTTATCTAAATCTACCTTTCTAGCTGTTTCATCGAGCATGCATTTAGTACTCTAGTTTGTCACTCTTAGAAATCGTCCTGTTTCTGTGGGTTAGGGCAGAACTTCAAGTTCTGAAAATTATATCATACGGGTAATGCTGTTTCTTGTTGCTGAAGCCTTTTCTAGTACACGGCCTGGGTTGAAAAACCAATCTGACACAAGCTCAGTTGTCCATTCTAAGAATTTCATTAGCTCTAAATTTCATCCTTTTATTCCTCAACACCAGTTTGGAAGTAATTTCTGGAGCAACTGGACACATTAGCTACATGATGTTTTGCAGACCTATTTAGCTGAAAATTTTATGGCAACGCTATTAGCTTCGATGCAACAATTCCATTTTCAGATTGAGTCTGGAACTTTTAGGGTCTTTAGAGCTCACTGCATTTTGTTTGCATGGTTCTCACTCTATTTAAATTGCTCAGAGGTCAGCCCTATTCCTGTTCTTTGATGTGAACATTTTGAGATGCAAGGGATTCTGTGTGGATAGCAATTTAACAACATACATAACAACTTCAATTTCTGCTTTTGTGTTTGTATGTGTGTGGCAGTAATACTTTGAGAGGTGCAAGCAGTTCCGGAATATCATTATTATTGGGTTCCATATTATGTTTTCAAGATATTTCCTGATGATGGGTTCTTATCTGAACTCTCGTCTCCTCCTTTTGTGAGTGCCTTGTTTGCAAGAGTATGGTTGATCCTCTGCTATTGTGAAATAAGAGGAGAAAAATAACATGATATATGCCTTTGCTATTGATGGTTGTAATCATGTTGTTTATAGGTGGGTATAGAACACATCTATCTAAGTTTAAGCACCTTTAACTTCTTTAATTTATGACAGGATATTTTCAGGAAACTCCAGCTATGGAAGCTCACAGGTTCAGTCTTTGGCTTTTCGTCTACACCAGAACTAGTTTTTGGAGCTTATGTTCTGTACTACTTCTGTGTGGTTGAGAGGCAAATAGGTTCTAACAAATACAGCTTAAGTTCTTGTTCAAGCTCAATTTGTAGCTCATCTGTTTCTTTTGAGTTCATATTACGAAATCACATGTTGCAATTAGAGAAACTAATGTCGATTATTTGTGCTAAAACCTCACCGTCCATGCCCTTTAATAATTGAAAGAAACATGTAAAATGTTAATTTCTTTTAATAGATTTGTGTCATGCCAGAGTATACAAGCCATAGGAAGCTATTCATTAATCTTACAATATGGAAACATTACACAAAATCTGCCTCTGAGAAACTTGCCCGCATTGCCATCCTTTTTAGGTTGCCTTACGCAATTTCCTTTGGTTGCTTGGGTGGTTTTAGTAATTGATATAAAGTTGATAGAATCAGGTGAAGCTAGTGCTTAGAATGTGCTTTAAAAGTGAATGATGACAGGTGATAGCAATTAGCGTATTTAACTTCTGTAAGTTGTTCAGATTCAACTATAATAATTGTTGTCCAGTTATTAATTTACCAATACTATTATCAGATTTATGCTGCATGTGCTAGTTGTCTTCTTTTCTTATTGTTGATGCCATATGACTTCATTTGTATTATTCATCAATAAATAAGCAGCATATATGGACAACAGACGGAAGAATAACATCCCTATGTATATTCTTTGGTTCAGGTCTTTACCCTGTTTTCTATTATTGTCTCTTTACTGCTTGAAGTCCTTGCACTCTGGCCACTTAAAGGCATGATCATTTGTTTTCTAGTTAGTTTTAATGGATCACTGGATAATGTGTTATTTCCTGAATCCTTCTTGTTGTATTAATGGTAGTTCCGTGGCAAAGATTGGGATATTGTCTCTGACGTTGCATTTGGAATACCAGCTTTGCTACGTGCTACTATTCCATTACTCTTTTCATTCTCATTTAATACTTGTTCTTTTCCTTTTTTAAACTGGTTCGTCATAGAACTCTGGGTTTGAGCTTGAGTGAATTGGAACAAGCATCAATTTGATATATATATATATATCTGCATTCAAATTCCACACATATATTTGTACTTGTTCTAATGATTTAGCTTTGAATTTCTGGCAGATCCCTCCTTGAATATACTCACTTCAGGACCTTATGGCCTCATATTTTCTTCATTTGTACCCTTCCATTTTGATATTCCTGTTTCAACATGATTTGATGCCTTTAGCCTCAACTTCTTGGACAAGACTTTTATTTATCTGGCTGGTCTTTGGGTAATCATCAATACTGTGACTCTGGCCCTTGTTTAATTAATTATTTATTTTTTTCATATTTCTTCACATGTGGCAGATCTGATGAATGGTTTTGCATTATGTTACTTTCCGGCTTATTTCCTTAATGTTAGCTTATTTCATGTCTGCTATGTGTATATCTTGCAGCTATTTCTGTCATTCTAAAAGATCTGTGCTACGGGGATTTGTGGTATTCTAGCTGGTTCCCTATATTGTTTGAATGTTTTCCACATACGAAGGATGAAGGTTTGGACTAACTTCTGTTGTCCACTTATATATATTTGCATTTTCCTTGATAAAACATATTGTGTCATTCTTCTGTTATGAGAATTATGTTTATTTTTCTTCCTCTAATGTTTTGCTTAAAGGATTTATTTTCCTATCTGAGTTGCTTTGATGGTTACTTTCACTAATATGGGTAGAATGTGTGAGCATTTCCATTGTTTTACCCATGGACGATTCTACTTAAAGATTATTCTTCCAATGCTCAATTTGATATTTTTGATGTGGTGTTTGTTGGCATTCTGGCTGTCAAGCAAGATATACAGACATCCTGAGCCACACAATATTAGATATGGGGGTTGAGTAAGGTTAAGATTCATGTTGAGTACTTTAACAAGTAAGGTCTGGCTCGAACTATTTAGTTGATTCTATTTGCTTTGTTTATTGAGGAATACTTTCCAACTTCAGCATCAAGTTTCAAAGTCTATTGTCATGAGCGCATTACTTTTGCCAGTTTCCACATGGGTAGATTTGCGCAATTGTTCTAATTATGCAAATTCATATGTGGATACTCTGTGGTTGCTATTATGGTACTAATTTTCATTGAAATATGGGTGATTAGTTTCTACTTCTCCGTTTCAGTTTCCTGCACTTATTGCTTCATTCTTCTGAAGACTTTCTTGGCCATCTATGGGTAGTAGATCTCCTACTGGATCATTTAGGAATATCCTAGGAAGTGCACCATCCTATGCTGGTAACAGAATGCAGGTAAATTTTGAGGCAAAAAAGTTAAATGGTAATTAACTACTTTTGGTAGCTTGCTCGTAGTTTCCATTGCCCAACATGTGACGTGGACATCTTAGTTGCATTTTTTTTGTCTTCTTTTGATAGAGTGATGAGGAAAATTTGATAGAATGACAACTCAGTCAGATAAGATGATTTGCCTATAATATTTTCTGTCCTTGTCAAGTGAATAAATGGAGTACAAGATGATAATATATAGTTCTCCCCTGTGCAGACAAGTATGTGTATTTTGCTAATCTAATTTTCAAAAATGGGTGCATGTAAAGAAGCAAAACAGTCCTTTTTTGTGGCAACTTCATTTTCTGCTCTGAAGTCTCTGTTACCATTTTTTTTTTTTTGGGCTTTAGGAAACTATCCTGCTCTGCCCTTGTCATCCACTGTGGAGCCACCGGAGGACTCCATTACGACAGTGATTTCAACGGGCTTTGATAGGTATTCAGCAAGGCAAGCACTCATACATGCCCGAAACGGCGTTAATGCTGCCACCAACATCCTTCTTGAGTCGTAGGCGCATTGAGGAGGCAGTAGTTATGGTGCTTGAAAAATGATATAGGCTCGTCAAGCTATCATGAGCCACTAATGCGTTCATGTTTATAAATTGAGAAAAATAAAAGATGGAATCCCATACTATCGCCTGAGACAATTATACACTGGGTTTTGAGGGAAAAAAAGGGGGGGCAGAGGAAAAAAAAAACAGTGGAAAAAGATTAAAAAGAGCAAAAAAGAAAAAAAAAACACGAGTGAAACAAAAAAATTGGAGGGAGAGAGAGAAAAATTTATTTGTATTTATTTCTACAAGATATCAATTGACATACATATTATCACATGAAGCTAATATTTGACGAAATTCAAAAGATGTATAGAGCTGTGCATAAAATACACAATTGTTTGAATACGATGGAATCCTATACTATCCTATACTATCGCTTGAGACAATTATACTTTGGGACACAAGAGGACGAGAAATAAATATACATCTTCAAAAGCACTATTATGGTAAGAATTATGGATGGAATAAGAATGCATATGACAAGACATCTAAGACATTGGATTCTTTTATTGAAAGTCGATCTTGATTGTGTTTTAATTATTTTTAGCACGGACATAGCATGAGTGAATGTTGAACAAGGAAGTTGATGTTCATCTCGACATTAGCAAAATTATGAGAGATAAGAAAAGCCTACTAGTAGAGATGTCATCTTTAGTTAAAGTGAAGACTTTAGAGGAGATGCTGTTGGAGGAAATATAATATAAAAATAGTAGCAATATTAGCACTCGTTTGGAAATTAAAAAGGATAAAGATGAGAAGGAAGAATTTATAAAAATGGAAGTAGAGGTTGATGACAAGCACAAAAATGAAGAACAAATAAAAGAATGCGAAATTGAACTTCTACAAAATCGTGTGTATATTAATCCATTTGACTATTTGGTTGATTATTTGTTTATTTGTGTTACACAAGAGTTAAAGATTTTTCTAGCTACAGAGACTATTTATACATTTTTGGATAAGTTGTCGGTGATTTTCCATATTCTTTTACGTGGTTTCTTACTAATATTTATATGATGGATTTATGGAAAAGTGAAGTTAAAGTTTAAATAAGATGATGAAGAGTTGAGAAGCTTTCAGAGATTTGTGTTTGATTCAGAAGGACACAAGTTTAAATAGATAACAATTCGCCCTCAAAAGAAGGGGTATGACGTGATTTAGGGATCTGTTGAATTTTATTTAGTATTTATTATTTTTATTTTTATCTATTAATAGGTTTTATTAATAATTTGGGCCATATGAACTTTTTAAATTATGGTCCTATAGATTTAGTATAAATATATTTCATTCAGTTGAAACAAAGAAAACAAATATTTCATATTGAATTTGAGAGTTATAAGATTACTCAATTTTCTTTAAAATTGAGAAATTCAAATTGATTCAACAAAAGTGATCATTGTGTGAGTTGTGACATATCAATTGATTTTGGCGTATTGATTGTAGTCATCCTATCCTACCGATTATTAATTTTGGATTTAATTTTGGTTTCATTACGTTGGGTCGGACACTCTGATGCACGGTTTGCGTTCTTGGAATTCAAATTGGGATCAACCAATTTTTATTCTTCTGCTGCCTCCTCTCTGATCTAGTTAGTAGAAAATTGAGTAATCTCATAACTTTCAAACTCAATATAAAAAGTCTGTTTATTGTTTCAACTGAATGAAATAACTAATTATATTAAATACTATCAAATTCTAATCTAATAACCCATATAGTTCAGATTATTAATAAAGTTCATTAATAAATAAAAATAAAAATAATAAATATTAAATAAAATTCGACGGATCATTGGATCATGTCACATGTTAACTTCAGTTTCTGTTTTGTTTATTCAAGCTACTCTACTTATGATGGACTTGAAATATATGTATACTTAGAGGATGTGTATATTTTGTTCTAAAGCAAAATAAGACACTATCTAAATTGTCTTATTAATCTAAATCCCTCAGCCAAGTGCATATGCATTTATGAATCGAGCTAAAAACCATGATAAAAATGATATTGGACATGGTTGATAGCTCAACTTCATTATCATTATCATTTGGGTTTTAAAGTCATAAGCACGCTAGAAGGTTTTTAAATCATAAGCATGTTAGAAACTTTAAGTCTTATCTATTGTCCATGCAGTTGTTATTCCAATGCCAAAATTAAATGAAGTTTCATCTGACAAAGATGGTTACTGGTGTAAACTTGCAGTTCTGTGAAGATGTAACCCTAAGAACACCACACGCTACTTTGTATCCTGAAGGGTAACCTAATTCACTTCATTGTTGGAGGAACTAATAGAATTATCACACCAAAGACAGTATAACCGTATCAGCTCGTCATAACTCGTCATATTCGAGCAAAATAATTGAAATGTTGACATATTGATAGGACCATGGAGTACCATAAACAGAAAAATAGGTTTTAAATGCATGTAAGATTAAATTTAAGGTATAATCACAGATTCCCACTTGGGCCAAACAAATGGAGGCCGAGGGGAATCATAGTGGGGCTGATTGACAAATAGTTGAATGCGAGTTTTTCTAACTTTGAGCTAAACGCTGTCTGATAACTATAATTGTAGATGAGATAAATTTCCATATCATACCTAGAGTCATCCCCAGAAGAAGTTCTATAAAGATAGATGAGCACTCATTCTCATTAGATTGATTACAAGGATTCCGGCTCTTTCTTTTGAATTTGTCATTTGAAGCATGTTTTGTCCTCTTTTGGGACATGATCCAAAACGTTTGCCTTCAATACAACGAGTATATGGCATTTCTTGCATTAGTATACTGTATGTCTCTGCATTCACTAATTTTAGGTAGTAAAAATAATTTTATCATTGCTAGAAACAGTCATTATTACTCTTGAGAACACCCATCATTACTATTGTTGATTAGATGACCCACATATGACTAGTCTTCACTTTTTATGTTAACTAACTTACGAAGGTGTAGTGTTTTCATTTTACCTCAACTAATTTTAAAACTCCAACTTGGTAAATAAATATAACTTTACTAGTAAGTTTACTACAATTGCGTATTCGGTAAGTAAGTAAATGTGTGAAACAAGCATAATTTATTAATTTGTTGGTTTTAATTGCCCTTTTTCGTGTACGGTTTCATTATTATTTGTACTAGGAATAATAATTTTAGGATCAAAAACTTGGGGGTAGTCCATGATTATTTCCACACGCACACAATTCTTATGAATAAATATATGCTCATGTTCTCAGGATTTTGTTCCAAATGTGACCTTATCTGTCCGGCCACCAGCGGATTTATCCACTTTCTTTAAATCTTGATCAACCATTCAATTTTCCTTACTAGTATATTTTCCCACCATCCTGGTCTAAAAAATTATTCATTTTTTTGATTCCATTATATTTAATAATCCAAGGGTTTTATATTATATAGATATATGTTTGGACTCTAAATTAGGGACCTACTACTGGAGGAGGATAAAGATCTTCAAGATGCTTTAAATTTCGAATAAAACTTAATTTACCATTAGGGAATAATATGAGCTTAAAAGAAACAAAAGATTAAATCAATTCATTCACCTCATTCCAAGAAAGAAAAATGGATGGAATACAAACAATCGACAACTATATTGTAATATGCATTAGTATTTTTAATTTCCTTCATTAGTTTCAATAGCTCGAAGAACTTCAAGTTACATGCTCACAATAAATATAAGGATAGTAGGAATTGACTTTTTTTTTTTTTTGAGTTCATGTAGAACATAACTCCTTCCTCTGCATCTCAGATGAAATTCAAATACAACAAAAATAATTCAATATAGTTCATAATCAAAATGAAAGACAAAGTCATTGATTTATTTGCCATCCATGAAGTTGCACAACTAGACTACTACTCATTGCAATCATATGTTCAACCAAATTACATGAGTTCAAAGTAGTTCTAGAGAAATAATACTATCAACATAATTAATGGAGGGCATAATGCCTAAATAGGCAGAAAAGAAGTTTTTTTATTTACTACTTAATTTTCTTCATCCTCTATGTTGGACTTCTCTGCATACCCTTTTTTTATTTACTACTTAATTTTCTTCATCCTCTATGTTGGACTTCTCTGCATCCCCTTGCCCTTCGTTCTCTTCTGTTGGAGTTGATGGAGTTGCTTCCTGATAAGAATTTGGTTCAAAATCCATATTTGACAAGAAGCAATGGACTCAGTTAAGATACAATAAGAGCAAAGCAAAAGGAAAAGCAGTTATTAAGGTTGTATTTTTTATTCGTTTGGGATAAGATTATTTGTTAAGGAAGTCATGGAAATATAACAAGACAACTTCTACCAAGAGAAAGAGTTTCACTTGTTGGACAAGATAGAAACATACCGTTCCTTTGGACATTTGTTGACGTAGAACACCATTCAACTCTTCCCTATTAATGAGTTTCTCATCCACTCGTATCCGCCCCAATTTTGGTGCACTTAGAGAGCCAGGGGTCAAAAACTCCATCTGTGGACACTTGGAAATAGATATGTCTTTTAACAATGGCAACTCAAGATCCCATTCCCATTCACAAAGACTCTTTAACTTGGATAGGTCTTCAAGACGCAACCTTTCCAAACTTGGAAAAAGTGGAGACTTTTCATATATTTTCTCCACTCTGCCATTCACTTTTTCCATTTCCTTGCAGCTTTTGATTGATAGGTTTTTAAGATTGACTAGATTTTCAGCTATCGAATGTGAAAATAAGATCCTAATGTTGCCACAATCATATATCTCCAAGTTTTCTAGTATTCTGAAAAAGTCGTGTGGAATTTTATGACACCATGTATTGGTAATATTATCATATCCTCCAATTTCTAAGTGCTTCAATCCACAAAATGCAACCTGCAAATAAATATGCAATAAATTATGTGGTGACCATGCTACTTGAATAGCAGATGTAAAAGGAAATTTGATACTAGAGTTTTACTAATAATGCAAAATTTGATGAACAAAATTTTGTAAATAATCTAATCAATAGTAAGATTTTACTATTAGTCTTTAAATAATAGATGAGTTTTTACCAGTTTTTTAAATGATACAGAAGCTTTTTCATTGTATTAACTTGGTATATATTACATCATCCATCCAATTCCTCATGTAGTAAGTTTTAAATTGATTAATTACCGTTTTTGGCCATTAGTTAATTCCAACTGGTGTTCTATTCGCAAATTATATTTGTAAGGCTTAACACATTCAAAGAAAAAATCCTTGTAAACTAGAAAGGTTGAATAATAGCATATCAAGTTTAGTAAGTCCTACATATTTATCATTCAATGGCAGAATTCGAATATCACTTAACATGTATATTATTAAGGTTGAATAACATCATATCATTCAAATTATCATTTAACATAGCTATTTAAAAAATACACTTGACATGTGTGTGTGTGTGTGTGTGTGTATCATTAGTGACTTAAGGTATTATATACTTTAATAGATATGTAAAATATATAAAATTTAATACACAGACACACACACTTATAATATTTAACATTGCTATTTAAATTTAATTATATTTCAATTACCATATTTATAGTTATATATGTTAAATATTTTCTTTATGTCATATTTTTTTTAACTATTTAAAGAATATACTTAAGACGATTCCAATATTAAAACATATATTATTTTAATTACAATATTAAAAATATATATATTTTAATCTATATTTCATAAAATATTTAAAATAACTCTTTTAAACATGTTATATGTGTGTGTAATAATTAACAATATATTTAACATTATTCAGGAACTTAAAAAAGTATATAATGCAATTATAATATTTTAAAATATATTCTCTGTTTATTATTATATATATTATAATGTATATTCAAAAATATTTGTGATACAAACATACCTTTTCGGAGCAAAATAGGTGAAAATAGTCATCTTCATGTCCGTCTGCCAAATCTTGATTACTCCCATTAGAAGAGACAAAGCTGACAAGCTCTGAGCAACCGCTGATAGCCATTCTATTCAGCACTGGAAATTCAATGCTGTCTATTCCTTTGCTGAAAGTTGTTAGGCTCGGCATTTCAAATAGTTCCAGTTTCTCCAAATTTGGAAATGTTATGGAACTCACGTTTCCATTCGTTCCATTGTCTTCATACAGAAGAACTTCTTCCATCTTTTCACAACTTGAAATCTCTAGTGATTTGAGATTTGAAAGATCTTTAATCGTTGAAAATGAAAATAATCTCCTAATCTCAGTGTTTCCAACGATTTTAAAATTCTGTAACCTGTCAAATGTAACCTAGAAACAAGTAAAGAAACAATTATGATAGTTATTACTTAAATCACAAAAGTCGAAATCATTTTGGAACTAGTTGCTTGACATATAAAATGATGGGAAAGTTTTTACAATGTTTTAATTAATACATAATTTTTCTTTTCATGAATATTAACTTTAGGACATAAACTTTTATATTTAAAAAAATTTATTGATTGAACTCATTTACATTCAATTCAATAACTAGATACCTATAAGTTAATTTAAAGGATAAAATAATAACAATATATACGACGTCATAGCAAAAAGGCAAGCCAAAATAATTTATATGAATCAACCTCCTATCACGATATAATATAAAGTATTATATTAATCGTTTTGCATTTCTACTCATTCAAATTATCATTTAATATAGCTATTTAAAAAATACACTTGACATGTGTGTATATATATGTGTGTGTGTGGGTGTGTGTGTGTGTGTGTGTGTCATTAGTGACTTAAGGTATTATATACTTTAATAGATGTATAATATATATATAATTTAATACACGGACACACACACTTATATATTTAACATTGCTATTTAAATTTAATTATATTTCAAGTACCATATATATAGTTATATATGTTAAATATTTGCTTTATGTCATATTTTTTTTAACTATTTAAAGAATATACTTAAGACGATTCAAATGTTAAAACATATATTATTTTAATTACAATATTAAAAATATATATATTTTAATCTATATTTCATAAAATATTTAAAATAACTCTTTTAAACATATTATATGTGTGTGTAATAATTAACAATATATTTAACATTATTCAGGAACTTAAAAAAGTATATAATGCAATTATAATATTTTAAAATATATTCTCTGTTTATTATTATATATAATATAATATATATTCAAAAATATTTGTGATTTAGTATATATAAGTACAAGCATTCATTTACATAACGAGAAAAACAACAATAATAATAAGATACAAACATACCTTTTCGGAGCAAAATAGGTGAAAATAGTCATCTTCATGTCCGTCTTCCAAATCTTGATTACTCCCATTAGAAGAGACAAAGCTGACAAGCTCTGAGCAACCCCTGATAGCCATTCTATTCAGCACTGGAAATTCAATGCTGTCTATTCCTTTGCAGAAAGTTGTTAGGCTTGGCATGTTATGTAGTTCCAGTATCTCCAATTTTGAAAATGTTATGGAACTCACATTTCCATTCATTCCATTTTCCTCGTATAAAAGAACTTCTTCCATCTTATTGCAACTGGAAATCTCTAGCGATTTGAGATTCAAAAGATCTATAGTTGTTGAAGGTGAAAATAATCTTCTAATGTCATTGTATCCACTGATTGTTAAATCTATCAACATACTAAATGTAACCTGGAAACAAGTAAAGAAACAATTATGATAGATATTACTTAAATCACAAAAGTAGAAATCATTTTAGAACTAGTTGTTTGATATATATGTGTGTGTATATCATTAGTGACTTAAGGTATTATATACTTTAATAGATGTGTAAAATATATAAAATTTAATACACAGACACACACACTTATAATATTTAACATTGCTATTTAAATTTAATTATATTTCAAGTACCGTATTTATAGTTATATATGTTAAATATTTGCTTTATGTCATATTTTTTTTAAGTATTTGAAGAATAAACTTAAGACGATTCCAATGTTAAAACATATATTATTATAATTACAATATTAAAAAAAATATATTTTAATCTATATTTCATAAAATATTTAAAATAACTCTTTTAAACATATTATATGCGTGTGTAATAATTAACAATATATTTAACATTATTCAGGAACTTAAAAAAGTATATAATGCAATTATAATATTTTAAAATATATTCTCTGTTTATTATTATATATATTATAATGTATATTCAAAAATATTTGTGATACAAACATACCTTTTCGGAGCAAAATAGGTGTAAATAGTCATCTTCATGTCCGTCTTCCAAATCTTGATTACTCCCATTAGAAGAGACAAAGCTGACAAGCTGTGAGCAACCGCTGATAGCCATTGTATTCAGCACTGGAAACTCAATGCTGTCTATTCCTTTGCAGAAAGTTGTTAGGCTTGGCATGTCGATTAGCTCCAGTTTCTCCAGATTTGGAAATGTTATGGAACTCACATTTCCATTCGTTCCATTTTCCTCGTACAAAAGAACTTCTTCCATCTTCTCACAACTTGAAATCTTTAGTGATTTGAGATTCAAAAGATCTTTAGTTGTTGAAGGTGAAAATAATCTTCTAATGTCATTGTATTCACCGATTCTTAAATATGTCAACGTACTAAATATAACCTGGAAACAAGTAAAGAAACAATTATGATAGATATTACTTAAATCACAAAAGTCGAAATCATTTTGGAACTAGTTGTTGATATATTAAAATGATGAGACAGTTTTTACAATGTTTAATTAATACATAATTTTTCTTTTTATGAATATTAATTCTAGGACATAACCTTTTATATTTAAAAAAGTTCGTTGCTTGAACTAATTTACATTCAATTTAATAACTAGCTACTTATGAGTGAATTTAAAGGGTAAAAGAATAACGGTGCGTGTCACACCATAACAAAAAGGCAAGCCAAATTAATTTATATGAATCAAGCTCCCGTCACGATATAGTATAAAGTATTATATGGATCGTTTTGCATTTCCATTCATAAGTGTTTTTAAGTAGCTCATTCTCATTCTTTTCAATTAATTTCTTTCTCTATTAATTAATACGATATTTTTCTTTTTCTTCAATTCTTTTATCTTCTCTTTCTAAAAGTTGCCCACAAATCATAATATGAAATACATAAATTTTCACACTTACTGTAAAAATTTCTCTCTAATCTCGTAAACATCTTTTGTGGACAATTGATTTGGTTCTTTTTCAATGTTTCTTGCATATGATTTGTTCATATATATATATATTATGCATGTATTTATAGACATAAGTATCGTTAATAAACTATATTCTAAATTGACTGTAAATATGTCAAGATCGAAAAACAATTTATCTACATTATCCATTGTATTGCATTTGTTCAACAGGTTTAGCAAGATTTCAGAGTCTGTCAATCAAACATTCTTAAAACATTAAATCATTGTATTTTGATTAATTTAAATATCTTCCTTACGGTGGTAGAAGTTTGTCGTAACATTGAACTTTTGACCATTTTCTTTACTAAGAATTCTAAAATAATTGATATGCTATATAAAATTAAAACATATTGGAAATTATTGTATTAAAAACAATACAAATTGAAATTTGAAATGAACCAAACAGAGTTTAAATAATAGTTTTAGTTAATGTTTTAATTTAAGGAAAATATTTCTCAAAATTATCAAAAAAAATTTAATGAAAGCTATAATAAACAAATACATAAAAAGCAATAGAAATTAATTTTAGAATATTTTAAATATATTTTTGAGTAAAATGATTTTTTGAACATAAATAATATATTTTTATTTAATGTGTTTTCAGAATTTTATGTATTTAGATATATGTTTAATTTGAAATAATAGTTTTACTGATTAAATTGATAATATATAGTAAACTTAAGAATTTTTTAAAAGCGGAAATGAATTTGAATATACTTTAAATATCAGTTTAATTTATTTCATTATTATCAAAATCTATCACAATCTAAAATAAGAAAAATAATTAAATTAAAAGTCAATTTTAGAAGATAATATTGTTTGTTTTCATTTAGGATATATATATTTTTTTAAACTTAAAAAACATACTTGACATATATCAGATATTTAAAAATGTATATCTAATATTATAATATTTTAAAATATATTACAGACTTTTATTTCTACTTTAATTGCCAACTAAAATAACCCACCAAACAAATAAATACCAACAAGTCGATAATAAATGTTGACATAATACCTTTGGATTGCAAAACAAGTGAGGGCAGTCCTCATCATTGTTGCAGCCTCCCGCATTTTGATGACTCCTAACCGAAGAGGTAAGCCTCCTCAGCTTTGGGCAATCCTCAATTTCCATTGCCAGAGGACAGGGAATTCAATGCTTTCAACTCCTTTGCCGAATGTTGTTAGACTTGGTAGATTACATAACCACAGCTCCTTCAATTTGGGAAATATGAGGTGACTTCCATTTGCATCATTAATGCTGTTTTCTTCAATTGAGAACACTTCTTCCATCATCTCACAATTCCGAATCGAAAGATACCAAAGTTGTGGAAAGCCGCCCTTCGCCGTTTGCAACGAGAAGTTGATATAGAAAAAAAATTATATTATTATAATCATGTTCATAAATGCTTCTTAAATAATTGAATTTGTTAAGCATATTCTATAGACACTTAAAAAAAATATAGCATAAATCAAATATTTGACATATACATATATATATAATACTTGAAATATAATTACATTCATAGCTATTTTAAATATATATATATTTATTTATTAAAATATATAATAAAAATATAAAATATATTTAAAAATACTATATATTCAAAAATGGATCTATAAATTTTATGAATAAATTGATGCTATGATGCAATAATATTTGGTAAAATAAATAATTTATGCTCAATATTAATCAACAAATAATAAAATTGGGTCTTTTAGTCTACATAATTTATTTTTCTTAGTTATTACAGTTTCACTATAATGTGTTAATGAATATATTATATATAATTGTGTTCATATATATATATATATATACATATATATATATATATGCATGTATTTAAAGACATAAGCATCATTAATAAATTATATTGTAAATTAACGGTAAATATGTCAAGATTAAAAAATAATTTATCTACATGATCCATTGTATCGCATCCGTTCAATAGGTCTGTCAATCAAATATTTTTAAAACATTAAATATTTATATTTTAATTAATTTGAATGTCATCTTCATTATGGAGGTAGAAGTATGTCAGTAACATTGAACTTTTGACCATTTTCTTTACTAAGAATTCTAAAATAACTGATATGTTTTATAAAATTAAAACATATTGGAAATTATTGTATTAAAAACAATACAAATTGAAAAATTGAAATGTACCAAACAGAGTTTAGATAATAGTTTTAGTTAATGTTTTAATTTAAGGAAAATATTTCTCAAAATTATCAAAAAAAATTTAATGAAAGCTATAATAAAAAAATACATAAAAAGCAATAGAAATTAATTTTAGAATATTTTAAATATATTTTTGAGTAAAATGATTTTTTGAACATATATAATATATTTTTATTTAATGTGTTTTCAGAATTTTATGTATTTAGATATATGTTTAATTTGAAATAATAGTTTTACTGATTAAATTGATAATATATAGTAAACTTAAGAATTGTTTAAAAGCGGAAATGAATTTGAATATACTTTAAATATCAGTTTAATTTATTTCATTATTATCAAAATCTATCACAATCTAAAATAAGAAAAATAATTAAATTAAAAGTCAATTTTAGAAGATAATATTGTTTGTTTTCATTTAGGATATATATATTTTTTTAAAACTTAAAAAACATACTTGACATATATCAGATATTTAAAAATGTATATCTAATATTATAATATTTTAAAATATATTACAGACTTTTATTTCTACTTTAATTGCCAACTAAAATAACCCACCAAACAAATAAATACCAACAAGTCGATAATAAATGTTGACATAATACCTTTGGATTGCAAAACAAGTGAGGGCAGTCCTCATCATTGTTGCAGCCTCCCGCATTTTGATGACTCCTAACCCAAGAGGTAAGCCTCCTCAGCTTTGGGCAACCCACAATCCACATATTGTAGAGGACAGGGAATTCAATGCTTTCAACTCCTTTGCCGAATGTTGTTAGACTTGGTAGATTACGTAAGTCCAGTCCCTCCAATTTCGGAAATGCGAGGTGACTTCCATTTGCATCATTAATGCTGTTTTCTTCAATTGAGAACACTTCTTCCATCATCTCACAATTCCGAATCTCAAGATACGAAAGTCGTGGAAAGCCGCCCTTCGCCGTTTGCAAGGAGAAGTTGATATAGAAAAAAAATTATATTATTATAATCATGTTCATAAATGCTTCTTAAATAATTGAATTTGTTAAGCATATTCTATAGACACTTAAAAGAAAATATAGCATAAATCAAATATTTGACATATACATATATATAATAGTTGAAATATAATTACATTCATAGCTATTTTAAATATTATATATTTATATTTATTTATTAAAATATATTTAAAAATACTATATATTCAAAAATGGATCTATAAATTTTATGAATAAATTGATGCTATGATGCAATAATATTTGGTAAAATAAATAATTTATGCTCAATATTAATCAACAAATAATAAAATTGGGTCTTTTAGTCTACATAATTTATTTTTCTTAGTTATTACAGTTTCACTATAATGTGTTAATGAATATATTATATATAATTGTGTTCATATATATATATATATATACATATATATATGCATGTATTTAAAGACATAAGCATCATTAATAAATTATATTGTAAATTAACGGTAAATATGTCAAGATTAAAAAATAATTTATCTACATGATCCATTGTATCGCATCCGTTCAATAGGTCTGTCAATCAAATATTTTTAAAACATTAAATATTTATATTTTAATTAATTTGAATGTCATCTTCATTATGGAGGTAGAAGTATGTCAGTAACATTGAACTTTTGACCATTTTTTTTATTAAGAATTCTAAAATAACTGATATGCTATATAAAATTAAAACATATTGGAAATTATTGTATTAAAAACAATACAAATTGAAAAATTAAAATGTACCAAACAAAGTTTAGATAATAGTTTTAGTTAATGTTTTAATTTAAGGAAAATATTTCTCAAAATTATCAAAAAAAATTTAATGAAAGATATAATACATAAAAATATAAAAAGCAATAGAAATTAATTTTAGAATATCTTAAATATATTTTTAAGTAAAATGATTTTTTGAACATATATAATATATTTTGTTATTTACAATGACAGCATGGGATCAAACTTTTAATTAGCTATTAATAACCTGCAAAATTTTGAATCTATTTCTTGATATAAACCATCAGTTTAATCGCGTAAGGTAATAATAATTATTCTAATTAACTCTGGACTGCCAAAATTTAGGACATCATGTTTATTTTAAGTTTAGAATCTCTTGATGAATGAGTATTAATTACCGTTTATTTTAAATTTTAAATCTCTTCATTTTAGTTCAGTAAAGAATTAAAAAAGAACACACACACACACACACACATTATTAAGTGAAAAAAGCAAAATAAATTTGAAGAATATGAATGGCTAGCTTTCTTAAGTTAACGTAAGAATTACTATGATTACTATCATTAAATATACCGAATTGCAATTGCATAATTATCCTTAAATGAAAAACAATTTGAAGAATATTCTAGTCTAATAAAATAAATTTTGCCAGATATATTTATACAATTCGAAGAATATTTTACACAATTCAATTTCAAGCATCAATTTTATTCTCTTGCTATATTTATAAGCAATACCTGATTCGTTCTAAGACTATGTCATATAAATTATAAAATGTTGAATGATATCAAAGATCAAAAAATATAAGATGTAAATATTAATCACCAAATGTAATAAATGTGGACATACCTTTGGATTGTAAAATAATTGAGGGCAGTCCTCTCCATTGTTGCAGCCTCCCGCATTTTGATGACTCGTAACCGAAGAGGCAAGCCTCCTCAGCTCTGGGTAATCCGAAATACTCAATTCAGTGAGGACAGGGAATTCAATACTTTCAACTCCTTTGCCGAATGTTGTTAGACTTGGTAGATTACGTAATGTCAATTCCCCCAATTTCGGAAATATGAGGTGACTTCCATTTCCATCTAGAATTGGACCATCGCACAACTCTTCTAAGTTGGGAAGATACTCCAGACACAACGACTCCAAGTCACGGATAATATCAGATTTAATCATCAGATTCTTCATCGTTTCGGAGTTACGAATTTCCAAGGACTTGAGGTTTTGAACTTGTGATAGATCCACACTGTATGAACCATCTCCACTTAGATGCAGCACTTCAGTAGTCCTTGCGAGTTTGTGAATCCAGCTTCCCAAATTAATCTCTCTTGGTAAATCATTCAGAACCATGATTTTCTCATGCGTTTCGGGGATTCTATAGTAGCCGCGGCCATTCACCCAAATTTCATATTGTTTTATGTTTGAGGAAAGGCGTATGTCTTCCCCAAGTAAACTGACGTCCTTCATTTCAATCTGCAAACACGTGAGCTTGGGCAATGACTCCACCTCCTCGAGAGACGCGTTCTTTCTCCCTTCTTCATTTATGTTTGCTGATTCCCATCCATCAAAGCTCCCCAACATCTTCAACTCCTCCAATTCAACCAGCTCCGATATGACTCCTGGTGCTATTCTTTTGAGGTTGTAGCAGTTTGATACCTCTAACAACTTGAGGCGCTTTAATCTCCTCATCTCATCAGGCAGCTCCTCAATCCCGTCACACTGGGTACACTTGAGAATCTCAAGACTCAATAAATTGCCAACAAAAGAGAGATCCTCTAACCAGCAACGCTCAAAAATCAATGTTCGGAGCTTTTTCCACGACTGCATTGAAATTTCAGGTAGTAATTTGAATGAAGTTCCTGTGAATGACAACACATTTAGTGCTTTCATTCCATCCAAAAATGAAACGTCGTTTATCTCCCTGGTGTCCTGTCCTCCTGTGTGATGTATGGCCAAGAGGTGAAGATTTGGAACATTAGACCCCATGAGATCATCAGGACACACACTGCCTGCATTTGGAACGATAATTGAAATCCATTCGTAATCGCTACGAGAACGACCCATTGAACGAAGATTGACATTGGCCCGACCTTCCTCTGAAGCAATTTCAATGGCTACGTCACGAACAACATCATGCATTTTGACATGTTGCTTGCTTCTGCCGTCCACTGAAAAGCTTCTACCGTCCAGTAGCAAGAAACGACTTTTAAGCATATCAACTAAGCTGACTATTCTGTATGTTGCTAGCTCCAAACTACTAATACCTTCAAACAAGTCTAAACTCCAGCAGTAAAAAGTCAGGTCCTCGAGACTAATATCATAATCCTCTGGAAACAAACAGCAGAGCAAGAATAACAATTTTGCCTCCTCATTATCTATGAATTCATAGCTCAGCTTCAACGGACGATAAACATCCTTAAGAACATATGGTATATTTTTAAGGTGGGATCCTTTCAACAGATGCAGTGCATTTTTCCATATGCGTCCATCTTCTTTATTATTCAATGCACCACCAACGGTTATGAGGGCAAGTGGTAGACCTTTGCACTCTATTGCAACTTGTTTTGCTATAGAAATCAAATCTGGATCTTCCACACAAGTTCCGGCTTTCTCTGTAAAGAGAGACCATGCTTCATCGTCCGATAAGATTTTCATTTTAAAAACCTCCGCATTCATTTGATTTAACACTTCAACACTTCTAGATGTCAATAGAACAACACACTCCATGGAACCACTTTCACAGGGTATTCCTAAATCCTCCAACCTGAGATTCTCCCAGATGTCATCAAGAACTATGAGGCTTTTCTTTGGGCCCATTAATCTGGAACGTAGTTTCTGTGCTCTAGCATGTATTCCTTCCAAGCCTTTCAGGTCCTTCAAATCCAGTTGCTCAGCAATTTCTTTCTGAATTTTTAACATATCTGCTTGTTGACTGACAGTTGTTATGGCAGCTTCATCAAACAATTTCTCTTCTATCACTTTCTTCATGAGTTCTTTAGCCAGGGTTGTCTTACCGATACCGCCCATACCACATATCCCCATGATATGGACCTTCTTGTCTCTCAAAGCTTTCATGACGTCTTCTTCAATCTGTTTTCTAGATTGAAACTCATGCCATGGTCCCAACTGAATTGCTGCCTGTGCTACTGGGCATGCAGGTTGGGATATGGCATCAAGCTCAGGCCTTCGATCCCAAAGCTCCTTCATAGCTGCAGTTGTCAGTCTAGCTTCCTTGCTCAGTGAATAACGTGATATGAAATTCAACCTGGTACTCTCTACATTTGGAATTTTGGTCTCAATCCCCTCCTTTCGTGCATGGATCTGGTCGGTTTTTGTTAACCATTCCTTAACTTCAGGGGCAATGCGACGTGCATTATTCTCGTCTTCATCTACTTGCCTCTGCACCCTTGCTCTTGCGTTCTCCAGTTGTTGAGCTTCATTCCTTAGGCTCTGAATGTTGCTATTGAAGCAACACAGATAGCTATATTGTTCCGTAATAGCTGGACAGAGATCTGGAGCAATACATTTGACAAGTTCTTTAGCTGGTCCAAAAAGGCATGTCACAGTTTCTGCCATTTCCAGCACTTTCTGAGGATATTATCAGCTTTAAATTTTTTTCCGAATGAGAGAATTGTATAGTTGAAAGCACCTGAGAACAGAGGAAAAAATCAAGATACTGGAAACTGAAAAAACAAAAAGGATGTTCATAAACATGGAAGCAGGTACGTACTAAAATTAGAAAAAAACGCCATATTAAAGACAGCAATAAAGAGAACTTGAACAAATTGCAGATCAAGTTGAGATTTCTTGCAGTAAAATGACAGCCGTATAATTTTAGGTACTTCAGCTTACTGGTGTTCAATCACTTAGAAAAAACTTGATAGCAACCTCAGAATATCACAAACAACTACAATATAGAAGACATAATAGAGAGATGCTTCAAGCTTCAAACTTCAAGTGATCTAAGGATGTATAAGAGTCAAGAAACAATATCTGAAGTTTCTTAGTTTCAATGGACTTACACTGTTGAAGTACTGTTTTACCCTTCTTCTATTTATTTCCAGGAATCTGACAAAACTAAAGATGTGTGGCGTCAACTTTATAGCAAGTTATTGTGCTCTTTTTTATAATTAATATCTCTGTATATGTGCAGATGATGAGAGCTCGAAGAATGCAATATTAAAGACAAAGCAATATAGAGCAGACTGAAATTAGAGGAATTGCTAACTAATAAAGGTGAGACTTGGTGCTACTTACTGCTTACTTGTGCTCGTTTGCTCAATCTCAAGTAGTAGTTGTGATATCGATGGCCGAATAATACTGATACCAACTGTAGTTTGGACAGCTTAGAGGGGAGGTGATTTCAGTTTCAAATCTCGAAGTGATCAGATGATGGCGAAGACATTCAAGAAACAATATCTGATAAATGTTTTTACACTTCCCATTCTCTCCCACGGTATTGAACTGCTGATGATTACACTGTCCAGTGATTTCTCAGGAAGCAGACAAAAATGATTGGAGAGGTGGGGCACCTACTTTAGTCGAAATTATTGCCACTTTCGGGGAGATAATAGTGGTGGAAGGAGACATTCAAAGATGGCGGCCGTCCTCCACGAGCTGGATGACTGACACTTGAGAAGTTGTGATATTGGCGGCCGTCGTTCGGAGCAGGTGCAATATTGGTGTTTCTTAAAGACTAGTCAATTGTTCGATTGCTTCAATTATTATCTATATTAGAAAGTACATATGCGTGTTTTAATTAGATCACAAGATGATGAAAAGTTTGAAATGTAATCAAGTTAGGATAAAATTGACTAATATAAAATTACGAAACATTGATATGACAAAATCTCTCTATCTCTCTCTCTCACACACACACACATTTTTTTTTTTACCATGATTTAAATGAATTACTAACTAGCTTTTTAAGAATATTAATTGTGCTGATAGAACTTTTTTTGTTCGAATTAAATTTTATTATGTATTTACTTATTACTCTTTATATTTTTTTATTTTTGACATTAGATATGTATGAAAGTGTAATAAAATAAAGTAATTGATTTTTATACTCATATGAAAGGATCGATTAAGTTTCAATTAAAGAGATAAAACATCAGACTTTAAGAAATAATTGCTTTTTGTCGGAGAGAGAGGGGTGGAAGGCTTCAGCGTTCAAAGGCTTCCTCCACTCGCTCTGTATGGGCTGGATAACACATATGGGTCAAGAAAAGAGGCATCTCTGAATAGTTTCTCGTTTGCAATCAAGTTGAAGGTTATGTTTGTTTTAGTTTCTAAGTTAGTGGTTTTAGATGTATTTTTATTGAAAATAATTTAAAAGTAGGAGTGAGAGAGAAAAAAAATTAAAAAATATAATAATTATATTGTGCTTTTTTGAGATGAAAATATGAAAACAAACATAGCCTAACTTTTTTCATTTGAATATGATCCCATAAATAATTTACAATCAAAGCATTAAGCCATTTATACTCCTAGACAAAAATTATTTCTTCTTTTAACTGTGCGTGCTTGCTCTTGAATCGGCAACGTTTGTTTTTGTAATTATACGCTCATTGAAATATACATTCAATTATTTTTTTTTTTAATTTTTAATTTTTAATTTTTTATAAAATTTTAAAATAAAAATACTTAAAAATATATATTAAAATTTAAAAATAAGCAAAGCCATCTTTCTTTTTTAATTGAAAATTTAAAACTGTGTGGCATTAGGCGGCCTTCTTTCGAACCAACCAAATCAAAAGTGAATAGTCATCAATTTTGGGACTGTCCGATTCCGAAACATCATCTTAAACATGGGTCACGTGATTAGTGAAGTCTACCCCACCATGTGATTTTTTGTCTTTTCGCCATCACAATTTGTTCTTCTTCATCTTCTTCCTTTTTTTACTATTTTTAATGTGTTATATTGACAAAAAAAAAAAATTACAGCTGTAGTGCATCCAATACAATTATAAAAGCTCCTATTGTCAGAATATTTTACGGTCCCAAGTTTTTATTATTTTATTTTCAAAGACAAAATTGCATTGCATATATTATTAAAGTATAGTATTATTATACCACGATTTATTATGAAATTAATATCACGAAAAATTATAAAAACAAAATGAAGCATAGAACAAAATGATGAAAAGCACTGAGCATCTTAGAAACTAGTACTATTTGTAGTTTAGGCAAAAAAATACCATTTAGAAATCACAAAAAGTTGAGTTCTTACATTAGAAAATAGGCAGGCAATTAATATGGATGAAAATATAAAAAGAAAAAGTGTTAAAAATGATGATAGGTAGCTTAATGATACTTAAAGATTTTTGATCAATTTTCGAGTTATTCTAGCATTTATAAAATTAGGGACAAACAAACTTGTAAACCACGGAAAGTTAAGGGAAGAGAGAATTTCTTATATTGGTAAATAGGGAGGCAACCAATATGGAAGATATTAGGGAAAACTAAATTGTGAAAGAAACAAAGGGGAAAAGTTTTGGGCCAAGTGAAGGCAGGCAGGTAGGGAATCAAAAATATGCTTAATCATTTCGGATTAACTCTAATTTATTTTTAACATGTATAAATTTTTTTTTTCTATGATACTTTATCTTGGAAGTTGAAGAAAAGTTGTCTTGTCCAATAAAATTTGATTTTTTTTTATTTATTTGTATAAAAATATAACAACATTGATTGAAGTTGATACATTCATGCTATTTTTTTAAAGAATGGATAACTTATAAAATAAAAAGACAAAGAACGAAATTTAAAATATAAAAAACTAGAATAAATTAAAATTAAAAGAGGACATTGGCCAAAAATATCATAAATTAAAATTCAAGAACACTCAATGTCTATACATATAATTAAAATAATAATAATTGTTACCTATACATTTTATATCATTTATATAATTCATAAGATTTTAAAAAAGAAAAAAGTTGATAAATAGAAAATATAAAAAATCTATAAATTTAGAGAAGTAAGTGAAATAAATAAAAATTGTGAGAGTATAGTTAAAGAAGAATATATATAAATAATTAAGGGAATTTTAGTAATTATATACTACACAACCATAATATATTATGTAATGGTAATTTTGTCAAATAGAAGTATAAGTTTATTTTTAACTAATTACCAATATGTCAACACATGGTGTTGAAAGAAAATGAGATTCTCTCAAAAATAGTTATTTTTGTATAAAAATTATACTAGGCATGTGATTTGCAATAAAGTAGGAATATTCATTCTATTCCCAACTTTTTCCCGCATACCACCTATGCCCTGAGGATTTGAAAATAAGTACTATAAACAATTTTCATGTTAAATGAATCTTAATTTTGTCATAGTAATTTTAAATACTTAATATTTGTGCTAAATAATTTAAAATAAATATCAAGTCACAAACTTAACAAACAAATTCAGTTGTTTAGTTCAAACACAACTTTTTATGGTTTTTAACAATAGGAATGATAATAAATTTTTAAACTAACTAAGCATATGACCTATACCTATAAACTAAGCTCAACTCTAAGTAACAAATAAACTTATCTAATTAAATCCATAGGCTGGGGTGTTGTTTTGTAATTCTCATTTACAATATGCATATGGTGTACAAATGCTTGCAAAATACACAAATAAATTAGATTTGTATAGGAGATGCATTAAGAATATAATTCATGGAGGAATTGCAACAATTAAACAAAAATTGAAGCTTACTGCTGCATATAATTGTCACCAAATTATTTTTTGCTATAAAGCTACAACAGTATAATAGAATGTCCAATTGCAAGTTCAAAATTATAAACACACCATATTTTATCTAAGAATCTAAAGTTATTATTTCTCCTATACCAAGTCTATTAATTTTATTTTTCACATGTCACGAAATAAAATTTTATTTTTTCAAATGAAATTTTTCTAAGCTATTATATCAATTAATAAAACACTTATGTTCAACTATGAGATTGTATCAAAATATACTTTTAATAAAATAAGGACTAGAATCAAACTGGAGATAAAGTCCACAGGTATGAAATCAAGAAACGACCAGTAACACATGAAAACTTTTACCTTTGCTAATAATGCCTCACTGTATGCAGATGATGCACTACATAAACAAAAAGGTGTAGCAGAGGAATTAGAAGAAAATACTAATAAATTTGAGATCTGTTGAAGTAAAATATGACTGGAAAATATAGGGAGATAGATATAGAACCTATATATATACTTCTTGCAGGAGCTTGGAAACTGAGTGATTTGAAAATGGCGGTTTACTATCAACTTCAGCGTGCATTGGAGGGTGCTTTCGGTATCAACTTTCAAGAGAACAGATCTGATGATGGCTAAGATTCAAGAAACAATATTTGAGGTTTCACTTGCCTGACATTATTCAATTAAAAAACCACAGGGTTTGCTTTAAATGACTTTCCTGGAATCTGACCAAACGCCTTGTGATTGGGGCCTTAGCTGTACAAATTTGGACTTCTTTTTCCTCGTTTCCCGACTTGATTTATCGAGACGTGAATCAAGACAAGCCAATTTACATATTTTTTATTGTGATCTGACTGCGAGCCCTATCATCTTTGCATTTAAAAACGCCTTGCAAGTGTGTTGCATGTTGCAAGTTGCAACCAACCCGAGAATATGTATGAAAATCCAAGGAGAAACGGACGAAAGAGTTAACAATCATAATAGAATTTAAATTAGATCTACTAATTCAAAACCCACGTTCAATTTTATAAATAATCGAAAAATTTATATCTAAAAAACATTGTTAATATATTAATATAATTAATAGCGGTTGGCAAATCGAGACAAGTAGCTCGTTAAACACTGAACTCGAATTAAATTTGATACTTGGTAAAACTCAACTCAACTCAGTAATAATCTATAATATGTACGCTATGATGACGTCTTTACCATTAACATATGTCATGTAGACGTACACTTACATATTGTATCTTTTGACAGTTTGCGTCTTTTCCATACAAAATGTTAGGGCATTAAGGCCCCAAAATTTGGAATATTGTAAATCATCCCATAGTGTTTGCTAGCTATTTCAATTCCGTCAAAAAAATAAACATAAATCCCCTAATTATTATATATTTTTATAAGTATAATATAAAAATATTTATATTATTTTTAACAAATAAAATGAAATAACTTATAAGATTTTTTATTGTTATGTATCACAGATTATAACATTTAATCTTTTGTCCATTGTCTCATGTCAATTCAAAGAATTATGTTATCTAATTATCATGTTGATGCCTTCTGAGATGCTCAGGAAGAGACTGAGCTTCCCATCGAAGGGTCATGTCCAATCCTGTAGAACTACGCGGATGGGAATGGATGGACTAAATGCAAGCTCCTGTCCAGAAAGTATATGGTCTGGATTTTCTTTGTAAAATCTCTGTCACTTGCTATGTCAAGATAAGTTCAGCAATTTAGAGCCTTGAGAAACAAAAGTAAGATTTTTCCCATTTTTGGTACTATTTAAAGAAGGTTGATATCACTCAATCAAATTTCAGGGAATTGAGTTATTTCTCCTGATTTATGACCAAACTTGACTAGATAGCTTACCAGACCTCTCTGTAATAGCAGGAAAGTGAAAGAAATAGCGAGCCTATATTGCACTGCGTGCTGGTCTCCTCATGCCTGGGATGTTGAGAAAATTAAAAATCAGATAAACACAACAGCATGTCATGCATATTGCTTCCTGATCTCAATTCCATCAATCTGATGTACAATTATTGCTACAGCACAGATTTTTTTTTCTTTCAAAATTCAATTTTCTGTATTGAAAAGAACTCACCAGTATACAGATGCAAACAAAATTTGCAACTCCAGCAACTTATGGTGGCAAGGCTGAGCAATGCTTTTGATGAGTGTTGTCAGTCTAGTGACCTTACCACATTAACATAATCTAAAACTAGTGAATCTTTCATTGCATCTGTAGTGTTCTTTGCCACTGCCTACAGGAAAATAAACTAGGCCAAGTGACACATTTGATAAAATGCCATATAGATGGTGAGGAGAGGCGCGCACACACAGAGAGAGATTACCATTTTGAAGTTCTGTAGGTTCATTTACCCACATCTATTTGGCCCTAGTAACATGAACTGTTCTTGAATGTAGGCTAGCTATTGTATTGTCAATGTTCTTGCAAGAGCATGTCGCAAAGGCATAATAGATAATTATATCTTGCGCAAAAGAATACGGAAGAAAATCGACCATATATGTTCTCATTTGAGAATATGAGAAACAACAGAAGTATCCTCCTTTTGCATTTTTCTTGGATGAAACTAAGAAGAAAACAGAAGAGATGAGAAATGGGGAAACATTAATTTATGTGTAACTGCAAATGAGGTGAATATGCTAACTATAGATTGGTGCCGAACAAGAGATATAGAACAAGTGCATATGTAAACAAGTTTATAAAGGTGGCACTTATTAAGGAAACCACATGATAAAGATTGATTGATCTAGACATATTTGGCTCAGACTGATACATAACAGCTAGAGAAACTAAAGAGCTAGTATGATGGTAAAACCTAGAACAATAGACCGACCTAGAATGAATGGGATGACATATTTAATACTTATCTTACAGAGGCTTGGAGCAATCTTTAGGCATCTCAACAGACCCACGACAAGACCTGCTTCAAAATCCATCTGACGTCAAAGTAAATCAATTCTAGAGCAGCCACAAAAACAGCTACTCCAAACAAATTAGCAATCCTCCCATAACTCATTCAGCCTGTGTGTTGCGTTTGTATCTGACCCGCATCTCAAATTTGGCGCCGCAAGGGGAAAGGAGACAACAAATGGAGATGGAAGCAGCCGGAGACAGGATCGATGAAGAAATCCAAAATGCCCTTGGGAGAGACATGGCCGACTGGTCGTTAAACATGTCTCATGCTCATCTCCAGAAACAACTTCTTCCTGAGCAATGTCGTGGATTTTCAAGCTCAGAAAAACCATCCTCCATTTCATCATCGTCCTCCCCACCGCTTTTAGCACCAGCTTATGATGAAAAAGTACGAATTTCCCTATACGAAGTTGAAGAACTATATGGTGTAGTATAAAATCTTGTAGACGACAGCAAACCATCAAACACTTTTTCTTGAGGTTCAAATAATCCAGCAATGCAATTCCCTGAACGGTATCTTGTTATCTAAGATCTTCCACAGCATATTTGAGCAGTCCCAGGAAATAATTCTCGATTTCTAGAGCGGAAAAAAAAATCTCATAATGGCTCTTTATGCAAAATCAATCAACAAAAAACATGTTTATTTCCAAATAAATCACTAATGTGTAAATATACAACAAATAAATCAAAAACAGCAACATTGCTACAGTATCAGGCATAACAATCCAATTAACGCCTGATATACTGTTTCTACACAGTTTCTTCTCATTTCCTGCTACATTTACTAACCAAAGGGAAACGACAATTGACCACAAGCACAAATACATACATATGTACACACAAATGCACAGCTAAGTATTCCTCCTCGCAAACGCCATAACCACAAAGACATCAGTAGCAGCCTCTGTGACAATGAAGGACCAAATAAATCATAAACAGCAATATTGCAACAGTGTCGGACACAACAAACCAATTAAAATCTTGAGTTATTATTTCTACAAACTTTCTTCTCTTTCCTGCTAACATTATCTAACTAAAGGGAAACAACAATTCAACACACATTCCTCCTCAAAAACATCAGTATATTATCATCAACAAACCCCAAAAACATAAACCTCAAAGCACAAAAATTCTTCACCTCTCGTTGCTTTTCTGGAACAAGCTAAAATGACACCCACATGCGCCAACATGAAATGCAAATCTAACAAATGTTACCCAAATTAATATTCGAAATCGATCACTCCGTATCATCGAAACATAAGAGATAAAGCAATCAGCATGAATTTCGAAACATGAATCAATCATTTTTTAGACAAACTATACAAAGAAACAGAAATAAACAGATAGAAAATCAATCACCTGAGAGCAGTAATGAAATGAGAAAGCAATATTAGAATGTTCCCTCAAGTTTTTATAATTACCAATATGACCTCACTTCTTTTCAATTTATGTTTTAGGCCATACTTTCTCAGTAATTGGGCCCAATTCAAGAAGCATCATCCCAATCATATACTCAACCCAACTAGTAAGTCCCACTGTTTATATCCACAAGAGGAGATTTTATTCTGCCTATTTCCATTTATCTTAGGACATGTCTAGATGTCTTATTCATTTGAGCTTCATTCCGAAGCACACAGACAAAAACCAAGAGCTGAATTTCGAGGAAAAGGCTTAAAAGGAGGTTTCTTCTGAAATTATTCACCTGTTGATGTGGTTTTGTGTATGTAGGAGCGTATACTTGAGTTCGATATGGTATTTATGTGTTTATGATACATTTTGTTATTATTCATCAACTATATATTTGTTGTGAGCAACTTAATTTTTTATTTTGATTCTTATTTCGGAATTTTTTTTTTTTTTTGATTTTTTTCCATTTGATTGATTTAAATTAGGAATTACGGATTCAAATGCGCGAGAAAGTTTAGAAGCCAAGGTGGAATTTGGGAAGCCTTCAAATGATGCAACCAATAGGAATTACCGGCATAGATCTCCTTTCGGCGAGTCATCATCTTCATCTGATGGTTAGTTCATCAGATAACTTTGATTCATTATAGAAAACTTTTGTGACAGAAAGGGAACTTACATTCTTGGTTTTTAAATGTTCAGCTCTGTTCCATTATAACTTGGTTATGGAATATTGCAAATGATCCTTGTAGTGATTGTTTTTGTAGTCCGCATTTGTGTGAAAAATTCTTGTGTTAAACTTCCTCCCTGTTTTTTCAGAGAGTTGTCTCCCTGGAGTATTTGTTCCGCTAACAATGCTTAAAATTTGTGAGATGTGATATTCTTGGTGTTTCTGAAGTATTTCCCGTGTTGATATTTTTGTATAATTCGGAAACCATTGAGAGGTGATGTGAGACAATAGTATCATCTGACCTGGACTTCCTGACTTCAACTTGTTCATATCTTGCCTGCAGTAACTGTGTCCTTAATGATATAAAAATGATTTACTATAAAAACGAGAACTGCTTACCTCTTATTTTATTTTGTCTGCATTGAATCATTATCTGTGATTGAGTATATTCCTAGAACTTTATTAAAACATAAAATTATATTTCTAAACTACAATTGTAGCAGCTTGTACAAGTAGAGAGAATCTGAACATCTTTTCAGAAGACAACTAAACTGGAAAATAGAAATTCCTCGTAAAATATTTTATCATTATTTAACTATTAAGTTCTATTTCCAGATGTATATTTGCTTGTTGTCTATATATTGATTGTAAATAACTATTCTTTTACTTCTATGGCTACTTTTAAATGCATTCAGGGAGTCCAAAGCATGGGCACAGCTCAAGTTCAGTCCCATCAAGGAAGGATGTTACCATAATTGATGATGATAAGCGTAAAAAGGATGACTATAGGAACTAGTCTGGCCGCAGAGGTGAAACATATAAACATTCTGACAGGTATTCATCTAGGAGCTTCCATAGGCATGATGACCATATCAGACGTGATAGGCATGTGGATGACTATGATCGGGATTATTCCAAGTCATCGTGTCATTCTAGATGGGACTCACGAGACAACTATATTTTGGATTAATATAGGCGAGATAAAGAGTGCCAATCTAGAGATTATGTGAATGATGTTGACACATTCTTTCATACAAAAATCTGATGGCTAACGGCACAAAAGTAAGGATAAGGACTCATATGAGAGAGCTGGTTCTAGTAGAAAGCGTGCTGACATTGAGGAAAGGGACAAGGATAGAGACAGAGATAGCACAGCGAAGATAGAAGTGAACAATATGGAAACCTCTATCATAGGAAGAGTTTGGGGGATTATAAAAGTGATCTCCTATTTATGAAGATTCAAGGGGCCAACGAAATGATTCTTCTTCTTGAAGGGGCAGTGCTGATCATCATTTGAAAGAAGATTCTCACAGAAATGCCAAGGAATTGGATGCTGAGAGTTATACAAATAATGAAAGGGAAGACATGACAGTCATGATATGTATAAGGATTAAAAGACTGTAGAACCAAAGGAGCAATTAGGTGGTTGGTCTATAAAAAGTCAAGATTCTATTGCTAAGAAGCAAAAGCTTTCTAGCTTGGACAGCATAAGTCCCGGGACAGATGGCATGTTTCATTATCTCCTCTAGCAACTTACTATTTCATTCAGGTTGCCAGGCTTGATATCTTTTGGGACTTATTGTGCAGGTACTTCTGAGAAGGCTCATGTGACAAATTTTGATATAGATGTTGCAAAGATTGCTGCTGAATTAGGTAGTTTAAAATATTTCCCTGTGAAGTATAACTTGAAATTGAAAGATACTGTTCAAATCATGCATTATAGGATCAATTATGCACCATCATCAGCTATTTATCTTTCATTATTAACTAATTGAATCTCAAGCTTGGAATCCATATTCATTTGTAACCACAATTAATAGGAATTTTGTTGGAATTGGGTACATGGCTGCTGATCAAAAAAAGAAGCTTTTGTGGGGCAACAAGAACATTGCTGCAGAAGAGGAATTTGAGTAATTACATTTTTTTGTCTTTTTATACTCTGTCATCTATCATCTGGGTCCTTTCTTTTCTAAACTAATTTTGAACTTCTATTCACAAATTGTGGAGATCCCAGATCTTTTTTGTTTGATTTCAATCCAATATACAAATAAGTAGATTCTCTAAAAGCATAAAAGAAAACATCTTTTGATATTTATCCCAGTGCATTATCTGTTGGCGAGTATGGCCAACCCTTTGGAAAAAATCGTGAGCTATTTCTTTCTAGATTGTCATTTTACTGTGAGATTTGTCATTTTCCTTCTTCTATCTTTTTCTTTATGTTCAATACAATGTTCCATACAGTCTGTTTAGTGAGGCAATGCAACAATGTTTGGTGACCGTGAGCAACAAGAAAAGTTCAACAAACTCATGGTAAATTCCTTACCTATTGTGGCTTTGATGCTGTATCATTAGGTACATAAATAATTGTTTGTGTTCTCTTGTTGAGAATTTCATCCCACATACTAACGCTCTTTTAGAATCTGAGGTTGCATTGGTGCCTATGGCCACTTATAGGGCGTGAAAAGCGATGCAAAGGTTGTGCTCAAGTCAGACAACCCCAATGTAGAGAAAAATTGGGAGCAGTTGTGTATGGAATTAGAGAAGTAATACACAACCGGATTTCGCAAAAGAGATGGTCAAATTGTTAGACTTGGTCTTTAAAACTTTCCTTTAGGTATTCTCATATTTGTATTGGTGTATTGCATGAAAAATCTATTATGTCAGACAATGGATATCCATCTTGCGCGAATCTCTTAGTATTTGATCTTGACAGGTAAGGTTACTAGTTATTTGATACTTCTTAGATTATGCATGCTTAAGATGTTTGGAGGATTTATTGCACTTTCTTGAAGTAAATGTGTTCATTTGATTAGCATAGGAAAATAGAAGGGTGATGTTATTTTGTAACTCATGCCCTGGCCAATTATAGTAGGAGTTAAGAGTAGTATTTAGGAAAATATCTGGTATAAAGCCTTACAGGGTGGGTAATGTGCAGTGACATTGAAAAAGCCAACCTCTAGTTGGCCAAAAGTGCCATAGCCTTGGGTTTGAAGTTTAAACCATCAAAAGGTAATCATAATCCAGATTTCATTTCCAACATTACCAGTTCGAGGAGCTTCTTTGTCTACCATTAGTCAATACATCATTCTTCTATTGCATATTGTTGATGTCGTGTATGAGAATATATTGTCACTTGCACGAATTAGCAAGAAGATTTGAAATTGTCACGGTACTCCGACTAATGATTTTGTTAATATTTAAGAAATTAATAGGATAAACGATGATGGTTTAGTGGGATGGTTGTGGCTATGGTATAAATAAAGGTCGAATGGAAAAAAGGGTTTATGCTCAAACAAGAATGAACTTTGTAACTGACATTATACAAAAAGTGAAAAATCACATTTTGATAGGACTTGAAATCTATTACTTAATTTTGCCCCAAGATTATAATCCTGCAGTCCAAGTGTAGAGTATTTCTATATGAAATATATAGGTAAGCTTTTATTTAGAGTGTTAATAGAATCTTTGTAATTAATTAGATAAAGATGGTAATCTGACTAAGTACGTATTAACATATCCTCAATTTTCAATGCAATAAAGCTTCTGTCTCAGTAAAAAAGAGAAAAAGAAATGAATATATTTGAATTTTTAAATTAATGAAAGGAAAAAAGAAGTATCATATGAAATACAAAGTCACACGCGTGAATCAAAAAGAAATTATCTCACAAAAATAGATTTAAACACAAAGCAAACGGGTTTTTCCGAAAATTTTTCAATCCTTGAACTTTGTTGCATCATATATGCTCTTATAATTTCATTTTTGCTTTTCACTATTTCCCAAATTAGAGCATCTTATCATTATCATCATCATTATTATTATTATTAATTGTCAGATTGATTCGGTTTTATGTTCATTTATTATTTAGTAGTTTACATTTTGCAAAACCTCAAAAGTCCACCATAGTGCTGAAACTCTTTTCATCACAAGGTTCCCATAAGTTAGTCTTAGATTTTGATAATACTCCAAATCTTAGCAAATGAAATGACTATTTGATTACATCTCATTTCTCTTTTTGAATTTTCAAACTAACCATTCTTAAGAATTTAATATAGTACAAAAGAGTTTTAGTTTCTCCCACAATGCTGTCATTCAATGCATGCAAAAGTAGAGGCTATGAAATTTAAAGTAGAAGCTTTCGCAGCATTAGTTTCTTACAACTCCCCCACAATTAAAATATTACCGATTATGTAGTTTTTTAAGTATATTTTTTCTTAAACATGAATTTGATTTTTTTCACCTCTCTTAATTACTTTGCCAATTTATTTTAATCAAATTATGTAAAGAAACTTTACATATAGGTGACCAAAACATCTTTGTCACATTTCCAAGTCATTATATAATATATATATACACACACACACACACACACACATTACCATGGAGTCTTGTTCTTCCTTGCCACTTTCTTAGTCACTTATTATACACATCCAATTTTGAAGATTGAATCTGGAATGTGGACATTCATAGGGTTCTTGGGGAAGCATAGCACAGAAATTTTTGTTGCTTGGTAAGAAAAAGAAAGATTTTCATGATAATTTTTTAAGTTACAAAATCTTTTCCATCAATCAGGACAATAAAAATAAAAAATTGAGTACAATGTTTGAGATTGTGCAGGAAGTTGAGGAGAAAAGAGGAGACTTCTTTAATAGATCTGTTTGACTTGTCATTGGACTATATTTTTGAGAAGCTTTTACCCTAGAATTGTGGAGCACAAGTGATCGTTTATAAGAGACGCACATAAAGCATAAATGGGCGAGGTAACTGAATTTCTACTTTCATGATTTGATACTCGACTAAACTATTTGGTCAGTTCCCAATTGTTTACAAATGTATGGATCAAAAATGAATCCAAACTCAGCTTCGACCTTCAATAATGCGATCTATGTAATAGTACACTTGGAGCAAATATACCTAATATTTAAAATTATAACATGTATTGTGATTATGATTAGTTATTTATGAGAATCAAAATGCTTATTATAATTTAAAGTACTCAAGACATTTTGCGCAGAGTGCATGTGATGTTATGGGTTGAAAAATAAAAATTTGAGTTTTATTTTTGGTTTAAAATGATCCACAAGAAAATAGGTCCAACAATTTAAATGATGGACCGAATGTTTTAAAGTAACGGCACAATGGTAATTCAAATAAAATTTAAGGGTAATTTGATCACAATGAGCTAAGGTTAAGGATTAAGTAATTTGAAAATTCTCACTATAATTTTTAAATCTACACAAATTTATTTTTAATGAGCTGTATTAATTTCATTTTGTTACCCCGCGTTATCTAATGGATCCAGCATTGACCATTTTTGTTCATTGACCACACATATTATATTTTTAATGTAAGAAATGACATAAAGGCTCAAGGCCTTAATATTGCATTAGAAATAAACTCAAGTGAAGTCAACTAATAAATATACCAATGCATATATCTATCTATTCTATTCTTACTATATATTAAATGAATAAGACTTTTTATGATGGTATGAATTATATATTTATTTTTTATTTTAAACTCTTTTGTTTATTTTATGATTTTATTACTCTTTTTTAATTAATTATTTTAATTTATATTTTTTCTAATTTTCTCTCAGTCCAAAATAGTTTCTTTAATTTTTATTATAAACATTTTTCTAAATTTAATTTTTCAATAATTTAATTTATATTATTTAATATATAATAATTTTATAATTTATAAATATATTCGTGCTGCTACTTTACGAAGTATACATTTTAATAAAAAAAGCATTGAAATTTCAAAATACGAAGAACCCAAAATCAAAAGACGGGTCAACCCTAACCCGTTTATGAAAGCCGAACCCAGATAATTATAGACGATGATGATGAAGACCGCAGAGAAACCAGAAAGGAAGAAAGATTAGCCATTTGTTAGAGCGAGACAGAGATCATCGGGAAGAAGAAACGAAATCATCTATTTAGGGAAGAAACGATCGAAATATTGCTTATATGCATAGATATATATATACAGACGGTATAAGATTGCAAGTAACTAGGGATGTGGTTGGTTCGCCTGGAAAATGAACGGCGGCCCATCTCGTTTCAGTGCGTTTTTCTTTCTCGTTCTCTTTATTTTTTGGGTGAAAGATTTGACTTAGTTCCTTTCTTAATGTCGGAATTTGGAAAGTTTTGTAAGACTAATTGTATTGGCAGATAATGCTCCGGTGACGAGGACAATAGTAATAGCGAGTGCTCTTTTCACAATCACATTTGGGATCGAATGTCGCTCCAGAAATCTGGCCTGGTCTTATCAGGTACTCTTTTTTTCCTTTTAGGGTAAATGTTTCTGGATTTTTAACTTTTTTTATTTTGGAAAATTCATCCACCCTAGCTGTTTGTTTTCGTTTGTTTTTTCCTTTTTCTATTTCTATTATGGGAATATTGATATGCTATTTGTTCCTTAAATTACGTGGTTTGTCTTGGGTATCCAATTCTTATCTTGTGCTACAGTTGTTTTAGCTGTATCATTTGATGAATTTAAATTGTATTGGTAATGTGATTACAATTGGGAATTCGCTTTTTCTTGGATGGAGTGGGAAGTGGGGACAGAAGCATGGATTGTCTCCTTTCTGTTTATGTGATTACAATTGGGAATTCGCTTTTTCTTGGATGGATTGGGAAGTTGGGACAGAAGCATGGATTGTCTCCTTTCTGTTTATGTGATTACAATTGGGAATTCGCTTTTCTTGGATGGTTGGGAAGTTGGGACAGAAGCATGGATTGTCTCCTTTCTGGTTATGTGATTACAATTGGGAATTCGCTTTTTCTTGGATGGATTGGGAAGTTGGGACAGAAGCATGGATTGTCTCCTTTCTGTTTTTGTGTTTCGCTGTCTTGATGAAAACATTTTTTGATTGGGAAGTGTTATTTTCATTTATGTTGGATTTCATGCGTTAGGCTGAGAATTGAGAGATTCTAATGGACTGATAGTTTTCAAGTTTATCTAAATCTACCCTTCTAACTGTTTCATTGAGCATGCATTTAGCCGTCTAGTTTGTCGGTCTCAGAAATAGTCCTGTTTCTGTGGGTTAGGGCAGAACTTCAAGTACTGAAAATTATATCATATGGGTAATGCTGTTTCTTGTTACTGAAGCTTTTTCTAGTACACAGCCTGGGTTGAAAAACCAATCTGACACAAGCTCAGTTGTCCATACGACTAGTTTCATTTATCTCTAAATTTCATCCTTTTCTTCCTCAGCCGAAGTAAAAATTTTGGAGCAACTGGACGCATTAGCTATATGATGTTGCAGACCTATTTAGCTGAAAATTTTATGGTTATGCAATTAGCTTTGATGCAACAATTCCATTCCCAGATTGAGTCTGGAACTTTTAGGGTCTTTAGAGCGCACTGGATTTTGTTCGCATGGTTCTCACTCTATATAAATTACTCAGAAGCCAGCCCTATTCCTGTTCTTTGATGTGAACATTTTGATGTGAACAAGTGATGCAAGGGATTCTGTCTGGATAGCAATTTAACAACATACATAACAACTTGAATTTCTGCTTTTGTGTTTGTGTTTGTGTGTGTGTGTGTGGCAGTAATACTTTCAGAGGTGCAAGGAGTTCAGGAATATCACTATTATTTGGTTCCATATTATGTTTTCGAGATATTTCCTGATGATGGGTTCTTCTCTGAATTCCATTCTCCTCCTTTTGTGTGAGTTCCTTGTTTGCAAAAGTATGATTGATCCTTTGCTCTTGTGAAATAAGAGGAGAAAAATAACATAATATGTGCCCTTGTTATTGATGGTTGTTGTAATAGTTGCATATTGTTTATAGGTGGGTATAGAACACATGTATCTAAGTTTAAGCACCTTTAACTTCTTTAATTTATGACAGGATATTTTCAAGAAACTTCAGCTATGGAAGCTCATAGTTTCAGTCTTTGGCTTTTCGTCTACACCAGAACTAGTTTTTGGAGTTTATCTTCTGTACTACTTCTGTGTGTTGGAGAGGCAAATAGGTTCTAATAAATACAGCATAAGCTCTTGTTCAAGCTCAATTTATTACTCGTCTGTTTCTTTTGAGTTCATATTATGAAATCATGTGTTGCAATAAGAAAAAGTAATATCGATTATTTGTGCTAAAACCTCACTGTACATGTTCTTTAATAATTGAAAGAAACGTGTGACAGGTTAATTTCGTTTAATAGACTTGTGTCATGTCAGATTATACAAGCCACAGGAAGCTATTCTTTAATCTTACAATATGGAAACATAACACAAAATCTCTCTCTGAGAAACTTGCCTGCATTGCCATCCTTTGTTGGTTGCCTTATGTATTTTCCTTTGGTTGCTTGGGTGCTTCTAGTAATTGGTATAAAGTTGATAGAATCAGGAGGAGCTAGTGCTCAAAACGTGCTTTGAAAGTGAATGATGACAGGTGATAGCAATTAGCATATTCAACTTCTGTAAGTTGTTCAGATTCAACTATAATAATTGTTGTCCAGTTATTAATTGACAATGACAAGGTGTTGTTTGTTTGCATATTTAAAGTTTTATAGAAATGTGACTTGGTGCTTGGGTTTAACTGATAACAAATCTAGGGGAACTAATGACATTACTGGTGTTTGGAAGATTGTGATTTCCCTACTTGAATGCAGTCATGGAAATATTTACCAATACTATTATCACATTTATGCTGCATGTGCTAGTTGTCTTCTTTTTCTTATTCTTGATGCCATATCACTTCATTTGTACTATTCATCACTTAATAAGCAGCATATATGGACAACAGACAGAAGAATAACATACCTATCTATATCCTTTGGTTCAGGTCTTTACCCTGTTTTCTATTATTGTCTCTTTACTGCTTGAAGTCCTTGCACTATGGCTACTTAAAGGTATGATCATTTGTTTTCTAACCAGCTTTAATGGATCACTGGATTATGTGTTATTTCCTGAATTCTGCTTGTTGTATAGATGGCAGTTCCATGGCAAAGATTGGGATATTGTCTCTGACCTTGCATTTGAAATACCAGCTTTGCTACGTGCTAGTATTGCATTCCTCTTTTCATTCTCATTTTATACCTTTTCTTTTCCTTATTTAAACTGTTTGCTCCTAGAACTCTGTGTTTGAGCTAGAGTGAAATGGAACAACTATCAATTTGATCTGCATTCAAATTCCACCTATATATTTTTACTTGTTCTAATGATTTAGCTTTGAATTTTTGGCAGATCCCTCCTTGAACATACTCACTTCAGGACCTTATGGCCTTATGTTTTCTTCATTTGTACCCTTCCATTATGATATTCCTGTTTCAACATGATTTCGTGCCTTTAGCCTCAACTTCTCTGACAAGACGTATGTTTATCTGGCTGGTCTTCAGGTAATCATTAATACTGTGACAATGTCCCTTGTTTAATTAATTATTTATTTTTTCATATTTCTTCTCATGTGGCAGATCTGATAAATGGTTTTGCATTATGTTGTTTTCCATCTTATTTCCTTAATTTTAGCTTATTTCATGTCTGCTACGTATATATCTTGCAGCTATTTCTGTCATCCTGGAAAAGATCCATGCTACCAGGGATTTGTGGTATTCTAGCAGGTTCCTATGTCGTTTGAATGTTTTTTGCATATGAAAGATGAAGGTTTGGACTAACTTCTGTTATTTACTTATATATATTTGCATTTTCCTTGATAAAACATATTGTCTCATTCTTATTTGATGAGAATTATGTTTATTTTTCCTCCTCTAATGTTTTGCTTAAAGGATTTATTTTCCTATCTGAGTTGCCTTGATAGTTACTTTCGCTAATATGAGTAGAATGTGTGAGCATTTCCAGTGTTTTACTCATGGGCAATTCTACTTAAAGATTATTCTTCCAATGCTCGATTTGATATTTTTGATGTGGTGTTTGTTGGCATTCTGCCTGTCAAGCTAAGATATACAGACATCCTGAGCAATACAAGATTAAATATGGGGGTGTAATAAGGTTAAGATTCATGTTGAGTACTTGAACAAGTAAGGTCTGGCTTGAACAATGTTGATGATTCTGTTTGTTTTGTTTATTGTGGAATACTTTCCAACTTCAGCATCAAGTTTCAAAGTCTATTGTCGTGACCTCATTACTTTTCCCAGTTTCCACGTGGATAGATTTGTACAATTATTCTAATTGTGCAAATTTATATGTGGATACTCTGTGGTTGCTGTTATGGTACTGATTTCATTGAACTATGGGTGATTAGTTTCTACTTCTCTGTTTCAGTTTCCTGAACTTATTGCTTCATTCTTCTCAGGACTTTCTTGGCCATCTATGGGGAGTACATCTACTGGAAGGAAGTGCACCATCCTATGCTGGTAACCGGCTGCAGGTAAATTTTTGGAGGCAAAAAATTTAAATGGTAATTAACTACTTTTGGTAGCTTCCTTGTGGTTTCCGTTGCCCGGCATGTGACGTGGACATCTTAGTTGCATTTTTTTGTCTTCTTTTGATAGAATGAAGAGGAAAAATTGATAGAATGACAACTCAGTCAGATAAGATGATTTGCCTATAATATTTTCTGCCCTTTTAAAGTGAATCATCTTTAATAAATGGAGTACAAGATCATAAAATACAGTTCTCCCTTGTGCAGACAAGTATGTGAATATTGGTAATCTAATTTTCAAAAATAGGTGCACGTACAGAAGCTGAACAACCCTTTTTTGTGGCAACTGCATTTACTGCTCTGAACTCTCTGTTACCTTTTTTTTTTTTTTTTTTGGCTTTAGGGAAACTATCCTGCTCCACCCTTGTCATCCACTGTGGAGCCACCCTAGGACTCCATTGCGACACTGATTTCAATGGGCTTTGGTGGGAATTCAGCAAGGCAAGCTCTCACATGTGCCAGAAACAACATTAATGCTGTCACCAACATCCTTCTTGAGTCACAGGCAGCTGGCAGTAGTTATGGTGTTTGAAAAGTGATGCTGGCTAGTCAAGCTATCATCAGCCAGTAATGTGTTCATGTTTATAAATTGAGAAGCTTTTCCAACATCACGAAGGACTTAATTTTTTCTAATCCAGGTTGGCTTCAGCTTCTGTTTTGTTTATTCAAGCCATCTACTTCCGATGGACTTGAAATATTTGTATACTTAGAGCATGTGTACAGTTTCTTCTAACGCATGTAGGACACTATCTAAATTGACTTATTAATCAGACCTCGGCCAAGTGCATGTGCATTTAGGGTAAGAGCTGAAAACCATGATAAAAATGATATTGGACGTGGTTGATAGCTCGACTTCATCATCATCATCATCATCATTATCACTATCATTATCATTTGGGTTTTAAAATCATAAGCATGCTAGAAAGTTTGAGAGTCTGTCCATTGTCCATGCAGTTGTTGTTCCAATGCCAAAATTAAATGAAGTTTCATCCAACAAAGATGATTACTGGTGTAAACTAGCAGTTCTCTTAAGACATAACTTTAAGAATACCACATACCACTTGGTATCCTGAAGGGTAACCTAATTCACTTCATTGTCGGAGGAACTAGTAGAATTATCCCACCAAAGACAGTAGAATCATGTCAACTCGTCATATTTGTGTGAAATAGTTGAAATGATGACATATTGATAGGATCATGGAGTACCATAAACAAAAAATAGATTTTGAATGTATGTAGGATCAAACTTAAGGTACAATCACAAATTCCCACTTGGGCCAACCAAATGGAGGCCGAGGGGAATCATAGTGGTGCAGATTGACAAATAGTTGAATGTGAGATTTGCTAATCTCGAGCTAAACGCTGTATGATAACCAGAATCATAGATGAGATAAATTGCCAAATCATACCTAGAGTCATTTACAGAAGAAGAGTTCTATAAGGATAGATGAGCACTCATTCTCATCGAATTGATTACAAGGATTCCGACTCTTTTTTTTGTACCATTTGTCATTTGAAGCATGTTTTGCCCTCTCCTGAGACATGATCCAAAACATTTGCCTTCAATGCAACAAGTATATAACATTTATTGCATTGGAATGCCGTGATGTCTGCATTAACTAATTTTAGGTAGTTAAAATAATTTTATCATTATAGAAAACAGTCATTATTACTCGTGAAAACGTCCATCATTGCTGTATTGTTTATTAGATGATCCACAGATGGCTAGTCTTTACTTTGTATGTTAATTCTCTTACTAAGGTGTAGTGTTTGCATTTTACCTCAACTAATTTTAAAAACTCCAATTTGTAAACAAATATACTTACTAGTGAGTTCAATACAATTTGCGTATTAGGTTATTAAGTTGATGGGTGAGACAAGTATAATTTATTAATTTGTTGGTTTTAATTGCCCTTTTTTGTGTATTGTTTCACTTGTATTTTTACTAAGAATAATATTTTTAGAACCAAAAACTTGGGATAATCTATGATTATCTCCACATGTACACAGTTCTTATGTATAGATATTTGCTCATGTTCTCAAGACATTGTTCCAAATGTGACATTATCTGTCAAGTTGCCAGTAGATTTATCCACTTTCTTTAAATCTTGATCAATCATTTAATTTTCCTTACTAATAAATTTTCCCACTTTCCTTGTCTGAAAAATTATTTCATTTTCTTGATTACGTTATATTTAATAATTTAAGGGTTTTATATTACATAGATATGTGTTTGGACTCTAAATTAGGGACTTGCTATTGGATGAGGATAAAGATCTCCGGGATGTCTTAAATTTCAAATGAAACTTAATGTACTAGTAAGGAATAATATGAGCTCAAAAGAAACAAAAGATTAAATCAATTCATTCATCTCATTTCAAGAAAGAAAAATGGATGAGAAAGAAAAATGGATGGAAATGTAACATTCAATAGCTATATTGTAATGTGCTTCAATATCTTTAATTTCCTTCATTAGCTTCAATAGCTTGATGAACTTCAAGTTGCATGCGTACAATAAATATCCACTATAATAATTAGGTCATATAAGGATAGTAGAAATTGACCTTTTTTTTTTGAGTTCATGTAAAAAATTACTCATTCCTCTTTAGTTTCAGATGAAATTGAAATACAATAAAAATAAATTGATACAGCTCATAATCAAAATGAAAAGCAGTCACTGCTCTATTTGCCATCCATGAAGTTGAACTAGTTGACTGCTACTCACTGTGATCATATGTTCAACTGGAGCAATTTACAGATAAGTGGCAACACGATATAAAATATTTTTACTAAAAATACATGTGTTCAAAATCTTTCAACATAATTAATGAAAGGCATATTACCTAAATAGGCAGAAAAGAGTTTTTTCATCTACTACTTAATTTTCTTCATCTTCTATGTTGGATTTCTTTGCAGTCCCTTGCCCTTCGTTCTCGTCCTTGTCAGTTGGAGTTGAGGGAGTTGCTTCCTGCTCAGAATTTGGTTCAAAGTTAATACGTGACAAGGAGCAAAAGGCTCAGTTATGATATAATAAGAGCAAAGCAAAAGAAAAAAGTGGTTAAGGTTATATTTTTCATTCATTTGGGATAAGATTATTTGTGAAGGAATGTAATGGAAATATAACAAGACAACTTCTATCAGTTGGACAAGATGGAAACATACCATTCCTTTGGACATTTGTTGACGTAGAACACCATTCAAGTCTTCCATCTCATTCAAGTCTTTTCTATCAATCCATTCGTTATCCACTTGTGTCATCTTCAAGTTTGGTGCACTTAGAGAGCCAAGGGTCAAAAACTCCATCTCTGGGCACTTGGAAATAAATATGTCTGTTAACGATGGCAACTCAAGATTCCATTCCCATTCACAAAAACTCCTTAACTTGGATAGGTCTTCAAGACGCAACATTTCCAAACTTGGAAAAATTGGAGACTTTTCATATATTTTCTCCACTCTGCCATTCACTTTTTCCATTTCCTTGCAGCTTTTGATTGATAGGTTTTTAAGATTGACTAGATTTTCAGCTATCGAATGTGAAAATAAGATCCTAATGTTGCCACAATCATGTATCTCCAAGTTTTCGAGTATTCTGAAAAAGTCGTGTGGAATTTTATGACACCATGTATTGGTAATATTATCATATCCTCCAATTTCTAAGTGCTTCAATCCACAAAATGCAACCTGCAAATAAATATGCAATAAATTATGTGGTGACCATGCTACTTGAATAGCAGATGTAAAAGGAAATTTGATACTAGAGTTTTACTAATAATGCAAAATTTGATGAACAAAATTTTGTAAATAATCTAATCAATAGTAAGGTTCTACTATTAGTCTTTAAATAATAGATGAGTTTTTACCAGTTTTTTAAATGATACAGAAGCTTTTTCATTGTATTAACTTGGTATATATTACATCAACCATCCAAATCCTCGTGTGGTAAGTTTTAAATTGATTAATTACCGTTTTCAGCCATTAGTTAATTCCAACTCGTGTTCTATTTGCAAATTATATTTGTAAGGCTTAACACATTCAAAGAAAGAATCCTTGTAAACTAGAAAGGTTGAATAATAGCATATCAAGATTAGTAAGTCGTATATATTTATCATTTAATGGCAGAATTCGAATATCACTTAACATGTATATTATTAAGGTTGAATAATAGCATATCATTCAAATTATCATTTAACATAGCTATTTAAAAAATACACTTGACATGTGTGTGTGTGTGTGTGGTGTGTGCGTGTGCTTGACGTGTGTGTGTGTGTGTCCTTGACGTGTGTGTGTGTGTGTGTGTGACTATTGAAAGAATATACTTAAGACGATTCCAATGTTAAAACATATATTATTATGATTACAATATTAAAAATATATATTTTTTAATCTATATTTCATAAAATATTTAAAATAACTCTTTTAAACATATTATATGTGTGTGTAATAATTAACAATATATTTAACATTATTCGGGAACTTAAAAAAGTATATAATGCAATTATAATATTTTAAAATATATTCTCTGTTTATTATTATATATAATATAATATATATTCAAAAATATTTGTGATTTAGTATATATAAGTATAAGCATTCATTTACATAACGGGAAAAACAATAATAATAATAAGATACAAACATACCTTTTCGGAGCAAAATAGGTGAAAATAGTCATCTTCATGTCCGTCTTCCAAATCTTGATTACTCCCATTAGAAGAGACAAAGCTGACAAGCTCTGAGCAACCGCTGATAGCCATTCTATTCAGCACTGGAAACTCAATGCTGTCTATTCCTTTGCAGAAAGTTGTGAGGCTTGACATGTCAATTAGCTCCAGTTCCTCCAAATTTCGAAATGTTATGGAACTCACATTTCCATTCGTTCCATTTTCCTCATATAAAAGAATTTCTTCCATCTTTTTGCAACTTGAAATCTCCAGGCGTTCGAGATTCAAAAGATCTTTAGTTGTTGAAGGTGAAAATAATCTTCTAATGTCATTATATCCACCGATTGCTAAATGTGTCAACGTACTAAATGTAACCTGGAAACAAGTAAAGAAACAATTATGATAGATATTACTTAAATCACAAAAGTAGAAATCATTTTGGAACTAGTTGTTTGATATATATGTGTGTGTGTATCATTAGTGACTTAAGGTATTATATACTTTAATAGATGTATAAAATATATAAAATTTAATACACAGACACACACACTTATAATATTTAACATTGCTATTTAAATTTAATTATATTTCAATTACCATATTTATAGTTATATATGTTAAATATTTGCTTTATGTCATATATATTTTTTTTAACTATTTAAAGAATATACTTAAGATGATTCAAATGTTAAAACATATATTATTATAGTTACAATATTAAAAATATATATTTTTTAATCTATATTTCATAAAATATTTAAAATAACTCTTTTAAACATATTATACGTGTGTAATAATTAACAATATATTTAACATTATTCAGGAACTTAAAAAAGTATATAATGCAATTATAATATTTTAAAATATATTCTCTGTTTATTATTATATATATTATAATATATATTCAAAAATATTTGTGATACAAACATACCTTTTCGGAGCAAAATAGGTGAAAATAGTCATCTTCATGTCCGTCTTCCAAATCTTGATTACTCCCATTAGAAGAGACAAAGCTGACAAGCTCTGAGCAACCCCTGATAGCCATTCTATTCAGCTCTGGAAATTCAATGCTGTCTATTCCTTTGTAGAAAGTTCTCAGGTTTGGCATGTCAATTAGCTCCAGTTCCCCCAAATTTGGAAATGTTATGGAACTCACATTTCCATTCGTTCCATTTTCCTCATATAAAAGAATTTCTTCCATCTTTTTGCAACTTGAAATCTCCAGGCGTTCGAGATTCAAAAAATCTATAGTTGTTGAAGGTGAAAATAATCTTCTAATGTCATTGTATCCACTGATTTTTAAATCTATCAACATACTAAATGTAACCTGGAAACAAGTAAAGAAACAATTATGATAGATATTACTTAAATCACAAAAGTAGAAATCATTTTAAAACTAGTTGTTTGATATATTAAAATGATGAGACAGTTTTTACAATGTTTAATTAATACATAATTTTTCTTTTCATGAATATTAATTTTAGGATATAACCTTTTAAATTTAAAAAAATTCGTTGCTTGAACTCATTTACATTCAATTCAATAACTAGCTACCTATGAATGAATTTAAAGGATAAAAGAATAACGGTATGTGCCACGCCATAGCAAAAAGGCAAGCCAAATTAATTTATATGAATCAAGCTTCCATCATGATATAATATAAAGTATTATATGGATCGTTTTGTATTTCCATTCATAAGTGTTTTTAAGTAGGTCTTCTCTATTAATTAATACGATATTTTTCTTTTTCTTCAATTCTTTTATCTTCTCTTTCTATATCTATTGATAGTGGCTCGTAGGATCACTAATGAAATACGTAAAAAGTTGCCCACAAATCATAATATGAAATACATAAATTTTCACACTTTAAAAATTTCTCTCTAATCTCGTAAACATTTTTTGTGGACAATTGATTTGGTTCTTTTTCAACGTTTCTTGCATATGATTTGTTCATATATATATATATATATATATATATATATATTATGCATGTATTTATAGACATAAGTATCGTTAATAAACTATATTCTAAATTGATTGTAAATATGTCAAGATCGAAAAACAATTTATCTACATGATCCATTGTATTGCATCTGTTCAACAGGTTTGGCAAGATTTCAAAGTCCGTCAATCAAACATTCTTAAAACATTAAATCATTGTATTTTGATTAATTTCAATATCTTCCTTACGATGGTAGAAGTTTGTCGTAACATTGAACTTTTGACCATTTTCTTTACTAAGAATTCTAAAATAATTGATATACTATATAAAATTAAAACATATTGGAAATTATTGTATTAAAGACAATACAAATTGAAATTTGAAATGTACCAAACAGAGTTTAAATAATAGTTTAAGTTAATGTTTTAATTTAAGGAAAATATTTCTCAAAATTATCAAAAAAAAATTTAATGAAAGCTATAATAAAAAAATACATAAAAAGCAATAGAAATTAATTTTAGAATATTTTAAATATAGTTTTGAGTAAAATGATTTTTTGAACATATATAATATATTTTTATTTAATGTGTTTTCGGAATTTTATGTATTTAGATATATGTTTAATTTGAAATAATATTTTTACTGATTAAATTGATAATGTATAGAGAATATTTTAAAAGGTGAAATGAATTTGAATATACTTTAAATATCAGTTTAATTTATTTCATTATTATCAAAATCTATCACAATCTAAAATAAGAAAAATAATTAAATTAAAAGTCAATTTTAGAAAATAATATTGTTTGTTTTCATTTAGGATAAAAAATTTCTTTAAAACTTAAAAAAACATACTTGCCATATATCAGATATTTAAAAATATATATCTAATATTATAATATTTTAAAATATATTACAGACTTTTATTTTCTACTTTAATTGCCAACTAAAATAACCCAACAAACAAATAAATACCAACAAGTCAATAATAAATGTTGACATAATACCTTTGGATTGCAAAACAAGTGAGGGCAGTCCTCGTCATTGTTGCATCCTCCCGCATTTTGATGACTCCTAACCGAAGAGGTAAGCCTCCTTAGCTTTGGGCAATCCGAAATTTCCATTTGCACGAGGTTAGGGAATTCAATGCTTTCAACTCCTTTTCCGAATGTTGTTAGACTTGGTAGATTCCTTAATCTCAATTCAATCAAATTCAGAAATATGAGGTGACTTCCATTTGCATCATTAATGCTGTTTTCTTCAATTGAGAACACTTCTTCCATCATCTCACAATTCCGAATCGAAAGATACGAAAGTCGTGGAAAGCCGCCCTTCGCCGTTTGCAAGGAGAAGTTGATATAGAAAAAAAATTATATTATTATAATCATGTTCATAAATGCTTCTTAAATAATTGAATTTGTTAAGCATATTCTATAAACACTTAAAAAAAATATAGCATAAATCAAATATTTGAGATATACATATATATATAATACTTGAAATATAATTACATTCATAGCTATTTTAAATATTATATATTTATATTTATTTATTAAAGTATATTTAAAAATATTATATATTCAAAAATGGATCTATAAATTTTATGAATAAATCGATGCTATGATGCAATAATATTTGGTAAAATAAATAATTTATGCTCAATATTAATCAACAAATAATAAAATTAGGTCTTTTAGTTTACATAGTTCATTTTTCTCAATCATTACAATTTCACTATGATGTGTTAATGAACATATTATATATAATTGTGTTCATATATATATATATATATGCATGTATTTATAGATATAAGCATCGTTAATAAACTATATAATGAAAGCTATAATAAAAATATATATAAAAAGCAATAGAAATTAATTTTAGAATATTTTAAATGTATTTTTGAGTAAAATGATTTTTTGAACATATATAATATATTTTTTATTTAATGTATTTTCGGAATATTATGTATTTAGATATAAGTTTAATTTGAAATAATAGTTTTACTGATTAAAATGATAATATATGGTACAATTAAGAATTTTTTAAAAGCGGAAATGAATTTGAATATACTTTAAATATCAGTTTAATTTATTTCATTATTATCAAAATCTATCACAATCTAAAATAAGAAAAATAATTAAATTAAAAGTCAAGTTTAGAAAATAATATTGTTTGTTTTCATTCAGGATAAAAAATTTCTTTAAAACTTAAAAAACATACTTGACATATATCAGATATTTAAAAATGTATATCTAATATTATAATATTTTAAAATATATTATAGACTTTTATTTTCTACTTTAATTGCCAACTAAAATAACCCACCAAACAAATAAATACCAACAATTCGATAATAAATGTTGACATAATACCTTTGGATTGCAAAACAAGTGAGGGCAGTCCTCATCATTGTTGCAGCCTCCCGCATTTTGATGACTCCTAACCCAAGAGGGAAGCCTCCTCAGCTTTGGGCAATCCTGAATATGCATTTGCGAGAGGACAGAGAATTCAATGCTTTCAACTCCTTTACCGAATGTTGTTAGACTTGGTAGATTAAATAACCACAGCTCCTTCAATTTGGGAAATATGAGGTGACTTCCATTTGCATCATTAATGCTGTTTTCTTCAATTGAGAACACTTCTTCCATCATCTCACAATTCCAAATCCGAAGCTTATCAAGTTGTGGAAAGCCGCCCTTCGCCGTTTGCAACGAGAAGTTGATATAGAAAAAAAATTATATTATTATAATCATGTTCATAAATGCTTCTTAAATAATTGAATTTGTTAAGCATATTGTATAGACACTTAAAAAAAATATAGCATAAATCAATTATTTGACATGTACATATATATATAATACTTGAAATATAATTACATTCATAGCTATTTTAAATATTATATATTTATATTTATTTATTAAAATATATAATAAAAATATAAAATATATTTAAAAATACTATATATTCAAAAATGGATATATAAATTTTATGAATAAATTGATGCTATGATGCAATAACATTTGGTAAAATAAATAATTTATGCCCAATATTAATTGACAAATAATAAAATTGGGTCTTTTACTCTACTTAGTTCATTGTTCTCAGTCATTACAATTTCACTATGATGTGTTAATGAACATATTATATATAATTGTGTTCATATATATATGTGCATGTATTTATAGACATAAGCATCGTTAATAAACTATATTGTAAATTGACTGTAAATATGTCAAGATCAAAAAACAATTTATCTAGATGATCCATTGTATTGCATCCATTCAACAGGTTAGGCAAGATTTCAAAGTTTGTCAATCAAACATTCTTAAAACATTAAATCTTTGTATTTTGATTAATTTGAATATCGTCTTCCTTACACTAGAAGAAGTATGTCGTAATATTGAACTTCTGACCATTTTTTTAACTAAGAATTCTAAAATAATTGATATGCTATATAAAATTAAAGCATATCCAAAATTATTGTATTGAAAACAATACAAATTGAAAAATTGAAATGTACCAAACAGAGTTTAGATAATAGTTTTAGTTAATGTTTTAATTTACTGAAAATGTTTCTCGAAATTATCAAAAAAAAAAATATTGAAAGCTATAATAAAAAAATATATAAAAAGCAATAGAAATTAATTTTAGAATATTTTAAATATATTTTTGAGTAAAATGAATTTTTCAACATATATACTATATTTTTTATTTAATGTATTTTCGGAATTTTATGTATTTAGATATATGTTGAATTTGACATAATAGTTTTACTGTTTAAATTGATAATATATAGTACACTTAATAATTTTTTAAAAGTGGAAATGAATTTGAATATACTTTAAATATCAGTTTAATTTATTTCATTATTATCAAAATCTATCACAATCTAAAATAAGAAAAATAATTAAATTAAAAGTCTATTTTAGAAAATAATATTGTTTGTTTTCATTTAGGATAAAAATTTTCTTTAAAACTTAAAAAACATACTTGACATATATCAGATATTTAAAAATGTATATCTAATATTATAATATTTTAAAATATATTACAGACTTTTATTTTCTACTTTAATTGCCAACTAAAATAACCCACCAAACAAATAAATACCAACAAGTCACGATAATAAATGTTGACATAATACCTTTGGATTGCAAAACAAGTGAGGGCAGTCCTCATCATTGTTGCAGCCTCCCGCATTTTGATGACTCCTAACCGAAGTGGAAAGCCTCCTCAGCTCTGGGCAACCCTCAATAAACAAACGAGTGAGGACAGGGAATTCAATGCTTTCAACTCCTTTGCCGAATCTTGTTAGACTTGGTAGATTCCTTAATGTCAATGCCCGCAATTTGGGAAATATGAGGTGACTTCCATTTGCATCCGAAGAGGGAAGCCTCCTCAGCTTTGGGCAACCCCAAATAGTCAAATCAGTGAGGACAGGGAATCCAATGCTTTCAACTCCTTTGCCGAATGTTGTTAGACTTGGTAGATCCTTTAATTCCAGAATCCTCAATTTCGGAAATACAAGGTGACTTCCATTTGCACCATTAATGTTGTTTTCTTCAACTGAGAACACTTCTTCCATCATCTCGCAATTGGAAATATTAAGCGACCCAAGTTGTGGAAAGCCGCCCTTCGCCGTTTGCAACGAGAAGTTGATATAGAAAAAAAATTATATTATTATAATCATGTTCATAAATGCTTCTTAAATAATTGAATTTGTTAAGCATATTCTATAGACATTTAAAAGAAAATATAGCATAAATCAAATATTTGACACGTACAGACATATACATATATATATATATATAATACTTGAAATATAATTACATTCATAGCTATTTTAAATAGTATATATTTATATTTATTTATTAAAATATATAAAAAAAATATAAAATATATTTAAAAATGCTAGATATTCAAAAATGGATCTATAAATTTTATGAATAAATTGATGCCATGATGCAATAATATTTGGTAAAATAAATAATTTATGCACAATATTAATCAACAAATAATAAAATTGGGTCTTTTAGTCTACATAGTTCATTTTTCTAAGTCATTATAATTTCACTATGATGTGTTAATGAACATATTATATATAATTGTGTTCATATATATATATATATATATATATGCATTTATTTATAGACATAAGCATCGTTAATAAATTATATTGTAAATTGACTGCAAATATGTCAAGATCAAAAAACAATTTATCTACATGATCTATTGTATCACATCCGTTCAATGGGTTATGCAAGATTTCAAAGTCTGTCAATCAAACATTCTTAAAACATTAAATCTTTGTATTTTAATTAATTTGAATGTCATCTTCCTTAGAAGTATGTCGTAACATTGAACTTTTGACCATTTTCTTTACTAAGAATTCGAAAATTAAAACATATTGGAAATTATTATATTAAAAACAATACAAATCAAAAAATTGAAATGTACCAAACAGAGCTTAGATAATAGTTTTAGTTAATGTTTTAATTTAAGGAAAATATTTCTCAAAATTATCAAAAAAAAATTAATGAAAGCTATAATAAAAAAATATATAAAAAGCAATAGAAATTAATTTTAGAATATTTTAAATATATTTTTGAGTAAAATGATTTTTTGAATGTATATAATATATTTTTTATTTAATGTATTTTCGGAATTTTATGTATTTAGATATATGTTTAATTTGAAATAATAGTTTTACTGATTAAATTGATAATATATAGTACACTTAAGAATTTTTTAAAAGCGGAAATGAATTTGAATATACTTTAAATATCAGTTTAATTTATTTCATTATTATCAAAATCTATCACAATCTAAAATAAGAAAAATAATTAAATTAAAAGTCAATTTTAGAAAATAATATGTTTGTTTTCATTTATGATAAAAAATTTCTTTAAAACTTAAAAAACATACTTGCCATATATCAGATATTTAAAAATGTATATCTAATATTATAATATTTAAAAATAAATTACAGACTTTTATTTTGATATATGAAATATATAAAATTTAATATATATAGAGAGAGAGAGAGACACACACACTTATATACTCATAATATTTAACATAGCCATTTAAATATAATTACATTTCAAGTACCATATATATAGATACATTATTCAGCAAAAAAATTAAAATGAATTTAAATGTTATGAATACTTTGCTTTCTTAAGTTAACTATAACTATAAAAATCACTATCATTAATGTATGGATTTACAATTGGATAACTATACTTAAATGAAAAACAAATTGAAGGATATGTTAGTCAAATAAGAAAAATTCGAAGAAATCATGACCATCACTTATATGGTTTTATAATATTCATAGAGCATACAATTCAGTTTCAAGCATTAATTTCATTTTCATGATATATTCATAATAAATACCAGATGAGTTCTAAAACTATGTCATTTAAAACTATGATTTCTAGCATCAGGAGTTAATTGCCAATTAAAATTACACACCAAACAAATAAATACCAACAAGTCGATAACAAATGTTGACATAATACCTCATTGTTGCAGCCTCCCGCATTTTGATGACTCCTGACCGAAGAGGGAAGCCTCCTCAGCTTTGGGCAATCCTTAATTTCCATTTCCGAGAGGACAGGGAATTCAATGCTTTCAACTCCTTCGCCGAATGTTGTTAGACTTGGTAGATTACTTAATGTCAATTCCCCTAATTTCGGAAATATGAGGTGACTTCCATTTCCATCTAAAATTGGACCATCACACAACTCTTCTAAGTTGGGAAGATTCTGCAGACACAACGACTCCAAGTCACGGATAATATCAGATTTAATCATCAGATTCTTCTTCGTTTCGGAGTCACGAATTTCCAAAGACTTGATGTGCTTTTGAACTTGTGATAGATCCAAACTGTATGAACCACCTCCACTTAGACGCAGCACTTCAGTAGTCCTTGCGAGTTTGTGAATCCAGCTTCCCAAATTAATCTCTCTTGGTAAATCATACAGAGCCATGACTTTCGCATGCGTTTGGGGGAAGTAGCCGAGGCCACTCCGAGCAATGACTTTCTCAAGCGTTCGGGGGTTAAGGCGGAGGAGGCTACCCACCCGAATTTCATATTCTTCTATTTTTGAGGAAAGGCGTATGTCATATTCTTCTATTTTTGAGGAAAGGCGTATGTCTTCCCCAAGTAAACTGACGTCCTTGATTTGAATCTGCAAACACGTGAGCTTGGGCAATGACTCCACCTCCTTGAGGGACGCGTTTTTTCTCTCTTCTTCATTTATGTTTGCTGATTCCCATCCATCAAAGCTCCCCAACATCTTCAACTCCTCCAATTCAACCAACTCCGATATGACTCCTGGGGCTATTCTTTCGAGACTTCTGCAGTGTGATACCTCTAACAACTTGAGGCGCTTTAATCTCCTCATCTCATCAGGCAGCTCCTCAATCTTCTCACAGTCACAACACCTGAGAATCTCAAGACTCAATAAATTGCCAACAAAAGAGAGATCCTCTAACCAGCAACGCTCAAAAATCAATGTTCGGAGATTTTTCCACGACTGCATTGAAATTTCAGGTAGTAATTTGAATGAAGTTCGTGTGAATGACAACACATTTAGTGCTTTCATTCCATCTAAAAATGAAAAGTCGTTTATCTCCCTGGTGTCCAGTCCTGTGTGATGTATGGCCAAGAGGTGAAGATTTGGAAAATTAAACCGCATGAGATCATCAGGATACACACTGCTTGCATTTGGAACGATAATTGAAATCCATTCGTAATCGCTACAAGAATGACCCATTGAACGAAGATTGACATTGGCCCGACCTTCCTCTGAAGCAATTTCAATGGCTACGTCACGAACAACATCATGCATTTTGACATGTTGCTTGCTTCTGCCGTCCACTGTCATGCTTCTACCGTCCAGTAGCAAGAAACGACGTTTAAGCATATCAACTAAGCTGAATATTCTGTTTGTTGCTTGCTCCAAACTACTAATACCTTCAAACAAGTCTAAACTCCAGCAGTACAAAGTCAGGTCCTCGAGACTAATATCATAGTCCTCGGGAAACAAACAGCAGAGCAAGAATAAGAATTTTGCCTCCTCATTATCTAGGAATTCATAGCTCAGCTTCAATGGACAATAAACATCATTAAGAACATATGGTATATTTTTAAGGTGGGATCCTTTCAACTGATGTAGTGCATCTCTCCATATGCGTCCATCTTCTTTATTATTCAATGCACCACCAACGGTTATGAGGGCAAGTGGTAGACCTTTGCACTCTATTGCAACTTGTTTTGCTATTGAAATCAAATCTGGATCCTCCACACAAGTTCCGGCTTTCTCTCTAATGAGAGACCATGCTTCATCATCCGATAAGATTTTCATTGTAAAAACCTCCGCATTCATTTGATTTAACACTTCAACACTTCTAGATGTCAATAGAACAACACACTCCATGGAACCACTTTCACAGGGTATTCCTAAATCCTCGATTCCAAGTGGTTTCCAAATATCATCCAGAATTATAAGGCTTTTCCTGTCCTTTAATCTCACATGTAGTTTACCTGCTCTAGCTTGTACTGATTTCACATTTTGTAAATCCAAACCCAGTTGATCAGCTATTTCTTGCTGAATTTCTGATTTGTTCACATGTTGGCTGACAACTGCTATCACAATATCATCAAATAGATTTTCTCCCCCCACTTTATGCCTGAGTTTCTTGGCCATAGTTGTCTTCCCGACGCCGCCCATGCCGTTTATCCCCATGATATTGACCTTCTTATCTCTCAAAGCTTTCATGACATCTTCTTCAATCTGTTTTCTAGATTGAAACTCTTGCAGTGGTCCCAACAGAATTGGTACCTGTGCTGCTGGGCATGCAGGATGGCAAACGGTTTGAAATTCATGGCTTTGATCTCGAAGCTCCTTCATAGCTGCAGTTGTCAATCTAGCTTCCTTGCTCAGTGAATAACGTGACATGAAATTCAACCTGGTACTCTGTACATTTGGAATTTTGGTCTCAATCCCCTCCTTTCGTGCATGGATCTGGTCAGTTTTTGTTAACCATTCCTTAACTTCAGGGTTAATGCGACGTGCATTATTCTCGTCTTCATATAGTTGTCTCTGCACCCTTGCTCTTGCGTTCTCCAGTTGTTGAGCTTCATTCCTTAGGCTCTCAATGTTGCTATTGAAGCAACACAGATAGCCATATTGTTCCGTAATAGCTGGATAGAGAGCTGGAGCAATACATTTGACGAGTTCTTTAGCTGGTCCAAAAAGGCATGTCACAGTTTCTGCCATTTCCAGCACTTTCTGAGGATTTTATCAGCTTTAAATTTTTTTCCAAATGAGAGAATTGTATAGTTGAAAGCACCTGAGAACAGAGGAAAACATCAAGATACTAGAAACTGAAAAAACAAAAAGGATGTTCATAAACATGGAAGCAGGTGGAGGTTCAGATTTATACGTACTAAAATTAGAAAAAAAAATGCCATATTAAAGACAGCAATAAAGAGAACTTGAACAAATTGCAGATCAAGTTGAGATTTCTTGCAGTAAAATGACAGCCGTATAATTTTAGGTACTTCAGCTTACTGGTGTTCAATCAATTAGAAAAAACTTGATAGCAACCTCAGAATATCACAAACAACTACAATATAGAAGACATAATAGAGAGATGCTTCAAGCTTCTAACTTCAAGTGATCTAAGGATGTATAAGAGTCAAGAAACAATATCTGAAGTTTCTTAGTTTCAATGAACTAACAATGTTGAAGTACTGTTTTACCGTTCTTCTATTATTTTCCAGAAATCTGACAAAACTAAAGATGTGTAGCGTCAACTTTGGAACAAGTTAGTGTGCTCTTTTTTATAATTAATATCTCTGTATATGTGCAGATGATGAGAGATCAAAGAATGCAATATTAAAGACAAAGCAATATAGAGCAGACTGAAATTAGAGGAATTGCTAACTAATAAAGGTGAGACTTGGTGCTACTAACTGCTTACTTGTGCTTGTTTGCTCAATCTCAAGTAGTAGTTGTGATATCGATGGCCGAATAATACTGATACCAACTGTAGTTTGGACAGCTTAGAGGGGAGGTGGTCTCAGTTTCAAATCTCGAAGTGATCAAATGATGGCGAAGACACTCAAGAAACAATATCTGATAAATGTTTTTACACTTCCCATTCTCTCCCAACGCTATTGAACTGCTGATCCACTGATTACACTATCCAGTGATTTCCCAAGAAGCAGACAAAAATGATTAGAGAAGTGGGGCATCTACTTTAGTCAAAATTATTGCCTCTTTCGGGGAAGTATAGAGGTGGAAGAAGACATTCAAAGATGGCGGCCGTCCTCCATGAGCTGGATGACTCACACTTGAGAAGGTGTGATATTGGCAGCCGTCGTTCAAAGCAGGTGTGATATTGGTGTTTCTTAAAGACTTGTAGACATGAACACTAAAAAAGGAGTTTCTATTACTCGTCCCCTAAATTGCTCGATAGCTTCAATTATCTATATTAGATGGCACAGATGCATGCTTTGATTAGATCACAATATGAGAAAGCTTGGAATGTAATCAATTTAGAATAAAAACCACCAACTAAAGTAAACTCCAAAGGTATTGAAGTTAAGAAGGATGTGAAAACTTGGACTAGTGATAACTATTGTACTGCTTAAGATAATTCTAAGGCAATTAACACAATTTGCACAAATGTTGATGAAGAACAATTCATTTTGATCTCTACCTGTGAGTCTGCAAATGAAGCTTGAGAGATTCTTCAAAATACTCATAATTGAACTAACGTGGTTAGAAGTTTCAAATTACAAATGTAGGCATTTGACTTTGAGAATCTAAAAATGGATGAAAACAATACAATTGCAAACTTTAATGATAAACTTTGCCACATTGTTAACAAGCTTTTCAACTAAGGAAAAGATATTCTGATGCTAAATTGGTAAGGAAAACGCTAAGCTCTTTACCTTAAAGATTTGTGTTTAAAATGGAAGTAATTAATGAGGCAAGAGGCATAGATAATATTCGTTTGGATGAAGTTATGAGGTCTTTACAAGCATATGAATTAAATCTGAATTTTGACAAAAACAGACAAAAAGAAGGATATTGCTTTACAATGTGAAGACTTAAGTGATTCGAATAGTGATTTTTCCAATATTGATATCGATACTGCATATTTAGCTTAGAAGTTGAAAAAGTTTCTACGTAGAAAGAAGTTCAATCAGCTAAACAAAACTAGAAACACTAAAAAAAGAAATCCTAAAGACAACACTAAGAACCTCAAGAAGAAGATCAAGGAAAATCTACAAAAGAAAGGTTTACTATGTTATGAGTGTCTTGGTTATGGTCATATGCAAGTTGTGTGTGTCAACAAGGAAAGAAAATTTATAAATACTAATTGGAAAAAAGAAAAATACGAGGAATCAGAAAAGGATGAAGATCAAATAAGCAACCATGTAGCCTTTGATTTTGTCAGCAAGACAGCTTAGATTTTAGCTCACAATGTTACAAAATCAGTTATAACATCATATGTTCAGTCAGAATATAGCAACCGTGATAATGATGGTATACTCAACACTTATCAAATGAAAAGTAATAAGTTGCTGTCTCTTCAAGTTGAGAACGACGACCTCAAGAAACAGGTACACAAGTTGAATAATAAATTTAAAATCTGACTGAAAAAAAACTATAAACTATAAAGTTTACAAGTTGCTATGATTTTCTTTGACTGGACACTACGTGGGAAACTTAACCATCTAGGAAAACTGCTCTTTATTTTTCAATGCTAATTACCTAAAGTTCTGATGCTATTTACTAGAAATATCCATATTATTAGTATTTGAGTCTCCAAAAAAAAAAAATTGGGTAAAATTTCCTCCAGTGATTTCAAGAGATATCAGTGGAAGGTGTTCTAAAAACCAGAATTTGGTGATATTCTAGAGAAAGGAGTTCCGTTATGAATGAAGATATTGATGCCCCAAAACAAGCTGTCTTTGATGCGCGGAGTCATATTGAATTTCTTAATGGACTAGATATTGCACCCTGTGCACCCTGTAGCAAGTATTATTTAATAAATACTGCAGAAGTATTGTTAAAGTTCGATTTAGAAGTATAGAATATAGGATGCCAGCTTGAAGAAATTCATTGTTGGAATGCTTGTGGGACTTTAAAATGGTCCAACTCCTAGACCCTAAGTATCCTAGTGTAGAAGATGCAAATCATCTTGCATTACATACAAGTGCGAAGTATGAAGTTCAGCGAATCCTTCTAGATGGCAACTATGATTGTGAAGCTGAATTTTAATGGAAGGATTTCAAGAACTACCTGGAGCAACAAGCGAAAGGAGATGGAACTCAAGGATCTAGACAAGATTGAAGAAGACAATCAAAGGTTGAGATAAGATACAAAAAAGTTGTAGAAGGAGACTTGACGCCAATCTGATGGAGAACACAAATGCTCGCAAGCAAAAGAAGTAATCTTGCAGTGCTCAAAGGATAAGGCAAGGAAGTTCAATAAGAAATTGTTACAATTATAGCAAGCGAAATCAGAAGTCCAAGGATTGTTGACTCCCAAAGAAAGATAAGTGTGAAGTACTATGTTAATATTGGTCCTTTATCCATCTTCAATCCAAAATTCATAATACATTCATTCACAACCAAATAAACTTAATCAAAATAATCGCCCCCTTATAAAATTCTCAAAGCCTTCCTAAAGATTATTGCCCTAAAAATGTCAATAATGATCACTATATAAAACAAAAAATAAAGAAAGTCAATTCAATTACAGAAATAGCAAAGAGTCAACATGAGAAACACATTACAATGTGCTTGGATCCTTATAATGCTGTGTATTATTTCTAAGTTGTAATTATGGAGGCTAACAGGCGGAGTACTTTGCAATATTCATGACTCAATAATTTTCTTATCACCATGCAAATGAATTGAAATGAAACATTAGAGTTTCCATTATTTTTAAAAGCACTTCACAACATTTTTCAATAATACATGAGATTTATATTATGGACTTTGCTATGTATTAATAGAAAAACACTAATATGTTGAATTAGTTTCAAAGAGTTAAACAATTGTTATACCAGTTAACCAGAAATCGAATTGATGGTACTTCAAAGAATCCTACTGTGACTATACCCCATGCATAAAATTTAAAAATCGAAGTATTATGAATATATAGATCTTGTCTCCAAAAATTTTTTTCTCTATAATTAGCTCAAAAAATAATTGCATTATCTCGATTAATCACATTTCATCTTATCAACGTTCCATTTTTCCTAGACTATTATAGATTTTTATTTTAAAGAATTTTGCTGGGAAGAGAAAAGAGAAAGAGATAGAAAATCATTTTACATGAGCCTTGTAGGAATGACTGTAAAATATCTAAAGGCAAAATGTGACAGGGACAAGTGGATAGACCTTACCTTAGCTAAAATTGCTTGGAAAGTTTGCAGGCTCAATACCTGTAAAACTGAAAAAAAAAAAAAAAAAGGCCAGAATAACTGCATTAGAACAATTAATAATTGATAAACAATTAATTTATAATAACTAGCTTAATGAATTGTGTTATATTTCAAAAAAATAAAAAATAAAAAAAAAGAGATGAGTCTTCAAAATTAAGGCACATCATTGTCTAAACTTACCAGAATGGTGTAAAATAACAATCGCAGCATAGCAATTGTGGTGAATTTTACAACTTTTAAATGTGACGTTTTTGTCAAGCTTTAAAGTACCCAAAAGATACATAGATAGGATGACAAACATTTCCCTAATAAGCACATTTACAAATTCATTTACCTAATCCCTTAACACAGAATGTGTGGCGTCACTGTCATGCAAAACAAATTCTTATCTTGATTAAAAGTTCAAAGTAGAATAATTAATATTTGCATATATAGGTCAAATGGCAAGTTAGATATTCTTAGGTGTCCAACTTAAAAAAAGACGGGTCCTAGAAGTGGAATGTTGAAAATTAATGATGCCCTTTAGCTTACTGTTGCTAATAAAGAGCAAGTAATTGATATAGGTCCAACTCTTTTAACTCGACTTTAATAAAAAAAACAATTAGGTAAGGAAATTGGCTCATGGCCAACTTTTCAAACAACTTTTTTGAGAACCTTCAACTCAAAAAAGTTGAAAAAGAAACAAAGGAAGAAAGAAATAAAAGCAAAAGGAAGAAAAAAGAAAACTCACACACGTGTCTACAGGATTCTCATTTTATTCCAACCAAATAGTGAAGTATAGAATGAGCATGCATATAATTTTGGTCTCCACAATTTGGTCCATGTCGACTCCTTAAGCAACACGTTTGAAAAATCTACTTCAATTTTTTATAATGTATATTATAATAAAATATGAGTATATTTGGAAAATATGAGCATTATATTTTGTCTATTGTCAACCAAAAGCTCTAGATATTGCTAAGTTGCAATGAATCAAGACAAACGGAAGCGCAAAAGACTGATATGATGACTAGCTAGAGAATCAAACTAACTAGTGATGGTGATAAGACAAAAAGAAAACGGATCAGAATCAAACAAGGGATAAAGTTGGTTCGCATGAAAAGCAAGAGATTTCTGTTATTCATGTGGAAAACCATTAACTTTTACAATAATGCCTCAAGGTATGTATGCAGATTACAGGAGGATGTAGAATTTAAGACCAAGGTATAGAATAGAAGAACTACCAAGAATAATTATTAAAATCAAGATTTGTTAAAAGAGAGAGTTGAGAGAGAGATATATATAAAACCTGTATATATATTCTTCTTCCTGCAGGCACTCAACCAATCACTTAGAAAGCTGAGGATGATATCAACAGTGGAGCTTAATTCACTAACAACTTTAGTGTAGGAGGTGAGCTTTCACTTCCAACATTCAAGTGATATGATCTGAGAATGGTTAAGAATTAAGAAACAGAGTGTGAGAAAAATATAATGCTTCGTTTTGCGTCACGTATTTCAGTGGAAGTAGATCGAAACAAATAGGTGGAGAAGAAATTTTTCACTTTGTTTGCATTTATTTTAAAGGTGTGATTTGTTGGTACGTACAGCTTACTGCTGCTCTTGTCTGCTCAATCCCTCAGAAAAACTGTGAACTCAACGGCCGAAAAAGGCTAACACCAACTGCAGTGTGGACAGTATGTAGAGAAGGTAGAGAAGGTGGTTTCAGTGTTTCAAATCTCAAGTGATCGGATGATGGCTAAGATACTCAAAGAAACAATACCTAATATGTGTTTTTGCACTTCACGTTCTCTCTAACATTATTGAACAGCCTGAATAATTGATTGCACCGTCCAGTGATTTTCCAGGAAGCAGACAAACATGATTAAAGAGGTGGGGCATCACCTTTGAATGAAATTATTGCTTCTTTTTGGTGAAGGGAGGTGGAAGAGGACAACGAAAGGTGGCAGTCCTTTTTGAGGTGGATGACCAACACTTTTGAGGATGAGAAAAATGGGAGTCCTGTCCAAAATGGATTTTATTTGATTGTCAGAGGGGTTCTTGGATCGTCAGCAAATCAATTTGGTGTTTTTGTGAATTTAACAGTTATCAATTATGTTCAACCTTCTGCGTAAGTACTCGATCATGCAATAAGATTAAGCCCTAAAATCAGATAATATAAAATTTGTGAAAAAAATATGATATGTTAAAATCTTCTTTATTATATATATTTCATTGTCATGATTAAAATGAATTACTTACTTGTTGAGCTCATTAAATTTATTTCAAGAATATTACTCGTACTAATACCCCTTAGAAATTGTTGCTTTCGTTGGTGGAAGACTTCAAAGTCTTCCCTTACAGGTTCTCATTCTCTACGTGGGTCAAGCAAGCGCCTCAGTCGTGATTAAAATGGATTCCTAACAAACCGAGCTCATTAATTTTGTTTTAAGAATATTAATTTTACTCATATAACTTTTTTTTTTGAATTATATATATATATATATATATATGTAAATGTATATGAGTTCATTAATATAATTCTTTTATTTTTAACATTAGATATATGTGTATATATATATATATATGTATGTATATATGAGTGTAAAAAAATAAAATAAAATAAAATAATTAATTTTTGTACTTTTATGGAAGGATCAATGAAATTTCAATTAAAGAGGCACGACGTCAACTTTAAGAAATAATTATTAATGGAAAAGTTAATGAGATGACGAGGATGTCAAGAGTCCAAGAGGACCTATTCGGATCCTTGGTATTTTATCACGTGATATGTGTTGTAAAATTTACACAAAATCAAAAATAATAAGATATTGTTAAATCATGTACTTGAGTTCATATATTTGAAATTTCTTTCATTTTAAAGTAATTTAAAATCTTGTTTTAAATTCAAAACTTTCAAACAAAATAGAGCCTTAATAAATTTTACCCTTAAGAACAGGAAGCCTCAGCAAATCGGTACATAGAGTTGTTTAGGGGTGCAAAGTTCAATTACTTAGAAATAAAAGAAGGTTAAAGTTACCAAGACTTGGCCCAGAGCTTTATTTTATCGAAATCCATTTAACTTTGGGTTTTTGATTTTCGCAAAGAGCCTACCTAACCCACCTCTCTTGCTCCTCTACACTGTTCCTCTACCGCACTCTTCTCTCTTTACCCCTTTGCCGCGTCGCCGCTGCCGTCGTCTTGCGTAGCATCACTTACAGAATCGCACAGTAGATTTGGGAAAACCATTTTCTCTGCAATTTTCATGGCACTTGGCCCAATTTGTTTTCATAAGTTTGTTTCGAATTGTCCGCTGTTATGTGGGGTTTTACATTGAAAAAGGGCTGAGAGAAAGAATCCATGCTTGATATGAAGTCAGAAGATTATTATTCTTCCTCCAGTAAGACTTCTATTTTATGTTCAAATCGGAAAACGGAACAGGATAGTTTATGCTTATTATAATTTTCTCACTCTATGCTGTTTATTGTGGTTATTGTTCTTCATTTGAAACCATGGAGGCTTACTGCAAGTGCCTTCTTTTTTTTGTCTTAGAACGGCGTTAAGATTAAGTTTCGACATTTCTTGAACTTTAACTGATGGAGTGTGGTTAATTGCCTGTTTCTCTAGTTATGGTTCTTTTCTTATGAGATTTTGAAGTTAATGTGATAAACTTATAATTATACACTTTACAAAAAATCATTCTCCATTATAAATAGGTCCTTCTTATGAATCTTGTCATCATTTATATTTCTCCTCTCATTTACTAATTTATACGAGAATACATGCATGGAAACAAAAGATAATGAAAATTATCAGTAATCCATTGTGGAATGAGTGTCTCAGTACATATCCTATGCAGTAATAGTTTAATACTCTATGTTCAAACAGGAAATTGGTTGCATGAGACAGTCATAATAAGTCTTGAAGCCCAAATTCATAAGTCACAATCTTATCTGGACTCTACCGGACCTAACTAAATAAAAGTGACTTCCAGCACCTTCTAGAGGTTGCCGCATGGAGGTCATGTTATTGGAAGATGTTGGTCAAGAGTGGGTGGGGAAGGATGAGCTCTATTGCGGAAATTCTCAGAGTGCTGAATTAGAAGGTTTATTAAGAAGATTATTGGTCCAGCTGCAGCTTAAGTTTGCATTGTTGTGAAACATTGTTGTTGCGGCGTGCACTATGACTCAAGGCTCTTAAGGTGTGGGCTTAGTGCCTTAACACCATCACACCATAGGCTAGTACCTCATAAAAGGGGCCTTTTGTTTTTATTTTACTTATCATAAAAAAGTCCTTGTATCCAAGACGACTTCGTTTTCCTCTCCATTAACTTTAATAGTAATGCCAGTACATATGCAGATAACAGGAGGATGCAAAATTTAAGAACAAAGCATAAAACAGAGGAACTATCATCAATAGCTATTCAAGTTGAGATTTGTTCAAGGGGAGAGTTAAGAGAGATAGATATACAACCTGTATATATTTTCTTCTTTCTGTGGGCGCTCAATCAATTACTTAGAAAGCTGAAGATGGAGCTTTATTCGCTAACAACTTCAGTGTAGGAGGTGCGCTTTCACTTCCAACATTCAAGTGGTATGATCTGAGAATGGCTAAGAATTAAGAAACAAAGTGTGAGAAAAAGATAATGCTTCGTTTTGGTCACGTATTTCACAGGAAGTAGATCAAAACAAATAGGTGGAGAAGAAATTTTTCACTTTGTTTGCAACTATTTTAAAGGCGAGATTCGTTGGTACATACAGCTTACTCCAGCTCTTGTCTGCTCAATCCCTTAGAAAAGCTGTGAACTCAACGGCAGAAAAGGACTAACACCAACTGCAGTGTAGACAGCATGTAGAGAAGGTGGCTTCAGTGTTTCAAATCTCAAGTGATCGGATGATGGCTAAGATACTCAAAGAAACAATACCTAATATGTGTTTTTACACTTCACTTTCTCTCTAACATTATTGAACGGCTGAATAATTGATGGCACTGTCCAATGATTTTCTAGGAAGCAGACGAAGATGATTACAGACGTGGGGCATCACCTTTGGATGAAATTATTGCTTCTCTTGGTGAAGGGAGGTGGAAGAGGACAACGAAAGGTGGCAGTCCTTTATGAGCTGGATGACAGATACGCTTGAGGATGAGAAAAAAGATGGTCCTGTCCAAAATTGATTTATTTGATTGTAGGAGTGGTTCTTGTACCGTCCGCAAATCAATTTGGTGCTTTTGTTAATTTAACAGTTAGAAATTATGTTCAACCTTCTACGTAAGTAATCGATTATGCAATAACATTAAGCTCTAAAATCAGATAATATTAAATTTATGAAAACATACGATATGTTAAAATCTTCCTTTTTATATATATTTTATTGTCACGATTAAAATGAATTATTTATTTGTTGAACTCATTAAATTTGTTTCAAGAATACTGCTCGTATTAATGTTTTACTTTTGTTGTATGTAATGTGTTTTTTCGTAAGAGCTAATTAAGAGCTAATTAATATAACTCATTATTGTTATCATGGTATACATTATTTATAAAGTTATTATTTTTTAATCATTTTTTTTAACTATTCATAACTCAAATAATTAAATTTTATATATATGAATTTATTAATACAATTCATCTAAATTTCATTGTGTATTTAATTATTATTCTTTGTATTCTTTTATTTTTAACATTAGATATATATATATATATATATATGTATGTATATGTATGTATATATGAGTGTAAAAAAATAAAATAATTGACTTTTGTATCTTGGGGGAAGGATCAATGAAGTTTCGGTAGGACTGCAACTTCACGAAATAATTGCTCTTTGTAGGACTGCAACTTCACGAAATAATTGCTCTTTGTCGGAGAGAGGGTAGTGGAAGACTTCAGGGTTAAAAGTCTTCCTGCACGCGTTCTCTCCAATCTCCATGAGGTAGATGGCACTTGATGGTCAAGAAAAGCGGCATCGCCAAATAATATCTCATTTGGAATTAAATTTAACTTTTTTCCATTTGAATATGATCCCATTAATAATTTTCAACCGACCATTAATTTTTTATTGTGTCAGGGTTAAAATAATTTCTTCCTTTAAGTATAGGTGTTTGCTTCTGAATTTAGGGTTTTCAGTTAACTGTAACAGTCGGTAACTTAGTCTTTTTTTTTTTAAATTATATTAAAAATTTAAGACTATGGGCCATTAAGCAAGCTTTCTTTGGAACCGAACAAATCAAAAGTGAATAGGCTTCAATTTTGGGACCGTCCGATTCAATAATATCATCTTAATCATGGGACATGTTATAGCGAAGTCTACACCACCACGTGATTTTTCTTTTTATTTCATTGCCCGGCACATAATTTGTTATTCTTTCATCTTCTTTTTTTTCTTTTTTAAAGTGTTATATTTACAAAAAAAGTAAACGTCTAATGCACACAATACGATTACAAAAGTTCCTTTTTTCAGAATATTTTACATTCCTAACTTTAATATTTTATTTTGAAAAATAAAATTACATTGCATAAATTATTAATGTATTGTGTTATTATACAACAGTTTATTATGAAATCCAATGCTACAAAAATTATAAAAGCAAAAGGAAGCATGGAATAAAATGATAAAAAACACTAAGCATAAGCATCTAGGAAACGTTCTTATATTAGTAAATACGCAGGCAAATAATATGGATGAAACTACAAAAAGAAAAGGTGTTACGACAAGTGAGGGCAGGTAGCTTAATGGTGTTTAATGATTTTGGACCAATTTTCAAGTAATTTTAGCATTTATAAAATTATCTTTTACAAGAATACTTTATCTTGAAATTTGAAGAACATTTTTTTAAAATAATATGTTATTCCATTTTATTTATAGATATAAACAATACTTTATCATTGATCAAAATAGATATATTCATGTCGTTTTTTATAAGACACCATTAAATGCTTAGTGTGATATAAAAAATTTATTATGATAACGCGTAGATTAGCCTCTAATTTATTTGACCATAGAAGATAGGGTAGCTGCGGAGTCAAGGCCAAGTAAAAAAGTGATTTTAAAATTAAGTTGCTGTACAATTACATGTGAAGTCTTCTACTACCTCTTTCTTTCCTATAAAAAGGTAATAATTTTTGAGAGTTAATGTCTCTTTAATTGAAACTTTATTCATCCCCATCAATGTATTGATGGTTGATGAGGACCATACATATTGACAATCATAATGTCTTTTTTTAATAGTTAGTGCAATCATAAAATTTTTTTAGTCATTCTTTCATGCAATATTGAAACTAAAAACAAGTTTGTAAAAAATTAATCAATTAAACTCAAATGTCTATCTCGAATATTCAACTCACCAATTAATTCTTTATAACATTCTCTATTTTTTATTTTTTGTAAATTATACTAGCAGTCATTGATGTTTTTTCAAAATTTCTTACAAATTTTTTTGAGACGAATTTTTTTGTATAATTTTAAATGTGAAATAAATCTTTTGGTATCTAAGTGTTGAAAGTAATATTTGAAATTCAATATACCTCTGTTTTCTTTTTGAGAAGTAATAGAAATGAATGAATTGCCTAAAATAAACAATGAAGTTTCAATTAAAGAGGTGGGTGGGCAACGATTCCAAGAAATTATTGTATAGCAACTTGATTTTTCAAATCTCAATTTTTCGGAGAAATTTTGAGAGATTTGCAGCCGTGTTTCAACTTTTCTCCAAAAAAAATCTCTGAACAAAAATTTTCAATCCTACAGGGTCAAATTTCTCTCTGTCCACCTTTCTCTCGAACACGTCTTCATTTCTTCTCTTTTGTGTGGCTATTTTCCCTGTCCTCGCAGCAAAATATGGACACATTGATTTTATGTGGAAATTGACCCGTTTTACCCCCATTTTTTACAGTCAAGAATTCCTCCAAATGTACACATTGAGCCCCATTTACTCCAATTATTTTAGGGTTCCATGGTGGGTGGGTGGATGTATGGAGGAAAGTGGGGGATCGGTGGAAGAAAAAGACAGAGTAAGGGAGGGAATGCTAGGCCGACAATGCAGACGAGATGGTGGGAAGACGATAGACGGACGCAGAGGAAAGAAAAAGTAGAAGTGGGAAGAAAAGAGAAAGAGAACAAAAATCAGACTACATTTTTCTTAAAAAATTACGTTTATTGCATTACTAGTATTTTAAAATTATTTTTATAGATTTAATTTTAAAAAAATATTATAAACATAATATCACTTTAGTACACATCAATAATGACTACAACAATAAAAAAAATTAATTTGCTTAAATAAATTTTCAAATATACACTTTCAATATGATATCATATTACATCCACCTATCATAATAACCTACAATAATGACAAAAATAATATTATTTTGCATCAATAATTTTTAATTTTACACATGAAAACGGTCCACGTACACAATTATTGTGTTCATATTATAACATCAGTAATGTATTTTCAAGATCTTCCAGTCACGGATTTGAAGTAAAAGAGGTGTCACCCAATAAGGACATCTTGTTCCAATCTAACTTTTTTTACTTAGGATTTGATCCCATCAATAATTTTCATGTGAGCATTAATTCTTTTCTACTCCAAGGCTAAAATTATTTCTCCTTTTAATTGTTTGTTCTTGAATTTAGGCTTTTCAATTAACTGTATCAGTAGGTAATTTAATTTTTTTAATTGAAAATTGAAAACTATGGGTAATTAAGCAACCTTTTTCTAGACCAACCAAATCGTCAAATGGTCTTCAATTTTGGTATAGTGTCGGCAAAATCATCCTAAACGTGGGTCATGCACCTAGAATTTTTTGGTTCATTAAATAATTATAATATTTTCTTTAATACCTAGCAAATAATTAGTTATTTTATTGTGCCATGAAAAAATAGAATCTATTCTTATATTTACCGAAAATTACACAAATAGTGCATACAACACTAATATAAAGGTTACCATTTTAGAATATTTGACATCCCTTTTTATTTTTTTTAAAGTATTGTATTATTATACAACACTTTATTATATATTTCCGTGTAAAGAAATTATAAAAGCAAAATGCAGCATGGAAGACACTGATAAGAAACACTAAGCATTTTGAAAGACATAGGCTATGATTGGATGCAAATTTTCTTTACTTTTCTTAATTCCATCAAAATTTATGATTCCAAGCATACTAGTCAATAAAATAACACTTTTTATTATTATTTTTCTTACTTTTACGTAGTTAATAAGTTTTTGCATCAATTTTCTTTAATTTTCTATATGAAGTTAATAGAAAATATAAGTTTTCATAAAGTAAATATGGAGGTAACCAATATGAAAAAAAAATAAAGGAAAATTAATTGTAAAAAGGAAAAAAGTGTGAGGACAAATGAAGTTAGATATGGGTTGAGTACTAAATGATTTCAATCAATCAACATTTGTCTGACTTTTAACATTTAAAAAATTATATTTATAAGAAACTTTTTTAATGGAAGTTGAAAAAAAGTAGTTTTGACAAATAAAACTTTATTCCATTTCATTCATATATATAAATGAACATTGGTTGAAATAGACATATGGTATTTTTAAAAAGAATAGATTGAATAATTATGTCGTGAATATAGTAATAGAAATAACATACGTATTTTATTAGCTAAGTGCATAAGCAACATTAACAAATTAAAGTGAGAAAAACTTACAATTAAATGCATAGTTAGTAATATAACTATAATTTACCAATTTAAATCATATTTTTAAAATGGGACTTTTAATTCAAATGACTAGAAGAGGCGTGTGGTTCTATTAACCAAAAGCTTTGTTTACACCACAACAGTGTATGTATATGAAAAAATTTAATTCTGTGCTTGTACTAGTACGTCATATAGTTTTGATCTTTTTAATCTAACCTATAAAATCAATATTTTCTCAATTATTAATGTTTTTTGATATAAGGTAAATTATTAAATTATTAATCTAAATGTCATGTTTGATAAATAGAAACAAATACATATTAGTCAATTGAGTACAATTTGTCTCCTTGGTAAACAAATGGGTGAATTAAGTACAATTTATTAGTAATATCTCTCTTATTGTCTTGTCAATAATGATTCTTGTTTAAGTCCTTTTTTCTTGCACAATTCAACTAGTGTTTGTATTAAGAAGAGTAATTTTGAGAGAGCAAATAGTATTTGTGGTCATCACACATAGCATGTTCATTCATGCGATTATTTACATGACCTATTTTTTCAATATTTCTTTCCAAAAATGATTTTCTATGCTAGGTCATTGGCAAGTTCATGCATCCACCACCTTTCTTGATTAAATAATTTATTCTTCTTACAACGAGCTTTCCCATTGTTTTTATCCAAAAAATTATAATTCAAGGGTTGTAAATAACCTATAACTACATGTAATTTGGATTGTGAGTTAGAAACCTACCGAAAGAGTGTTGGAGGTTAAAGTTCTTATGGGGATGCATTCATTTTCATATACAAAGAGCTAAAAAGAAATATACTCATCAATCCAGTCATCCACTTGATTTCAAGAAGGAAAAATGTTGTCTAGTTACAAGGAGCTGCCAGCACTAGCAATTTAATAGGTTTTCAGTTTAAAAAGTTACAAACACCATTTAAACTTCCATTCCAAAATAATGAAGTTGTGATCTAATGATAGCTAAGATATTCAATAAACAAAATAACATGTGTGCTTTTACACTTGCTATTTATTTGGAGTGATTTTGCAGCCATGCTTCAACTTTGGCTATGGGTTATTACACTGTCAATTCTTTGTATCACTACTGAACCATTGATTGATTGATTACACCGTGCACTGAATTTCCACGAAGCTCACAAAAATGATTGGAGAGGTGGGGCTTCTAATTAACTTATTTCTGGAAAAGAGAAGTGGAAGAAGACATTCAAACGTGGGAGTTGTCCTTTATTGATGAGCAAGCTGGATGATTGACACTTGAGAAGGAATAGTTGTTGTACTGTCTATAAATCAATTTATTTATTTTTTCTTTTAATAATTATGTTCCGCCTTATGTGAAATTGTTCGATAATGTAACAAATATTAAACTCTGCTATTAGATAAAACAAAATTATGTAAACTAGTGATATGATAAAATCTCTCACACATGCACGCGCGTATATGTATATATGTCTTTTTCTTTTTTCTTTTTTTGACATGATTAAAATAGAATAATTACTAGTTGAATCCATTATTTTTGTTTTAAAAATATATATTGTGTTGCTATAAGTAATTTTGTTGTTTGGGTTTTATATATATATATATATATGTATGTATATGAGCTAATTAATGATACTCATCTAGTTATTGTTGTGCAGTACCTTATTTATTCAATTAATATTCGTTATATTATTTTATTACTAAAATTATATAGGTATGAAAATGTTAAAAAATAAAACAAAATAAAATGGAGTAACTTTCGTACATTTATAAAGGGATTAATGAAGTTTCAATTAAAGAGGTGCAATATGAACTCCAAAAATTTCTGTTTGATAGAAAGGGGCTGGTAAAAGAAAAGGACAGAAAGGGCAGGAAGGCTAAAAGTGATAGTGAGAAGGCGACAAACAAATGAAGAGGAAAGAAGATAGAAGGGGAGGAAAGGAAAGAGAGAAAAAAAAAGAACATACAACAATTTACGTTTTTCTTAAAAAATTTAAATTTATTATATTAATAACATTTTAAAATTATTTTTATCAATTTAATTTTAAGAAAACATTGTAAATATAATATCACTTTAGCACACATCAATAATGACTATATCAATAATAGATATAATACTATTTTGCTTAAATAATTTTTTTAAATCATTACAGTATATATCCTACCAATAATAATTTTATATTCTAACATGTCACGTTAACATGCAATAATGATAAAAATAATATTATTTCAGTCACACACACAATTATTATTTTCATATTGTAACATCAGGGATACATTTTTCACAGATACACAAATATTTTTAACTCACACGCCTTCGAACGGGTGAAGTTTGAATTCTCAATTATGCAATTGAAGTAAAAGAGGTTTCTCCGAATAATATCCTATTCGAAATCCAATTTAACTTTCTACTTTGAATTTGATACCATCAATAATTTTCAAATAGGCATTAATTCCTTTCTATTGCAGAGCTAATATTATTCCTCATTTTAATTGTAAGTGTTTGTTCTTGGATTTAAGATTTTCAATTAACTGTAACAGTCAGTAATTTATTTTTTTTTACAATTTTATTAGAAATTAAAAATTATCTGTAATTAAGCAACATTTTCGGAACTAAGCAAATCATCAAATCTTTACCGTCAATGTCGGCAGCATCATCCTCCTAAACGTACGTCATGTGACTAGAATTGTATTGATAGTCGTTACCGTTTAATATTCTTTAACGTCAATGTCGGCAGCGTCGGCAGCGTCATCCTAAACGTACGTCATGTGACTAGAATTTTATTGACTGTAATTACCGTTTAATATTTTTTACCGTCAATGTCGGCAGCATTATCCTAAATGTAGGGACGTTCCGTTTAATATTGTTTAATATTCTTTACCGTCAATGTCGGCACCGTCATCCTAAACGTACGTCATGTTACTAGAATTTTATTGATAGTCATTACCGTTTAATATTCTTTACCGTCAATGTCGGCAGCATTATCCGAAACGTAGGTTCTAAACGTCCCGTCAAATACTCTTTACCATCAATGTTGGCAACATCATCCTAAGCGTAGGCTATGATTGCATTCACTTTCCTTTAATTATCTTAATTTCGTCTAAATCTATGGCTACAAACATAATAGTCAATAAAATAACATTTATTATTATTATTATTATTATTCTCTTACGTATAATTTTTAAATTTTCACGTTAATTTTTTTCTACTAAATAAAATTAATAAAAAATATAAATTACCATAAAATAAATATGAAGGTAACTAATATGGAAGAAATAAAAAAAAAGTAATTATAAAAAAAAAGTGTGAGGACACATGAAATTAGTGAGGGGGTTCATCACTTAATAATTTTGATCAAAATTCGTGTAATTTTTAATATTTTAAAAATTATATTTATAAGAAACTTTTATAATGAAATTTAAAGAAAAGTAGTCTTGACAAATCAAACTATATTTCATTTCTTTCGTATATATACATATATAAAAGCAAGAGTAGAAATGGACGTATATATTTTCATGTTATTTTTGAAAAGATTGGATTGAATAATTATATCATGAGTGTAGTAGAAAGAATGTACAAATTTTATTAGCAAAGGGCATAAGCACTGTTAACAAATTAAAGTGTGAAATTAAAGGCATAGTTATTAATGTTAATATAATTTACTAGTTTAAATCACATTTTTAAAATGAAACTTTTAATTTGAATAAATGAAAGAGACATGTGGTTCTATTAACCAAAAGCTAGACTTACTCCACAAACCCATCATATAGATTTGATTTTATTAATCTGAATGCATAAAATCGATATTTTCTCATTTATTAATATTTTTTTATATAAGGTAAGTTATTAAATTATTGATTTGGTAATTGTAAAATAATATCTTAATTAACATGATATAATTATTTTCTTGCAAATCTATCGTATTAGTTCAGTCACTTTTTTTTTTTTTATTTCTAAACTTACGACGGGTTGATCAAACAATTTTTTATATATAATTTTTTTTGAGGCAAGAATTTTTTTTAAACAAAACAAAAGTTAAATATTTTGTTCAATTTAGCTTTAAAAAATCACTATACTTCCGTACAGTTCATTTTTTATTATGTTGGCTTAGATAGATACATCAAGGCCAATAAAATGCTTGCTCATCAACTATTTACAATTAAAATAATTATAGCATTACAGAAAATAATCATCGTTACGCTGTTAAGCCTAAAAAGCTTTACTCTTTTTTTTTTTTTAATCCTCCCCAAGTGTGTCAAAATCATCTGTCCACCTCTCTCTCGAGCACGTCTCCGTTTCTCTCTCTTTTGTGTGGCTTTTTTTCCCATTCTGGTTGCAAAACATGGACACACCTCTTCTCTTCTCGATTTTACGTGGAATCGACCCTTTCTACCTCCATTTTTTACATCCAAAAATTCCCCCATCCAATGGTACACATTAAGCTCCATATACACCAATTTTTTGGTATTTTAGGGTTCCAAATGAAAGCTAATCATAGTTGTGGTGCGGATTTCTGTGTTTGTGGACAAATGGTGCGTGGATGGGGTGGATGGAGGAAAGTGGGGGAACCGGTGGAAGAAAAAGACAGAGAAATGGGGGAAGACATTGGCCCAGAGAATAGACGCGACGCTGAGATGAGGACAAACAGACGCAGAGGAAAAAGGAAAGTAGGGGAGGAAAGAAAAGAATAAAAAAACAAAAGAGAAAAAATCAGTCTATATTTTTCTTGGAAAAATCAATTTTTTAATCGAGCAATTGTATTAATAATATTTTAAATAATTTTTACAGATTTTAATGTTAAGAAAATATTAAAAATATAATATCATATTAGCGCACACAACCACAAAAATAATATTTTGCTTAAATAATTTTTTAAATCATTACAATTCATACCGGACAAATAGTAATATCATATTACATCCACCTATCACATTAACATACAATAATAATAATAATAATAATAATAATAATAATAATAATAATAGTCTTTTACATCAATAATTGTACACATAAAAATGGTCACATTTTCATACCATAACTTCATTATTATCATTTTCACAATTTCATATCCAATAACATCGAAATATATATTATTCACCTCTATTTTTTTCACTTTTTTTTTTCTGAAAAAACATTTTTTTTGAAAGGAACATTTAATCCAATTTCAAGCTTTAAAACCATTTAATCCATTTAATCATTTTCATACTCATTTTTTTTACAAATTTATTGGAAATTTAAAACCATGTGCAATTAAGCCAGCTTCTTTGGAAACCACCAAATCGAAAGTCAATAGTCTTCAATTTTGGGATGGTCAATGCCGGCGACATCATCCTAATTCCTAAACGGGAATCCATATGGCTATTTAAGTTGAAGCCTCTCTTAAAAAATTTAAATACCAAATATTTTATCATATAAATTTTATTCAAATTTACAATTTTTTTTCTATTATCTTAACTAATAAATATTTTAATTATACCTATTTACAATTAAATTAACATATATTTTATAATATTCTTAATCACGTTCATTTTTATTATCCTATAAACATATATACTATTATATTATACAATCATTATTATATATTAAATAAATATATATATATATATATTTTTTTATAATTTTTCTATAAACACAATCTTACAAAGTAAACATAATTTTCTTCTTCACTCAATTAAACTAAAATTTCCTCTCTATTCTAATTAGAAAACAAGCACAGAATACACAACTAGCCAAGTCTACGTTGACATGTGAATTTTTTAGTTCATTGAAATTTGAATAACTATTACTAAGTTTGGATGCAAATTTTAGTGCGGTGAAAAATTAGCACAAAAATATAAAAATATATATTGTAAAAGTAAAATAAACAAAAATAAAAAGTATTGTTTTAATAAGTAGTGTGTTAGAAACTATAAATTTTGATGGGAAGAAAGATGTAAAATTAACATCCAAACATAGCTTACGAGATTTTCTTCATTGCCCAGCAAATAATTAGTTTTTTTAATGCATGGGACAAAAGTGAATTTACACTTGATTTCAAGACAGAAAACTGGGACTGCTTGCTTTAACAATCAGACTAATTTTCAGCTTAAAGAAGTTATAAACACCATTTCAATCTCCATGCCAAAATATTGGAGTTTTGATCCATCTTAACCTGTTTCCTTAACAAATTAATAAATGGCCATGTCCTCACTGAAATACGGTACTGAGAAGGGATGCCGCAATACATATGTTGCTGCAAAACGGACGGTTCTGAAATATATACAATCTGTCTCAGTATCTTTAATTTCCTTCATTCATTCGCTTAAGTTGCTCAATAAACTTCAAAGTTGCTTGTCCATAATAAACTTCCCCTAAAAATAAGTCAAGAGGCATTCATTATTAAGTAATGGAGGCACACCCAATGATGTCTTGGAGATACTTATGGAAAGAGTCTTGCACAGGCACACCCTTTTCTGGCATGTTTGTTCCTGATGATGGTGGCCATAACCTTTATCATAGGAAAAGACGGTTCGCGCCTAACCATTGAGTCCCATTTGAGTCTGACAAAACTAGACAGAAATTTAGTTGATAGCTCTGATGGAACTCAATGTTCCGTTTGATTTAGACTAGATTGTTAGAATGCATTATTGGCAGGTAAGTGCAAGTTTATATTAACATCCATTTTCAGATTTCTTTTTTGGCAACTGAAGACATCGGTAATTTTCACAAATGGCTATAGTGGAAGAGATGACATACCTTTCGAATTAGTTAGAATTTACAGAGCCGGGATGTGAAGAAACGTGAAATCACAGTTACCAATAATATACAATACACCAGCTAGCCAAAGCAGTAAGTGAAGCACATCAGCATTTAGAATGCCTGCAGCTAATTCTATCCCAAACTATAGGCCCGGCGAAATAAAAATCAGCAGTGATTAAATTATATTTTTAGGGAAAATTACATTTATAGATGGAAAATTACATTTATCTCCCTTCAGTTACGTGTATGATTAACATTTAAGTTCGACTGATGAGTAAGTTTTGCATAGATTAGTCGGTTAAAAAACTACACACGTCTCCCCTGAAAGTATGTGTATAAAATGCACCATATTTCAAGAGATGACACTATAATTTCTCTTAATTTTGATGTGACCGATGATTTTAAGAACCACTAAGACAAATGGAGGCACACTCAATTTATTTTGTGCCAGTTCTGAAGTCCACATATATTTATATATAATGATAATATAGTATAGATAATGATATTGTATAGATATAAGATAGATATAGATACTGAGTCCAATAATTTATTTGCTAGCTATGGTGGTAGGAAGGAGGAACTGAAACTTCCCTTGATTTTATGTTTTTGTCAGACTATTCCCATCTTCTTTGTTTGCCTACAACATTCAAATCCACCAGAAATAGACTAATATAGTTCAACACCAAAATGAAAGAGAGAAAAGATTACTGCTTTACCTAAATAGATAGACAGCCACTTGTCAAGATCACATGTCCAGTTGAAGTAACCCACAGATGGCAATGGCAAACTGACACAACATTGCTATATGAAAATTATTTGCATCCATAATAGTTCCAGAAAACAGTAGTAGCAGCAAAATCAGTGAAAGGCACTTACCTAAATTGGCTGAATTTTTTCTTATCCGCTGCTTAAATTTCGTCCTCCTCCATTTCAGCCTTCTCACGGTCACCCTGCTTTTCTTTATCTTCAGCTAGAATTGGTTCCTAATAGAAATTTGTTTCTCAAATTAATGTTCTAGGAGCAACAAGATTAGATACTAATAAGAGCAAAGAAAAAAAATACCATATACCACAAAAGCAAAACTAACTTCAGCTTGAGGAGCTTTCAACAGCTAAATACATTCTTGTAATCTGCTCCCATCTGCACATACTGCACATGGCTGCAGCAACATTATGATACAATTCAACAACTATTTCATGCCGCTTTGGCTTGGCCTTCCACTGGTTAAAGATTATATCTTTAGTTCAGGCAATGTAAGTGAAGGACAATGATATGCATATTCATTCATACAACCAAAAGTTGGATGCGATGAACCCTATCTCATGCCTTCTGAAATGCACAAGAAGAGATTGAGCATCCCATTGGAGGGTCGTGTCCAAATCTGTGGAACTACACGGTTAGGAACTGGTAGAGTAAACCCAAGTTCCTGTCCAGAAAATTAATGGTCAGGATTTTCTTCATAAAATCTCTGTTTCTTGCTATGTCAATAGAAGCTCAGCAATTCAAAGCCTTGAAAAACAGAAGTAAGATTTTCCCATTTTTTGGTAATATTTAAAGAAGGTTGATATCATTCAATCAAATTTCTAAAAACTGAGATATTTCTCTTGATTTATGAGAAAACATGGACCAAACTTGACTTGCTTGTTTATCAGACCTCTCTGGAGTAATAGGAAAGTGAAAGGAATTGTGGGCCTATATGGATCCGCTCAAACTGAGGATTAGAACTCAGATAAACACAACAGCATGCAAGAAGGCAATGAAGCTAACTCTAATTACAAGAAAATGAAACACCTTGCTGCTTGCAGAAGTATCACTCTCAATGAAGACTTTCTTTTGCTTGTACCAATCTTTCATTGTCTCGTTTTATGTTTCTTCATAATGATTAGATGGGATTAGTTTTTGAGATAATAACAGAAGTAAATTCAGTGTTTCACAAAAAATTCACCAGAGCATATATATAGAGAGAGACTGGGGGGGAGGGGGGGCATACTGAGGCAAGTTCAACTATGATAATGGGCCTGTTTCCATACTCAAAGAAATCATAAGCATGTCGTGCATGTAGTTCCCAGATCTCAAAAACATCAAGTTGATGTAAAATTATTGCTGCGGCATAGAATTTTTTCAAAATTCAATTTTTGGTATTGAAGAGAACTCACTGGTATAGAGATGCAAACGAAGTTCGCAACTCCAGTAACTTATGATGGCAAGATTGAGCAATGCTTTAGATGAGTTGTCAGTGTAGTGAGCTTACCACATTAACATAATCTCAAACCAGTGAATCTTTCATTGCATTCGTAGTGTTCTTTGCCGCCGCCTGCAGAAAAATAAAGTAAGCCAAGTAAGACATCTGATAAAACAGTATATAAATGGTGAGGAGAGGCACCTGTGCAGCCACACACACACACACACACACAGATGACCATTTTGAAGTTCTGTAGGGATATGTATCATCTTCTATTTGGCCCTAGTAATATGAACTGTTCCCAAATGTAGTCTTGCTGTTATATTGTCAAAGGTCTTGCAAGAGTATGTTGCAAAGGCATAATAGATAATTATATCTTACACACAAGAATACTAAAGAAAATGGACCATATATGGTTCTCATTTGAGAATGTGAGAAACAACAAAAGTATCCTCCTTTTGCACTTTTCTTGGATGAAACTAAGAGCAAAAGAAAGAGATGAAAGATGGAGAAACAAATTAATTTATGCGTAAGTGCAAATGAGATGAATATGCTAATCATAGATTGTTGCCAAACAAAGACATACAGAATAAGTGCATAAAGGTGGCACTTATTAAGGAAATCACATGACAAAGAGTGACTGATTTAGGCATATTAATAGGGCATATCTGACTCGGGCTGAGTACATAACAGCCAAAGAAACTGAAGAAATAGTAATGATAGCAAACCTAGAAGAATAGACCGACCTAGAATGAATGGGATGACGCTTGGAACAATCTTTAGGCATCTCAACACATCACAACCAGAACTGCTTCAAAGCCAACTGAACGTCAAAGTAAATCAATTCTATGGCAGCCACAAAAACAACTCTTGAGCAGCAACTCCAAACAAATTAGCAATCCGCCCATAATTCAATCAGCCCGCGTCTTGCGTTCGCATCCGACCGACATCTCAAATTTGGCGTCGCAAGGGGAAAGGACACAACAAATGGAGATGGAAGTAGCCGGAGGCAGGATCGATGAAGAAATCCGACATGCCCTTGGGGAAGAGGTCGATTGGGAGAGTGTTGGAGGCGAGGGCGTCATAAAATGATGGCGACTGGTAAATGTTAGCCCTCCATCGTGGAGGTTAGATTGAACATATGGAATTGTGCGTTGTGGTGAGTTTGGGAATGGAGTTGTTAGGGGATAGAAGCGAGCTGAAAACAAACGGAAAAGTGGTTTTGAGGACTATCCAACGGATAAATTAGAAAATAGTAAAGCGTCTAAGAGAAAAATAAATATGAAAGGGGGTTATAGATTCCGCAAAATATATGAAAATATTTGAAATTTTTTACCACTTGGGACAGTTCCATCTACCAAAATAAGTGGGTGCATGAAAAATGCATAAATAGTTACTTTAAAAGTATGATTTAAAGTAAACATGCCACATTAATTAATTACGGAATATTAATCAACATATCATATTATATATGATTCATTTATCATATAATTAACCAACACATCACGTCAAAGTTGATTTAATTTCCCCCAGAGCACTACGTTGGTTCCATGAAAAACATGCAAAGAAATAGAGGCAAATAAAACCATTATGGATTAGCAAGCAATTAAAGGCTGGAAGCAGCATTTAGTTTGTCAGGTTAGATTGTCATTTGATTGTCATTGGTGTTTAATTCCCTCTTAAAAAGTACTTTTTACTTTTATTATCAGCTGCCTGACTAATAATAACAATAATAATAATTTGTGGTGATTATCGATGAAAAGTTAAAATTACATGGAAAAACGGTATTTGTTCTCTATATATTAGTTTTTTTATTTAAAGATCTTGAATATGGATAAGAACCTTACTTAAAAATGTATCTTTGCTTTTAGTAGGCTGAAAAGATGGAGAAAAATTCTTCCTTCCGTCTCTGCTAACTAATTAATTAATTAATTATAAAATGATAAAATGATTATGGAGATCTGATATTATATTTATTATTGATGTCAAACATAGGTACATTGGCTTATAGATAATCACTTCTCACCATTTCTACTTTTTTTCCACTAATTATTTTGTGCTAACTCTCTACCTAGGAGTTTGGTAGTAATATTTTTCATTCTGCGGGTTGAATAATATAATTAAAAAAAAAAAGAGGAGAGAAAATGTGGAGATAAAGAAATTGAGAAGGAAAATAATGAGACTTTCAATATGTTTTAATAAAGTAAAAGCAAGAAATTTATGAATGCATGTGATGTAGATATATGTAATTATTTTTCTTACAACATAGTAGCTCATAACAAAGTTCGAGCTGTACATATTGTTTTTGGGTAGTTCTTCGAGTCGTGGGCTTCCTACTCTTTGATATGGGCTAATCAAGATTGCATTTTACTTACTTAGAAAGGTATTTTGTATATTCATTAATGTTTTTGAATAAAATAAAATATTCAACATAAATTCAAAACTGATTCTTGCAATGAATTATATGCAAATGCAATAAATTACTTGTATGCCTTGTGTTTCTCCTTCACCCTTAACCTCTCATAGGAAACATACCATTAATATGAAAGAATAAATAATTCTTTAAGACAAATAGACCAAACACCGTCTCATGTGAGGCAGTACAACCATAAAGGAACAGACACGACCTAAAACCTTGCTCCTCCGTGTCCCATCATAGAATTTGTCTTGCTGCAGCCACCCATATCAGTTAATGGATGGCTAAATATTTCCCGTGTCCAAGCCAAAATTCCATCAACTAGTATCTACTTTTATTTAATGTACACAAACGGCTATTTAACAAAGAAAAGTTCACACGATCAAAGTGCGAGTCTGAAGCCCAAATAATACCACTATAAGCACTGTTAACTTTTTTTTTTCTCTTGAGAAGCAAATATGTTCAAAAAAGGTTGTGTGTCTTTCTTCCCTAGAGATTCTTGTTAGGTAAATCTATTCTATAAACATACTCCATTTTTTTGCATGGAAAGAATAAAAGTTTTTGTAAGAAGGGCAAAAGTTCACAAGAAAAAGACTAGAAAATTCAACAGCTATAACTATTACTAGAAACTAGCTAGTTGTTAAAGGGCCTTTTTCTCCCTTCATTTTCCCTTTTTTTTTTTTTTGAAATTCTTAATGTTAGTGGTGTTGCGTTTGATAGAAGAGGACTTCCATTTCTCCTCTCCTAGGATTTCTCTAATCCTTCTTCTATATACTCTGTTAGAAGTTCAAAAGATGCCGTACCAAAAACGTACGATGTTCTATGATGATCAATTGTAAATCATTGTTGCTCCAAGGCTTCATCTTCAAAGTCCTAGCAAGATGTAGAAGACTAGAGTGATAAGGAGAGCTATCAGCATTCCGAATGTGACCCTGCAACAATTGCAATATTTGTACTGTAGTATTTGAAATGTAGATATAAATATCTATTGAAGGACTAGGAACTAAAAGTTTAGAATTATCCCAGAGTTGAGAATATCAAGATAGATGTTGTATTCCTTGGCAAAGACAAAGGGAATGATTCCTTGTGGGAGAGTTGCCTAGAAGTTCAAGCCACAAATTATGTCCGCCAATGAGTTAAAAAGGCATGTTTCATGCGCATTCGCATGTGTACATTGTTACCTGAACTATTGCAATGCGCAAGGGGAGACCTCTAAGTCCAACAGCGATAGAAGCAGAGCCATAACTGCAGGCCCGGTGAGGGACCAAACAACCATGGAGAAGGCAGCAATCAATTTCCCACATGCAATAATTCTGGGCTGCAATGCCATGAACAATCCTGCAATCCCATTGTAAGATCAGTTTTGATTATATAAAACTTCGGCATTATTTGCTAAAGATTGAAGCAGTTTCTTGGCTATGAATACTCATTTTTCTTAGCAAGACTGAACATTGCCATTCCAAGACCAGCATCAGACAAAATGGAAATGGATTTGGCTATAATTGTTGGCATTTGGACATGCCACCTATAGAACATTAAACATTGATGAGATTTTTAAGTCTTCAAGAGCATTATAAATGCAAATCTAGTGAATTGAACACATACTTGAATGAGACCAACGACCACGTGAGGCCCAAGAGACTAGAATACGTGTTTGGGTTCCTGATCAGCTTTCGCCACACCATGATCAGTATTAGCCTTATCATCACACTTGTAGGTGGCATTGCAGCTCGCTTGGCATCTATGCAAGTCTTGGGGTGAAGCTCAGTCGTGGAACTTGAACCGAGTTTCGACAGCACAGGTCCTTCACACTCGGTCCCATTTGCACCTTGCTTGTTCCCGAAACTAAACTCATCCTGACCAAAATCATCGTAGTCTGCATCTTCAATTACATGGAGTTATTGGCAATCAGCGTCATGGAATATAAATCAAAATGATGAGATGAAAATGTAATAACAATTAACATAAAAGGGAAGTGACAGTAGAAGATAAAAGGCCACAATTTCAAGAATGTTGCAGTGATACTGAAACTAAAAATAGAATTCCCATCCCAACGGGAAACTCAACACGGACAAGACACAGCAGACACAGCCCACTTCTACCACAAGCTAATAAAAGAAATTCAGTTCCTTAGAAAAATCCAAGAACTGGTCTTCCTAAATGACATACTATTACACTAAAAAAGAGTAGACACTTCCAGCAAATAAGCATTGCTACCCGGCCACCATTTATCCGCTCAAAACAAGACAATGAAACCAAACAAACAATATAATAAAACTAAATCCTATCCAAACGTCAACTGTAGCATCATGTCTCAATTTGACAAATGGGATTCGAAAACAAAGAAAGAGTCCAAATGTGTGAAGAAAGAAGTAAGAAGTAAGAAGTACCTTTGGGTGAGCCACAACATTGAGCTCATTCCCATAGTCACGTCCCCTGAAGACATGTATCCCTCCATCAGAAAGTGGCGAAGCACTTGAACTCCAAACAAAAATGTGAAGATCTTTACCGCCTTCCTTCCCATTAGCCTTCTTCTTCGCCCCTGGCCCCGACATCGGAGAGAATATTCCTGCAGTAGCAGGTGCGGGGGACCCTGCATTACCCTGTCCATGAACCCCATTAGCCCTTGACTGAGTCCCATGCCCACTCTCCTCGTCAAAGCTCAAGTTCCCATAATTTGACTGCCTCGGACTGACATTGCTAGCGTTCTTCACATTCACCATTGAATAGAGGTCAGTGTAGTTAAAACTAGAGCCCCTAGGAGTTGGATTTCTCGATGACTGCAAAGAATAAATCTCTGCATTGGTTAAGTTTGATGGCCTCGGCGTCAAGGAAACCCCAGAATTAGGTCCGTGGGATCTTCTGGAAAAGATCTCAGACCTTGAACTGGTTGATTTTCTCACAGTAACATGAAGCTTCCCATCTTCACCGACCTCAGCTTCAGTGTGTAAGAGCTCTTTACCCTCCATAGAAATGATGTCAGAATCTACTCTGAATGAAAGAATGGAACCTGCGGTGTCTGGAAACTGCTCAGCAATGAGCATTCTAGCTCCTCTGAACTCAAACAAGAAGAGCATCAGAGTATACCAAATGATGCACTGAAGCACAACAATCTGGACCATCAAACTCCCTGAGAAGTCACCATACATGCCCTTTAACAAAGGGATCCCCATAACGAGAGTGTTGGGGAGAGTGGACAGAGAGAACAGAGTGATGGACCACTCGAGGGACCCTCTGGTGCTGGCCCTTGACCAAACGGCAAGAACAGCAAGTACTATGAGTTTTTGCAGTGTGTCAGCAGCAATGAACCTGCAGTTCATGGCGTAAGGGTTGTTGGTGGAGATGAAGTGGAAAGAGAGCAGAGGGACTGCAAAGAGAGCCACGAATCTTTTGATGCCTGAACACTGGTCTGGGGTGAAGATCTTCCACCATTTTACCGAGCCATACGCCAAGATCATGGCCACGTAAAGAGGAACCACAGCTGTGAGGACATGGTAGAGGTCTGTGATTGTGATCATCGTTTCTGGCTACAGAAATGCTCCTATCAAGGTTCCTAAAGCTATCAAGATGGAATATTTTTTACAGCAAAATGAAAACCTTTATATGAAGAACAATGAAAGACGGCGCTAGGGCCTTAAAGATTCCAACCCAAGTGTTATAACCAAGATCTAGAAGCAATAAAGGAGATGAAGGAATGCTTGAGCTGATTTTTTCAGTCCATTTTCACAAAAATATATGCAATAATTGTTCTGTGAGGCTAGAAAAACTGAAAGAGAGAAACTGTGATTATTGTGAAAAGCCAGAAAATGGTTTTAGACCTGATATTCCGGCTCAAAATTAGAGTGATGGGGTGAGTTGGGAGTGGGAGAGTGGGGGAGAGGGACGTATACGGGGGATGGGAGATTATTTATGGAAATTATATGGCAGACAAAGAAATAAAAGCTGAGGTCTTTTGAGAAGCCTTTTTATAGTCTTTTGATGTGCGATGATGAAAAATAGAAAGGAAAGGCCGCCTCCCACACAGAGACGTTTATGCATGCCTTGTACTGTGTATAACATGAGAGACAGATGAGTGCAAGATATCATTTTTCTCTAAAAAAATAAAATTATTTTACTTTAAAATTTAATGCATGGTGTTTATTCGAATAAAAAACAATTAGCTGAAGTTTTAATTATTATTTTTGGAATAATAGATAAGTGGAATAACCAGTAAGCTAGCACCATAGGCCTATGCAAAAAGAACTTTCACCCATTCATATTTTTTTATTTTATACACAACAGCCACTGAATTTAATTCAGAACCGCTTAAAATTTATCAAATTGGATTTTTTTTCTGTGTATACTAATTTTTTATTTTATTTTTCAAAATATCTTAATTTTGAAAATGTTTTCGAATTTGTCCCAATTCTATATGAAAAAATCACATAATTGCAATTATGTGATTTTGTTTGACAGAATTGGTCTCGAAAGAAAAACAAGAAAAAAACAAAAAATACATAAAATAAAGTTAAAAAAAAAAGAAAGAAAAAGTTGCACAAGTCGTGAACACAAATCACATCTTTCCTGACATCATCTGCATTTCTCTTTGGGTCATGTTTGTGTTATTTGTTCCAATCAAACAAGATTCCACAAAGTTAGTATTTAACAAATAAGATGGATTCTTGGTAAAATAATTATTGATGAGTTGGTTTTAATTCCACTTGTAACATTTATTATGTAACAAAACATACACAAACAAACATAGTAGACTTTGTATCACATAAAAAATATACTACAATATTATTTAATGGAATAATTGATAAAAAAAATATACAATAATTTTAATTAAATTTATCCTACATAAATATTTACATATTAGGGATAAATTATGTTTGTTTGTTTATTTTTTATTACATAATAAATTATATTTATTTGTTTATTTCAGCAAACATACTGACAAATAGAAAATAGATAAGAAGACAACACTGCACCATTTCTGTGAATTCAAATAACGGAAATAGATTTTTCTTTTTTTACAATTCTGTACTTGGAAATCACGTAATTTCTAAACACATAATTGAAATTTAATGATTCTAAAGCACAAAAATTAAGTTAGTTAGATAAATGGTTTTAAAATAAGGATATTTTAAAAAACAAAAAAAAATGATATAAATTGAAAAAAAACCCTATCAAAATTATGTTAAAATTAAGTAAAAATTATATTGCCCTCCTCTTACTTTTGGACTAAATACAAAGACTTTCTCTCCTATTTGAAAGATTATACTAACCTCCCGTCTAAATTATTTCTCTAACAAACATTTTAATCTATCTAGCGAATGAATAGTTAAAAAATGATGATATTAGCAAAAAATTCATGCAAAAATATAATTTTACCCTCGGTTAACTTTATAGCTAGTTGACCAAAATTTTTTAAGGCAGTGTTATATAAAAAGTCTAAACCTTTAGGGAGGGTGTTGTAATTATTTTATTATAATTTCATAAAATATATTTTTTATATTACTTTGATAACTTTGTTGAGAAATATTATAAAATTTGAATTTTATATTTTTTAGAAAATATTAGTTTTTATTTTCAACCTTTTGGTAAAATTAAAAATTTTAAATTTATATTTTCAAATTTAAAATTTATAAATTAGAAAATAAATTTTCTAAGATCTTTAGACAATAAATAAAAATAATAATATTTCTATATTTATAATTTATATTTTCTAAAATAATTTTTTACTTTAAACTTTTTATATATTTTAAATGTTTTATGACAAACATGCCTCTAACATTTATTTTCATATAGTAAAATGATTTCTAATTTATAATTAAAATAGAAAAATAATTTTTTACATTTATGTTATAAGAGAAAACAAATTATTTTCTAACTCAAAAATAAATTTTAAAATTCAATTTTAAAATTTTCTAAAAATAAAAAATAAAGATTTATATTTTATAAAAAATAAAAAATTCAAAATTTGTTCTTATTCCAAATATATTATTTGAATAAAAAATATTTATTTCAAGAATTATATGCCATAAAATAAAATTTAGAAAATATTAATTTAGAATATCTTCCAATTAAGATATTATAATATATTTTTTGAAATATATAGAGCATTTAAAAGTAAGTTTTATAAAAAAATATAAAAAAAAACATTTATATTTTTGACATATAAACCATAAAAATATAAAACATATACTTAAAGTGGTAAAAGAGTCATTTCACAATTTCTGAATTTTGATTTTTTATTACCTTTTAGTCTTTTGAACTATGCACTTTTTGGTTTTTTCATTAATTTTTGTTGAAAATCAATCAACATGGTTAACACAAAAGAAGTCTTTGTAATTCTTTATACTTAGAGGGTCACCATATATATTCCTAATCATAGGAGGTAGTTTAATTGTTTTTTTTTTTAATTACACTTTAATTCTTTTGAGTTAGAGCATTTTTGTTATTTCATCAATTTCCGTCGAATTTTGATTAACATGGTCAATACAAAAAAAAATCACTATAATTTGTTAAACGTGAGAGGATATTTCTATATTTAACCTAAACATGCAAAGAGGACAATGTAATTTCCCTTAAAATTAAATGTGACATGACAAAATGATCTATATTGTTTTGACATGAGACGTTCTGCAATTCATATCTCTCTTTCTTTTAAAACAAAATTCACCAATCAAAATGATGCCGTATGCACAAATAAGATTTAGAAGATATGGTATCATGTTCGAAAGATATTTATGACAAATAAATATAAGCAGCATATGTAAGAAAGAGAGAATATGTTGTGGTATATGTGAGAAAGGGGGAATATGTTGTAGTAGATAGCATAAAAACAGCATCAACTTCCATTCTCCATGAAAGTAAAATGACCAAATAGCATCACGGAGAAAAGAAAAGAAGCTGCATAAAAAGCAAAAGTAAAGGGGAAAACAAAAGAAACCATACCACAGAAAGGTTCACATGGGCTTTAGAGGGGGCCAATACAGAGATTCTTCTCCACATTCTGTAGATTTGTGTTTCATATTTCTTCATATTGATGCACATTACAATTGTTTTTGCCATTCCTTTTCTGCTGTGTCCGGACAAGAAATATTTTCTTGATGGGCCTTGGTCAATAGTTTGTCGCCTTTTTCTCTTTCCTTCATTCATGCGAGACAGTGATATTTGGCACAAAGTTTTACTTCTCCTTACAATTGGGCTGTGATAAGATGAGAATGTGAGATTGGTTTCAAGAGCAGCTTCATGTTTTCCTTTTTCTCCTTCAAAATATTCATATCAAGTGGAACTTCAATGTGCTCTAAATAATTATGTCTCAACATCTTTATATGCATGTGATTATTAATCAATGGAAATACATTATTGATCTGTGGTACAGTTGGTTCCTTAATTTTCATTAAAAAAGTAACAAATTTGAAATTTCTATAATTGTAGAGTTAAATTAACACTGTAGAGAATATATGTTTGCATTCTTGAATAACAACTCTGTGACACTGTGACTATAGCTGATGAAAGTTCATCATAGTCATGCCTATGATCTTAGGCTAATCATAACTTTTGTTAACAAAAGGTACAAAAACAAGAAAGTGTAGGATTAATTAGAAGGGTTAAGAAACTAAACTAACAAACAAGAAAATACAAAATTGATTATAAATAGTTGGGGGTACTTTTTCCATGCAAAGGTCTTATATCAGTGCTTATTATCAGTTTAGCAAGTTTTTTCTAGAAATTTAGTAAGCTAACGAAGTCCATGAATTTCATAACCTTTAATTTGTAAAATCCAAAGAATTAATGCTCTAATCAACCAAAAAGTTGCATGCTAATTTTTGCATATTAGTAAAACTGTCTAAAGTGACCTGTTACGCAGGCTGCAATGTTTAGGCAACAACAGCGGGTTTTTCTTGTGGGTTTTTCTTGTGCTTGAGCAAGCGGACGGAGCATAAAGTAGCACTAGAATCTATACCATGGTAGGCTTACAAATGAAAATTTTACTGAAAAACACCTTGAGAATGTTGGTATTAATCTAGGTGCTTAGCCCAATTTTCAACATCAAATGTAGAGGGAATTTTGTGGCAACCACTCCAAACTCTCATCTTCTTTTTATTCTTTTTTGATTATGTTCTTTTTTCTTTATAGACTTTTATAAAACTTAGATAAGACAGAGATGTATGTCAACCCAATAGATTTCTTACATAATATTTCATGTGAAAATTGTTCCTTCTCACACACAAATACATGGTCTTCTGGAAGCCATGTTATGAATTCTAATTAATATAATGAATCTATCCTTTTCCACATCAAGAATAAGAGATAACTTTGGGATGAAGCAGTATAATGAATGGAACTATTCATTAGACAGTTTAACAAGGCATCTGCAAAAATTGACAAGTGATGACTGTGTTAACGCTTGTTCTCTTTTCTAAGGTCCTTGGAAGAATCTTGGACTCGAGTCAAATCTTTGACAACAAAACAGAGTGGGATTGGCTGAAGAAAAAGACTACATTGTTTTTGTTAATATGTCATCTGTTTCCATGGTAAAGCAAATGAAAAGGACTAAAACCAAAAGAAGGGGGAAAACAACAAACAGATTAAAAGCATGAAAGAAAGGGTAACAGGACGAGATGGGAAATGCAAAAGGAGAAGAAGAAAATCATATAACGCTGGAATAATTAGGGCAAAGAGGGGCATGGGATCAGAAAACAAAGGCACGTGTCACTAGACCATGTAGTCATTAGATGAGTATACCCTTCTCATTGTAGGTGGTAATACTGTAGAAAAACAAAAATAGATTAATTTTTGTATAGCATGAGAGAGGGATGATTAATCTTCCATAGGGTCTCAATGTTTCACAGGCTTCAAATCTTGGACCAAGTTTGTTCACAAGCTGGAGTCATTGAACATTGGCACTAACTACATGATTGACATGGTACCATTTGAGCGAAACCTTAAAATTTTGAAACGAACAAGGACTTAAAATTGATATTTACTCATATTGTTCAAAGTTGATCTAGATGGAGTTAACCCTCTTCAAAACCCTTGCATGGATCGCAAAAAGAACATCAAATGTAATAAACACACGCTGAGCATGCATGCACTTTAGCTTGGAAGAGCTAAAGATAACAAACACAAGCCTAAACTCAAAAAATAATTAACATATATAAACACAAGTCTATACAAAAAACAAATGTGACACCAAAAATGCACAAAATAACCAATGGAATTAGGGGCGTACAAAATAAGAGTGAACTCTATGTCGCCTGGACTTTTTAAATCGGAGATTACACAAGGTCTCATACAAAAAGATTGGCTCAAAACCATCGCCATGAAAATAGTACCTCTAAGAACTTACGGTGAATCAGATCCAGCACTGACATCCCTTGCGCGCTATTTGATCCATGATTCTTCAGAGTATGTGACAGGAAATGTTTTCATGGTCGAAGCTGGAGCCACCTTGCCTGGTGTCCCAATTTTCTCCTCGCTTTAGTTGTCGAGTTCAAGATTTTCATCTCTTCATCCAACTAAGTGAGAGAGAAAAATGAATAAATAAATACATATAACATTTGAAACCTGAAGGCCTTATGTTTCTTCTATTCTTTTAAATTGAATGTCATTTGTTTTTGAACTTGCAAACTGAATCTGATTTATGTTACCATGAAAGAAGGCCACAACTGGAGGATGTGGTGCTTTAGTTTCATCGTGTAATAATTCTAAAAGGTCAATTTAGTGATCTAATTAATGATTTTCACTTTTTCTTCCAGAAATTCGATTAATTTTGGAGCTTCGTCTCTGAGCTTTTGATTTATTTAGTGTTCTAATAATTGTGTTTGAGGCAACAGCTGACGTGAATTTACGATTAGAGGCAGATTGTGACTTGTGGGGTCATTGACTTGAGCGTCCGTTGTGCCAATTCCTCATTAAATATTTTTCTAATTTCCATAATTTTAATTGATTTTTTATTACTTCGCAAAGTCTTTCGTCGGCCATCTGTTTTCATGATTTATCATGCATTGACAAATTTTCTTTTGAATTTCATAAAATATGCAGAATGAAAATAAATGAACCTTCACGAGAATGCCAAACATATAAATAGTATATAATATAGTAAACAAAAATATCAAAAAGAAAAAAAAAGACAATAGTGTGCTTTATGCCATCAATAGAATTATGAGAGTCTAGTTTAGAAAAGGACGTATTGATACACGACTTTTTCTGAACAAACATGGGCATGGTCTGGGCCTGTTCCCACAATCGACGACTTGGATTGAGCTGGATGCAAGAAGTGGGCAAACTCGGGCACGTGGCCCGTTTAACGAAGATGATCTATTGGACTGTGGGCTTTGATGGGAACTAAGGCAATTCATGAACACATACAGCTGGGCCAAAATTTGTATCATATACACCCAGGCTAATCATGAACCTGATTCATAAATTTCGGCTAGTCGCGGATGGTCGAAAGGAGATTTGGAGATGACAAGGCCTTAATTGACGTTTGTACTATTTTGTGTTCAAATAATGGTGAATGTTATTCCCAATCCTTCAAGAGATTCAAGTCTGGGTGGTGGCAAGGTCTATAAGAATTAGCGATGCCACCAAAATTATTGATGGACTGGGCCTATATTCCATTGACTGAACCTTTGATTTAAGGGCCCGAGAGAAGCCTCATTTGGACCTCTACCTCATTGTCGACCCAATTCATCTATTTCAGGCCTGGCCTCTGAGCAAGTGCATGAAGCTTGCAA